>PVHT020000015.1:9831007-9956911 GCA_004024745.2 Catagonus wagneri | reverse complement strand
GGGGTCTAATCGGAGCTGTGGCCACTGGCCTGCACCGCAGCCACAGCAACGCAGGATCCGAGCCGCGTCTGCAACCTACACCACAGCTCACGGCAACGCCGGATCGTTAACCCACTGAGCAAGGGCAGGGATCGAACCCGCAACCTCATGGTTCCTAGTCGGATTCGTTAACCACTGCGCCACGACGGGAACTCCAATTTTTTTATTATTTTAAATGATTCTCTTTTTTTCCATTATAGCTGGTTTACAGTATTCTGTCAATTTTCCCTTTTTTAAATTTTTTTAATGATTTTTATGTTTTTCCATTATAGCTGGTTTACAGTGTTCTGTCAATTTTCTGCTATACAGCAAGGTGACCCGGTCACACATACATATATACATTATTTTTTCTCACATTATCATGCTCCATCATAAGTGACTAGATATAGTTCCCAGTGCTATACAGCAGGATCTCATTGCTTATCCATTCCAAAGGCAATAGTTTGCATCTATTAACTCCAAATCGCCCATCCCACTCCCCCGCTTGGCAACCACAAGATAATTTCAATGGTCCCCCAGGTTCTAATCTTTCCTAATATGGTTTTTACCCACTTAAATACTATTATTAGTACCTGAGCTTACTTTGGAGGGATAATGTAGGATAATCCTCTGAATTCTTAGTCTTGAGAAACTACACCTCCCACTCCTGAAATACAGACTATAAATCAGAATTTTATTTGGATCCAATTCATGTGAAAACCTTGTTTAGATCCAAAAGTCAGTGGTCTGATATTACATACCCTTCTGTCTTATTTACCATGGCACTACCAATCTTATTCTTCATTTCCTAAGATGGTGCTATTGGGCATAAGTACTTTTTTTGGTTTGGATGTGACCAAAATTAGTAGTGTAAGACCCCAAATCCTTTCTTCTTTTTACCCAACTGAAATGTGATCATCATGTATCTGTTGGCCTGACATAAATCTTGAAAGATGCTGTAGTTTTGTCTTTGTTTGTTTGTAGCTCTGCTTTTACTTTTGTCATCCATACAAAGAATATATTGACTTTTGTATTTTGATTCAAATTGCTTCACCTCAAGCATTCATCGAGCACCTGTTATGCTCTGGGTACAGAACTACGCCTTAGAGATATAAGAACTCTGGTCCAAGCCATCATCATCTTTCATCTGGACAAGTGCAGCAGCTTTCTAAGTGGTTCCTTTGTTTTCGCAATGGCCTTCTTCCAATCTTGTTCCCTTTCTGCAACTGAAGTGAGCTTTCCAAAACAAAAATTTAATTGTGCCACTCTGCTGCCTAGAATTCTCCAAACGGCTTCATTTCAGAGGCTCCAAAATAAAGACTCAACACCTTACCTTGGCTTCCATGATCCTGCACAGTCTCCGTCTTTATCCTGTACCATGTCACACTGAGGTTCCAGACATAACCAAATTTCTTTTACTTTCTCAAAAGCTCCGCGTGTGTCACTCACTTCAGATATGCTAGTTCCTTTGATTGATCAATCTTTTCTCATTAAGCTAATTCCTCAACTTCCTCGGGTCTCAGCTTAAAAGTTACCTTATGATAGCATTACTTCAGGTTCACATTATGAGTTGTGCAATGTCCTGATGGGTTCCCTTGCTTTATGCCTCCATAATGTACCACAGTTTTAATACATTAGTTTGCTTGGATCACCATAACAAAATACCACAGCCTAGGTGTGTTAAACAACATAAACTTTTTCTCACAGTTCTGGAGGTTTGAAGTCCAAGATCATGGTGCCAGTAAAGTAGGTTTCATTCAGAGGCCTCTTTTCTTCCCTTGTAGGTGACCACCATTTCATTGTGTGCTTACATGGACATCTACATAGAGAGGATGCCCTGGTGTTTCTTCCTCATCTCATAAGGACACCAATTCTATCAGAATAGGACTCTACCCTATGACCTCATTTAACCCTCATTACCCCATCTCTAAATACCATCATTTAGAGAGCTAGAGCTTCAACATATAAATTTTGAAAGAACACAATTCAGTATTGAACATTTACTACCTGTTACAGTTAAGGCATGTTTAAGATCTGTTTTGCCTCCTAGACTATAAGCTCTGACATAGTAAGAATTCAATAAGTATTTATATATGTATATATATACATTTGCCACAGCCATGGCATGTGGAAGTTCCCAAGCCAGGGATTGAATCCATGTCACTGCAGTGACCTAAGCCACAGCAGTGACAAGGCTGAATCCTTAACTCGCTGTGCCACAAGGGTACTCCAAATAGTTTTAAATGAGTACTTAGTAAGTCTCTGCCCTCAAGAAGGAATAAATCTAGCTTATTAATTAGGCAAAACTAAAATCAGTTAAAATATAGCATAGAAAATTTGCTTTTAATTGTCTGAAGAAAGTACAATTGGAAATGATTATTAACTTATTGATTCTGACTTGGATGAAGGTGCAGACTGGGTAAGAGTCAGAATCAAGGAAGGTTTCACAAAGGAGATGATATTTGAGCTGGACTTTAAGAGAAGATGTCTCTACTGCTTTAACGCTCACTATAATCTCACTATTTTTTGGTTTGCCTCCCCCCCCCAAAAAAAAACTCTGTAGTGGCTCTTGAATATGTGTTTCCAATGATATCCTTGTGTTATGTTACATAAGCTGCTTCCTTGATCTTATAAGTCCACACTGTACAGCACAGTAGCCACTAGCCACATATAGCTATTTAAATTTTAATTAATTAAAATCAAATAAAAATAAGCATTTATTTAGTTATTCCAGCAACATTTCAAGTGCTCAGAAGCCACACGTGGCTATGATGTTGGACAGCAAATATTACAGAACATTTATATCCTTATATCCTCTAAGCAATGAATTCATTTATCTAATAAATTTCTCTCAAGCATCTGCACACTCCTGGTACCGTGCTGGATGATGGTATGCATAAAGGTTCCTGACTTCGCAAAGCTCACTCCCGTGAACGGGCCCTTGCTCCACTTCTGCAAAATGGTTCATGACGAATTGCATTTGTTTATTTTTGTTAACTTCAAGATAACTATCTAAAGGAAAATGTATGTGCTTCTGGCAGTTTGTTGAATTGAAAGTGTATCAGCTGCTCACAAATCAGAAGCATATCTCTGAATGGAACTTTAAATAAATCTGCTACTTATTAGATACCCATTATGTGACCACTCTGCACTGAATACTATGGAAAATACAAAAGAAATGTAGGACAAAGTATCTTCCTTCTATGAGTTTATAAATTAAATAAAATGCTGAATATAAAACTAATTTATAAACCATGAATATATTTCTATTATTAAAGTAAAATGAGGAAGACCAGATTCACATAAATTTAATGAGTAGAATAATAAGAGTACAGAATCAAGTGCCTGAGTATATAATATAAAGTTATAAATCCTATGCAAACTCAGAGTTGAGAAAGAATTGCATAAAGTGGATTGGTCAAGGAAGACCCTAGTAAGGAAGTGCCAAGAATAGTCATGAATTACTACATAACAAGCAACAGAAAACCAACACAAACTGGTTTCCACAAAAAGTGGAAAGTTGAGATGTGGAGTTTAGATAAAAATGCATCCAGAGAATCAAACAAAGTAATCAACCTATTTCTCTCATCTCTTCTTCTCCATCAGTCAGCTCTGCTTTCCTCTGTACTGGCTCTGTTCTTAGGAAGGCTCTGCCCTCCTGGGAGCAAGATGGCTACCAACAACTCTAGGCTGATATCCTGCTGTTTCAGCTACTCCAATGAGGAGAGAGCATCTATCTATAATTCATTCTGTTTGGGTCATGTTATTATCCATGAACCAATCACTGTAGCTAAGAGACGGCAACACTGTGACTAGTCAAGCCTGGGTCACGACTTCATTACAGGAGGGCAGGATGGAGAGTTAGGTAGTTTTAATCCCAGGATGAAAACTGTAAAAGTGTATAAAAGTAAAAACAAAATAAACAAAAAACGGGAGTGGAAGTTAGAGATACAACTAAAGTCTGATTTAAACTAGGCCTTGAGGAAAATATTAAATTTGTACCTTTTTCTAGTAGAAAGGTGAACCAGGTGCCCAAAGAAACAGAAATAAAATAAAGACACACAGAGAAAAATGAATGTGCCATCTCCAGAGAATGAATTCTGCTTCATTACAGGGAAATTTATCAGATAACAGATTATCCATTTGGCTTTGATTTCCCATCTTTAACATACTCTGGGCAAAACATTTTCCAGTCTTCGCTGACCCAGTTATCACAAAATAAAACAAAGCAAAACAGAAGCAGAACAATAAGCAAACTAAGTGGTAAAATTCACATCTGTCACCTTCTGTCTGACTGCCTACTTTTATCTGTGATTTTTTTCTATTTCCTGATTTATATGTGTTCCCTGAAGTTCACATAATCAATTAGTGTGAATCTTCTTATCAATACTGCCACACACCCTCTGCCTTCCTAGATCTCAAAACATTTCATTTTTATTTTATTTATTTATTTACTTACTTATTTCAGCATATAGAGTTTCCCAGGCTAGGGGCTGAATCAGAGCTGGAGCTGCCAGTCTACACCACGGCCACAGCCATGCAGGATCTAAGCCATGTCTGCAACCTATAACCACAGGTCACGGCAACGCAGGATGCTTAACCCACTGAGTAGGGCCAGGGGTTGAACCTACATCCTCATGGATACTAGTCAGGTTAGTTTCCACTGAGCCACAACAGGAACTCCAAAAGTTTCATTTTAAAATGTCAGTTCTTCACCTTTAGGGCCAGCCAAGCTCCACAGCACTAAAGCATGACACGTCACCACAGAATAACCTTAGCATATTGGAAAATTTTTCAGAGTGCTAATTTTTCTCAGAAGCTTCATTAGTCCAGTTCAGTAAATGGCATTGAATGCTTTAGTGAGGCTTATGAAAGCCACATAAATATTTCTATGACTGTATTTTTGCTATATTGGACATCTCACCCATATGGGAGGGGTGAGAGAAGTCTGCTCCAGACACAGAAAAGCAGGGCGGTGCATTGTCTGTAGAAAATTTACAGACAATAGTAAAACAGACTAAAAGTCACTCTGCTTTTTATTATCACCATGCACCTGCATTTTAAACAATGTCAGGGATAAAATACTCCCCTGGGAAAAAAATCTTTGATCCATCCGAATCAGGGTTTCTCAACCTGAGTGTTATTGACATTTTGAGCTGGATGATTCTTGCTGGGGGATGGGGGCTGTCCTGTGCATTATAGGATGTTTGGCAACATCACCAGACTACCTACTAGATGCCAGCAGCATCTGCCCAATTATGACACCGAAAAATGTCTCCCAACATTACCAAATGTTCCCTGAAATCACTCCTGGTTAAAGGCACCTATCTAAGTTCGAAACAATTCCATTTTTTTTTTTTTAAGGACTGCACCTCTGGCATATGGAAGTTCCCAGGCTAGGGGTCAAATTGGAACTGCAGGTGCCAGCCTATGCCACAGCCACAGCAACGCTGGATCCAAGCTGCATCTGTGACCTACACCACAGCTCACGGCAACGCCTGATCCTTAACCCACTGAGCAAGGCCAGGAATTTAACCCACCTCCTCGTGGATACTAGTCAGGTTCTTAACCCACTGAGCCACAATGGGAACTCTTATTAGTATTAAGATTTAATCATTTATATTTTCACGTCACCACAGAATAACCTTAGCATATTAGCAGATTTTTCAGAGTTGCTAATTTTTCTCAGAAGTGTCATTAGTCCAGTTCAGTAAATGGCATTGAATGCTTTAGTGAGGCTTTTTAATAATAATACTTATTTCTATTACTTACCACATAATAAACATTTTATGACATGAAAATGAACTTGAAGAACTTCCAGTTATGCATTTGGCCTCTGACACACATGGATCCCTCTATGTTGATTCATTGCAACAGTTTCAGTCATTTGAGCTTTCTTTTGGTAGAGTTCACATTGCCAAACCTGCCTGTATTTAAATACAAAATAAACAATGATAGTGCAATGATTTTAACAGCAAAGAAACTGGAGCTGAGCTGTTTCAATACTGTCATTCTGTGTGACTACTTGAATTTTTTATTTGGATTTGGTGTTCTAGTCCAGTAAATGGAAATTTTAGCTAATAAATGAAATGTTTTACTGAATTTGAGTCTATTTAATATTAAAGTGTATCCTTCTATTTTAACTTCTTATTGAATTATTTTTAAACTGTTACCAATATATAACAGTATTATTTTATTTTTTATTATTACAAGATACCATTATATCTTATAAACTTCCAGTAACAAATAAGTACTAGGGATGTAACGTAGTACATGATGATGTCTATGGTTAATGCTGCTGTGTGGTATTTTTGAAAGTTGTTAAACAGATCTTGGGTTCTCAACACAAGGAAGAAAATTTTTTTTCCTCTCTTTTTTGGTATCTATATAAGGTGATGGATGTTAACTAAATTTAATGTGGTAATCATTTCACCATATATGTAGGTCTAATCATTATGCTGTACACCTTAACTTATACCGTGCTGTGTGTCAATTGTATCTTAAGAAAACTGAAAAAAGTGTTGATCTATTACTTTTTCTTTTCAATATTGTAATATGTATTTTGTCTTTTTAATATTTTACTGACATGATCACACATAAAAAATTAAAATATTATAGCCGTAATCAATAAAAAATTCTCACTTCTCTTGGCCATTAATTTCACTCCATTATTATCACTGAAAATGACTTTGTCCTATAGAGGAGGGGGATATTAAAAATTATCTTTTCCAGGCGTCAAATATGCCAAGTTTGCCACTATTTGCAGAAAACAAAATTTTCTACTGCAAAATTTTTCTACTGCAGTGCTTCTCAACCAGAGGCAATTTTGTCCCTACTCACCAGGGGATATTTTACAATGTCTAGAGACATTTTTGGTTGTCACAACTAGGGAGGAAGGTGCTACCATCATCTAGTGAGTAGAGAACAGAGATGCTACAAAATATGCTGCAATGCACTGGACAGCCTCATACAACAGTCAGTCATCATACATCATTAGTCTCATATAAGAATTATCCAGACCAAATGTCAATAGTGTTGAAGCTGAGACATCTTGGCTAAAGTTATGATGTCCAGAATTACACAATCACTCAAAGCCCAACAAAACATTATTAAAAATGTACAGCCCAGCTAAATTAAATGCTGAATGAATTGGACTTTTATGTTACAAAGCAATTCTCCATTATGAATTTCTACCCACTGGTTTTGTGCCACTGGATTTACGTTTATCTAACTGACAGTGCATTTCACCCTTGTAATGAGTCTGTTTTCATATAGGATTAAGAAAGAAGAACATTTTATTGTCATCATTTCCCAGAACTTCTTTAAGCATCACAGGTAAAGGGTTAAATTTGGAAACATGAAGGAAACTGCAAGTCAAAAAGATCTTGCCAGTATTTGCATAGAAAACCTAAAACCACACGCAATTTCTGTGACAGTCTAAATCTAGAGAAAGGAAAACCAGGAAATTTTAACAACCCAAACTAAAGACTGTAATTAGGATCGCAAAAAGGCCTCTGTCACATGATTTTTATAATCCACCAGTCTTCTACACAGATGAAAAGTGAAATTCTAATTATTTCCTTGTTGAGTCTGCAGATAATTCAGTGACATCTGTAACCCAAACACTCTCCATCTGCTAAAAAAAAAAAAAAAAAGGACAAATAAAAAAGCAAAGGAAGATAAAGACAAGAAAAAAAAGCTACAGCTTCTCCTTGGAAAGAAAGAGAAAATGCTATATTTAAATAGGAACTAACTAGATATAAAATTTCCTTGATCTAGAACTAGGTACCCTATTGCCTGGATAAATCCGTAGGGGCTAGTAGTGAAAGCTATTTCATTTTCACTTAAATTGCAATGAATTACTCATTAAATGGAAAAGTCTCCAATAGATATCAGTCTTATATACTAGTTCTCTTTCTGTCAGGGACCAGTTTACAGCCAACCAGAATTTATACCGTCCAAGCCTTTTTTATTAGCATAGCAGCAGCACAGGTTATTCAGTCACTTGTGTATCTTCAGTAAATAAAATGACATCATTTCTCCCGTTATGGATATTTCATTGCTTCCCATCTTTGTGCAGATAAAACTAAGTGGGGGGTGGAGATCATGAAGTTGTATTTTCATCTTCTGACCATAATAATGTGAGCTCAGATTCTTGGTCTTATATGGGAATTTCTGACAAAAACCATCTGGAATAAGTTAAATAAAAAGACATCAAATAGGGTTACCAAAAACACGTGAGAATTTGAAAAGATAAGGATACATGAATAAATTGAACCTGGGACTTCCGAGTATTTTCTTACTTCTTAGGAGGCAAGGTTATGTTTACAATAATGACTTTCTTTAATATGCTACACCTGAAATTTTATTACAAGTTTCTAGTTTAAAGTAAATCAGTCTCAAAAGAAGTTGTTGGTACAAATTTGATTAACACTTTTCTGTACTTAGCATGTTTTTACAGCAAGAGGAGTAGAAACAAATGCCTAAAAGATAATGAACATTGCCTGGGCTGAAATGTGACTCACCTCTAGGAAAAAAAGAGGTTTAAATACAAGTTCTAGCTAGATGTGATCGCTTCTCATATACCATTTTGGGTGTCCAAAATACACCACTAATTCTACAGACAAAGGAATTCAACTTTGATGTATGCTTCAGTTTCACTTATTGTTGATAGCAGCTATCTAAATTTGTAAAAACTTAGAGATGTCATCACTAACTGCTGGATGAGCTTGACTTCCAGTTCCAGAATTAGTTAGAACCATGTGACACTGAGAAGAAATACAGCAAGAATAAAAATAGTTGGAAAATTATAGATCTGACTTCATGTTTTTCTCCATATTATGATCTTCTCTCAAAGTTGGCATCTTGGCCTTTATAGTCTTGGCATCCTTTAATAAGTAAAAGTTTCCCTTTGATAGCTTCACCTAGCATTTGCAAGAATGGATATTTTTAATGACCTTTCCAACCACTTAAAGTGATAAGATGGAGAATGGGCCTGGTCTTTGGATAGCTTAAAGCAATTTTGTTTTGGTCCAAATAAGCTTAGTTATGTCACTGGTTTATTTGTCAAGTGTATAAAGCATAATATGATTAAGGAAGCTCTACTTAATCCTGCAGCTAGGCCATATGAAACACTTGACCTCCACAGTCTTTGCAGCAGTAATAAAGAGGAATAGAGGAAGTGTACAACGTCTTTACTGAGTCAGTCTGGAAAAGTCATGTTCCTTGTGCATTTGCCAAAAATAGGCATACAGCTCCAACGTAAATGCAAAGGAAAATGGGAAATTATAAGAAACTCGGGGATGTTTATCAAGTACTTTTTCTGCCAATCATTTTTCTCATATAGTCTATTCATAGTCATTTTGTCATTCTTCTCATGTATGTGAGATGCAAACCTCTGCTGTTTTGAAATTTAACTGCATGTGCCCAACGGGCACAGAAAAAAAGAAAAAAAATCCGTGTTCCCATTCACCAATATAAAAAACCAGGAGATACTAAGTGAAGTTTGTTTTGAGGTGAGCCATTTGCAATCAGATAAGACATTTGATTCAGCTTAGTTCGATGATGTACAATATCCAAATAGCTTAGAACATGCCTCAAAAATTCTTTGATTCCAATCCATGAAACCACCACACCTTCCCTACTGATATAAGGCAGCCATTTTGAAATTGGCTAAGAGTATTAATCCTTAGGCTGTCACAAATGCCTACAGGCTGCCTTCAATAACATTGATTTGGCTGTCAAGTTGGGGTAAAATGTCAACATCTCAAACTACCCAATTAAGGCTTTAGAGACATACTTTTTCCTACAGAGGAACAAAAGGTCTGTTTCTTCTTATGTCTCACATAACTCAATGTATGCAGTACACAGCATCATATTATAGAGATACAAATAACTGTGGAACACCATACAGCTGGGACACAGATTCTATACAAGTAAAGCACACATGCCACGACGTGGCAGAAGCTGCCCTCATTAGCAATGATGTACAAGGACAGTAGCGGCACATTTTTTCCCTGTGCAACTTGGGTTGTCAGAAAGTAGTATTTCTCAAACTTTGCACATGTGATAAAAAATATTCTTCTTGGAATACTCAAATCTCCTATTATTCTTTGAATTATAATGAAATCTAAGCATCAACAACACTCATGGAGGATAACTGCCAAATGGAAAATGGTATGGTCCTCTACTGAGGAGAGTATCTTACTCTCCAGCCCACTTTGCATAGTACAACAGCCCTTAATAGGAGAGTCACCCTACACTGTTTTCAGGTGTGGTGAGCTCAATCAAGATATCCTTTAGCTGCTTACAGTGAACAATGGTTATCATATGGCTTTGGCTGTCTTTAAAACTGTTTGGGTTTGGGTTTTTTTTGCTTTGTTTTGTTTTGGTTTTTTGGGGGGGGTGTTTTGCATCTTCAAGACTGCTTTTAATTTGAATTTTAAAACACCTGAAACTGACCGATTTTACTGGACAGAAAATTCAATGTTAATAAGTGTATGTGGTAGCTAGCTGTCCTCCCAAATTCCTTTCCTTGCTTCTTACTACACATATGGCTTCCCAGGTAGAGACAACATTTCAAAGCTTCCATAGCAGACAAACGTGGACATATTATTAAGTTCTTGCCAATGGAATAAGAATATAAATACGTGTGTAATTTCTGCATCGCTTGCCTAAATGGACACTGCTTGCACTGGACTCCTTCTCCTCGCTCCTTCCATGAGATGGAAAACAGATGTACCAGAACCTCAGTTTTGACAATGCCATCTAGGAAATGCCCTAGAAGATGGCAGAGTATCGAGATGAAAGGGACTTGTGTCCCTGAACAACTTTGTCATTCAGACAAGCCCCACCATTGTAGACTAGCCAGATTTTAAGAAATTAAATTTAGGGAATTCCCACTGTGGCTCAGTGGGTTACGAATTCAACATCATGTCCGTGAGGATATGGGTTCAATCTTTGGCCTCGCTCAGTGGGCTAAGGATCTGGCATTGCCTTGGGCTGAGGCATAGATCACAGATGCTGCTCAGATTCAATCCCTAGCCCAGGAACTTCTATATGCTGCCGGTGTGGCCCTAAAGAGAAAGAAAAAGAAAAAGAAATTAAACTTCTTATTTAGGCCACTGTGTTTGGGAGGTTCTTTATTGAAACAGCTTAAACTTTACCTTTTTTTTTTTTCTGGAGCATTTATTTATCTCTGGCGCCCCATGTCCCATCTGCTTGGCCCACCTCTGATCCAGCCTAAAAGGGCAGTGCCATGTGACTACATACCCCTCAGATGTGTGGGGCACGTCTTTCTAATTTTCACATCAGGGCTTTTACCAAGGCCTCAGCTGCATGCTGTCCTCAAATAACGCGAGAAAAGAGGCAGTGAGTAAATGTTCCATGGTCTTCCCCCCAGGTAAAGGGGGCATAAGGGAATGGTTGTGTCCCAGGCTCAGGTTAGTTCCTGGGACAGGCTGCCAAGTGAAAGTGAGTTTATTTAGAGAGATACACATTCCATCGGCAGAATGCCATCCATCTCAGAAGGGAGAGCCACCCTGAGGTAAGAGGTTGTTAGTTTTTGTGTGCTGGGTAATTCTATAGGCTAATGAGTGTGAGGAATACTCTATTTTAGAGAAGGGGCAGGGATTTCCAGGAGTTGGGCCACTGCCCTCTTTTTGGCCTTTTATGGTTAACCTCTGAAATGTCATGGCTTCTGAGGGCATTTCATTTAGCATATGCTAATATATTACAATGAGCACATAATAAGGCTCAAGGGCTCCTGGGAATCAAATCTTCCTCCATCTTGGACCTGATGGTTCTAACCATTTTTTGTTGTGTCCTCCATGGCTGTGTCATTCTTTCAGTCGTTTATGCCCTGCCCCTTCCCACCTGTCTCACAGGAAGACAATTATAAGGAAAAATTCTTAAGAGAACTGAAAATGTTTAGCCCAAAGAAGAATTGTTAAGTATTTGAAAGGCATATTTAAAAGGAGAATTCAGTTAACTTTCTTCTGTAAAATCTGACATAGGAAAATGAAGACTAAGAGGTGTAAGATGCAGTGAGAAAGATTTGAATTCACTGTGAGAACTTTGTAAACTCAAAATTGTTCAAAGTTTCTAAAATGTATGTTTGTAATATACTGAAAGTTTGCTTAAAAGCCTCTAACGACTCCTACCACCTGTTCTTCTGTGTCCAAACAGACATCTTTCAGGACGTCCCTCTCCCACCTTGGCTTTTTCTGCTCCCCACCTCACCCCACCTACGACAAGCCATAACAAACTCCTTACTATTCCTCTAACATGCAGGCTAGTTCATCTCTGTGCCTTTACAACCCAGATTGGGCATTTCTTCCTCTTTAAAACTCTATCTGAACCCCGACCCACCTCCACCACATCCACAAAACAAGCATTAATTATTCTCTTCTCTTTCCCCTGTACTATCTGTTCCTTTCATAGTTCTTTTTGCTTTTAAGGCCACACCTGCAGCATATGGAAATTCCCAAGCTAGGAGTCAAATCAGAGCTGCTCATGGCAACACCATATCCTTAACCCACTGAGTGAAGCCAAGGATCAAACCCTCATCCTCAGGGATACTAGTCAGATTTGTCACCACTGAGCCACAACAAGAACTCCTCATATTCTTATGTTTACTATTATCGCCCGTATTTTAGCACAATGATCCGCCTTCATGTCTGTCAACTCTACTCAACTGTGTCTTAAAATCAATGACAGTTTATTAATCTTTGTGATTGCATCACTTAGGAAAGTGGCATGTCAATTATTTGAATAAATGGGAGTTCCCTGGTGGCCTAGCAGTTAAGGATCCAACATTGTTACTGCTCTGGCACAAGTTTGACCCCTGGCCTTGGCACTTACACATGCCCAGGGTGTGGCCAAAAAAAGTATTTGAATAAATGCATTTAGAAAAGAAGTAAAGAGAGGGAAAGTAAGAAAGGAAGGAAGAAAGAAAGGATGAAGGAAAGGAAGGAAGGAAGAAGGAAAAGGGAGAAAAAAAGGAAGGAAGACTGAGAATTTTTGTGGGATAATGCAGAGAGAACTGAATCACCAAGAATGGTTATTCTGACTTACCCTTAAGGTCTCTTCCATGTATCTGTGATTCTAAAAGAAAAAAAAAAAAATTACCAGCTGCTCAAGGCTAATTAGACTTATTTAAATGAAAATTAGTTTAAAATATCAGTCATCCTATAGTGAGGAAACTTTCAAAGTAAAAAGAAATTTTATGACCTATTAACATCTTAAATTTTTGGGTTACACCAGTCCAAAGTTAGTAAGTGAACATTCTTTCTATACCATTTAGTACAAGTTTAGAAATAAATTGTAGCTACTGTACAGTCACTGAGAGTTTTAGAAGAGAAGTGATACATATATGTTCATTCACGTATGTACATATATGTGTGTGCATGTGCATACTATCTATGAGTAATATACCGTTATATCCCCTAAAGTGAAGCAATTGGATAAAGAATCCCAGGTTTATGAAATAAAGTAAAACTGATTGCTTTGTCTTAACTAAATCCTCAGTTACAGAATTGCAAAGCCCTCATTTATTAACACAATTACTACATCACGGCTCTCTATCTCAGACCCAGCTGGAAACTAAGATAGTTCCAATCTAATAGATAAACCCAGTTGTTCCTTGTTTCTCATTGGCATCTGTTAAGTGATAGCAGGACTCTGGAAGATCCTCATTAGAGGCAGCTTCCCTGATTTTTCTTTACTCACTATTGGCATGATGGTCACAACCTAAGCCAATAACAAGCATCTACCCTATCCCTTGCCCACGTGTCTCACTAAAGTTCCTTTACCATCTCCACTATCCTCTATGGTGGAAGAGAACCCAGAGATGAGGTAGGATCTTATTTTACACACAGTTTCACATTTGTGTACCTATTCTAAATGTTAATGCATGCCTGTGTTTTGATATTGCAGGTAATTATTAGAGCTAGGCCTCTGCAAATTTGTGAAGCTATGAAAGCGGTGCCTCCAGCAGTCCCTTTTGAAGTGTTCTTTATTCCCTTTAAGTTTATCAGTGCTTGGTATCCTGATTGTCCAGGATTCTCCATATGGACAAACTCCATTCTGTGAAACATCCCGTAATCCCTGTCAACTTCAGTCACCTTAAAATTTATCTGTACTGAGAACTAGTCTTTTACCACCTTTCAAAATCACTGGCTACATAATCTGATCAATTAATTCATTGTGATCATATTGATGGATAATACCAATTAGAGTTGAATCATGGCTCTACCACTTCCTTGCTGTGTGCCCTTGGGTCCATTATTTAGCTTCCTTTTGCCTGAGTTTCCTCATCTATAAAATGGGGATAACAAGAGCACTTACCTATAAGGCTGTTATGAGAATTAAACAAATTAATACATATCTAGTGTTAACACAAAGCCTGACATATAATAAGTGATCAATAAATGTTAGCTATCAGTAATCATATTTTGGAAGGAGCTGAGTATTTGTTTAGACTTTCAGGCCCTTGGGAGTGATTTTGCTGGCTTATATTTTAGCACATATTCTGTCTACTGCAAGGTGGGGGGAGCTTAATATTTACTCTCTACACAGCTGGACAATATAGAAAGACCAATGAGAGAATACGAGTCCTACACTATGAGAGGTAAATCTCATTAACATAAAACTAAAGACTCCTTTTAAGATAGGCAAGTACTCAAACCAAGAACTCCCCTGGGAACTAACTCATCAATTTTCTAAAGCCCTACTGTCTTGTGAGAAGTTTTTAAAAATATCTTTGCCTTTTCTCCCTAGTTTCTCTCAAGTGATGACTATTCCTTGTCAGCTGAGCCTGAGCATTTTGACACACTTATCAAACAAAACTCTGTTCCTGGGCTTGTCCTTATACATCTTAATGACTGGTATCAAAAATCTCAAGAAAAATGTATTATGGCCAAATGTAATGTGCTGAAAGTCATATTTCCTTTTCATAGGGCTGATTGCAGTTATAGAAAGTGTGATTTTAAATATATTAAAAAGAAAGTCAGACAGGTTTTAAATCCTGTTATCCCTGTAATGATTTAGTTTCTAGACAGAATTGGCATCCTTTTAAAAGCTTGACTTTTTTTTCCTTCCATTTCGTTCCTTTTTCACAAATGTGGCCTAGAAGATAAACCTGTTGTATGAAGCCACAGACTGAGGCAAAAACAGAAGACAGGAAGGAGGTTACAGAGTTTCATATGATGAAGCCAAGATAAGAGAGAAATCAAATCACTCTCATCTCTTTGCAGCTGATGTTTGAACTTTCCGGTGTATAACGTAATAGTGCACACTTCAATCTATCTTCCTAATAACTGCCTCTTTAATGAGACTTTAGTTGTCTGTATATGTTGGTCCAATTCTACTCTTTTGTTTTTAAACATTTACAAGTTTTGCTTCTGCTCTCTTTTTGCAGCCAATTTTACACATTCAATATTTTCTATTTAAAAATTTTTTGATTGAAATGTTAGCTTTATTTTTTTCTCCTTCCCTCCCACGCTCAGACACCAGCCCCTTTGAAGTTTCTTGAGTGACCACATACATATTGCCTGAGCTATTTCTGTCATGAGCTTAAAAGAACCATGCATAAGTCATTCCCTATTTTCTTCTCACTCCCTTTCAATTCGAAGTGTATGCTCTCTTGGCAATACAAAATGATACATTTCAACAGAGCACACTTTATAAAATGTCTGTTAGACCATTTTTATTTTATAGGAAATCAAATGTTCATGTCTTAAATATTGGCCAATCCTAAGTACTTCAGAATGGAGGTTATAAAAGCATGGTCCAAATAATGTCGTTGTAATATGTCTCAGAGTTAACTTAATGGTATTATTATCTTCAAATAAATGTTTTCATTCATCGTGTTCCTTAGACCATTTTCAATTACAAACTGTAAAGTGAAATTGAAATTATCAAGTCCCATCAACAAGTGTTGATTAAGCACACCTCAGCTCTTAAAGCTACTACAGACTGTAACACTGAGAACATGTGTTACCAAACCAAACACAGGTCTGCTCTGCCATGTGCAGTAAAGCCAATCTACTGATACCAGATTGTGGTGAAGGAAAGTGCAGCACTTATTGCAGGGCACTAAGCAAGGGGTCCAGGACAGCTAGTGCTCAAAACACCCAAACTCCACAATGATTTTCAGGCAAGGCTTTTTAAAGGCCAGATGAAGGAGGGTTGCAGGGTGTGTGAGCAGCTGGTACATATTTCTCTGACTGGTTGATGGTGCAGTATCAGGGCAGTGTCACAGTGGTTAACATTATCAGTCCTTAGGCTCTAATAGGTCTGGGGGCTGTGTGCTCATGGTCAAGTAGTTAAGTCTTCCATTTGGTGAGGGTTTTAGCATCTGTGAAACAGCTCAGGAAATGTGCACTAGACACTGTTACCTAGGTACTTCAGAGAGGGGCCCAGGAGCCCAGGACATGAGAGGAAGGGTCTGACCCAGGGAGGTGTCATAGTGTCCTGCTTGGTTACACATGTATTTCTTCCTTGATTTTTCTTCCTGTTATTACCTTTCCATGTATTTTTGTGTTTTATAAGCTCAGCTATTGAGCTTCGGAATGGAGCTACCGAAGTAAACACAATGTTCGACTACACTGGGAGAAAATCAAACGTTTTTTTAATTTCTTTAATGAAATTAATGGCTAAGGGTGAAATCTGAAGCAAGCAAAATCTTATGTATTTCTAAACAATTTATTCTTTTTTTAATTAATGAATTTTATTATATTTACAGGTGTACAAAAATCATCACAACCAAATTTTATAGCATTTCCATCCCAAACCCTCAGTGCATCCCCCCCCCCAACTTGTCTCATTTGGAAGTATCTGTTCTGCAAAGTTCATTGTGTCCTTTTTTTAGATTCCACATGTAAGCGGTAGCATTTGATGTTGCTGTCTCATTGCCTGACTGACTTCACTTAGCATGATAATTTCTAGATCCATCCATGTTGCTATAAACGTTGTTATTTCATTCCTTTTAATGGCTGAGTAGTCTTTCATTGTGTATAGTACCACTTCTTTATCCACTCCTCTGTCGATGGGCATTTAGGTTGTGTCCCTATCTTGGCTATTGTATAGAGTGCTGCAATGAACATTGGAGTGTGTGTGTCTTTTAGAGTCATGGCTTTCATCTGGATAGATGCCCAGGAGTGAGGTTACTGGATCAAATGGTTATTCTGTTTTTAGTTTTCTGAGGAATCTCCATACTGTTGTCCACAGTGTTTGCACCAATTTACATTCCGACCAACAGTGTAATAAGGTTCCTTTTTCTCCACACCCTCTCCAGCACTTACTGTTTGTAGACTTTTTGATGATGGCTATTCTGGCTGGTGTAAGGTGGTACACCTTTTGATAGGGTTTTGATTTGCATTTCTCTAATAATGAGTGATATTGACCATCTTTTCATGTGTTTTTTGGCCATCTGTATGTCTTCTTTGGAGAATTGTCTGTTTAGATCTTTTGCCGATTTTTTGATGGGGTAGTTTGCTTTTTTTTTTTTTTGTATTGAGCTGTAGGAGGTGTTTGTAAATTCTGGCGATTAATCCCTTGTCGGTCCATTCATTTGCAAATATTTTCTCCCATTCTGTGGGTTGTCTTTTCATTTTGTTTAGGGTTTCTTTTGCTGTGCAGAAACTAAGTTTAAGTCCCATTTGTTTATTTTTCTTTTTATTTTCATTATTCTAACAGGTGGGTTTGAGAAGATGTTGCTGTCATTTATGTTGCAGAGTGTTTGGTCTATGTTTTCCTCTAAGAGTTTTATAGTATCTGGTATTATATCTGGGTCTTTAATCCATTTTGAGTTTATTTTTGTGTATGGTGTTAGGAAGTGTTCTAATTTCATTTTTTTTTACATGTGGCTGACCAGTTTTCCCAGCACCACTTATTGAACAGGCTGTCTTTTCTCCATTGTATATTCTTGCCTCCTTTGTCATAGATTAGTAGACTATAGGTGCATGGGTTTAATTCTGGGCTTTCTATCCTGTTCCACTGATCTATATTTCTGTCTTTGTGCCAGTACCATACGGTTTGGATGACTGTAGCTTCGTAGTATAGTCTGGAGTCAGGGAGCCTGATTCCTCCAGCTCCATTTTTCTTTTTCAGGATGTCTTTGGCTATTCTGAGTCTTTTGTGCTTCCAAACAGACTTTAAAACATTTCATTCTAGTTCTGTGAAAAAGGTCCTTGGTAATTTGATAGGGATTCCATTGAATCTGTAGATTGCCTTGGGTAGTATGGTCATTTTGCTAATATGGACTCTTCCAATCCAAGAGCATGGTATGTCTTTCCATCTGTTCGTGTCATCCTTGATTTCTTTCATCAGCATCTTACAGTTTTCAGAGTACAGGTCTTTTGTCTCTTTAGGTAGTCTAAACAATTTATTCTTGGCAAGTACAAAATAACTACTTAATCATTTTAAACATTGTTATTTGTTAAAGTATGGTTGATTTACAATGTTTCTTCAATTTCTGTTGTACAGCAAAGTGACCCAAAAATACACAGTTCCCTGTACTATACAGTAGGAGCCCATTGCCCACCCGTTCCATATGTTACAGTTTGTTATCTACCAACCCTAAACTCCCCATCCAACCCACTCCTTCCCCCCCTCCCCTGGCAAACACAAGTCTGTTCTCCAGTTCTGTGATCTGTTTCTGTTTTGTAGATGGAATCATCTGTGCCATATTTTAGGTTCCACATATAGGTAATATCATATGGTATTTGTCTTTGTCTTTCTGATTTACTTCACTTAGTATGAGAATCTCTAATTCCATCTATATTGCCAAAAATGACATTTTGTTCTTTTTTGTGGCTGAGTAGTATTCCATTGTATATATGTACCACAAGTTCTTAATCCATTCATCTGTCAATGGACATTTAGGTTAGTTCCATGTCTTGGCTCTTATGAATAGTGCTGTCATGAACATAGGGGTGCATGTATCTTTTTGAATGAATGTTTTGTCTGAATATATGCCAGGAGTGGGATTTCTGGATCATATGGTAGTTCTATATTGAGTTCTCTGAGGACCCTCCATACTGTTTTCCATAGTAGTTGTACCAATTTACAATCACACCAGCAGTGAAGGAGGTACCATTTTCTCCACACCCTCTCCCACATTTGTTATTTGTTGGCTTGTTAATGATGGCCATTCTGACCATCATTTTAAAGGAGAGAAGTATCAGAGTTCCCTGGTGGCTCAGCAGGTTAAAAGGATCTGACACTGTCACTGCTGTGACTCTGGTTACTGCTGTGGTGTGAGTTCAATCCCTGGCCCAGGAACTGGCCACATGCTCCAAAATCCAGGAGCTTCTGTATGCCACAGATACAGCCAAAAAAAAAAAAAAAAACCTAAGAAGTATAAAAATTAGCCACTGCATAATAGGCACAATTGATCCTCATTATTTTCAGATTCCATATTTGTGAATTTGCTTCCCAGCTAAAATTTATTTGTAAATCATAACTCAAATTCAACTCACACTGTACATTTTCTGTCATTTGTGGACTTGCACAGTGAAGAAAAATTTGAGTCACCAGTGTTCATATTCCCAGCTGAAGTCAAACAAGGCAGCACTTGGCTTTCTTATATAAGCTCTCATACTATAAACCAGTATCCTTTTGTCAGTCTATTTGATGGCTACATTTTTTGTGCTTTTTGTTGATGATTTTGCTGTTTCAAATGACCCCCAAGCATAGTACTGAAGTGTTGTCAAGTGTTTATAAGTGCAAAAAGGCTATAATGTGACTTATAAAGAAAATATGTTAGGTAGGCATCATTCAGGCATGGTTTATTAGCACTGTTGGCTATGAGTCCGATGTTAATGAGTTAACAAAAAACATTAAACTGTATTTAAACAGAAACATACATAAAACGAGGTTATATATTGATCAAGTGATGAAAATGTTGTGACCAAAGGCTTATAGGAACCCAACCTTGCATTTCCCCTAGGAGCAATTGTTCAATACTTTATAAAACATAACTTCCACAAATAACAAAAATCAACTGTATTTTAAACCCAGGTTCTGTTAGAACTGCCAAGAAATCAGCTACACAAATAAATTAATAAAATATCTTTCTGTGCCAAGATCTCTGGGCCTTAGGGCCTTTAACTTTTCCATAAAAGGAGTACTGAAATTAGGTTAATTTATTTTGATGAAGATAATTCCCTATTTTCAGCCAATAAAGATGCCTATTATTAGCAAACGTATCTCCAACAAAGCTTAAAAAGAACATTTGAAAATTCTTCATCACTTTTCTTCATGAATATCTCTATTACATCATCAGCTTATTCAGATACATTGAATCATTGTCAAGTTCGTTTTTCCCCTTTTAATCAGATACAGTGATATTTCCGTACCACTTTAACAACCTCTTGGTGTCTCAGCTAAGAATGCCTGTCTCCGTTCTACCTGGAAATCCACCACAGGTACCTGCTGCTGCTGCTGCTGCTGCTGAGACTGTTTCAAGTACAGCAGACACTCTTGTTTGTCCAGCGTGTCCTTCTTCACTTGCCTTGGACTTATACCTCTGGTACGTGGTGGCCCATAGTACGTCTCAGGTGCAAATCGTCCCTGGTCCACTCCATGGAGCCAGTGGCAGCTCCTCAGACCAGAGTGTCAGGCATTTTCAGTGGCCACTTGGCTCTCCTTAGTTACCTTATAACATGGCAACATGAACATGCGTGATTAGTTATGAAAATAGTTGTTTGTCAATAGCACCATACAGTGAAACAATTTTTAAAAAAATCAGGCATC
Source organism: Catagonus wagneri (assembly GCA_004024745.2). Classification (NCBI taxonomy): domain Eukaryota; kingdom Metazoa; phylum Chordata; class Mammalia; order Artiodactyla; family Tayassuidae; genus Catagonus; species Catagonus wagneri. Next base: position 9,936,136 of record PVHT020000015.1, on the reverse strand, counting down.
GAAGAGATTTTTCTCTTTATCTAGTTTCCTAAATGCATATAAGATACTGCATATGCTAAATAAGGCCAAACGAAAATATAGCTAGAGGTGATTTGTTGTGGTGGTGAGGTATTTGGGTTTTGGTGGATATCACTTGAAGCCTGTTCTGTTTCTTAGGGTGAAAGTTGTCTTAGATATACTGTGCTGCTAAATAATAAAGCTAATGCTCTTTTGCTTTGAAACAATTTATCCTATCACCTCAATTCTTACAGAGTCAGATTTGCAATACATGGAAGTTTACAGTATGTTTGACAAGTGACTTAGGTTACAAGTAAACCAATTTGCAGTTCAAGTTCAGTGATGTACTCTTAGAAGAGCTGTGAAAAGGACAACAGGACTACTTCGATCGTTCTATAGGCAAAGCACAATAAGTGTTGATTAATGTGAGATTCATTGACAGGTTATGAACCAGGGAGGCCAGAGTGTGACCAGCTGGTCATTGCCTAATGTTTAAATTGCAGCACCTGAATGATTTTCACTTTCCTTCAGCGCATTTCCTGTATTCCCATTTTAAGTCACAACAGTAGGATGTTTCTACTGTAGTAACCTTCACCTACTCTTTAGCCATCAGAAGACATGCTTATTTGGCACTAATTCTCGGTATTTTCCCTAAATTTTTCTTGGTTTTCTTTCTCCCCATTATGCCTTTTAAATAATAAATGTAATTAGTGGTTCCATAAGGCTTAATATTTAAAGCACTTTCATGGTTGTTAAAAAGTCAGTCATCACCACATCCATGAAAGTTAGACCAGGTCTGTGCTATCATCTACGCCAGGTGCCTTCCTGTCAAACATAAAAACTTTAAAAACTCCTTCTAATGAAGTACCACATTTTGTGTATTCTTAACAGACCAGGGTGTAAGTCCTGAGGACTTCATCCATGTTTAATAGTAACTGGGACATGTGCTAAGGTACTCTTGAACATATGCTGCTTCAAACAAGGGATCATGTCTTATTTTATTAAGCTTGTATATGCTTGTATATAATACATAACACATTTCCATACACACCTGGGCAATCAAAAGAAAATTGATGACTATGAGTAAGGTAAGTAAAATATATTCCCTCCTGGATTCAAAGTGATCATCTAATTGAGGCAAATTACCTTATCCAGGATTTGCTTATAATAGAAAATGTAGTTCCTGAAAGGCTTAATGATACTGAATTGGTACCCTTTTGAACTAAGTTACTTCTTTATAGAGCAAAATGGTCTTCCTGGAAGAGGTAATTTACCTTAAACATATGAGCACTTTACCTCAAAGAAAGAGGTTGCCCACCCCGCTGCACAAAGAATTGGCCCTTACAAACTATTTGTCTACTACTGCTTAAGTACTTCGAAATATAGCTAGTGTTTTCCTCCTTAAAGTGGACATATCGGAATGTTAACTCTCTGAGGACAGGGATCTGCTCTCAGTGAGAAATTTCGAGTGTGGTGATTAAAATAGTATGCTTGTAAAAGGTTTGACGTTTCATGAGGGGAAATTTCCTCATTGCTGTGACTCTCTTGCAAATGAGTTGAAAATGGCTGATAATCCTTTCCAGGTAAAGCCTATTTTGGACAATAGCCCACTCCTGTTAGTTGAATTCACTTTCTGACCCCTTAAAAAATAGCAATAATCCAGATCCCGATAATCCCTTCAATCAGTCTTTTATCAAGCAGTTCTTATAAATGCTAATGAAGGGCCTCCCTTGGGTTCGCATACTTTGTATTATAGACCAGCCCTCTGCTCCAAGCACTATTTTAGGTGCGATGTCTTTTGTACAAACATTCTCAAATGCTCTTATACTGTGGATTTACGATTTAGACTTTATTTTTCCTGCACTTCGATGTTGCCCTTCTGCATGTTTTAATAAGCCATCCCTAAATCCTTTTTATTGCTGTGGTTGTTTTCACTGTTGTTGTTCAGAAATGGAATTGGCAGGGGCCAGATAGAGGAAGATATTACCTGTATTTATTTCTTTACCACTCAATGTCTACAACATTCTATTCCCATCTATGGTATTCATTTATATCTGTCCAGGTTAAGCCTTGGTTCTTGTCTTTCTATCATGTGTCTAGCCTGGCAAATCTTCGTTTTTTGTGGTGTTTGTAATTTAAAATTAAAAAAATATATATCAGCTCTGAATGTAGTTAATATCCCTCAATCATTAATAGTTTCAGTAACATCTGAAACTATTCTGACTTTATCCTATATTTTCAAGCCACCTGATATTGCTCAAATGAATTTTCTTCATTTTCTTGGTCACTAACAGATGATTCACTAATAATCATTTCTTTGTCAGACCTTTACAACCACAATTCTGATTTCCTTAGGCTGCACATGTTAAGGCTTCTCTCCTTGTCCACTTTCCTGTATACTCCAAAGAGACAGGTCTTTCTCACTCGGCTCCCTCTAACTGCTCAATGGCCTTCAATTCAAAGGGCAGCATTTAACGTACAGATCATTGTGCCTCTGTTTGTTTCAATGAGCCTACACATTGTTAACTGTAATTTTTGCCATGGTTAAATGCATGTTTTTACTTTGAAGGTGACTGTTTTGTAATTGTGTAACTACAGCCCGCATTTACTCCAAAAAACGGAATTGACTTTTTTCTCCTTTTTTCAACCTTATAAATTTTCAAGAAAGCCTGCTAGATAACAAAACCTGATTTCAACCTCAATTCTTCGGACATAAGGCACGTTCCCTTCTCCACTGGATTGTATCTTTGAAATGGTAGAGCAATGCAAAAATCTACCACACATTTAATTCATTGGCTGACCTTTTAAAATGTAGATTTTGTCCTTAAACTAAAAGTGACCCCAACCTTTAGCTACACAGCACAATAATATTTAGACCCATAATATCATAATATCACAGGGCTCCATGGTTTACAAGTATGGTTTTAGGCTTAAATAAATTGGTCTGTCTTTCTCTCTTTGCTTCCAAGTTCCACTCTACATTTTGTCCATCTCTGAGTTGAAGCAAATTAACTCCTTACAATTAAAGGGAGCAGGAGACTCTAGGAGAAAGGAATCGTTTTTCCAAAACAAGATTTATTGATTGCAGATCTGAGTCGTTAAACTGACTTGACTGAGATGGGAATTGTTGCAAGTTGTTCCTATTACCCCTCCTTCCACTCCCCAGCACACACCTAGTCTCTGGACATTGTATACATTTTCTATCCTGTATTATATGGAGACTGATTCTGGAACTCTGGCTTCCTTGACAGGTGGGGCCAGGTCAATTAACCTTGGTATCTTCAAAGCCTAGCACAATGCCTGGGACATGTGTGCACTCCTTGAACATATGTCTGGAAAGGGATCAGTTAAATAATTAATTGAACTTTAAATGTTCCTGATGCTCTTCCAGTTTTCTCCAGTCTTTACAGTTAAGGGTGAACAGAGGGTCTCACGATGACACTGGCCTGAATTCCCTCCACTTTCATTTTGTCAAAACAGAAAAAGACATATTTTTCAGAATGTTAAGAGGCACTGGTCCAGATAGTCCTATCTTTACTATGCCATTACTATCTAAATAGAATACGCCTGCATTAACATTTTCATTAAATTACTTGTAAAATTCCAGACTTCCACTCAATATGCTACGGTCAATAGGTTACTGAAAAACATTCACAATTGCTTATTGATACTGACAGAAAACAAAGACAAATAGACACACTAAAATTTATAATCATGCCTCCCTTTATGGGTTCTACATTTATCAATAAATATCACGCTCCAGGTACAATAATATCCAGAGCTCATCAGAAAAAGACTTAAAACATCCTCACATTGAGAGGAAATGTCAGACACATGTAAGTGAAAAGTAACTTTATTAGAAAAATAATTGCACTGAATTTCTGTAATTGGATGGCTCTAAAAATCACCACAGTTTCAATTACTCAAGGATTGTGATGGAATTTTACCTCGTGAAAATGCAAGAACTTAACCAAATTATTTATTTCTTTTAAATGGTGGATAACATGAATAAAAGTATTACTATGTTATTTAAATCTAATTTTAAAACATAATTTACGTGATGAAAATTGCCCTACTTCTTAATCAGAGTCACTGTGGTGGAACTGTTTTAATAAAAGTTTCTTTTTTATATATATAATATAGCTTTCCTATTAGAAAAGGAATTCTTCTGTCTCCAAATTACAAATTGGCTTGCACTTTTAACCTTTTCTCCAATCCTGAAGCTTGTCTGAGATGGAGTGAAGTGGGTGCCACCTGATAACTCCATTGCCTTTGCTTTCGGTTCCTGTCCCACAGGATTGTCATACTTGCATTATGCTAGTCTCCAATTTAACACCATTGCTACCCAGTGAGAGAGTGCCTAAAGAGAGAGAGAGAGAGAGAGAGAAAGGTACAGCTCAGCTTGTTACAGGCTGCTAACCTCCCCATAGCTTCCCATTTATCACAGGGCACCCAGCCTCCCTTAGCTTCTTTGTGCAAATGCAGTTCCTTTCTCATCACCAAGGAGAAGCCAGGACAGCATGAAAAAGATATGCAGCCTCAGGGAAAAGAAAGGAGATATGCAAACGAAACAGTCTTTTTATAGACATCATTGGATCACATCAATTGTTGATACCAACCCCTGACAGGATGAAATTGCATGGATTAGCAGAATTGAGAATTACAGTTCGAAGAATTGTTTTAGGTCATAGGATCAAATGGCTGGACAGGTACCTTAGAGACCATTTCCTCCTACCCTTTTATTTTGCCAACAAGGAAACTGAAACTCGAGGAAAGTAAGTGACTTGCCCAATTTTGCCCACCCCAGAAATGTCTCACCCTGACCTAGAACCCAAGTCTCCTAACTTCCAGCCCAGTACTTTTTTTCCCCAACATCACCAACCTGGTTCCAATGAATAAAGCTGAGTACTTCAGTGAAATCATTTCAGCAGTTAGTGTCTTCATCCTCATCCTCTTCAGCCCCCAGAATTTCTTATGACTATCTGCTCTCTTTTCAATTCATATTTACATTTGAATGCACTTTATAATATAAAACCCTATCCCTAAAGCTTTTATTGTTTTTTTTCTGTAACTACTATCAGTCTAACTTTTGTCAGCCTTACAGTCCCTGTTCCCACATGTCACAATCACCTGACCTATATCAGGCCAGATTGTTTGCCCCACAGGACTGACAGAGCTCATAAAATTCAATGCCTACTGTCAAAATTCAGAGTGACCTCTCCAAGGATATTGCTAAAAGAAATGAAAGATGATGCAGCAATTTAGTTAATTAAAAATACACTTCTAATGAGTTTGAAAGAAAAGTGAGCATTTTCAGACACCAGCATGGTAAAATATAGATGCTACAGGACTATATGCAAAACTATTTAATCTTATAAATATGTCATTTTAATTCCAGCTAATGGATATGGACACTCTAAAAAATGTAAAGGAACTGAATGGTAATTGATAAACTCTGCCTCACCAAAGTAGGGCACTGCATGTAGAATTCTAGACACTGCTTTAATTTTACATATTGTGTTAATGAGTACATAAAAGGCTTATTTAGGTTTTCATTTAGATGTTTTATTTAGAATAGAAAATTAGATTATGTGTATAATAAACTGCCACTGAATTATAATTACACATATATCATCAGGATATGAAGTTTTAAAAAGTGTTATCAGATAATATAAGCAGAATAGTAACAGTAAATAACACAACAATGAGAAATAGCAATTGCCCTGAATTGTGTATTAAATATGTCAAAAGTAAATGACTATATAACACTAAGATGGTTAAATGTCTCCCTTTTTCTGCTTCTTTCTCCTGTCTTCCTCTTTCCCCTTTCCTATCTGCTAACCCTAGCTATAATATTCACTTTTTAGGGTATTTGCCAATCCCACAACCCCATTTCCTACAAGCCCCCAGCAGGGGTGGGCCATGTACCTGACACTGAATCGCCCTCTGAGCGCAAGATGATTGGACATGTGGAAACTTTCAACCTAAGCTGGACTGATTTTTCTTCTGGACTCTTCCCTAAGCCATAGATCATGAGATGAGGGTGAATATTTACCACAAGGTGTAGCAACCAGATTCTTCTCCTAGAAATTCAGCCTTGTGATGCAGAGATGCAGGTCAGCCTCTCTCGTTTGGATAAACTGAGAAATTCAGAAGGTGCAGGGAGATCATGCCTTTATTTTTGCTGTATTTGCTGATATTATGAAAGTTGATCTGGAAAAGAAAGCACTAAAACAGAGTAGCGTCCTAGTTTCTTGACAATCAGTTTCCAGCTACGCATGAGAGAGAAACCACCCTTTCTGCCTTGGGTTTCCTTGAGACACTGTGTTTCTTACAAAAAGTTCTTCTTTTTCACTTAAGGTAATTTTAGTGGACTTCTGTTACCTACAACCAAATGCACTATAACTAAGACCCTTTTTCTCTTTTTTCTTTTTCTTTTTTTCTTTTCTTTTTTTCTTTTTTTTGGCAAACATGCAAACTACACACATACACACATACACTTACATATGCACACACATGCAAATCCATTTAAATTACAGAGAATTCTAGAACTCCTTATGCTGTGTGATTTTGAGTCCCTATACCTTGTACTTTATATCTTTATTCACTGCATCAGCTAGAATGTTTTTTAGGGATCTATGATATGACAACAACAAGAAGTAAGTGTTAGGAATCACCTGTCTCAGAAGGATTACAATGCATTATTTCATTTCCTCTCTCCTCACTAACTTCTTACTTCATAAGGACTCACACTTCCTGACTTAGTCTTGCTGATATTTCTAATTATTCAAAAAGCATAGGTATTTACTGAAATTAATAACACCCAGTTCTAATGTGGGGATGGGATACTTGAAGCTGTGTTTTTTTAGCTATCTCTGGGCAGCAATGTCGCCATTCATCTTGATGCTAACAACATATAGACAAAGCATTTTATGAATGAACCATATGTTTCACTTTTTATTCAGTTCCATAATTACAAGGATTGGAAGTAATATTCTGTGTTACAGTTCACATGGAGTATAGACTTGATAGGGTTGATTTGGTTGTTTTTTACTATCTTGGAAATTGATTGGTAAATGACCAAATCAATGCATTGTTCAGTCATCAAAGGTAGCTAAATTACAGGTTAACTATGCTGTCATCCATGAGTGCTGTTGTTGCTGCTTTTTTTTTTTTCCAATAGAGTAGATTTAACTTTTCCTGCATTTCATCATGGAAAATTTGAAGATATTCACATAATATCATCTCAGAAGTCAATTACCTTTAAATACTAGAAAATCTAAAAGTTTTACCCAAAAAAAGATAAATAATGTCAACTTTGACTTTAAGGATATGGGGCTCTACAGAGAGGGGTTCAATCAATTCACAGAGGCCACAAGGGGTAAAAAGACCTCTCAGTCAGTATCACTCTCTCTACTATCTCTGCTTCCCTACTGAATTTAGCAGCATGGAGTTACTGAGCGCCTGTGAGTTATCTGCACATGTACATTGTAAACTGACTACATGGGAGACTCTATATTTGACAACATGAACGATGCCAAATGTAAAAGATGTAATTAGTACTTGTCCAAAAAAGGTTTAGAATTGACTTAACTCTAGAAAGACATATTGAAATTAAACAATGTGAGGAAATTTTCAAAGTGCCAAATTATTTATAGAGATAATCAGTACAACATAAACTCTAAGGGGAAAGTATCCATTCATTCAGCAAATCATTATTGTGCCAAGCATTGTGCACAACTCTGGAGTTGCACCTGAAAGCACTGATAATAATTATATTGGCAGACAGGAAGATAAATTGCATCCCTAACAGTGTGAACCACAGAAACAAAAGTACAAATAACGGGATCCTGGAGCATGTATTAGGGATATTAATTAGATTCAGTTGCTTTTATAGGGGCACCCTGAGATATACTTAGAAAAGTTGTTTAAGGCTGGAAAAATATAGAGGGTCTTGGAAACCAGGCTAAGGAGTTTGGACTTTACCTTTGAGGGCAGTGACAAGCCACTTAAATGGCAATGGCAAGCAAAATTTTGAGCAAGGAAGACATACTATCACAGAGTTTTAGGAAAATAAATCCAGTGGTGAAGGCATGCTTTCAGGGTGTAGATGAAGTTGAGACTCAAGATAGATTAATTAAAAGGTCATTGAAATTTTCCGTCAGATGATAAGAGCTATATTAGGAAGTTAGCAGCAGGTAGAAATAGGAAGGAGAAAATTTGAGAGGCATGGATCCAAGAGATATGATTGAATATGAAGGAAAAGGAAGGAGGAACGACAAAGGTTACAGTGAGGTTTAGGGCCTAGGTGGCTCAAAGAAATTAATGAAACAAGACAGGAAGCTAGTTTTAAGGAAATTTATGAGTTCAGTGTTAGGCATGTTGAATTGGAGACAATATGGAGCCATCCAAATAAAATTATCAGACAGACTAGTTAATGGTGGAGATGATATGGCTGAGATTATAAATTCTGAATCATATACATAACACATTAGCTATTATAGAGTCTGATCCCATAGGAGATGGGGGGGGATAAAATTAACATAGCTCTGCCCTCAAGAGTTTATAAGTCCTGTGGTATATTAAATGATAACCTATGCTGTACAGTACCATAAGAGGTTGGAGAAGAGAGAAATAAATGTAGGCAAGGCAATCACTGAAGGCTTCTTAAAAGAGGTGCTACTTGCATCTGAACTAAAGAAGAGCCTGTATGACTTACAGAATTTCTCAGCATATTGGTGAAATTAACAGTAATAATAAATATCTTCTGATTTAATTTGGATACATTAAAAAATGACGATAATATCTCTTCCCAGCCAAGGAAACAAGCCTTTCTTCATGAGCCTAGACACTGAAGATGTTGGAAAATTAAAAGAGTGTGCCAATGAACTTAACATTAGGCACTAGGCTGAACCACTTGATGGCACTTCTTCTATCCCTTTCCTATCTGGTTTACATGACCCTTTTTCTTAGAAAGCTCTTGGGCATCACTACAGAAAAACACTTAATTCTCTAGCTTGTGATGTTGGATTAGAAAAAAAAAAATGAGTTGCCTTAAAGGGTGAAATAAGTGACTGGAATAAAATTTCCTCTACTTTTAGCAAACATTTTAGAGTGTTTACTCCTCAGAACACTAGGCTGGGCTGGAAGAAGCAAGAATAGAGGCATACAAAGATGACAAAGGCATATCCTCTGCTCTCAAAGGAGCTTGTGGTCTGGTAGAGATGATCATCCATACATAATACAAAGTACATAGGATCAGAAGGGAGGTAAAGGCAGTTCTGAAAGTCGTGAACCAAAATCCCTAAGATATGGTGTAGAAATGTCACTTGTATACGCTGTTACAGTGACAGGGATCAGCCAGTACAAATTGGCAAGCCATGTAAAATTGCACTGGGCTTATCAGTTTTTAAAAAATGACTTACAAGCTGTACTCTGCATTTTGAAACCAAGCATTTATTTCTAAATCAACTTCAGTTTAAAGAAAAATGTAAATGAAGATCATCTTTTATTTTAAAACTTCATTTTGGGTGATGTCATGATTCAGAGCGTCAGAAATAGCCTTGAAAATGGAAAAAAAATTCTTCTTAACTCACATTTTACAACTCTAATATTTCAAGCAAAGAGTTGGATGAAAGTAAGAAAGAAAGCAAATTCAGTAGCTTTTTGGCTGGAAAAGTCTGGCACTCTTCCATGACTTGCTTGCTGCAAGAGCCAGAATTTGATTCAGGAGGAACTGAAAGCTTCTCCATGCTGCTCCGGTGGCCCAGAGATTCTGGCTTTGGACAGCACCATCTGGACTAGTGTGAACGACAAAGTCAAACCTCCCACGTGCATTTGCCTGGCTGGGCAAATCAACTTCAGAGCAAGGGCACAGGCTGCCTCTCAGGCTCCATCAGCTTTCTTCCTTGGTGGTGTGGATAGCTCCAAGGTGCCACTGCCATCCTGAAGAGAGTAAGGCAGCTTTTCTTGTTGCTGTATATTGCAAATTGTCCAATTGTGAGTTGCTGTTTATCCCCTTTTTTGGCAGCTATAGTTACTCAGCTTCCTGTATCATCTTCTCTGTGAATCAAAGAGCTTTCCTTGCATATAAATCCTAACAAGTGTCTTCTTTGGCAATCCCTCATTGGAGGAGGTTTTTCCTGATTGTTTTATAAATGGGTATGAATGTGGCTGGTGAGCCTGCGCTGAGCTCCGCAGATTGCATTGTATTCCAAATCTTGCTTATGACTTTAGTCTGTCAGTTATTTTAATCGTGCCTGAGTTTCTCTTTCACTACTCTTGATGAAAGTAAAAGTTGTGAGATCACTGCAATAGATTTTGAAACCAATGAAGAGATCATAAGCCTATACAGTAATCTATGCTTCCATTGCTCCATGTCTCTAAGAAAATCTGAATAATCTCTAAGCCATTGTTGTGTTTTGATTTGACCCAAGTGATTTTCTACATAGAATCAAACTGAGAGAGGAAGACACTCTATTGATACTGTTGCCTGTCTAAGGCAATAGATATCTGCTGATGTATTTTTGCGCAATAAAAATAACATTTTCTATTTTTTACTACCCCCTCATCTTAATAAGCAAAAACAGATCTATTCCCAAATAAAGTTGGTGTGGATGATCAAAAGTGACAATAGCATGCAACCTGCCAATTTTAATCTATTTCCAAAATACCTGTGCAAACTTCTTATATCTTGATTTTTCAAATGTAGACCAACCAGTCCAGCTAGTTTGCAGGTTCCCAAAATGAGCTATACATAAGCATTTTGAAGTCCTCAAATTGTTAGCATTTAGGCCAGAGAAATCTCTAAGATGCTCTCTGCCCTCGGTTTATAAAACTGAATTTAAAAAATAAAATAAACCCCAGCTGGGTTTCTCACTGAGCTGAATTTGCAAAAAGTTGAGATTTTATTTTTAACCCTAATGAGCTCTTTGTCCTAGATTGGGAAAGAATGCTCTAGTGAGTACATATGTGGCTTTAGAAAATAAGCATAAACATTTAGGGATAATGCCAGGCATAATCAGTTTATATGGAAGTTAATCATTAATCGGAATCAACACACAGACAAAGGTAACCCATTCTGAGTACAGATTTATGGATAGTTTACACACGGGAATGCTAGAAGCTAAACACGGTCTCTAGTCTAGAATGTGCCCTTAAGATTAGAATAGAATTAAAAGACAGCTGTAATCTAATCAACTGCACTGTAATTTCTCTAAGAAATGTGCCTATACTATATGGTAGTTTCCTACATGGAGTCTATAAAAGGAGAATTGGATAGCAAGAAATTGCTTGTGTTAACTAACTCTGTCCAGGGAAGACAGGCACTATATATTGCAATAATGATAATGATAATTATGGAATCATAAACATTATCATTTATTGATGTTTAAGTGACTTAATATATGTGAAGCACGTAGAACAGTGCCTAGCACAAGTGCGCAGCCACTAAGTGTAAGCTATAATTATTATGAAGCTGTAATAGTACAATAAAACACTCTACTAAGTAATTTACAAACTTTAGTTTAAAACAAAATTCTATAGCCAGCCCACAACTCTAAATGTCTTTACCAACCATCAACCCTTCTCCCACCACACTCCCAAATACCCATAAAAGCTGGTCTTCTGCCATCTATCAAATTTCACAAGCCAAGCCTAGGCACAATTCTGGACACCACCTTCCCTTCATTCTTCAAATCTCATCCTTCAAGAAGGATTATTGATGTACACTTTGTTAACATGTCTGTCACTTACTAACTTCTCCGTACCTCCAATGTCACCACCCCAGTCCAAGCCACCCACCATTTTCTCCATCCTAGACTATAGCAAATAGCTCCCTAACTGGTCTCTTTGTGGACCCATTTTTCCATATTTAAATACATTTTCCATCGAGTAGTCAGATCACTTCAAAACCCAGATCTGATCACTGTCATTGGCTTTCTATTGTTCTTACACAATTTCTAACCAAGTCATCAACTAGTCCTGCAAAGCCATGTTTTGTCTGTCCCCAGCAGCTTACCTCTCCAACCTCAGACTATACCACTGCCACTCTTGCTCCGCATGGTCAGCTATATTGCTTTCTTCCAGTTCATAAAAATGTGTTAAAATGAGACTTGATATGTAAAGAAAAGTCTCAGGAAAGTCCTCCCAGAGAAAATGAGGTTTTTGAGCCGAGGAGCTGGAGGTAGAGTAGGTGTTAAATTAATGGCAGAGCCTGGTAGGGTGTGTGTATGGGGAGGAACGAGAAGTAATTTGGAGAAGAGGCTATTCCAGGAAAAGGGAACAAATGGCATGAGCAAAAGCCCTGGAGAGGAAATGAGCTTGGTATATTCTAGAAAAAAAAAGTGTGGCTTAGGTGCAATTACCAAGCAGGAAAATAACACAAGCTGAGGCCAGACAAAGGGTAGGGGTCAAGGTGCGTTAAGGCTGTAGTCCACCATAAGGTATCTACAAATGATAATGCGTAAAAGAACTAAACGATTAGACCTTCATTTTTATAAACTACAGTTTGGTTCTTACTTCAAATTAAAAGATGGATTTCAGGAGGTCTCCTGTGGTGCAGTGAGTTAAGGATCCAACATTGTCACTGCAATGGTTTGCCTCACTGCTGTGACTCAGGTTCACTCCCTGGCCTGGGAATTTCCATATTCCATGTGTACAGCCAAAAAAAAAACAAAAAACAAAAAAAAACGAGTTTCACCTTGGTTTTAGCCAAATAAATATAACTGTGTGTTCTTCACTAAGTTGTCAATGAAGTCTGTTGGACCTGGCTCAACAGACAGTAGCCAAAAGGTACAAGGGTGCAGAGAAAGGAATGTGTTGCTAGTGGGGTTTCAGGTGCATTGGCACAACTGTTCAAAACAAGAATCTAGCCCACACTGTTTGACACAAGCCACCTCTCTCCCTTTTAAATCCAATAACTATTACTCAACAGTCGAAACAACAGAACCAACAAACAGGTTGCCTGGATTATCCAGTTGAAAGATGCGTCTTTAAATTGCTTTTGAAAAATAAAGTCAATTAAGAAACAACTTGGGAGCAAAGAAAAATAAACAAACCACATATTTGCAATTCTACCATGGTGTATTTAAACATGCCCATAGGGACTGGAGATGAACAGACGGTTGAAAAACAGGAAAGAGGGAAGAAAGGAAGGGAGGAAGGGGCGAAAGGAGGAAAGAAAAGGCAAGGAAGGAGGAGAAAGAAAAGCATCTTCCAAAGATTCAAAGGAAGAGGAATAGACTTAAATAAAAAAGAGCATTTTGGATTTCCTGAGTGGCTCAGTGGGTTAAGTATCCAGTGTTGTCACTGCTGTTGTATGGGTTTGATCCCTGGCCCAGGAATCTCCACATGCTACAAGTATGGCCAAAAACAACAAAAAAGAACATTTTGATTTGTTGATTTTAAGAATTTTCAGGGAAAGAAACAAGGATAAAGGAAAATATCTTCTTACAGTATTGCCTGAAAATCATTCCAATATTCATATATTTTATCATTAAGAAAGATAGCTATTGTTTTCCACATTTTAAGAATAGAAACAACAAAGTACTGCTTTGCTTAGGCAATATGATTGTAACATATGCAAATCACTCTTAACAGAACACAAAATGGACTGAGGTCTCTTGGTCTCTAATCTACCTTTGCTTCACTTTTATCATGGAAAATTCCATGAGGACAATGTCCTATCCCATTGCCATTAGTATTTGCCACAGAGCATTGCAAATAGTACCTGTTCAACAAATATTTGTTAAATGGCTAAGCAAACCATTCTGTCCAAGGCTCAGAAGTGCCATTTGCTCCTCATTCACTGTCTGGAGCTTCTTCTAACTATCAATAGAGAGCAATATACAACTTGCCAATATCAGTGTCTTGGAAGCTGAATATAGTGCAATTTGGCAGGTTGCGTTGTCCCACTTATGCTTTAGAAAATAAGTTTCTTTTTAGACATCTGTTTGCTTAAAACTCTTGGGTTTTGTTAATGGTAGTATTTAAAGACAGTTATTTTTAACTGATATTTTCCATTTTAACAAGGAATGAGCATGGTTGCTCTATCTTTGCATTCATACAAAGGAGGTTGTGGGCTCTGGCTTCTGCTGGTGAAGTAGGTGTCTAGATTAATCTGAGTTTGGCTGGTCATGGCCTTCCGAATCTACATATTCTGCCAACCCTCCAAACAGCAGAGTAAGAGCAGCCTCACTATATCCCATGCTGAAGACTACCTTGTTTGTGTTTGAAGAGCAAGTTTCTCCAGCTATCAAAAAGTATACTCTAGCATGTATTCTAATGTGTTAATCCTTACATGAAATACAGATTATTGACCTTTCACTCAGATGCAAATTCAGTATATATTGATCTCCTACCAATGTGCTGAAGGCGACGTCAGGCACTTTTACACAGCTTGCCTTACTTATCCCTCTCAACAACTTTGTGAAATAGGTGTTATTCCATTTCACTAATGAGTAAACTGAGTCTCAAGGGAGAAATGTAACTTGTACCTAGTCATACAAAAGGACATTCTAAGCTTTTGGAATTATTGTTGCCTTGGCAACTGTATCATTCTTCTCAAATGAAGTTTGTTGTATTCAGTTTATATTATGATGAAAACAATGCATATTCAGGACAGTATCTTAACACAGAAACAAGAAAAAGGAAAAGGGAAAAAAAGAACCAAAAGCAACCATAATAAAAACATTTAGAGACAACTGCTGGCAATGCCTTGCTATATATTTTTAAGGGATTTTTCCATGTATATTTTTAAGGAATCAGACTTTGGGTAGTTTTATAATCCTTTTTTTTTTCTCAATGAACAACTGTGATCATATGTGATTCCAATAAAAAAGACAACATCACATATTTAATGGCTACCTTGTATTCCTTCTCATGGAGATGCCATAATTTATTTAATCAATCCTCCTTTTTTATATACTTTTAAGCTGTTTCCAATGTTTTGCTATAACAAACTGTGCTATAAGGAATTTCATTACAACTCTGTTTTTGCCCACATCTTTAATTAATTTACTTGAAATAAATTCCTAGAGTGGAATTTCTGGATCACAGGATATGCACATTTTGAAAGTTTTTTTTAATACATATTCATTGTGTCTCTTAATTTGAGCCCAGAACTAAATCCCAGGTCAGTGGAGACATGTTAAAAGAGGAAGAAATGTTGCCATGTTTCTCTTCTGTTTTCTTACGATTATCCTTGCCTCGCCTGACTTTTTTTTTTAATTTCATAATGATTTTTATTTTTCCATCCTCGCCTGACTTTGTTATCATTTCCCAGTCATCTCTTGTTCCAGTCATTTGCAGTCTCTGCATTCATACTTTGCCAGTAATTCGCTTAAGACTGTCAAGAGGGCAGAGCTAGAATCTGACTTGTCTCTATATGAATGATCACTGGTCACAGGTAGCCACAGAATTATGAGCAGGCAGATATATAATTATTAGCATTTGGTAGCTGAATGAATCTTTCTGAAATAGGAACTTCTAAGTCCAGTAATTCAGCTATTTAAGATGTAATTCTATCTTCTTTCTAGTTCTTTAGATTTATCTTTCTGATTATGATTCTTGCTTTGAGTCACTAGTTCCTAATTTATTAAAAATCATTAGACATATTTTTCTTCTTACATTCTTTTTCCTTGGGAGGAAATGTGTTGCACACTGTCTGCAAATATGGTTCAGGTTAAGTGATTTCATCCTTGATGCTGAAATGCAATTAGGGCTTAAAATGGCCTATAAGAAATGCCATATTTCAGTACCGTGAGTAGAGGCAAACAGCCTATATTTGATAATGAATTTATCTCTGACACATGAAAAGAGTTTATTCGATGCTTTCAGATCTCCACTAAAGGCCTGATTGCACGGTGTCACAGCCCTTTTTGGCCATTTTCTTCTGTTAATGGGAAAGTCTCTCCTCTTTAGCACATTAATAAATGAATGATTATGATGAAGGTCTAGACTCTAAAACACAAACCCAGGAACATCCAGATATATTTTGATTGCTTCAGGCCAACTCTTGTTACAAAAAATACTATTAAAATACCATCTTTAAACACAAAGATGGCTAATCTGCAGATGAGACCTCTATCAAGCTATACTCACAGGATGCTTAGCATCACCTTTGCAGCAGGATTTCATGTGTATCCAGGTTTTCTCATCAATAGTTTGACAGCAACTCTTTTTCAATTAAGGTGATCTTATTTCTAAATTGATAGTGTATTAAAAAATAAGCTGTATAGAATATGGAGGCAAGATTTCCAGAAAATGTCCTTTGTAGCCCTTTCTCCCTCTTCTATGCCAGAATCAAATCTTTATTTTGAATTCTGGTCACCTCACTCCTGGGTGACTATAGTTGTCTCGCAATCCTCCCTACATCCAAATGCATTCCACTACAATAAATCCTGTAATTCAAGCAATGCCATAAATGCCTAATCTCTGGTATATTACTGACATACAAAAGTGAGAAATCATAAAGGAAAGTGCAAAATTAAAACAGGGAAGATGAGAGTTGAATACTGAGGAGGAGGCATGATTTGAATGGGTAAGAAGAAATTAAATTTGTGTCCACCCTTGCACACAACAGCACCTCATCACCCTGACTAGATGTCCCAGGCTGGGAATCTCAGTGAGAGAGATAGAGAGGAGAGAAAGATTTGACTGCAGTTCCCTGCCACATTTCAAAGCCAAAACTTATTTAAGGAGCAGCCTGGAGAACACCCGTTTTGAATGAACAGCTTAATACTCTAAACTTTCTCTCCACTCCGGTCCTCTCATCCATGTCTGGGGCTCAATCCCCCCGCGCCCACCGAAGGCCTCAGGCAAGCTCCTACGTCTCGGTAGCCAGTGCTCCCCTTCCAGCTTTTCTGCAAGAGCCTGCAGTGAGCAAAAAATGTCAGCAAAAAAATATGAAAGCAACCTAAATGGAAAGAGCCTAGCAAATTTTCAAGGTCTCAAATGTTAGAAAAGAAAGTGCACGTTGACCACTCTGGCTTCTCCTTAGAGACTCCTTTCATTCCGAGTTAAAGGCAGGAGCAGGAAGTAGACCAGTTGAGGAAGTCAAGCTCTGGAACTTCCTGACAGCATTCTCAACATTGCTGTGTCTCTATCTATGTGTGTCTCTGTATTTGTTTTTGTGTCTTGAAGTTTAACTCTTTTCTAGAAAATACCAGGTAGCAATTAAGAACCTAGGGATTTTCCTCAGACCAAAATGGAATTGAACCAAAGCTCTTCCTTTCAGAAGTACTTAACCCCCCAAGCTTTAGTTTTCTCATCTGTGAACTGTAAATAATCATAGTACAACCTCATAGAATTACTCTGAAATCTGAAGGTTATAATATACATAGAGTGTGTATTACAGTGCCAGGGCCCAAAGTAAGTAGTTAATAAATCACTGTTGTTGCTGCTGTGACTGCTGTCGTTATTATTATTCCTGTTCTTATTTTCTTAGCCACTAGACACATAAAATATGTCTCTTTTTCCAGTCCCTTCCCACACTGCATTGGGAGGGTAGGTAATAAAAGTCTCAGACTTATTAGAGAATATATCTTACAATCAGCTATTGAGCTTAGTAGGGTTGCTGATTCATTGTCTCAATATCGTACATTTGGTTATGTTCTATTTTAATTTCCTGGAAGCTGCTCATCCCTTGCCCAGAGCACCAGCACCCAAGAACATTCATTCATCAGATGTGTCTTGAGCACCTGGTATATACTAGACATTGTGCTCTGCCCTGGAGATACAATTGTAAGCAGGATTTACATGGTCCCTATCTTTGGAGAGCTCCCAGTTTGGTTTTGTTTATTAGGAGGAAAGGTAATGTAAAGAGAGAGAGAGGGAGGGAGAGACAGAGAGAGAGAGAGGTAGATATGATATGTGCTGAAATTAGCAGTCGATGATAAAGTAAGAGCATAGGGCAGTCTAGGTGAAGTAACAGTGTCAGGGAAGGCTTTCCAGAGTAATTGTCTCTAGACCTATGTCTGAAAGTGTATATAGAAACTAAGTCCAGATAGAAGGGAAGGTTATTCCAGACAGATCTAGCAAAATGTGCAAAGATGTGGGTTATGAAAGACCAGAGCACATAAAGAAATAGCAAGTAGACTGGTATGATTGAAGAATAGGAAAAGGGTGCAGGTGGGGGGTAGGAATGGACAGTAGGACTTGGGAGATAAGTATGGGGTCAAATCATGAAAGTCCTTAGAATACATTTTAATGAGTTTGTTTATTGTTCTAAATAAAATAGGAAGTTGTTGAAGTTATTTGAGCACCCTGACATCAGGGAGGAGAATACAGTGTGTTGGAGAGAAAAAATTGTAAACATATATACCAGTAAGGAAACTATTGTGATAATCCAGGAGGGAATAGATGAGGCCTGAAAGTAGTGCAGTAGTGTTAGAGAGGAGAGAACTCATTGAGTAGAGTTAAGTAGGATCAACAAGGTTAGGTATGTCATCTCTAATCATTGCATGTGTTTTATACAGTTAACAAATCCTTATGGAACACCTATTCATTCTATTTATACAGAAACGAAAAAGGCACCACGTGCTTGTTTCCTGATAGAAGAAATGCCTAAAGTATGAGAGAAGAGCAAGAGCAGGGCTACAGGCTGAGTGCTGTAGGAGTGATGGAGAAGGCACCATCTCTTCCAGCTGTGGTGATTTATATTATGGAGAGGCAAGGTAAGAGATGGTATTTAACTTAGTTTATGCAGATTAACGCATAAAGCAGAATGTCAGGGTTTAAAAAAATATTTTTCGATTATAAAAACGTTTCAGAATATTTAAACAATGTCAGTCTCTCTGATGAAGAAAAATATAGTAAAGTAAGATTGTTATTATCACCAAGAGGTTGCGAGGTGAGTACTGGAACCAGAATCAGGAGAATTAACTGGATCATCTTATTAGCCATGGTCTGAGCATTTGTGTCCCCCTTCATATGGTGAAAACCTAGTGGCCAAGATGATGGTATAGGAGGTGGGACCTTTGGGATGTGGTTAGGTCATAAAGGCAAAGCCCTCATGAATAAAACTAATGCTCCTATAAAAGAGGCCCCTTAGAGTTAACTCACCCCTTCCACCATGTGAGGACACAAGAAGTCTACGACCTGGAAAACGACTTTCACCAGAACCCAACCATGAGGACAGCTTAATCCCAGACTTCCAGTTTCCAGAACTGTGAGAAATCAATTTCTATTGTTTATAAACCACCCAATCTCTGGTATTTTGGTACTGCAACCAGAACAAACTAAGTCAGCTACTACCTTTAAATTTTCAGAAAGCCCTCCTGAAGCAGTGAGATCTAGAGGATAAATAAGAATCAGCCACATAAAGATCAAGGGAAAGAATGTTCCAGGCAGAGGAGACAGCATGACTGAAGGCCATGAGGTGAGATATTGTTTAATATGAACTGAAAGGAGTCTAACACATGGCCTGAGAGGAGAAAGTGATGGGGACCATGCTGAGAGAGCAGACTGACCCTGAAAAGCCTTGTAAGCCATGGTAAGATTTTGTACTTCACCCTAAAGGCGACTGCAATTTGCTGAAGTGTTTTAAGGCTGGGTCTAATCACGTCACTTTTCTACTCTGACTGCAGATTGGAGCAGTATTTGAAAGGTAACGAGACTGGAAGTGGGGGGACCAGACAGAAGGCTCTTGTAGTGTTCTAGGCAAGAAGTGACAATGGGTCATTACAGAGAATATGGAGAGATATATTAAGGTGGTAGAATCTATAAAACTTGACAAGTGAATGAATAAGGGATGTGGAGTGACTATAAGATGAATCCTGTGTACCTGGCTTGAGCAATTGGGTGCATGTTGATACTGTCCACTATTTCAGGAAACACCAGAACAGAAATAGGTCTAATCGGGTGGAAATGATAATGGGTTCTGTTTGGGACAGGTTGTGTTTCAGTTGCTTGTGTGACATCCAAATGGAAATGCCAAGTTGGCAGTTGAATATGTAAATCTTGGGCTCAGAGTGAAGCCCAAGGCTAGCAAGCTCTCTTTGAGAGACACAGGCACACTGCATTTCAATTAATTCCACGGATAGCTAATATCGTCCAGTTTGAACTCATCTTAATTATTTTCTCTCATAGAGGATAATCTTGTTTAATGCTTATTTACTGGTGTCAGTAATCAGGAAAGCCATCATGGTCAAGCAGGCATTTGATCTGAACCTCTGAAAAGCAAAGATGATTAAAAAAGAGGGTATCTGGGGCAAAAAGGAGAGGGACAGAAAAACAACTTATTTTTTTCAAATTGACTATAGCACAAGGATTATGCATTCAAGTGACCGTGTGCCAAGAATTATGCTAGCCACGAGGAATATAAAGTTGGGTAAGGGGTGGGGTGTGTACTCCTTTAAAAAGCCATCCCTCAACTTCCAGGCTGAGTTATGATCACATCCTCGGTGCTTCCTGAGTATCCTCTGTTCAGTCTCGTTACTGGACACAGTCACATTATATTGAAAGTATTTGTTTCTTGTGTTGACTCCTCCACTACAACAAGAATTCTTCCTGTCTTATTCACCAAGTTATCCCCATGCCTAGCACAGTCTCTCGTCATGGTAAATACTCAATAAATGTTCATTGAAATGAACTGAACTGCAACCAAGGTGAATACAGTCTAGTGGGGAAAATGTAGAAGCTAAAGCTGTAAAGAAACATACTGCAAAGAAATCTAAAAGTCAAGAGAAAGTGTTGGGATTATACTGGTAGGCAATGAGGTGTCAAGGAAGATTTTTTGAAGCTATTTTGAAACAATCAAAGTGTGTTTTGACAATATCGATCTAGTAGCCACATCTAGAATGCACTGGAGGAGGCAAGATATTAATCCAAAAGGTACATGGCACAGCCAGATAACTCATAGTAGGTACTCCGTAGATATTTACTGAAAAAAAAAAAAGTGATTAAAGTCAGGGGCAGAAACTAAGGAATAGATCCAGCTATTTGCTAAGGAATTGAATGCACGCTCAGATACCCAGTAGCTCTCTGGAATACTTCTACTACCAATAGTATTTATGTATATTTTATAGTGCTGTAGTGTGAACCTGTTATAAAAGGGTCTCACTGCAGAAAGCATAAACCTTGCTCCCCACATCTTTTTTTTTTTTCTTAAAGCTTCTTTCAGTGAATTAATTTTAAGGAGATAGTTACTTTACATGATTTTGTTGGAACTCAGGTCATTTAGCTGCATGATTAATACTTTATCAAGAGCCTGCATGCCATCAGGCAACATACCTATACACTGAATGTTTCAATTTTGCGAAACAGCAACAGCTTTAATAGTGATTATTGTGTGTGAAAATTTTCAGGAGTGGGAGACGGGTTGTTATTGATCAAAATCGACATCATTCTGCTGTCTTTGTTATTTTGTTGTGGAGGCTCCTAGACATTTGCATTTGATTATAGCTGTCGCACAGCTGTTCTGTTTTCTCATAACTTGCTCTCTGGTATCAAATATCTCACACAATCAATCAGAACATCAAAGTGTCCTATTTCTAGATTCCTTCAGCCCAGAAACCCAGTGACAATGAGCTGAGGTCTATCCCTGTATCTAATTAATGTGTGGATCCAATTATTGTGTTGTATGGGTTCATTTTCCTAAGTCAAGCCTGTGGATCTATATTGCACCTAGCTGAGTTTTAGAACACCGCAATCAAACTGGCCACTCAAATGGAATGGACAAATTGTATTTAACAAAAACCAATGAAAGAGACGGGAATGCAATTTTCTCTTTCCTTGGGAAGCCACTGGCTTATGTATCTACTATAGTCTGGTGAATGTTGTAAGTTTTCATTATGAAGACATTGGATTTATTTGAAATCCATTTTTTAAAAAAATCAATCCACCTGAGGGTTATTTTATGCTGTAAACAAATAGCATTATTTTTCTAATATTGAAACAAGTGCTTCCTCTGCTAAAATAAATGATTTATTTCAATAGAAGAAAATTGACATGTGTCTAAAGCAGTTTTATTTCTTATGATTTATTTTATTTGCTATACATAATTTTTTCTCTTTCCTTATGAATAAAGTTAAAGTTGGATTTTTATTTTTTATTCTGCTTAGCTCTTGTAATTTGGACAATTTCTGCCTCAAACAAGTCTTTGCTGGCTTGTGTACATCTGCATTAAAAATATTAGCCTTAAGAGAGGCCATGATGGAAAGCCAAATGGGGTCCTAAGCTCTCTGTAAAAAGCAGATTAGAATATGCCCATGTGTTCAAGCCCTAGAAGTAACAAGGAAGAGAGAGACTACTGAAAATCAAGCAGAGAGAATACTTTAGAGTATCCAAGTCTTTTAAATTGTAGAATAAGTTAGTTTTCACTCTCTGTTCTATGCCCATTAGGTAAAATATACATGAATATGCTAATTCATGTAAAAAGAAACCCAGGAAGGACAAAATATAAAATAATGTGATTCATTACCTACAGGAATGGGATAGGAAGGATGAAGAGAAAGAAACAGAGTAGAAGAGATGGGTCAGCAGGTCACTACTCTGACTATACGTTTTTTGGAGACTTCTGAAATCAATAAGAATAAAGGAGAACCCAAAATGGAATACAAACAAAAGTGAAGGAACCTAATTTTATTTCAAATGAATAATGTCACCACTCTGAATGGAAAAAGAAAGAATACACAAAACCAAAGTTGTGTTTGAATACAGCCTTTTTTATTTTATTGAAGTATAGTTGATTTATAATGTGTTAATTTCTGGTGTACAGCAAAGTGATTCAGTTATACACATACACATTCTTTTTCATATTTTTTCCATTATGGTTTATCACAGGGTATGAAATATAGTTCCCTGTGCTGTACAGTATGACCTTGTTTTTATCCATTCTACATATAATAGTTTGCCCCTGTAAATCCCACACTGGCAATTCATCCTTCCCCCATCCCCCTCCCCCTTTGCAATCACAGGTCTGTTATGTTTCATAGATAAGTTCATTTGTGTCGTATTTTAGATTCCACAAATAAGCTATACCATATGGTATTTATCTTTCTCTTTCTTATTCACCGAGTGTAATAATCTCTAGGTCCATCTATGTTCCTGCAAATGGCATTATTTCATTCTTTTTTATGGCTAGTATTATCCCATCGAATATATGTACCATATTTTTTTTATCCCATTCATCACTTAATGAATATTTATGTTGTTTCCATATCTTGGCCATTGTAAACAGCGCTGCAATGGACATCCGGACACATGTATCTTTTTGAATTATGGTTTTCTCCTGATATATACCCAGGAGTGGAGTATCAGGTTCGTATGGTAGCTCTATTTATAGTTCTTTGAGGAATCGCCATACTATTCTCCATAGTGACGCCACCAATTTACTTTCCCACCAACAGTGTAGGATGGTTCACTTTTCTCCACACCCTCTCTAGCATGTGTTATTTATAGGCATTTTAATGACAGCCATTCTGATCAGTGTGAGGTGATACTTTGTTGTAGTTTTGATTTTCATGTTTCTAATAATTAGAGATATTGAGCATCTTTTCACCGAATGCAGTATTTTATCTATATATATTCAAGTAAAAAAGTAAAAGAACTATAAAAAATATTAACCCTAGTTAAGTAGGTTTGTTTCTTCACAGTGCTATAAGTAGTAACGTGAAAACACTTTATGCCTATCCTAGGACTGAGCCAATGAGTAAATATATTGTGGATAATGAGAAGCAGGGTCTCACTGTAGAAGGGAGGTACAGATTAAAAAAGGGGGAAAAGCAGAATGAGCCCTGTGGTACTGACTGTAAGTACAGGATAGGTAGTATATATTAGATAGATGATTCATAGATAGATATATAGATAGATAAATTATGTCATTCCCTGATGGCCTGGTGGTTAAAAATTCAGTGTTGTCACTGCTATAGCTTGGGTTCAACGCCTGGCCCAGGAATTTCTGTATTCTGTGGGCACAGCCAAAAAAAAAAACAAAAGCATCCTGCACACATGTATGCATACCTATATACATATATTTCCTCGCTCTGCCTGCTGAGGGGGCTTAGAAACAATAATACCCCATAATAATGAATAAAATTAGTATCCAATCTTAGTTTGTAAATATCGTTTTCTACTGAAAGAAACCAGAGCCTCTTGGAATTGATTCTAGAGCAGGTGCAGAAAAAGAAGAAAAGGAGCCTTTGAAACAATTTTGTTGGTCCAGAAACTAAGAGTATTCAAAGAATGAGGAGGTCATGGCAAGAAGACACAGGATTCAGCCTGAGGGGCTCCACTGGCCAAATCTGGAACAATCTGAAAATCAAAATAAGTGATAACAATGGATTAACCATAGAATAAAATGAGAATATATAAGCCAATACTAATATAAAAATGTTTGAGTAAATAAATAGGGAATAGGAGACAAATGTCCTTTGAGGTAGAATTCAAACTAATAAGCATAAAAAGACCAGTATGGTATGTTGAAAAGAGCACATCCTCCCTTCTGTCCTATTTTTGGGGAAAAAAAAAAAAAGAAACTCATAACCTGAGTGTCTGGGTCTAATCAAGAAGAAACAGTAGATGAACACAAATTGAGGAACATTTTACAAAATAAATGGCCTATTTGCTTTTAAAACGTTATGGCCATAAAAGACAAAGAAAGGCTGAGAACTGTTCCTGATTAAAGGACACTAAAGAGACATAATAAGTAAATTTGATGGATAATTCTAAATCATATTCTAATATTCAAATTTCTTTTTCTGTTGCTATAAGAGACACTGGTGGAACAACTGACAAAATTTGAATTAGGTTTAGATTAGGTAATAGTATTGTATCAATGTCAGTTTTCTGATTTTGATTGTTATACTATGGATATGTAAGAGATTATTGTTATTTTTAAGAAAACATATTGAAGTATTTAGGGGTAAAGGAGAATCATATATGCAACTTATTAAACCCTTCAGAAAAATTAAATTGATACATTGATACACATATGTGTGGAAAATCATATATATGTAGAGACTGAGACTATGCAGTGGGTAAAAGGTAAAATTTGGGGATCTGGGTGAAGGGAATATGATTTTTGCAATTTCTCTCTAAGTCTGAAATTATGTCAGAATAGAAGTTTAGAACTGTGAAAATAAAATGTTTCGAGTGAAATTATCCCAGTGCCAAGATGTTTGGGTTCTGGATTAACAGGATCTTTTGCAAATGTAAAGAGATGAGCCATAAAGAATTTTCATTGTCAGAGTAGTTTGGATTAAATCATTCTGTCGCCTATTTTTCCCTTTGTTTCTCATTCAATGTCATTAGCATGAAGTCTATGAAAGGCTCACAGGAAGATGATTCTAGATAATCCCTAATCACAGGCTTAGTTTTTACCCTTTCTATACTGTCTTGGTGTTGATTTGACTTTAGCCAACATCATCTTTTCATTTAAGGAAACAAGTTTCAAAGTAAAAATCAAATAAAAACTTAATCATGTCTTCCATTCTTACATCATCCTGCTGTTGCTATGAACTTTTAGGACTTTACACTGTTGAGTGCATCTTAATCCATGCATTTGGATCTTTCACATCCTTAAAATAAATCGAGGTGGCTGAAGATTAATGAAACTGAACAGTTCCCTTAGACTGAGCACTAGCACAACTACAGTCTAGCACTAAATGTTTTCCCTTTAAGGAAAAAGTATATTTGGAAAAGCAAAATTACTAAAAATACTTTTTAAAGTGAGAGCTAATTCACCTCTTAATTTGGGAATAGCTGGAGGTGGGGATGGGAATGAGGTAGAGATAAGAGTATAGCCGTTTGGGTGGAACCACGTTGCTCTATTTTATCCCTAGAGCAGGGCTAGCCATAAGATAAATTGTGAACTATATAAAATTTTCCTTCAATTTCCTCAATCCTCCTTCCTCCCCAAACATTTAGTGACCTCTTTCTCTTTACTTCTTTTACAACATTCCTGATTCTCACTAAGGGGTAAATGGCGGATACAAACTCAGTGAATTACCCTTCTTAGGGTGAGATTTTAACAGGTATCAATACCATAAGTCAAAAAGCTAAAATTCCAATGGCAGATTTCAGGCATCTCACAGCCGATGAAAGAGATCATGAGGAAGAAGGGAGATACTGGTTCTGGGTCTTTTCAATACATCTGATATCACAGATATATTAGAAATCTATGTAGGATTAGTCCTAACCTAGTCAACCAAAATGTCACAATTATTTTGTACCCTAAAGCAAACCCAACGCTCACACTATGTTTAGGTTACCCAAGCTGGCAGCCTGGCTTTTTAGCCCAAAACCACTTTGGCTGTAGATATAGAAAAAAAACTTTCAGTCAACTTATATTTACATAGCCACTTCCATCTGAAAATTTCTGTATTTTTATTAAAATCATTTTTTAAAACATTCTTGGAAGATCAGGAGTTCCCATCATGGCTCAGAGGTTAATGAACCTAGCTGGTATCCATGAGGACACAGGTTCGATTCCTGGCCTTGCTAAATGGGTTGGGGATCTGGCATTGCCATTGGCTACGGTGTGGGTCGCAGATGTGGCTTGGATCCAGCATTGCTGTGGTTGTGGTGTAGGCTGGCAGCTACAGCTCAATTGGATCCCTGTGCCACGGGTGCGGCCCTAAAAAGGCAAAAAGATTTAAAAATTTTTTAAATAATAAAATAAAACATCCATGGAAGATCAAAACATAATATTTTATTCCCACAGATGCATAAAATGATTCAAAGCAGAGTGCCATTATCAGTTAGCAACCAAAAGTTAGCAAAACAATAACAAGAAACTTCTCCTTTGCATTCTTTATCTGAAAAGAAACAGTTTTACAGCTGGACTTGAGCTCTTCCTGGTGCTGCATTTTCTGTGGGGCTGATTTAAAACCAAACTACTCAGAGCCTAGGTAACCACATTTTGTTTGAAATGCCATTTGGCTTTGCATCATCTGCCATAATATCTTTCCCAACTGGCCTGATATTCTTTCTCTCTTATGGATGCTGTAAGGGGGGATGGCAATGCTGAGTGGAAGGCTGGACCAGATGGCCTTAAAGGGCCCTTCCAAATACAAGATTCTCTAATTCTCTGATTTAGTTTTGATGATTCAATTTCATGATTTTGGCTATCACCAGATGAAATTATGTAGACATTCTGCCTTCCATCTGCCCTCAGATATATGTCAACTTGTCTCTATCCAAATTCATCACATCAGTCAATCATTAAGCACTCATTTACATGCAGCATTCTACAAAGTTTGTCCTAAGGGCTGTGACACATAAATATGAATAACAGTTAGGAGCAGCAGGTATAGTAGATGGACACATCAGGTTATCATAGCTTGGGGACACCAGGGAGTCTAATTAGCCAGCTACCTCTCCCAAGTCCTGATTTCAAGCCATGAAGCAACCTTTTGACTATAAGGTTCCTCGTGGATGGACAGTAGAATGAGAATGGGCTGATCATCCAATATCAATTATTGAGCTATTGAGTGCCTACTGTGTGCAAGGCTAAACACACATATTAACTGATTTTAATTCTCACAGCAACCCTATCAGATAGGGACTAGTATTACGGGTAATACTAGTAACACTGGTAATAAGATATGCAGAGTTTAAGTAATTTTTCCAAGGTCAGATAAGTAGTAAGTGGTAGCCCTGGGATTCAAATTCAAGCAATCTCGCTCATGGTCCATAAAGTCTATTATGCCATAGTGCCACTGCAAGTTTGCAGGCCACTTGACAGTTATATCGTATTCTGTAAAGTAATCAATCACCCAGCTGCTTCTAAAACTAAAGCCAAAAAGCAATGTCTCCTAATAACTTAGATAGTAAAACATCTTTAATGGGGTCTGAGAGGTTATTACATCTCTTACTCTCTAGTCACAACTACTATTCCAGACCTTCTCCATTCTCCTTCAGCCTCCAACACACCCATCTCCCCGCTCACTCACAGAGGATATCACCTCCTACTTTTCAGGCAAAAAAAATACTATCATATGTCAACTCCTACCTCTCCCCAATATCAACTACCCCTCCCTCCCTCTGTGGGCATCCTGTCATCTTTCAGAGCTAACCCTTCTCCTGTGCTTTTTGTCTTATCTCTCTCTATCATCACAGGAATCTTAGTCTATCAAGAACACATTTTCTATTCTATATAGTTAGTTAACCTCATTCTTTCAACTGAATCCTTTCTACTGACTTTCATATATTCTCTGCTTATCCAATTAGGACAACTAAACTCTTCTCTTGACCCCACATCCATTTCTAGCTATTAATCCATCTCTCTTCTCATCTTCCCTACCATTTCTCAAAAGAATTGCTTATCTTCCCTGTTTCTATTTCCTTTCTCAGACTGCTCACTTAACTCCAATTTGATTCACACTCATCTCACACTACCAAATCAACCATCAATAGTTCCCTCCATCTAAATCTAAATCTAGCACAGTTTTCATTCCTCTTATTTGAACTTAAAGTGTCTTCTGACACTGTTGATCACTCCGCCTCTTTCTTGAAACTTTCTCCTCCCCTGGTTCCCATCAGACTATGCTCTCCTGGTTTTCCTCCTACAATTCTAGTTGCTTTTCCTCAATCTTCTTTGCCAGCTCCTTCTCCTCTACCAGCCATTATGTGCCTCAAAGCTGGTATATAACTAGGTAAATATAAAAGATCATATTTTTCTCTTAATTAATCTAAAATACATGTGATAACTTAAAGCAAAAATTATAACATTAACTTGTAGGGCTATGTATGTGAACGTAATATTTATGACAACTATAACACAAAGGATGGTGGAGGGGATTTTAATGGACCTACGTAGTTTCTAGATTCTACATTTTTCAAGAAATAGTATGATATTAACTCTAAGTATACTGAAAAGTTAAGGATGTATATTATAATCTCTGGGATAACCATTAAAAGCAAAAGGAGATACAGTTAAAAATCCAACAGCTAAATCAAAATGGAGTTTGAAAATATTCAAATAATCCAAAATAAAGCATGAAAGAGGGAACAGAGGCATCATAACAGATAGCATCCAATAGAAAAATAATAAAATGGTAGACCTAAATGCAACCATACCCATAATTATATGAAGTATTCATTTTAATGAAGTTCAATTTATCAGTCTTTGCCATTAAGGATCAGTCTCTTTTTTCGTATGCTTCTCCAAATGTTGTAGTTGAGATTCATATTCAGGACCAACTCCAAAGCCCATTTTTACAGCCATTGGCCATTATGCTGCCTCCCAGTATCTGTGTTCTAGGGGATCCATGCTCTCAATCTAGAGTAGAGAGAACTTCACAGGAAGTCTACAAAGGAGAAAATCCCAGGCTTCATATAAGAAAAGAAATCCAAGAGTCCTGAAAGCCCTGCAGTACCTAATAACATTACGGATTGCACATGTCCTTGGGGATGACTTATTGCTCTGTCACCAAGGAATGATATAAAAATTCTGTAACCAGGGAACAGATGTTCATGGTGTGGATTTTCTCCTTAGGAGTCAGAACATGAACTAGATAGAGCCACAATTGGCCCTACAGCAATACCAGCTATATGCTAATGGGTGCTACACACAGCAATACCAGCTTCATGCTAATGGGTGCTTCTAGAGATACTTTGGCAGTTAAGCTCAAGTTAAATTACAACAGCAGGATTCTTTCAGAGCATTGAGTATCCACTGATTGATTTTTTAATCTGAATCCAGTTTAATCAATGAACCACATGTATGTTGAGATTCCCTGCAACTTCTTGGCCTCCCCACACACACACATCTTTATGCTACTTCTTTATGCCGTCTACCTAAGTCCACTCTATAAAACTAATTAGTAATCATCCTAGGACTTTTGATTTCTCTTTTCACCCAAATCCCCCAGTGTTCCTGGATCATGTTTCCATGGCAACAACTAGCATTTGTTTCTGTGACTTTTCAATTCCTTACATATAACTTACCCTGTAACATACTAAAATATGAATTTTACCTCCCATCTAAAACCCCAACACCGCTTCACAGTCGAACTGATCTTTCCAAGATCATCAGAAATCTCCATGTTGTGAAACACGGTGGAAAATAATTTGGAGAAATTCTTTTTTGGGTGGCCTACAGTATGCAGCAGCTTGATGAGGGATCTCAGTTCCCAGACCAGGGATTGAACCTGAGACGCAGTGGTGAAAGAGTGGAATCTTATCCACTAGAACATTAGGGAATTCCCTGGAAAAATTATTTTCCCTCAGCTTCTCTTAAATTCATCTTCTGGGTTTCCTCCTACTCCTTTGTCTACACCTTCCCAATCTTCTTTACAGGCTTTTTTCCTTTATGTCTCAGTTAAATGTTGGTGTTCATTTGGACTGTTTTAGATTTTCTGCTTTTGTCAGTGTACACAATTTTCCAGCATGGTTACAATTGCCCCATTACCTACAAATGCCAGATATATGTTGGTATCTCTCACATGTCTGTCTCCATCCTCTTCGCTAAGCATGAGGCAAGTCTACTGAAATGTCAATTGGGTATATCCACTTGAATAACTGCCCCCTCCCCACCAAAGAGCTTACATTCATCATGCCCAAAATTAATTGCCATTTTCTCACTTACCACTTCCCCCTCCTCTTCTCTGTTTCAGTGAGTTGTACTTCCAAATACCCAATCACAGTTCTGCAATGATCAGAAACCTGGAAGTTTCCTTGATTTTTTTGTCTCCCTCCCTGATACCTCCATTCAATCATTAAGTCCTATCAATTCTCTCTCTCTCCTCTCTCTCACTCTCTCTACCCCCTCCCTTCCTTCTCCTTCTGGAGTCTAGCTATTTCTCTCCATCTTCACTACCAACGCCATAGTCAAAGCCACCATCATCGGTTATACGGATTATCACAATGCTGTCATAACTTGTTTCTTTACCTCTAGTCTTCTTCAGCTTAGATCCATTCTTCACATTGCTGCCAGAGTCATCTTGGTAAATTTCAAGCATTAAATCTTTCAGTTGTAGCCCATTGCTTTGGGGAAAATTCAGAAATCTTTAACACAGAATCTAGACACTTAGAATCAGGGGAGTCTGAGATGGTCTGGGTTTCAACCCTGTGTCTGCCAATCACTAGTAAGGTAAACTTGGGCTATTGGGTTAACATCACTGAGCTTCTGTTTCCTTATCTGTAAAATAATAATCATAATAATAATAGTAATAATAATAAATGCCTCATAATGTGAGGATTTAATAAAATTGCACATAAATGAAGCAATTTAGAATGTTTTCTGTCTCATAATTAAATAAATAGCTGCTACTTTGTTGTTGCTGCTATTGTTATTATTCAACAAATACTTTTAAATGTTTACTATGTGGCAGGAATGGTGGTATATAATGACAATGCTATTTTGAACAAAATAGACAAGTTTCTTGCCCTCATAAGAACTGATTTACAATTTCACCACATTTCTTACCTCTTATAAACTTACACTCTAAATTGTACTACTTTGGCCCATTACATGCTGTTTTTCTCATATCTTTTTACTCTCCTCTGGGCATTTCTCCTATGCTCTTCCTATTTCAGAAACATGCTCTCCAAGTCATCTCTCACCTATTTAATACCTCATCCTTCAGATCTTGATTTAAATGTCACTTCTAAGATTTCTATAACTGGATTAGGCCCTCTTATTTCTTAACTCTCCCTCTATCTTAGCACATTTGCATTTTACCTGTTCATAAATGTGTACCCCAATACACTCTAATAACCAAAAGATGAGAGTCTATACATCTTGTTCATCACTGTTTCCCTAATTGTCAAACATAGTGTCTGATGCATATAGACATTAAGTAAATATTTATGGAAGGAAGTAAAGTAATTAGTAGAGGCCACATGGATCCTTTGGCCATGATGGCATTTGGAGGGGTGTGCCTCCTAGTAAATTGACGGTCACCTTTGTATTTTACTTTCTATAAGCTAATATGTCTTCAGTATCACACACCATCATCTGGAACATTTGTACACTTAGAAAGCAGAGAAAGGGCAGTACACGCAGAAGACATCTTAGCAGCTATTACTTGAACTCATAATTGTGCACGCTGCCATTCTGCTTTGTAATAATGGAAAGACTATTTTGAATAAAGACTCATAGGAGTAATTGATGCTAGTTGAGTTGTTGAAAAATGGCTATCACGTAGTCTGAGAGTTGGCATCCTAAAGAGTTGGTCTACCCTAAAGTAGACCCCTAGCTGTACTCCACCTTCTTGAAGAAGTTGCTTGTATGGCCTTCTCCTAAGAACATTTAATGCCACCGCTATGCATACCATTGCGAGAGAGGGTAATAGGCTGTACTACTCAGAAGAATTTCTGAAATGATTAGGAACATTAGTAGGATGTCTGACAAAATTGGTTGGCCATAGAAAGAAGCATAGAAGGCCAGCAGTGATAAGGCTGCCAAAAGTTGACAAGCATTCCCAGCCAAGCTCTGGCCCTCATCAAGTTTCCTAGCTACAAAGATACTTCAATGTTTTGAAAGATGTACTGGCACATGGCAAGCACTTCTGACTGTAATATAGTCCT
Source organism: Catagonus wagneri (assembly GCA_004024745.2). Classification (NCBI taxonomy): domain Eukaryota; kingdom Metazoa; phylum Chordata; class Mammalia; order Artiodactyla; family Tayassuidae; genus Catagonus; species Catagonus wagneri. The sequence continues at coordinate 9,903,667 of PVHT020000015.1, read as the reverse complement.
GGATGGTATTATAACCGAACCGTGTTATGGTTCCCAAACCACTTTCTTTCAGATAAATCTTTCCTAGAATATCAATATATAAAATAGTAGAAGACAGATTACTCCCCCGAATTCTGTTCCTATCCCCCCAAACTATGATCCATGAGGAAAGAGTAGAAGGAACACTCTACTGGCAATCAGAAAAGAGACTCCATAGAATCCTAGGTTAGAAACGGAATATAAAATAATTCAGTCTAACCAACCACCTTATACTTGAATTCGCTTCTACAAGAACCCTCCAAGCTCTATCTTCCATAGTGTTTCTACTCTTGGAAAAATCATTTCTCCTCTGTAGCCCTCAGTTTATACATCTGTAAGGAGTGAGATATGTATACTTCAAGGTCTTTTCATCATTAAAACATGATTCAACAGTACTAAGAACACATAATAATCCTGACCCAGAAAGGATATCATGAAACTTGTTAAATTTTGCATTCTATACAACCAGTAGTACAAAGGAATATGATCTGAAGCATCCAGTGGGACTGTATAGTTTCAGGAATTCTGAAACTTCTCTGATTTTTCATGCAAAACTGGAGCATTCTTCTGGTAATGGAGCTCACTGGATTTTTTTGTTTATTTGTTTGTTTTGTTGTTTTATTTTTCATTCGTCTATTGCAATATTTTTCATTTAAAAAGGAAAGCCCAGATTTTTTAATAAAGTCGTTTCTTTTGGGGTGATATTCTTGTCCCAGCTTTGACTGTTGTAGAGTACTCTTGACCTCCTTTGAGAATATGAATTTGGAATAGTGTTTCTTAGTCTCTTTTCATTTTTCTTTTTTTTTTTTTTTTTTTTTTTTTTTTTTTTTTTTTTTTTTTTTTTTTTTTTTTTTTTTTTTTTTTTTTTTTTTTTTTTTTTTTTTTTTTTTTTTTGCTTTTGTCTTTTCTAGGGCCACACCCGCGGCATATGGAAGTTCCCAGGCTACGGGTCTAATCAGAGCTGTAGCTGCCGGCTAATGCCACAGCCACAGCAACGCAGGATCCGAGCCGCGTCTGCGACCTACACCACAGCTCATAGCAACGCCAGATCCTTAACCCACTGAGCAAGGCCAGGGATCAAACCCGCAACCTCATGGTTCCTAGTCGGATTCATTAACCACTGAGCCATCACAGGAACTCCTCTTCATTTTTCAAACATTGATCTTTTCTGACTCTTCCTAGTAAAACTGATGTGTATTCAGTACCTGGACATCCAAATGGTGCTTAGGAAGTACAATATTGCCCAAATTTTCTTTGTCATACAAGGTTTTTAGATTTTTTTTATTATGATGAAAACACAATATGATACTTTTTAACAGATTTTAAATTGTACAATGTAACTTTTATTCATTAAAAGAGCTACGCAGTGGTGACTACTTTCCTAATAGGTCTGCCACTTCAATAAAGGAAAGATGAGAAGCTTCATATTGTCCTAAGCTGACTAATGATTTAGACACCACTCTTTTCGTCCAACCATTTTCAAAGTGCTCATGAGACTACTCATACCTGAAGTGTGGAATCAAAATCTGCCTGGAATACTTCTTAGTATGTTTGCTTATTGTTAAAAAAAAATTTTGAAATCATTTATATTCCTTATAGAATTAAGCAGGTGAGTAAATGGATGTTGTAGGGAATCAAGATTCTCATTGTGGAAGGAGGAAAATACAAATAAGGAATGAGGAAAGATTAGATTAAGATTGGACGTATCAATATGATACCTTTGCAATGATACCACATTAGCAATGAGCACATGTAGTACCTAGATCTTGGTTTATAAGTGTTACCCCCTATTAAAAGCAATTATGACTCCTTGGAGAAATGGCTGATGCCATTTCTAGGGGAGGGAAGGTACAAGATGAGCCTGAAGTACCTTGTCTTAGTAGAAAATTAAAAAATACTAGAAAAAAAGGGGGGGATGGAGAACTTTGAAATAAACAGCTTGAAAGGGGAATCCCCCTCCCACCCCCGACCACACTCTCCAAGTAAATCTGGTACAATTTGAGCATCAAAATAAATGTAAAAAGTAATGAATAATGATCCATTGAATAAAATAGGTATCCATGAGTCCATATGATAAAATTAATTTGTATGTCAGGACCCACAAAATGGAGGCCACCAAAGTGGCCAACCCACATTACAAATCTAATCCTAGGTCAGCCTTCACTTACAGGAAACATCTGTCAAGGAAACCTGACACCAGTCACAACCCTCTAACTCAGCTTTAGCTAGTTTACTCTAGCCTTATAAGGAAATCCCTGACCTCCAGCCAACCATGCCATATTTGTTTTATTCATATTGCTTCATCTAATGCTCTATAAAACTCACTTTCCCAAAATCCCTCAGGAAGAGTGCTCCACTGCTTATTACCTACTGTACTCCTGCAATCTATGGATTGTTTCCTCTAGAGTAAAGGACAGCAAAATTGTTACTAAATTATTTTAGTTTTGTCATTTGACAATAGGGATAATAAATAGAAAGACAGAGACAGACAGAAAGATAGAGAGGGAAACAGAATGTCGACTAACAAGTATGGAGGGAGTGGTGAATTTAGAAAAGCACCATTTTGTAACTATTATAGTAAAGATCAGCAAGAATCGATAATCGATGCTAAATACAAGTTAGGGGGATAGATGACACAGGACATTTGCATGGTCTTAAAATGCCTCCCCACGATTTCTTTATTAGTTGCAAGTAGAAAATAGCGACTGTACAGTGGAAAAACAGATGATACATTGACCAATGATCAAAGTTAACATCATCAGTGAGGGAAGACAGACGTGTACCCCTGTATGTGCTTCCCTGAAGTGGACTCAGCACTGTTTTTGTAGTATGTAGGGAGGTCTCACTTGAATCTAATTATGAGGAAATAGTAGAGAAATTTAAATTGAAGTACATTCTTTAAAAAACTGAACTGCACTCTTTAAATTCCCTGAATTTGGTAACTGCATTGTGCTTATATAAGAGAATTTCTTATTTTTAGGAAAGACACAAAGAATAGTTACAAGCTTATGAGCATATTCTCAAATAGCTTGTTAAAATGTGTATATGTATAAACAGAGCTAGACAAAGGGAGACAGAGGGAGAATAATAAAACAAATATGGCAAAATATTAAATATAGTGACAGATGAAGCTGGGTAAAAGGCAACAGAAATTTTCTGTATTGGCCTTGCAGCGTTTCCATAAGCTTGCCATTACTTCAAAATAAAATTTTTTAAATTTAAAAAATCGACTGGAGTTCCCTGGTGGCCTAGCATTATCACTGCTGTGGCTGTGTTTTGATCCCTGACTTGGGAACTCCTGAATGCCAAAAAAAGAAAAATTGACTGGTCCTGATAGTCATCCTAATTTCAAATGATACATAGAATTTTGTCTAATACTTTCTTGCCCAGGAAATTAATTTACTGAGAAAAAAAATTTTACTCAAAAAGTTTTACTCAAAATTTTCTTTGCAGTGAAAAGAATGATATGAAATATGTGAAGCACTAAACACATAGCAACCTACTTAGAAGCAACTTTTTTAAAACTAAGTGGAAAAAAATTCCTACTCAGTACAAGGCTGTGAAGCACAGCATTTTACTCCTGCACATATACTCAAAGATCTATATTTGTGTCGTGTCATTAAACATTTTTCCCTCAATTAAAGTCACCACCTGGTCAAGCTCTATTAACACTTTCCCTATAGAACAGCAAACAGAGCATTGGGTCGGGAGCCAAGAAGACCTGGGTTCAAGTACCAGCTCTGTCACTTACTAGTCGCCTAGGTATTACTGTCTAACTTCAGCTTTCCCATCTATCCAACTGGGATAATGATCTCCTGATAGATTCAGGAGCACATAGACTTTCTGCAAGTACTTCTACAGTTGGCCTTGTCATGAAGGGGTGTGTGAAGCTGGTAGTGTTAGACTTGCTTATATACCTTTCTTTCTGTTTAATTTGACCATCCTCTAGGGTGGAGCTTGTCTACAGGAGCTGTATATTCCTAAAAAGAATTTGACAAGCTGCTTTCAAGAGTAGTAAATCCTAGACAGTCAGTTGTAGTGAATTCACTGCCTTGTGCATAGTCATGGCCATTTTGCTTTCTGTGTCTGAAATCTTCCAAGGAATCATTGTGTTGGTCCGGAGAGTGGCAATGCAGGAAACAAATCTCATTTACCACCCCCCTCCCCACCAGATCTTTTTTGTGTCCCTTTGAGACTTATCTCTTTCTCTTACTGACAATTGCACTTTTTTTTCTTCCTGTTAGCTCTGCTGGACCAATCTTCCTATGAGAGAGTAGGAACTGAATTATATTCTGCCTTCAGCAGCAACAATTTCGTCAGTTAGATTGTGACTGCTGAATCTTATTCCAGGAATGTGGCAAGATAGGGCAACGGCTTCCAGATTGCTGACTAGCTATTTTGGGATTTGTAAATTTGTGGTACAACTGACTTGTAAATCAACACTTGTATAAATGCATCTGATACCCAAACATAAAACCCTACCATTTTATCTAAGTCTTATTTACATTAAAATCATAGTTTTCTCTAATTCTTTTTCATCTTCTCCTCACATTTTATGCCATTCATGAAACAAGCAGGATTAACTACCAAAGAGAAAATGAAGTGTAGTTGGTAAACATAGGATATACACGGGACTTTACAGCTATAGTCTCTCTACACTATTTTTTTCTTCATCTTCACTCTCTTAGGTAATTTTCTCTATCAAAATCTTTGTCCCCAGTAGTTTTCCTTAGTTGTACATATTGAGGTTTATGACAGGGGAGAGGATGAATCATAATATTAAGTAGCAAGCTGGGGAAATAAGTGCTTTGTTTCTAATTCTTGACATGCTTCAGTCAAGTCATCTGCAAAATGGGACTTTATGATACACATGTACAAGTAAAAATTCATGAGCATGTGAAATGTGATATAGATGCAAAATGATAACACACGTGCTGAGATTTTTAACTAGGAGGAAAACTGCTGGATTCAGGAAACTCAAGGTCCATTCTGAACTAATTAGTGGATACCAAAGTGATAGTCCTCAAAATGCACCAAAACTGTTAGATACTGTAACTCCCTGGTGTGAGAATTGGAAGGTATATTAATTTTATACTACTGCTGTAACAAATTAACACAAACTTTGTGGCTTAAACAGTACAAATGTACTATCACACAGTTGTTTAGGTCAGAAATCTGATGTGGGTCTCATGTCCATGCTAAAATAAATCTGTCAGCAGGACCAAAATCCTTTCTGGAGATTATACTGTATTATCTGGGTGGGCCTAATATAATCACAAAAGTTCTTACCTTGGTTGCAGACATGTGAGAGAGAGAGAGATGTGATGACAGGAGGGTTCACACATCTGGGATTGGAGTGAAGCACTTTAAAGACGGAGGAAAGAATCCATGAGCCCAAGGAATGTAGGTGGCCTCTGGAAGACTTTATTTTTCATTTTATTGATGTATAGTTGATTTACGATATATTGGTTTCATGTGTACTACATAGGGATTCAGAATTTTTACAGATTATATTCCACTAAATGTTACTACGAGATGATGGCTACAATTTATATCTATTAATCGCATACCCTTAATTTGTCCCTCCTACCTTCCCGCTCCACTATGATAACCACTAGTTTGTTTTCTGTATATGTGAGTATGTGTATGTTTTTCCTACGCATCCATTTATATTATTTTTTAGACTCCACATATAGGTGATATCACACAGTATTTGTCTTTGTCTGACTTACTTTACTAAGCTTAATATTCTCTAGGTCTATTCATTTTGCAGAAAATGGCAGTATTTCTTTCTTTCTTTCTTCTTTCTTTCTTCTTTCTTTCTTTCTTTTTTTTTTTTTCGTCTTTTGTCTTTTTAGAGCTGTACCTGCGACATATGGAGGTTCTCAGGCTTAGGGGTCGAATCGGAGCTGTAGCTGCCAGCCAACACCACAGCCACAGCAATGCCAGATCCAAGCTGTGTCTACGACCTACACCACAGCACACGAGAACACCGGATCCTTAACCCACTGAGTGAGGCCAGGGATCGAACCCGTGTCCTTATGGATCCTAGTTGGGTTCATTAACCACTAAGCCATGGCTGGAACTCCAGTATTTCATTGTTTTTTATGACAAATACTTCATTGTATTGTTATACCATGTCTTCTTTATCCATTATCTTGGCTATTGTAAACAGTTCTGCTATAAACACTGAGGAGGACATGATCTTTTCAAATTAGTTTTTTTGTTTTTTCTGGATATACTCAGGAGTGGAATTGTTAGGTCATATGGTAGTTCTATTTTTAGTTTTTGGCAGAATTTCCATACTGTTTTTCATAGTGGCTGCACCAACTTACATTCCCACCAACAGTGTAGGAGGGTTCCCTTTTCTCTACATTCTTACCAACATTTGTTATTTGTAGACTTTTTAATGATGGCCTTTCTGACAGGTGTGAGGTGATAACTCATTGTGATTTTGATTTGCACTTCTCTAGTAATTAAATGAATATATTAAATAAATAAAGACTGAAGAAATGATGACTTAGACCTCAGTCAGGGTTCCTGTCATTTTGTGTCATTACCAAACCAGCAAACTAGATTGGAAGGAATATATACCAGAAGCACAAGAAAACCAGTGGTGAATGCATCCTATGTAGAAATAGAGATCTGCAATGTTATGAGTCAAATACTATGAACTTACTGCCTATTTATGATTTTAGCCTGGGAGAGGGCCCACATCAGTACTCGAGGGTCTGCTCATTACTATTCATTAAATTCACACTGTAGCACAGTTACTTACCTCTGTGTCCTATTGTTTACTGACTCATTAAGGCTACTTGAAGCCCAACCCTGACATACCACATCATGCGCCTCACAAGTACTTTGTAAATATAGGTCATTCTGCTTTTGCCTGTAATGCCTCTATTCAAAAAGCTCAGAAGTCTTTGGAAACAGATCAGGGGACAGACAGTGGGCCTGCCTCCCAGCCCCTTCTCCTGAAAGGATCCATCTCGTCTTTGCCAACAAAGTCCCCACTTACAAGACTCTCCCTGCCATTTCCTCACCTCCTGCTCATCTCTCTTTTTCCACTTTTCTTTTTCTTCTCCTAGGTCTCTTCTTCTCAACTGATAAAAGCCATTTAAATGGACCCTGTGGATTATTCCTACCAGCTAATAAATGCACTCAGATGTGTATGAATGTCAGTTAGGCTCAATTGGGACCACTGCTAAAATTCTATTTGTTGTAACACACAACCAATAACAGGTAGAGTTTGTGATTCAGATAAACGTCTTAAAGCTGAGAAGCTTGTGATCTAACAAGCAACACAAAGAAAGTAGACATAAGCTATTTCTAAATATATATATAGACAAAATCATTATAGAACCACATCAGTTGTAACTTTGGGCAGAACTAATTAACTGAGCTCCTGAGACATGGAAAAATCTGTTCCTGTTACTGGGCACACAATGGCTGATCAGTTTGAATGAAAGTTAAGGTCAGAATCATTTAGAAAAATACTGCAGCCACACATGGAGAAAAAGCTCTATAAAAGAAATATCCACAGTCACAATTTCACAGTCTGTGGGAAGAATCTGGGGTACATGCATGTATATTAATTCCTTCCCCACCTGCTAGGAGATCTGGGGTATACTTAGTGTTTGTACACCCTTCTGATCTGATAGATTGGAATGATGTATTCAGAGCAGAGCCTATCACTAAATAAGTACCCAAGGAAAAGGAAAAAGCAAACATCTCAGAGCTCCTCTCCCTGAATCACCAGCACGGCTGAGCTGGCCATTTAATTCTTACACTTCCTACTGAAGTGTCATCTAAACTGTTCCTGCCAAGGGGCCCCAGGGTAGATAGGAGCCATTGAATCAGCTCTGGCACTGGAGGTGAGCAAATTTTTCCATACACGCCAGGAAAGTGGCAGAGAATTGCTTGCCATTGTAATGCAGCACTCAGGGGTCAAGGGACTTCATATCTGAGTTACAACAAGAGATGCATTACGGAGGAAGCTTGATTCATGCCCAAGTTTGTACTTTAATGCTGAGGTCATTCCACTTGGGAAGAATACTAAAATCCCACTTTGTTTCATGCAATTCCATGTCCTAGAAGTGCCTGTTTCCAATGATTCCATTCAACCACGATGGAGACTTTGCCTGCACTGCAGTGATTAATGAACATTCTATTTTGCTTATACCAAAATTAAAAAAATTGGGAGCAAGGCACAGCGAGATAACTCTTCCAGTGTTAGAAATAACATGCAAAAGTGCTTATCCTAACTGATAGAAGAACCAGGTGTCAGTCCAACTGTAGAGATAGAAATAACTGGTCAATTCTGTCCAACAACAGGTCAGTGACTACTCCATTGTAAGTGGGTAAAGTCTTGGTTCTCTCTAACAAGTTATATTATTATAGGTGTTTGAAGGGCAACCTGTCTCCTCAAGATATATTTCCATCTAATTTTCTTCTAGTACATAGTGTTTCTAATACCCTCTGTATATTCTCTCTCTTTTTTTTTTTTTTTTTTTTTTTGCTTTTTAAGGCCGCACATGTACCATATGGAGGTTCCCAGATTAGGAGGCGAATCGGAGTTGTAGCCAACAGCCTTCGCCACAGCCACAGCAATGCGGGATCCGAGCCATGTCTGCGACCAACACCACAGCTCACGGCAACACCGGATCCTTAACCTACTGGCAATGCCAGGGATCGAACCCACAACCTCATGGTTCCTAGTCGGATTCGTTTCCGCTGTGCCACAACGGGAACTCCCTCTGTATATTTTTGATAGTTCTTGATAGTCTATGCTTTATCAACTCTTCACAAAGATATTGCTGTTTTTCCATTGGCTCCTAGATGATAGAAATAGGGTATTCCTTTACTCTGCTATTTCCTCCACTATTTTTACTATTGTCTAGAATGTGATATAAGCTGGAAAATATTGGAATAGTTCTGGAGTCACAGGTGACTCTGACTCTTTTGAAGCACATTAAATTTCTCAATAACTGAAATAAGCACGTGAATCAAAATGTCAGAAGTATAGCCTACACCACATCCACACATATCCCATATGTCACCATTCCCTACAGTATTAGTAGGCTGCAATGTCTTAGTAGCAATTAAACGTACACCAGCATGCTCTTGATTCAAAACTCTCACCTTAAAAAATGAGGGGAGGCAGTGGCCAGAGCACTAGACAATGAAGCATTATTTACTAGCTGTTTTCTATTGAAAGAAAAAAAAAATGACAGCAAGGAAATGTCTAAGAAAACTGTTGAAGGCAAGAAAACAATACCTGAATGAAGTCAAAGCTTTTCCCTTGATAGTGCTGCTTCAGCAGCCCGTTAGAAAGATGAACACTTTTTCCAGATTATTGGAAGCACTGAGTTTAGCTATATATAGCCTTCTGATGTCATATAATAAAATATTCGAATATATATTATTAGACAAGATGTAAGAGAGCATGGAAAGTACATCAAGGGTTTATTCAAGAAACACTGGTGTGAGAAAACCTATCTCATGTAAAAACAAAGAGGAAAAATGCTTCAGGCTTAGGATCATAATTTGAACGTTGCAGAAACCAAAAGTGTTACTCCTGGGAATGAAAATACCATTGATAATGAAATTCACTTTTTGACTTTTCCCAGGACTCAGAAAATGAACCGTTAGTATATAAAAGTTAAAGAAAAAATGCATGTCTGACTGACTTGCCAGAACCTCATCTTCAAGTTTTGTCATTAACATTGAATGTAGATTTATGAGGACAGAGAAATTAGACTTAGCAAAGATACAGTGAATGGGTTTGTGGGAAAGCTTTGTACTAGATGACTAAAGAAGAGTAAAGGGGACACTGGCTGTGTATTTCCTAAAGGAAAGTAGAAGTTGGCCACATAGAATTTTCTAGAAGTTGCCTTCATTTTGCAACAAAGAATCTTCTCTGCTTTAAATGCATTTAATATTTTTGAATGAGTGGCAGCCTTAGAAATTGAACAGACTATTCCCCAAAGGTTTTTGCTTTCTTTTTTTAAAGGAGATAGTTCACTGTCATACTCTAACAACAAATACATTTTAATCATTCAATAAAGACCACACAATGCTCACGAAATTGCAAGGGGAAATAATCCTGCCAAGAACAAACAGAAAGGTAAAATGCCAAGCCTCTCTGCAATTCTTTTTTCCCCCAAAGTGCTAGAAGTGTTGGCAGACATGTACTCATGGCCCTAATAATAAGCAAATGAACATGTTTAACCTCTGGGCCAGATGAGCTGTATGAAGAGTCATGTCAGATTGTGTCATGTCTAGGGGAAGCCACATAAGATGTCAGTACAAACTAGGCTGGTATCCATCAAATATTAGATTTACCAGCTTCTAGGAAATGCATTCCCATCCTTTCTAAAAGGAAAGAGAATAAGATAATTCTACTTCAGTGAGCTATTGCTTTTGGACAAAATTGGACAATATTGCTTTTGGAAAGCAAAATTTTCAAATTAGGAGAGATTTATGGAAGCAACTTAGACAAAGTTGCTCAATGAATAAATGGGTAAACTGAGGCCTAGGTGAGGGAAGCGATTTCCTCCAGGAAGGCACATAGAAAAGCAAAGACCTACCTTACCAGTGCTGAATCTACATATACTGTTTACAAAATATCCCAACCAGGCTTCCTGAATACCCTTCCTGATTTTCCTCCACTGGAAATCTGTTTGTTTGGGGGGCAGTTTGTGGCCACGTCCATGTCATGTGAAAGATCCTGGGCCAGGGATCAAACTCACTCCTCAGCAGCTACCAGAGCTGCTGCAATGACAACGAGGGACACTTAACCCTCCCTGCCACGAGATAACTCCCTCCACTGGATATTTCTTAATTCTTATTCAAAATATAAAATACTCCCTAAGATTTCCACATAGGGCATTTCATGAGGAAAGCAGAGTGGATATTTTAGCTAATAGTGATAAATACAAAAGAGGCTAAGGTCAAACCAGAGGTGATTCAAATTTACTTATGACCTAACCCCAAATTAAACCCATGTGGACCACGATGCTTTCTTAAAATTTGAGCATAGGGCTATGACCATCTCCCTTCTGCCTTGAATAAAACATATTTTGCTCAGTAGCAATATTCCCATTTAATAGCTCACGTGATGAATTAGCAGAGTGCTAAATTAAAGGAATTTCATCTGTAATACTACTAATTATTTCTCCATCATGGAAGAATGTCACCCATAACCTTATTTTAAGCTATATGTTCGTTCCATCCTGCTTTCATACTCAAAAGCTACTGCACTAAAGACTGGATGAGAAACAGCATTTCTACGGCAAAAAACAAAAACGCCTTTTCTTGCCATAAAAGACTACCTCATTCTGCCACTTACTATCCATGCAACTTTGAACAAGATAACTTCTCTGAGTTTCAGTGTTTTCATGTATAAAACACAGTTCACAGAAAGAGTTAAGATCAATATACAAAAGTGCTCAACGTGTAGTAGGTATTGAATATATATACAATAGTTGAATATGAGTATTTGGAAAAAATAATATCTTCTGTTACCAACCTGGAACTGATGGAGAATGAAACAGAATTAAAATTATCTTTTTCAGGCTCATAAGCAACTTTTAAACAGTGGAGGAACCTAGCAGTAAAAAGATGAAGAAAATAATGTAAACTTGTCCTGTTCCATAGTCTTGGGTTTGCCACTAGATAATTCCTTCTCCCTGTATAAGATCATATGTGAATTAAGTCTCTTAAGCTGGAACAGCCCTGGGTGCTGTATAGATAGCATGGCTATTTGTGGATATTAAAGGCATACATACTTACACATACACATAAGTGCAAATACACGCATCAGGGCTTGCCATGAGAACTTAACCTAATGCTATATTTGGTTTAAACTATGAGGTGATTTTTGTCTGTGACTTTTGATTCTCTGCTTGCACCTTCTGTATTAGAGGCTATCCTGTTGCTCAGTCAGTAATTGCTGGCTTCAAAGAACAGAAATGTATTCAGGCAAGCTTAAATAGAAAGGAATTTAATAAAAGGCTGCAACAAGCAATCTCATGGAAATGCAAGGGCATCCAACAAAGCCCAGTCAGGAACCTAGGAACCGTAAATTTACCTGTTAACTCAGAAACCAGTGTTCATTCTATCTCAAAAATGCCTCTCTCAGAGTTCCTGTTGTGGCTCAGCAGAAACGAATCAGACTAGGAACCATGAGGTTGCGGGTTCGATCCCTGGCCTCGCTCAGTGGGTTAAGGATCCAGTGTTGCCGTGAGCTATGGTGTAGGTTGCAGACGTGGCTTGGATTTCGCGTTTCTGTGGCTGTGGTGTAGGCTGGCGGCTAAAGCCCTCCCTTCTGGCAAATACCTGTTTCTTCTCTATAACTCTATTTCTGTTTTATGTTTGTTAATTTGTTTATTTTTATTTTTTATTGAAGTATATTTGCTGTATAATATGATATGAGTTGCAGGTGTACAATATTGTGGTTCATAATTTTTAAAGGTTATACTCCATTTATAGTTATTACAAATATTGGCTATGTTCCTCATGTTGCACAATATATCCTTGTAACTTATTTTATACCCAGTAGTTTATACTTCTTAATCCCCTACTCCTATATTGTCCTTCCCCCACCCTTCTCCCCCCCTTGTAACCACTGGTTTGTTCTCTATATCTGAGTTTGCCTCCTTTTTGTTTTATTCACTGGTTCGTTGTATGTTTTAGATTCCACATATAAGTGACATTATGCAGTCTTTGTCTTTCTATGAGTTATTTTACTTAGCATAATGCCCTCTAAGTCCATCCACATTGCTGCGAATAACAAAATGTCATTTTTTTTATGGCTGAGTAATATTCCTCTGTGTGTGTGTGTGTGTGTGTGTATGTATGTGTGTGTGTGTGTGTGTGTGCCCGCTCCATCTTCTTTATCCAATCATCTGTTGATGGGCACTTAGGTTAGCTACTTTGTCAATTTGGCATTTGTAAATAATGCTGCTATGAACATTGGAGAACATGTATTATTTTGATTATTGATTTTGTTTATTTGTTTGTTTGTTTTGGATAGGTACCCAGGAGTGGAATTGCTAGGTCATATGGTAGATCTATTTTTAGTTTTGGGGGGAACCCCCATACTGTTTTACACAGTGTGTTACACAGCACCAATTTACATTCCCACTAACAGTGTGTGAGTGTTCTCTTTTTTCCACATCCTCATCAACATTTATTATTTATGTTCTTTTCTGATGATAGCCATTTTGACAGGTGTGAGGTAATATCTCATTCTGGTTTTGACCTGAATTTCCCTGTGGATTAGTGATGTTGAGCATCTTTATATGTGTCTGTTGTACATCTGTATGTCTTTGGAAAAGTGTCTATTCATGTCTTCTGCTCATTTTTTGGTTGGGATGTTTGTCTTTCTGATGTTGAGTTGTATAAATTCTTTGTATATTTTTGATATTAACCCCTTGTCAGATACATCATTTGCATATATCTTCTCCAGTTCCATAATCTGTCTTTTTGTTAATTTATAGTTTCTTTCACTGTGCAAAAGTGTTTTAGTTTGATGTAGTCCCATTTGTTTATTTTTGCTTTTGTTTCCTTTGCCTGAAGAGAGATATATAGCTAAGATCAATGACAAAGAGTATAAGCCTACGTTTTCTTCTAGGAGTTTTATGATTTCAAGTCTTATGTTTAAATCTTTACTCCATTTTGAGTTTATTTTTGTATACTGTGTGAGAGATTAGTTCAGTTTGATTCTTTTACATGCAGCTGTTCAGTCTCCCAACACCATTTACTGAAGAGGCTATCTTTTTCTCATTGCATATTCTTGCCCATTTTGTCATAGATTAATTGATTATGTAAGCATGGATTTACTTCTGGGTTCTCTATTCTGTTCCATTGATCTATATGTCTGTTTTTGTCCCAGTACTATATTGTTTTGATTACTGGAGATTTGTATGAAATTAGGAAGTGTGATACCTCCAGCTCTGTTCTTTTTTCTCAAGATTGTTTTGGCTGTTCAAGGTCTTTTGTGTTTCCATACAAATTGTAGTATATTTGCTAGTTCTGTGAAAAATTCTGCTGAAATTTTGATAGAGGTTGCATTGACCCTTTTGATTGCCTTGGGTAGTATGGTCATTTTAACAATACTTCTTCCAATCCATAATTAAGGTATGACTTTCCACTTCTTTGTGTTGTCTTCAATTTCTTTTGCCAATAACTTATAGTTTTCTGAGTGTAGGTTTTTACCTCCTTGATTAGATTTATTCCTAGTTATTTTATTCTTTCTCGATTCAATTGTAAATGGAATTGTTTTCTTCATTTCTCTTTGTCTGTTGTCAATGTATATAAATGCAACAGATTTATGCATATTAATTTTGTATCCTGTAACTTTACCAAATTCATTTATTAGTTCTGATAGATTTTGGTGGAGTCTTTAGGGTTTTCTATGTATAGTACCATGTCATTTGAAAACATGACAGTTTTACTTCTTTCTTTCCAACACAGACTCCTTTTATTTCCTTTTTTTTTTTTTTTTAAATCTGATTGCTATGGCTAGGACTTCCAATACTGTGTTGAATAAAACTGGCACAAGTGGGCATCCTCATCTTGTTCCTATTCTTTGAGGAAATGCTTTCAGCTTTTCACCATTGAGTATGATATTAGCTATAGGTTTGCCATACGTGGACTTTATAGTGTTGAGCTATGTTTCCTCCATACCCACTTTTTTGAGAATCTTTATCATAAATGGATGTTGAATTTTGTCAAAAGCTTTATCATCTGTGGAGATGATCATCTGATTTAATTCATAGTTTAATTACTACTACATTTATTGTGTACCTTTCTTTATCTGTGAGACTATTTTCATAATTCTCATATTTCAAGTTGTAGTCTGTTCCACTTTGAGAAATCCCTTTACCATTGCTTGTAAAGTCAGTTTAGGTGAACTCTTTACCTTTGCTTGTCTATAAAACTCTTTATCTCTCCTTTTGATCTGAATGATAGTCTTGCCAAGTATGGTATTCTTTGTTGTAAATTTTTTTCCTTTCATCACCTTGAATATATCATGCCACTCTCTTTAAGCATGTAAAATTTTTGCTGGAAAGACAGCCAAGAGTCTTATAGGAGTTCCCTTGTATGTAAGTAGTGGCTTTTCTCTTTCTGCTTTTAAGATTCTCTATCGTGAAAGTTCCTGCTGTGGCTCAGCAGCAATGAGCCTGACTAGTATCCATGAGGATACAGGTTCGATCCCTGGCCTCGTTCACTGAGTTAAGGATCTGGCATTGCTGTGAGCTATGGTGTAGGTCACAGATGTGTCTCGGATCCCATGTTGCTCTGGCTGTGGTGTAGGCTGGCAGCTGTGGGTCTGATTTGCCCCCTAGCTTGGGAACTTCCATATACTGCAAATGCGACCCTAAAAAGCAAAAATAAAAAACAAAATAAAAAAAATTCTCTTTACTTTTTGCCATTTTAATTATAATTTGTTTTGATGTGGACCTCTTTGATTTCATCTTTTTTGGGACTCTGTGTTTCCTTGAGCTTAATGTCTCTTTCATTTCCCAAGCTAGGGAAGTTTTCAACTATTATTTCTTCAAATAAGTGCTCTGCCCCTATCTCTCTCTCTCTTGCCTTCTGAGGCTGCTATAATGCAAGTGTTAGTACACTGATATTGTTCCAGAGGTCTCTTATACTGTCCTCGCTTTTCAAAATTCTTTTTTCTGGGAGTTCCCTTCGTGGCTCAGTGGTTAACGAATCCGACTAAGAACCATGAGGTGGCGGGTTCGATCCCTGGCCTCGCTCAGTGGGTTAAGGATCCGGCGTTGCCGTGAGCTGTGGTGAAGGTTACAGACGCGGCTCGGATCCCGCGTTGCTGTGGCTGTGGCGAAGGCCAGCGGCTGCAGCTCCTCAGCTCCTGTTAGACCCCTAGCCTGGGAACCTCCACATGCCGCGGGTGCGGCTCCACATAAAAGGCAAAAAGACAAAAAAAAAAAATTCTTTTTTCTGTTCAGCTTGGGTTGGGTGTTTTCCACTACTCTCTTCTAGTTTGCTGATCTTTCCCTCTGTATCATCCTGATACACTTTTTGTTCCTTCTAGTGCAGTATTATTTTTTTACTTCAGTTATTTTATCACTCATCTTTATTTGGTTCTTCTTTATATTTCCAAACTCCGTTAAACTTCTCACTGTGTTCATCCATTCTTCTCCTGAATTCATCAAGCATCTTTATCAAATAGATTTTTACGCCCCATTTGGCTTAGTTCTTCTTCTGAGGTTTTGGCTTATTCCTTCCGTTTGAAACATATTCCTCTAGCTCCTTATTTTCTGTGTTTATTTTTAAATATTAGGTAAGTCAATTATGTTTCCCGATTTTGGAGAAATAGTCTAATTTAGGACACATTCTAAGGGGACCAAAAGCACGCTACCCTCTGGTGACCTGAGTTATATGCTCTAATGGTTCTCCTTTGTGGACTGCATGGGCCCTTCTATTTGCAACAGGTCTAACTACTATGGATGCACTTGTAGGCATGGCTGGCCCCTGGCCCAGGTGGCTGTAGGCTCTTCTTCATGTAGTGGCTTCCAACCCACTGTTGGGGAGGGGGGGATGGTCCCCAGCATGACTGGCTGCAAGTTTTGGGGCGGGGGGGCATCCTGTGGCAATTCTGGCCTGCTGGTGAGTGGGGCCAGGTTCCAGGGTGGCTGCTCATCTCAAGGGGTCCCAGGCTGGTAGCTTGGCCCAGAGAGTCCCAGAGCTGGCATCAGTCTGCTGGTGGATGGGTAAGCCCTGCACACTAAGAGGCCAAAGTGGTACTCCAAAATGGTACTTGCCAATACCAGTGTCCTTGTGGTAGAAAGAGTTCCCCAAAATGGCTGCCACCAGCATCTGTGTCCCCAAGGGGAGTCCCAGTTGCTTCCTGACTCTCCAGGAGGATCTCCAAGATGGGCAAGTGGGTCTTACCAGACTCCTTTCAAATTACTGCCCTTGTGCTAGGTATTAGAGCATGTGAGATTTTGTGTGTGTCCTTTAAGAACAGAGCCTCTGTTTCTTACAGCCCTCCATCTTACCCTTACCTAAGTCTCACTGGCCTTCAAAGCTACATGCTTTGCAGGCTCATATTCCCGGTGCACACCCCCTGGGCTTGAAAGCTTGAAGTACCGCTCAGACCTCTCACTCCTTGGGGAGAACCTTTGCAACTGTGATTATTCTCACATTTGTGGGTTGCCTCCTCCAGAGTTCTGAGTCTTGTCTATTCCTCCTCTCCCATTTCTACACATTTTGTTGTGTTCTTTCTGTTTATCTTTAGTTGTATCTTTCCTTCTAGTCTTCAGGTTATTCTCATAAATAGTTGCTCTGTAAATAGTTGTAATTTGGGTGTGCCCTTGGGAGGAATTGTGCTCATGGTCTATCACCTTGGTCATATCTTCCAAATATTTTTTTTTATAACAGGATGATTAATGGCTAGCTTCTCCCTTCTAGGGCCCAGTACATGGATTCCCTAATTTTTTTTTTTACCTTCCAGGTTTTTTCTTAAGGACAGTTTGACTTTTGTACTTTTGCACTATCTTGCTTACACAAGTCACATCCAAAATTTCCAGTTTGGATTCCTTAGAGTGGACTGAAGACTAAAAAAGACTTAGGAAATGATAAGATATTTGAGATTTGCTTCAAAGTAATTGTGGCAAAGGAGTGAGTGAATATAGCTAAAACAAGATTGGACATGTGTGAATAATTGTTGAAGGTAGGTGATGAGAATATCCTGTTTAATCATACCAGACTCTCTAATTTTAGATATGTTTGAAATTATCCATAAAATAAAGTAGAAAACAAAATATGTGAAGTAATATGAATGTAGAATCTTCTTTAATTATTATAATTTCCCCCATCTTTTACTTTTTTCTCACCCATGCCTAATTTGACAGATTTTTTTTAGCACCCTGCATTTACTGATTCTTACAAAGGCATGCAGCCTGGATTTCATTGAAGTGACAACTCACTTTGCGTTCATATTTCATCAGTTTACATAGTATTTAATTAAATCACATAATTGCATTATTATGTACAACTGGCATAAATAGATTTGGAACAAATCCAACTAATTTTCAGTAAGCATACAATTCAAACTGTTGAAGCAGAAGTATCTGGGCAAACTAGATACTTCTAACCACACTATTTCTAATCACACTACTAACTAGATATACCATGCCTATTGGTCCTGATTTTCACAGAGTGTTAGTTAATCCAGCAAAATGATTAAGTGGAAGTTCACTAAGAGAGGATCTACTATATTTTTGTTGTTGTATTATTGTTATGTATGTGTTCTATATTTTTCAAACTTTAATTCTGACTTCAATTACTCTTCTTTCACAATATCAAACTTAGGGCAGTTGATTTCATGCTTACCTCAAATGATCTTCTGGTATGTAATGGAGGCAACGGGAGTAATTTTTTCAGTTACTTATATTTGACAAGGATGGAGAGTAGGGGTGTTTCATTTCCATATTCTTATTATTATGTTTTTTCTGCTTTCTCACAGCTCTTGGATTTACTCACTTAAAAAGAAATAGAAGTTAGGTTGCCTTATGGACATTGGCTTTGGCGAGAACCCCGATTATACTTGCTAAGCCTCCTAGCAGCAATATTGAGGAATTAATTAAAATGCTAAGATGAGAGTACCTACCCAGAGAAACAAAGAATGAGTGTGCTGAGAGTCCTCAGCTCTAAGTTTCTGCCATCATGTGTTGAAATCCTTTGAGAAAGTAAGTCAGTTTGTATTTTTCTATGCAGAGTGACAAAAGGTGATATGACATACTAAACTTTTTATAATGATAAAACTGTAGGGACAAAATTCCTTCTTTCTCTTCCTTGCTCTAGAATAAACTGGTCATGCTGCCCATTGAGTTTCTTTTATCAAACTCATAACTGTGGATGTTGGAAAGGACTGCTTTCCCTTCGCTTAACCACTTTAGTATGACTAACTCACGAACACACAGAAGCAAGGCAATTTGCTCCTCCATTTTCCATTTCGGGTACACAGCAGCAGCATGCATTCTGAGTCACGCAGAGTCCACTCTAAAGAATGCGCGCTGTAAGCTCAGAGGGGCTAATAATCAAATTAGGCTGCTAACAAATGGCAATTTATAATGCTGAAACTAATGAGAGGTCAAAGAACTAAACTCTGCAAGGAGTTTTAATTATCCTGTCCTTTGTGACTCCACAAGAACATTTTTAAAGGAACACTGTCACCAGTATTCAACTGGTATTTTAAGTTTCATTAAGATTTACACGACTTATTATATAAATGGGAAATACGCACTTTCTTTCCAAGTAGAGCAGGGAACAAAATCCTTCTCTTCAGGGTTGGAAAATAAAAATAAGCACTGTCCTGCTTTGATGTTCAGTCAGAATACCAGTCATTGCATCCTTTCCTTCCCATAGCACTAATGGAGAAACATGGAGCCTCTCTTCAGGGAATCTCTAGATTGGATAGCACATAGAAATAAAA
This sequence comes from Catagonus wagneri, assembly GCA_004024745.2. Classification (NCBI taxonomy): domain Eukaryota; kingdom Metazoa; phylum Chordata; class Mammalia; order Artiodactyla; family Tayassuidae; genus Catagonus; species Catagonus wagneri. The sequence goes on along the minus strand of PVHT020000015.1, from coordinate 9,884,178 downwards.
GAACTGTAACAAATAAAACAACTACAACAGGTTTTTCTGCCTTGTTTCCCGTGCTACTTCACTTTCACTTTTTCTTTTCTTTCTTTTTTTTTTGCCAGTTTGTTTGCATTTTATTGATGCTGTGATGCTCAGGCCTTGACTACAAACTTCAGCAGTGGGTACAACTCTTTCTTCTTCTGCTGCTTCTTGGTCCTCAACTTCTCCTTAATGCTTGTTGAACCTGCAGCATGTAGTTTCTTGGGCTGCAAATCCAGAGGCTTGTACTTCTTGCCCTTGTAGAATTTCCTGGGATTCTCTTTCTGAGTCTGGTTAATGACAGTGAGAACTTAGGTGATGGATCTGCAATCAACTAGGATCTTGGAGAGCTTAGATGTTGTACAACTTGTCACCATGGTGATGCCCAGGTAGGACAGCTCCACCTTCAATTCGACTATCCAGCTGTTCCAGCAGCTCTGTCTTCTTACCTCAAAGATCTCAAGCCTTAACCTTAGCCATGGTTGTATACGCTACTGCCACAACCTCCTCTGATGGAAAGAGATTTTTTATTTCTTATTCGTACTTTCATCTGTCACATATACATCCAGACATACCACCACAATCACCACACCCACCATTTCTGCAAGTCAAAATGTTCTTCATCTCTCAGAGCCTAACTTTTTTTAGGTATTGCTTGAGATGGGTTTGCGTATTTGGTGGGAGGGAAGTGGCAAAATTGAAGAACTGAAGAGAATTACAATATCAACTGAATGTGGAACCTCTCAGACAAAAAGAAAAACAAAATCTGCTACCCTTAAGAGCTAGAGAAAAGATTAATTCAGAGACATTGAAGATATTAGCATTAATAGATCATGAGCACGGCTGGCCTGGAAAGTCTTTTGCTACCAAGAGGATTAATTGTCCAAAGATAATGTCTATCCATCAAACCAATTTAAGGCCAAAGAATGCATCTAGGCAAGGAGTTCTCTTTTATCAATAACTATGTCGATAAAACAGCAAACGGAACACAAAAAAATCAAGCACATCAGGGCAGCAAGACAAGTAGCCCAGAGCATTGAAGGGTACGGGCGTTGAACTAGTTGCCCTTATTACTGAAAAAAATGTTGAAGTATAAAAGCAAATTCAACAAGGAAATGGGGAACAATGCAAATTAAAAAAAAAAAAATTTCTTCCTGAAAAGAAAGAAAAAAAATCTGGAAATTCTTCTGCTAAACTAGTCATCACCACACCCTACCATGTGAGATCGCTATATTGTCCTTTTAAATAGCCCATTGTTTTATGAGACAACGTAGCTTAAGGGCTAAGAGCATGGGCCCTAGAGTCAAACTAAATCCCAGTTCCATCATTTATTAGCTACATAGTCTTGGGCAGTTTACCTTTTTCTTTCTAATACTTAGTATCCTCGTTTATAAAACTGGGATAATAGCAAGGGAGCAAGAGTCCAGTCTTTTGAGTCAAACTGCCTGGTCTCCAACCCTCTGCTCCACCACTTACTGACAGAGTGACCTTGAGGAACTTGCATAACTTCTCTGTGGCTCAGTTTTCCCTTCAATCAAATGGGCCTCATTGATTATCAGGACCTCACAGGATCATTGTGAAAATTTTAAGTATGTATATGTATATAATTATATGTATTATATAATTATGTATACATAATTATATGTATTATATAAAGCACCTAGTAAGAGCTCCATAAATAAAAGTCACTCATACCTGCTTCAGAAGGTTGTAGTAAGGATAAATGAGATAATGAATAAAAAGCTTAAAGCTCAGTATAGTAAGTGCTCAATAAATGCTAGCTTTTGTTGTGTGTTTTACTTTTGACTTCCAACTGACTTTTAAGCTTCTAGAGGATGAGTCTTAAATGTTCTTCTTGATACTGTAATGCTTAGCACAATTATATACAAATAAAAGTAATTTCAACTATAGCCAGAGAAAAGAATAAAGGAATAAGACTTCATGAAAAGGTGAAACTCAAATATTAGAACTGTGTATCATAAGCCATGAAAAGACTGGTTTATTAAAAATTGATGGTACAGGTTAAACAACATGTCTGATTTTTGTCAAATTATGAATATCAAGGCAACAATTTGGCATTGGATTTCTTGCTTGTGTAGGGAGAAAAAATATTTTTCCCTCTACCTTTTTAGGTTTTCCCCTGAGATCCCCCTGTAATAAAAGACAAATTAACAGGAGAAAAGCAATTTTACTTATATGCATACTAAGTACATACCAGAGCCCTCACCAAGATGAAGCTCAAAAGGCAGCCCAGGAGTTCCAGTCATGGCTCAGTGGAAATGAATCTGACTGGTATCCATGAGGATGCAGGTTTGATACCTGTCCTCACTCAGTGGGTTAGGGATTCAGCATTGCCATGAGCTGTGGTATAGGTCACAGATGTAGCTCAGATCTGGCATTGCTATGACTGTGGCATAGGCCAGTCAGGAGCTACAGCTAGCCTGGGAACCTTCATATGCCATGGGTGCAGCCCTAAAAAGACAAAAAAATTTAAAAAATAAAAAAGGCAGTCAGACAATAGAGGATTATATTCCATCCTGAGGCAAGGAAAGGATAGGGGTCTGGGACTTTAAAGCCATGGTCGGGGTGGGGAGGGCAATTTATGGGACAATGAGAAAATATATGGTAAACATAGTTAGGCAGATGAGTTTCTCAGGTGAAAAAAAAGATCTCTGATAATAGCTGTCTTCCTGCTACCAACCCCCCTTTTCTAATGTAAATTTCATTTATAAATGTAGATTCCCCCTACAAAAGGCAACTATTCTGTTTTCAGAGCTTCTCCTAAATCTGCAGTTTCTCAAAATAATCCTTGTGCCAAAGATGCATATTTGGGGGTAGCACTTCATTTGAAAATATTGATGACTACACCAGATGATTCACTTAAAAAAAATATCACCAAATTCATGATGTTACATAGTCGCAGCTTAGGGGGTACTTCTCACACTTGATTTCTGAATCACCTTTAGAAATTTCTTTACATCAGTATACCACCAAACTTCCTTCACAATTTATACTTTTATACACATGCCACCTTCATTAATTATTTTAATATCTTTTTCTTGAAACCAACTTACATTGTGTTAAAAACAAGACAATAGGCCCAAAGTGGAGTCATTTACGCTAAGCCCCAGGTTACCAAGACTTAATTACAGTTTTGATAGAGATGGAGTAGGCACAGGTAGTTAATAGAAGTCCCAATAAAGGACCACAGATAACAAGGGAAACTTAGGGGACATTGGGAGATCACTGTAAGTAAATAAATGGCTCAAAAAAGCCATCAGAACAAGGCAGGCTTGCTTGACTAGTGGAAATGCAAGAATTGCCTCAGGTCGTTGGGTGGGGGGTGAGGCCTGCATTCAGATTCAGACCAAGGGCAGGAGTTTGAGGCCCGCCCTTCTGCTGATTTGAATACACACCTTTCCCACGAGAAGGAGCTGCTATCCCCAGAAAGGAAGAGGTGGACTTTTCCAACCCCCACTCCCCTTGGAGGTTAAAACTGTAGTCCACCAGATCCTCGGGGCAGAGCTGCCTTGCCTGCCTGCTTGCATCTCTCACAAGCATCCTATCTTAATAAATCTATTGCTTGCCTATCACTTTGTCTCTCCCTAAATTCCTTCTGCTCAGAGACACGGAGAACCTAAACCTCAGTGAATCCAGACACAGGGTGAGTGACTCTAATTAAAAACCATGGGTTTAAGTCCTAATCTGGGTTTAGGCTGGGTTCGAGTCGCAGAACGTGGGTTTAAGTCCCAATCTGTGTTCTGGCTAGGTTCAGGACATTAATACTGTCAGTTTCAGTTTGGGGCTCTCCAAGAAATGGAATTTTAAACCAGTCAATCAGGAATTACCTGGTTAGCACTAGCAAGGTCATTTGCCTGATAGACACCTTTCATCTCCAAAAGGAAAGTGACCTTGCCATAATAAATTCACTTTTTGCCTGATTAACTTCCTTGTTCCGGCCCCTCTGCCTATAAAACTCTTTCATTTTGTACACCTCCTCAGAGCTCCTTTCTGTTGGCTAAAAGTGATGTTGTCCAAGTCATGAATTGTTGAATAAACCACATGAGATCTTTACAATGTACTCAAATGAACTTTGATTTTTAACAACTGTTTTACTTATTGATTTGAAAATAAGAATTTATATCACTACGTTAAATGGGAACCAGTATCATTTATCAGAAATAGAAGGCAATAGTAAAAATAAATACAAGGAAAACAAAACAATGTTATTAAAATCTAAATAAATATTATTGCCTGGCAGAGGCTCCTAAGTCTGTGGCTTTGGGACCGGCTTTTTCTTTGTTAAAAAGTTTACTCAGAGCATGGCAGAGAAATGTTCAAGACTAACTTGCATCAAAGTAAGAACTGAAAAAAAAAGATTGAAAAAGGGAAAGTTCCCCACTCTGTGATTCAGTGTTATATCATTGTCTACATACTCTGTGAACCACCTGAAATCATCTTGTGATTTAATGAAACACTGGCCAAAATGATCAATAAAGAGTGGTTTCTGGCTCCCTTAATGCCTGTACAGTGGTGTTCTCAGGGTGTATCCTCTGAATTAACTGCATCTGAGTCACCTATTGGTGCTTGTTTTTAAAAGGTGGTGGTAACTAATGAATCACTACTTAATCTGGAGAGTGGGACCCAACATACTACATTATTAAGAAACACCTGCTATAGGCTTCAAGTCCCCTTCAAGGAGATTAAACCCAAAAGCCTCTGGCCATGTCTCATTATAATGCTCCTTCCCCTACCTTGAGCAGCTAGGCCTACTCACTCCCCTACTAGGGAAGGAATGATGCCCATTCCTCACCCTGCCTCTGTATAACCTGTTCCCCATGCAAATAATGTATTCTGCCCAAAGCCAATCAGAAGATCAAATATGCCCTATACAGGGATCAAACAACAATCAACCCTTATGCAAGGCATAGGTGGCTGGAGCAGGGGAAATTGGAACTCCACTCAGGTCCACAGTGTGGGGATATGAAAACAGTTGTAAAGTGAGGCAGGCCCTCTTTTATCCATGTGCGTGCACATGTGTGCACACTATCTATGAAAATGTACTTTTGCTTTAACAAGTCTGTAAAAAACCCGCTGTTTTAATGTTTTGTTATGGCAGGTTCTGGAACAAATTTATTACAGCTATAGGTGATTTTGAAAACACACAACTCAGATTAGGACTTGAACATGCTATCTTACATTCCATAGACAGAATGTGGTCCATATCAAAAGGGGAGAAAGTGGCCCCAAAATATGAGGTAATTAGTGTTTGGGAGCTGGGTAATTTTATAGGCTATAGGTTGGTGAGTGGGAAGATTATTCCAACTATTTTGTGGAAGTGGCGTGCCTTTCCAGGAACTGGGCCACTGCCCAGGTTTTGGACTTTTATGGTTGGCCTCTGTCATGGTACCCATGGGTGTGTCATTTAACATATGCTAAACAATGAGCAAATATTGAGGCTCAAGTTCTGCTAGAAGTCAGACCTTCCACCATCTTGGACCTAGTAGGTTCTAACTGGTTGTTGTTGTATCCTCAATGGCTATGTCATTGTTTTAAAGATTTTGCCCTGCCCCCTTCCCTCCTGTTTTAATTTGATACACAGTAAAATTTGAGAACCAGGGCTATATTACAACAGCTATTGAAGAAGGTGGAACCCACCTCTATAACAGCCTGTAGATACAGGAAAGCTGGAAGAAAAAGAGGTAATCTGCCCCAGACCAAAGGAATGAGGCTATAGCTTGCAAGATAAGCACTACATTTAATGGAGTATTTTAAAACTAGAATGAGGTTTAAAAAAAAATGGAAAGAAAGAAAGAAGAAAGAAAAAAAAGGCAACTGTCAATGAGAGAACAAAAAGATGCAATGAGAGAACAAAAAGATTCGATGAGGAAAGGGATTGATTTACAAGAAAAGATGAAAGAAATTTAAAATGTGGCTTTGCTAAGTGATCACTAAGCAGGGGTGTGATAACACTTCACAAATGTTTGAACCACATACTAAAAGGAGGAGGAGGAATTTGTTAAGTAAGAACAAGAAGGGATGTACACTAAGAGAATGTAACTGACCAAATTCTCATTCCATATAGCTCAACTTAAGTATTCCTGCTCTGCATATTATATCCAACTTCTGCCTTAAGGGATATACTCTGATCTTCTCCCCAAAAGAGGCCCATGTATCACTTTGGTGTCTGTGTCTTTGTTGCAACACATATCCCTGAAGGGGGGCATAATATGCCACCCCAAAATATGCCTCACTGATGTGAGGATTATTTTCAGCTGATTACTTTTGAGAGGATAAAGATAGGAGATTCTCAGAAAATAGAGTTTGGCCTTTCCTGAGGGAAATTTACAGTTATGAGGGAAATCTCCATTTGTAAGGGTGTCTGTCTGTCTGTCTGTCTGTCTGTCTGTCTGTCTCTCTCTCCCAGGAAGAGAATGTTGGCTCTAAGTAACAAGAGAATTTTGTCAATGGAGAAGGCACTGACTTAAATCTGCATAACAAGCCTTACCCTTGTTTACCTGCTTTTCCTGATCACCTCTCATTACTGGCTCCCCTACCTAACTCCCAGCCTCTGCGGCTGTCATGAGCTACACATCCCTTCCAAAATTACAGCCTAGGCTCTCACTCACTAGAGCAAAGCCAACGGGTTCAGTGGCCCTAACACCTTAGGAGCATTATAGGGGAGTCTGTGTTGGAGCTTAGGAGACATCCATTTTGAGGAGCTAAGAAACTGATCAGCATCAGGGCCAGACTCTGGCAAAACCGACCAGCTATCTTGTCTTCAGTACCATTTTTGTACCACCCCCAGCTCCAGATTCCCAGCTATCTCAGAATATATAAGTAAATGTCCTTTTTGTAAGAGGAGGAAGGGATCCAATCAACACCATTCATATATGGAATATCTTTGACTTCCCTTATGGCTCACAGCATAACTACTCGGTGTTGCATCTGCAGTGACTGTGGCTCGATCCTTTGCTCAGGAACTTCCATATATGGAATATCTTAATATGTATTGGGCTTCTCCCGCAGGCCTACAAGGCCTGTACTTGAGCAGATTCAATACCAAAGAGCGAGCCCAGAGTCAGTAACAGAGACATCAATGGTTTAATGGATGGAGGATCTTAGATGTCTCAAGCAAGGTCCTGAAGTGACCCCCTACCCTGTGCAGCAGATGGCAGGCAAGACATCATGGCAGTCTTCATGCCTGTGGCTGGGGGAGGAGAGGTTGCCAGTTATTGGGAAAATTAACATTAGGCTGGCTCATTAGTTACCAGGGAAACTGGTAGGGGGGGCATGCTCCTCACTGCCCCTTTGATAAAAACAATCAGTAGCTGGGTTGTAGGCAAAAATGTGAGAAGGTCAGTCTTGTGAGTAGGGTGTGGATGAAGCAGGTGCCCGTCTGGCAGGGGATGTATAGAGCAAGAAAACAGCCATTGGGTGTCCTACCCATACAATATATTACCTCTGGGAGCAGGAATGATGATCATTTTAAAAGATTACTGTGGAGAAAGGAAGATGCTTAACTCCAATGCAAGAATTATAGGAGTTCCTGCTGTGGCACAGTGGGTTAAGGGTCTGCTGTTGCTACAACTGTGGTATAGGTCACAAGTGCAGCTCAGATTCAGTCCCTGGCCCAGGAACTTCCATATGCTGCCAGTGTGGCCAAAAAACAAAAATCAAAAAACAAATGCAAGAATTCTAAAGTTAGAATTTTAGACACTGGGGCACCTGAACTCTTTGTAGGAAGAGGAACATCATTAGTTGACCTCAATTTACCACATATAGTAACTCTGTATGGGTGGGAAAATAATTTTCCCTTTACCCTTCTAGGGTCTTGACTGAGACTTCCCAGCTATAAAGACAGATAAATAAGAAAAAACAAACAGAAATCTAATAACATGTGTACCTCCTGTATACACAGGAGATACCCAGGAAAACTAACTCACCAAGATCAGATATCCCAAGCCATCATCATCATCAACTCCAGCTAAAGACAAAAGAAAATGTCAGGGGAACAAGAAGCCAGTTATGGAAGGTGACCAGGGAAAGCCCAGTAAACAAGGATAAGGTCATTATATAGATTTAAGTCACTGCCTTCTCCATTGATAGGAGTTTCTAGAAATTTACAGCCATCTTTCTCTTCCTGATACAGAGAGGGAGACACCCTTACAAATGGAGATCTCCCTTATAAATACATATTTCTCTCAGGAAAGGACAACTTCTAATTTGCTTTTAGAGATTCCTTTGTGTCTGCATCCTCTCAAAAATAACTAGCCTCAAATAATCCTCATGCCAAAAAAGTCTATTTTGTGGGTGGCGTGTTTTGCTCCCCTTTACCACATTAATGACTCTGCTGTCCCTAAATTTTAAACTGATCGATGACATCTGAAAATACCTGGATGTTGAAACAATGCCCTGTACTCCCCTCTTCTGCCCCCTGATAGTTCAAAGACATTAACCTATTGAGTGACTTTCAGAGCCCACTTATTGAAGGTCTGATATAGCAGCTTTTCAGTTTGTAACTTTAGATGCTCAAAATGCTTTTCAGATTTACATAAGGCTCCGCATATACCACCTGTATTTCCCCTCCCAGTCCTTTTATAGTTTTTTTCATAGATCACTTTAGTGTGGACTCGCTTGAGCTTAGAATGCTATTTAATTAGCCAGCAATTTCCCAACTGAATTATTAAGAAATGTGGCATAAGAGGCATAATTTGTGACTCAAGGTAGACTAGACTGAGAAACAGAAATGCAGAGGAAGGGCTTAAAGTGCATCACTTGATGGCCAGAATCATGGCTGGGTTTCTCCCATCTATGTGTTTTATATAATAAAATAGCATTGTGCTTTCCAAGGAATTTCATATTACCATAGAAGATTCTCTTTCATTGTATTTTAATTTGGGTTTAATACTGAACATATTTGAATGTCCTCTTAATCAGCTGAGTAGTGTTTCTATCAGAAGTAGATAAAGGATTTATCCCTAATGCTATGATTTGCTATAACGGACCTGTTTTGCTTTTGTCTGTTCAACACTTTTTCCTACTTTACTTGGGTATAGAATCCTCCTTTCCTCTGGGGAAACACAATTTATATGGTTTTAATCCTGCCCTGGCCATTAGGGTGGTCTTATGACACAGGAGTGCACTCTTGACCAGGTTTAGCCAATCAAAATGCTCCATCTCTCTGGCTCCTGTGATTGGTCCATGGATGATCACATGATTCAGTTCAAACTAGCCATGGTGCTTTGGCTAAAATCACTGCGTGCAAGGCTGGGGTCACCCTGCGATTCCTGTGCTTCCATGGAGGGGAGCTGTACCAGAATGAAAACAAGCAGAAATGATGGACAGAGAGTTGGAACTCCTGGATCTCGCTGTGCCTGGATCTCATGGAAACCCCTCTTCATCTTCACAAGTACATGAGCCAATATATTCTCCCATTTTGCTTATGTTAGTTTATATTTGGCTTCTGACACTCATAACCAAAATGTTTCCACATAACATATTTGCATGTTTTACTTAGGAAAAATGAATTAAACATAGAGGAATACCTTGCTTTATGTAACTGTTTATCTTTTTCAGAAGTTGAGGTTAAATAAGTTTTTGTGAATCAAATCATATGAAGGGGAACAGAACATGCCACCCCAAATATGCCTTTTTGGCATAAGGCTTATTTTGAGCCGATTCTTTTGAGGAAATGAAGACACAGGAGAAGATCTGAAAACAATGGAAATTAGCCTTTTGTAAAGGACGTTTATGTTGGAAGGGGGGCCTATAGCAGGAAAAGAGGTATTATTGGAATTCATTTTTCACTTGCGAGAATTATCTGCCTGTCAGGGCAAGCTTTATTCACCAAACATTTTTTCTTCTCACCTTCCTATGAATTGTTTTCCCTGCTTTAAAGCCCCAGAGCCCTATCCCTTGCCTTAGTTCAGGATGATATAAGCCTCTATTTCCTGGCCATCTTTTGAATCATATCTTTGTGGAGCTCACATACATACTATGTGCTATGTAGTTTAATTTATTTTTCTTCTGTTCATCTGGCTTTTTGTTATTGGTGGTGGGGGCAGAGGGGTTTCCACCAAGAAGATAAGAAGGGTAGAGGGAAATTTTTTTTAACTCAATGAATTTTATTACATTTATAGTTATACAACAATCATCGCAACCCAATTTTATAGCATTTCCATCCCAAACCCTCAGCCCATCATCCCACCTCTGAACCTGTCTCCTTTGGAAACCGTAAGTTTTTCAAGGTCTGTGAGTCAGTATCTGTTCTGCAAAGAAGTTCATTGTGTTCTTTTTTTAGTTTCCACATGTAAGTGATAGCATATGACATTGGTATCTCACTGTCTAACTTCACTTAGCATGATAATTTCTAGGTCCATCCATGTTGCTGCAAATGCCATTATATCTTTCCTTTTAATGGCTGAGTAATATTCCACTGCGTATATGTAACACATCTTCTTTATCCACTCCTCTGTTGGACATTTATGTTGTTTCCATGTCTTGGCTATTGTATAGAGTGCTGCAATGAACACTGGAGTACATGTGTCTTTTCGAGTCATGGTTTTCTCTGGATAGATGCCCAGGAGTGGGACTGCTGGATCAAATGGTAATTCCATTTTTAGTTTTCTGAGAAAACTCCATATTGTTTTCCATAGTAGTTGCACCAATTTACATTCCCACCAACAGTGTAATAGGGTTCCCTTTTCTTCACACCCTCTCTGGAATTTATTGTTTGTTGACTTTTTAATGACAGCCATTCTGGCGGGTGTGAGGTGGTGCTTCATAGTGGTTTTGATTGTATTTTCATGGGGTAGAGAGAAAATTATATTTCCTCCTTTATACATGCTACATAAAAAAAATACATTGTTAAAAGGAGACTTGTTGGGAATATTTCATAGAACAGGTGTTTGGGGATTTTTATTTGCCTTTTTTTGTTTGTTTTTAAGGAAGGGCTTTACAAACATGGAAAGGTACAAGTAACTGATAATTATTCCAGGAGAGCTTCTTGGCTGGCTTTCATGATCATGATGGTAGAGAGAGAGCAATGACTTTAGTGATTTCATTATTTCTCGGATATTAATTCCCACTCTTGTAGGCTTAGAAATTTGATTTAGTTGGTACACAAAGATAGGATCTATCCCTCAGGGAAGGATTCTCGATAAGCAAGCTCACAGAGACTAAAATAGAAATCAAAATGCCAATTGATTAATGGACAGTGAGAAAGACAATCACCCATTGGACAAGAATCCTTGCATCAGCAGATCGTTGCATTTTGCTCTTGAGGGCAGAAGTTTCATACTGATAATCTTGGTTCAGCCAATCTATGCTTTTTATAGGTTTATGGTATAGTACAGGCATACCTCAGAGATACAAGGCTTGGGTTCACCACAATAAAGCAAATATCCCAATAAAGCAAGTCACATGAATTTTTTGGTTTCCCAGTGCATATAAGAATTATATTTACACTATACAGAAGTCTATTAAGTGTGCAATAGCATTGTGTCTAAAAAAACAATATATATCTTAATGTTAAAATACGTGATTGCAAAAAATGCCCAATTTAAATAGTAACATCAAAGCTCACTGATCATACAAATAATAATATACAAATATAATAATAATGAAAAATTTGAAATATTGTGGAAATTACCAAAATGTGATGCAGAGACATGAAGTGAGCAAATGCTGTTGGAAAAGTGGTGCTGATAGACTTGCTCATTGCAAAGTTGTCACAATCCTTCAATTTGTAAAAAAAAAAAAAATGCAGTATCTGCAAAGTGCCATAAAGTGCAATAAAATGAGGCATGACTGTATATAAAAAGTTGGGAATAGATATCAATATTAACAGATCATGTAACTTCACATAAAAATCTGGCTTTACAACTTCTCTTGAAAAATCAAAATCCCTACCAACACTAATTTTTCTGATTGTGGTATCAATTGCCTGGATCTAAGTAGGGCCTGAGACCTTTGTATGGGATACGAACCCTCCTATATACTAGAGTAGCCATCAGGTCCACAGTCTTCATTTATTTTCCCTCCCTGGCCTATAAAGTCATTGAGTTTCACACATTTAGAAAGGAAAGATGCATGTGAAGGCAATAAACTTATTTCTTCCCTCTAGCCACAGAGTTTGATTCAAGAGTGAGAATGTGAGTGAAGCCAATCTAATTAAAATGAATCTCAGGGGTTTTGCTGGGAATGTTGGGGCAAAAATGCTCACTGTTTTTTCTGCTGCAAATGAAAAAGGTGGCATGTATGTCTGGGTGCTACTGACAGCCATCCTGGGACTATAAGGGAAGCAAATCTTATAATGACAAATTTTATCAAAGAAAACAGCAGAGACACCCAAAGAAATAGGGGCCTTTTGGACTTGAATGAGCTGCAGGATCAAGCCTTACCTAAACCTACACTGGAATTTTCAGGTACATAGGTGTCATTATTTAAACCAATTTGAGTTGAGTGTAAAGGGAAGAGAATATACCACCCTTAAATATGTTTTTTAGCACAAGGATTACTAGGGGCTGATTATTTTTGAGAGATTTCAGACACAAGAGGATATCTACTTTGTACCATTCTTTTTTGTTGTTGTTTTGCCTTTTGTGGTTTGATGAGTTTCTTTTGTATTGTGCTTGTGTTCTTTTTGGTTTTTGTGAATCTCTTGTATGTTTTAGATTTGTAGTTACCCTGTTTTTCAAGTATGCTGACCTCGGAGTTCCTGTTGTGGCTCAGCAGAAACGAATCTGACTAGTATCCAAGAGGATGCAGGTTCAATCCCTGGCCCCATTCAGTGGGTTAAGGATCCAGCATTCCTGTGAGCTATAATGTAGTCTGCAGATGCAGCTCAGATTTGTTATTGCTATGGCTGTGGTGTAGGCCAGTGGCTACAGCTCTGATTCAGTCCCTAGCCTGGGAACCTACATGTATCGTGGATGAGGCCCTAAAAAGCAAAAAAAAAAAACAAAAAAAAAAACAAAAAAACATCAGGTATGCTGATCGCATCCTTTATCTACTTGCTTTAGAATGGTAGTCAAGTAGGCTCAAACACATTCTGTAAGCAAAAAAAAAAAATATATATATATATATATATTTTTTCTTACTCTCCTACCCCACGTTTTATGATTTTTATGTCTTCTTTTACATCTTCACATTCATCCTTTTGCTATTCTTTGTGGTTATCATCACTTTCACAGAAATTTTTAAAATTTTTATTACTTTTTTTTTTAGGGCCACACTCACGGCTAATGGAGGTTCCCAGCCTAGGGGTCGAGTTGGAGCTGTAGCTGCTGGCCAATGCCACAGCCACAGCAATGCCAGATCTAAGCCACATCTGCAAACTACACCACAGCTCACAGCAACACCAGATTCTTAACCCACTGAACAAGGCCAGGGATCAAATCTGTGTCCTCATGGATGCTAGTCAGATTTGTTTCTGCTGAGCCAAGATGGGAACTCCTTATTTTTATTTTTTAATCTGTGTAGTTGCTTATTTAAGTGACTTTCCAATTGTGATTTTCTCTTTCCTATAAATCCTTGCTTCTTTTCTATTTAGAGAAGACTTTTTAAAATATGCTTTAGGATATAGGTTTGGTATTGCTATGTTCTTTTAGTTTTTGTTTGAGAATTTTTTTTCTCTCTTTCTGTTCTAAATGATAATCTTTCTAGGTAGCTTATCCTAGATTGCATATTTCCCTTTCAGGACTTTGAATATATGTTGCCACTCCCTTCTGGCCTGCAATATTTCTGTAATCTGCTGGTAGCCTTATGGGGGTCCCCTTGTAATTAATTCCTTATTTTTCTCTTACTGCCTTTAAAATCCCCTCTATAAGTTTTGCCATTTTAAGTATAATATGTGACACAAGAGAATATCTGGACCAGAGTAAAAGTTGCCCTTTGTTAGGGAAATTTACACTGGTGAGGGAAATCTCCACTTGCAAGGGTGACTCCCTCTCTGTACCAGACTATTTGGATGACTAAATCTCTAGGAATGTATAAATGGAGAAGGCAAACACTCAAATCTATATAAGGACCATACCCTTGTCTCCTGTGCTTTTCCTGATAGCTTTCCATGACTGGTTCCCCTAACCCTCAACATTTTGGCTTTAGCTGGAGGTGGTATTTAAGGTGATGGCTTGGGCTGTTTCCAGAAGTTGCTCTGTTTTTGTGGGTCCCTGCCATGTATATAGGAGGTATACTTGGTATTAAAATTTTGTTTTTTCCTGTTATTCTCTCTTTTGTTATAGTGTGTCTCAGCCAAGAACCTAGAAGGGTAAAGGGAAAAATGTTATTCTCCCCCTACAGGTGATTTGCTGCAAAAAATATTCGATATAGGAAGGGTATTTTTTCCCACGACAGAATGTCTAGCAAAAATATTGTTACACATGAGAGCATGGCAAATCCCTTAGAAATCCTGAAGCAAAAAAAAAAAAAAAAGTTAAGAATTACTACTCTCAACTATAAGATACAATAAAATTAAGGTTCACTTATTGAATTCCACTTTTAGTTCCTCTTTCATGAGATTGTACTTAATTCACCTATATTAAACTTTTGGGTATTTCCAAATCCTTTAGCCTTTATAGGCAACTTCTTGTTTTACTCACACATGGGTAGTCATGTATCCTTTTTTATAAAGATTTAACATTTGAGATCAATTATATTAACCCAATCTCCAAGGTCTGTGTGAGGTAATTTCTAGGCTTTCTCATTTTCTGTGAACAAGAAGAACATATATGACTGCACAGCATGTAATCTACTTACACAGGAATTTATGTTTTTATGGCTGCACCCACAGTATATGGAAGTTCCCAGGCCAGGAACTGAATCTGAGCCTCAGCTGAAACCTATGCCACAGCTGTGGCAATACCAGATCCTTTAACCCACTGGGCTGAGCCAGGGATTGAACTCATACCTCCATGGCAATCCAAGCCATTGCAGTCAGATTTTTGACCCACTGTGCCACAGCAGGAACTCCATACACAGGATATTTTTAAATCCAGGAATATATCTCTTATCTAAAGAATCATTACTTGACAACTGTAATAATCTGAAAGACTGATACAAATCAGGAAAAATCTAAAAGATTTTTCTGTGAAGGCCAATTATATATAATGAAGTTCTCACAGAAATGAACGTTGCTTCAATCACAGGACACCACCCCTGCCCCCAACACACGCACCCTCAGTTCCTTAAAGCCATTTACTCTTTTTTTTTTTTGCCTTAGAGCCATTTACTCTTATTTTGCACAGAATTCAAACTAAACTGATTTCTTGAGTCATAAAAGTTTAGAAGAAATCAATCAGAAGTATGTGTGGAACTAGTGTTGTTAGAAGTAGGCACTAGAAAGAAGAAAGGGAGGATAAAAGAGAGACTAAGAAATGACAGTATTATTATTGAGCCACAGAAGCTGAAATGTAAGAATTGGTTCTGAAAGCAACACAGTATCATGTACAAGGCAGTGCAATTTCTGGTATTTAGTTTGATGAACCTGATAAACCTGAAAGTTAAATTATGTCCAGTAGCTTTTATTTAAGAAGATATAAAACAAATGATATATGTATACATATATATGCATGTATGTGCATGTGTATGTGTGCGTATATATTTATATATTTATTTTATGGACACACCTATGGCATATACAAATTCCTGGCTGTGGGTGAATCAGAGCTGTAGCTGAGGCCTGCACCGCAGCCACAGCAACACTGGATTCAAGCCTCATTTGTGACCCACATATACACACACATATATATACTGTGGCAATGCTGGATCCTTAACCCACTAAATAAGGCCAGGGATCGAACCCACATCCTCACAGAGAAAACATCAGGTCCTCAACTCGCTGAGCCATGACTGGAACTCCAATATATGATACATTTCAGAAGTATTTCTTCCCAAAGAATTAAGTTGTAACTTTCAAATAAATATACTTCAGTTATAGTAAACAACACAGTTCTTGGCATATGGTAGGAGCTACACATATGTATCAGGTACTTGTAAATCCAGAGGGTGCAGGGGAAAAGGAACCCTCCTACACTGCTGATAGGAATGTAAACTGATGCAGCCACTATAGAGAACAATATGGAGGTTTCTTAAAAAACTAAAACCATAGTTAACATATGATCCTGCAATCCCACTCCTGGGCATATATCCAGAGAAATCCATAATTTGAAAAGATACATGTATCACAATGTTCATAGAAGCATAATTTAGGATAGCTAAGACATGGAAACAACCTAAATGTCCATGAACAGATTAATAAGATGTGATAGATATATAAAATACTAGTCATAGAAAAGGATGAAATAATGCTATTTGCAACAACATGGATGGACCTAGAGATTATCATATAAGCGAAGTAAGCCAGACAGAGAAAAACAAATATCATATAATATCACTTATATGTGGAATCTAAAAAAAAATGGGCAAACGAATTTATTTCTAAAACAGGAATAGTCTCACAGACATAGAAAACAAACTTATGGTTAAGAAAGGCTGATGGAAGGGGAGGGAGATAAATTAGGAGTTTGGGATTAACAGATATGCACTACTATATATAAAACAGGGACCTATAAATAGGTAGGTCCCTGTTTTACATAAACATAAACATAAGCAACAGGAACCTACTATATAGCACAGGGAAATACATCCAATATCCTGTAATAACATACAATGGAAAAAGTTCTGAAAATATATGTAACTGAATAACTTTGCTGTATACCTGAAACCAACACACCATTGAAAATTAACTCTACTTCAACTTTTAAAAAATGGTTAAAAGAAATGAAGCTTCATGTAGGTATAAAAACTTACTATCATGTCACAAAAAAAACATTTGATAAAGAAGCAATATTTATAAATCAGTTTCAAATTAAAAAAAAACACAGGAAGTTAAAAAGCTAAACATATTTGCTTTGACTACGTTTATCTTGGTCATTTTCATATTAAATGTCAGTTCAGGAGTTCCCTGGTGGCTCAGCAGGTTAAGGATTAGGCATTGTCATTGCTGTGGCATGGATTTGATCCCTGGCCCGGAACGTCTGTATAATGGGCACAGCCAAAAAAAAAACTGTCAGTTCAACCTTGAGTATGCTAATTTCTGAGAACTTACATAAATGGTTTAATGATAACAGAAACCCCTCTCATTTCTCTTATCCCATATGTGTAATATGATGTTCAGTAATTTATTATTAATTTTTGAAGGGTATTTAAAAATAGACCTCAGAGTTCCCGTTGTGGCGCAGCTGAAAAGAATCCAACTAGGAACCATGAGGTTGCGGGTTCGATCACTGGCCTTGCTCAGTGGGTTAAGGATCCGGTGTTGCAGATGCAGCTTGGATCCCACATTGCTGTGGCTGTGGCGTAGGCCAGCAGCTGTAGCTCCGATTAGACCCCTAGGCTGGGAACCTCCATATGCCGCGGGTGTGGCCCTAAAATGACAAAAGACAAAGAAAACAAAAATTAAAGAAATAAAAATAAAAATAGACTTGGAAATACTAACTAGAGTCACGTGGTTGACTGTACAGCTCATTATAAAGAAAGAAACTGACAAAGTTGTTAGACATGTCTTAAGCATCTTCATCATAAGCCTGACCAAAATATCTTGTTAACTTCATTGGAATATTTTATAAAAGCAAGTCAATGTTCAAATTATTTGAAATAAGGTTGTGATTTTGAAAAAAAAAAATAGGGCTTTCCAAAAAAAAAAAAAAATACCTGGGATGTGTTCTGTGTCATTATCAACCACAAAATTTCCTGAAGTGAAATTCTATGCTTCAAGAATTTACTTTGGCATAACTTCTACATCCACAAGGATTTGGTTTGAGCTAGGTTAGTCACTTCTGTTGAGGATAATTTTAAAGGAAGGGAATGACCATGTGAATGAAGGCATTGCTGTGGTTCCTTCCAGGATTTGGAAGTTGCCCCTGCAAATGAGGGGTCTTAGAGCATAAGCTTCATTACCTGCATGGTAAATTTACCTCCGAGGGAGGCAATCCTTCACACGTCCAGAAAGTAAGTAATGATAGATTTAAATTAACTGTACAGAATCATTTATTATTAATGTGTTTACCCAGAATTAGCCGAACTTTGAAGATTGAGGGCACAGTCCTTCAGACTACCTAGTCTTCCCAAGAAGTCTGACACCAACTGCAAGGAGTTAGTCTAACTACTTTTGAAAAGAAGCAGACCCACAAATGGAGTCATTTGTCAGACCCACCTAGTCTTTTTTTTTTTTTTTTTTTTTGTCTTTTTGCCTTTATGTAGAGGTGCACCTGCAGCATGTGGAGGTTCCCAGGCTAGGGGTCTAACAGGAGCTATAGCCGCCGGCCTTCGCCACAGCCACAGCAACGCGGGATCCGAGCCGCATCTGCGACCTCACGGCAACGCCGGATCCTTAACCCACTGAGCAAGGCCAGGGATCGAACCCGCAACCTCATGGTTCCTTATCGGATTCGTTAACTACTGAGCCACGAAGGGAACTCCAGTCTTAATACTTAACCTAATGGCAGTTTCAGCCTCTCCCAGGTAGAATTTTAAACCAATCAGCCTGGAACTTCCAAATTAGCATAAAACCCTTGCTATTCCCTTCCCCCCCAAAGGAAGATAACCTGACCTGAAATGATTTATTTTATTTTATTTTATTTGTTAATAGCCTATTTTTCCTGCTCAGTTTCTGCCTGTAAATATCTTCCGTTTTGTATAACTTCTCAGAGGGCCCTCCTGCTTTGCTTGGTGAGATGTGCTCCCATTCACGAACTGCTTAATAAAGCCAACTGGACTTTCAAATTTAGTAGGTTGAATTTTGTTTTCTAACACTACAAAGTTGAAGGGCACTGTCCCCAAGACTTTTGACACCAATTGCAAGTTCAGAGGAGCTCCCAAAATATTCCTCAAGTTTGATGGTTCACTACAAATACTCACAGTTCTCCTTGAAGGCTATTATACTTACACTTATGGTTTACTAAGGAAAAGAGGCACAGTTCCAAAGGAAGAGACCCAAAGGGCAGGGTATGAGAGGACTCAAAATGCAAAGCCTCCATTGCCCCCAGGATATATTACCCTCCTAGTGTACATGAGCTTTGTGTCTGGAGATTTTACTGGGGTTTCATTGTATAGGCATGATTGATTGATTTATTGATTGCCCGTGTGGTTGAACTCAATTTCCAGCAATCTCCTCCTCTCCCCAGAGATCAGGCTGATATCACATGATTTGAGGGTCTCATTATGTCACCTCATTACCATAAACTATAAGCTGTAATTGAGGGGCATACCATAAATAAGAAAGACACTCCTATCATTCGGGAAATTCCAAGGACTTCAAGTTTATCTACTAGGAACCAGGGACAAAGGCCCTGTCCTCTCTTCGGACAAGGACAAATTCTTGCCTACACAATGTAAAATATCATCGATGTACTCTTTAGCATACTTATAATTTTATTTTTATGAATTTTAAAATATTCATAAATTTTTATAGGTCACCATGGTTCCCCACCCTTTTTTTTTTTTATTTTCTTGCAGGCTTATAAATTCCTCATCTTCATCGTAGTTTCTAGGTAGTGGGAGGGGAGGTTATTTTGTCAATATAATTTAGGTCATCTATGTAAAATGTGACAATTTACGATTATGACAAATGTCAAAACTGATTTTATTTTTGTTTTAACTATTGCAAATGACAGCAGCATATTTAAAAATAAATTTAAAGAAAAAAAGGAATAGATTGCCTCGTGTCAGTAGAGTATCTTGCAAGGAGTATCTTTAAGACAAGCTGTAATCAGAGTTTCAGAAAGTACTGTCATGAGTTCTCAAATTTCCATTTATATATATATTTCTCTTGGGATTCTAACTTTGATCACTCATTAATTCATTTCTCTTTTAATTCTTTGAATACATTTATAATAACACCTTTGAATCCTTGACACTTTATACTTAGTACATAGACTCTTTCTGAAGCATTTCCTATCTACTGCATTTTTTCCTGAATTTGTTACACTTTCCTGTCTCTTTGCATATCTATAATTTTTTATTTTATTTTTTATTTTTATGGCCACACCTGCAGCATATGAAAGTTCCCAGGCTAGGGGTCAAATCAGAGCTGCAGCTGCCAGCCTATGCCATAGCCGCATTAATGCCAGGTCCCAGCCTCGTCTGCGACCTGACCTACACCAATGCGGGATCCTTAACCTACTGAGCGAGGCCGGGGATCAAACCCACATCCTCACAGACATTATATCCATCTTTAACCCACTGAGCCACAGTGGGATCCCCTCTATAATTTTTTAATTGGACATTGCTGATAATACATTTTGATGATTCTGGATTATGTTGTATTCTGAGGATTTTACTGCTCTAATAGGCAGTTAACGTACAAGGATTCAAACTGTAAACTCTGTCTCCTCCACAGAATGTAGCCGTGAAATATCTGTTTAGTTCTTCCATTTTCCTGCCTCTGCTATTTTTACTCCAGCTTTCTGGGAGTTTCACCAGCACCTGCATATCTTGATGGTCAGCCAAAGATTTGGGCACAGTTACACTCAGATTTTGAGGCAAACCTTCTCTATAGTTCTTATTTATGAGGTTTTTCCCCTAAATTTCTTATTTATGAGGTTTTTCCCCTAAATTAGGTTCTGTGCTCTGATACCGCAAGCCAGTAACCCTTCAGTTTTGCCCACCTGAAAAGGTTGGGGAACACAGCCAGACTTTAAAAAGAGAAGCACTAAATTCACAAACATCCTAGTGCACCTACTGCAGCTGTTTTTCAAGAGTAGATTCCTCTTTGTAACCTCACTGTTTTCTCACCAGATGCCTTAGTGTCTCCCCTGCACATGCGCAGTTCAGCAGTAAACAGCAGCGCAGTTTATGCTCAAATTTTGTGTCTCATTCATTTTGCAATTTTCTTGCTTCCAATTTCCCTCTCAGATTTATAGTTATGTTCACAGTTTTGAACTATTCTGCTATCATAATGTTGTGGTTTTGTTTGTTTGTTTTTGTTTTTGGGTTTTTTTTTTGTTTTTTGCTGTGCAGACATGGTGATAGGGAAAACCGCCGGGGGGGAGAAAAGCCACAAATCTGTAATTTTGCCTCCTCAAACTGCAGTTTTTCAAAAGTAAATTTTCCTCCTAGGGGTTGGGATTATAATTATGTTCTAGATTTTATAATTATTAACTGCATAAGGTTTCACATAACCACTTTGTTGTCATTGTTGAAATTATTCTCTAAAACAATATTTTGAAAAGAATCTATAAAGAATTTGTGGGCTCAATGTAGTCATTAGGAATTTTGATAGCAAATTAACAATTGGACTTTTTATTTCATTTTCACTTATTGGCATCACATGGACAGAATATCAAGTCTGTGTTTGATTTTTTTTTTCCACAGCCACAGAAATAGCCAATTGCTAAACCATTGATTAGATCATCCCAGGACAATCTCTTGGATGTTAAGAAGCTAGAAATCCCCTATCTCATGAAAAAGAGGTGATTATAAAATGTCAATTAAAATACGATTTGGTAAAATGCACTGTGTATATCAAAAAGCAATTACATGATTCAGCAGCTTATTAGTACTTTTGAAAAATATTAACTTGACTGAATTCTTTGGTTAAGATTATTTAGAAATTCTACCAATTTTTGATCTATACACAGAGAAGATTATATACCAATGTAATATCCTATTTTGGAAAACTAGTTTAAAAAGATGATTCTCCTAGAAGTTGAGAGTGATATTTTATTTTTTCCTTTCTTGTAAAAATTTGGATTAATTCAGAAAGCTAGTTGGGAAAATATTTTAATTTACAAGACCAAATCCCCTTAACTGATCCAGATGTATGTATCAAAGTGAGGTTACTCTTAGAACAGACATTAATTTTAATGTTCATATTTTCCATAACACACCTATGCATGTTTTAATGTTCATGTTTTCCATAACACACCCGTGGCCACGGTAAGAAACCAAGCTAGCTTTTGGAGAGTTGGACAACTCTGGTTTATTGAACCGGCGGGCCCAGAGGAGATCGCTCTCCGAAATCTGAGCCCCAAAGAAGGGTTTCACAAGGCTTTTATGGGCTAGCTCTTTCGGGTCCATGCTTGGTGGACCTGAGTGAGGACAGGCAAGGTAACAGATGCAGAAGCAGGTTTGCAGAAGCAGGTACGTGGGGGAGGGGTCATTGGCTGGACTTGCTTAGTCATCATGGCCAGGTGTCTCCTTTCTACCTTTTTTCAAGACATTTTCTTCTATATGTGCACACACACACAGGGCATCTCTTGATGTTCAACAACTCTGGTTTTCAAAAGTCGTCGTCCACTTGTGCCTAAGAGTACTATGAACTAAATAAATAAGCAAGTGCCACCTCTCCAGGTGGGAAGCAATTCAAAGATCATTCTTTAACATTTCAAAAACATAATACTGAGCACCTCTTAAAAAGGATGTCTCCCCCACTATTGAAATTTAAGTGCAAATTACAAATAGACCAACAGTGAAAAGGCACATAGTTCGATGCCTTGACTACAAATAAAAAAGGAAGCTGGTATGACAAAATCAGCTTTGTGTAAGGATGGAATTGCCATTTGTGACAACGCTATGGGCAGTCAAAAGATAAGTCCACATAATCTTCCCCTGATTCTGGTATTTCCTCAGGATTTCTACGAAAAACACTTTCCCTTTTGTATCGTTTCCTTTTTCAGACTTTTTTCTTGACACAGCCAAAGAATTTTTATAAGAAAGGCATGTGAGGAAAAATTAGGGGAAAAAAAGCTAATACTTTTAAACAGAAAAATAATCTAGTGAGTTCCTGCTGTGGCCCACTGGATTAAAGATGTGATGGCAGTGGCTTGGTGTGCTGTGGAGGCACAAGTTTGATCCCTGGTCTGGTGCAGTGGGTTAAAGGAGCCAGTACTATTGCAGCTGCTGCTCAGATTTGATACTTGGCCCAGGAACTCAGCTGTTGCCAAAAAAAAAAAAGAAAAAAATCTAGATTCTCTTTTGCTCTATTTTTCAATAAAGCTCAATCCAATTCAGTAAAACCCTCTCAAGAGTTCCTGCAGTTTATACAGAAATAACAAAGCCTTATCTGTGTGGAGTAATTTTGTTTAAGTAAGCACAAATCATAAGTCATGGTTCCATGATATTTTACAAAGTGAACCTACCTATGTGTATCCCACCCATATAAATAAATAGAAAATTCCCAGCATCACAGAAGCCCTGTCACAGCCCCTCCCAATTCCTTCTTCCTTACAGGTAACTACCATCATGAGTTCTAGCACCACAGGTAAGTTTTGCCTGTTTTTTAGTCTTATATAAATGAAGTAATAAAATATATATTTTTGTCTGACATCTCTTGTACAATATTTGGTTTTGTGACACATTCATGCTCTTGCATGTTTAAGTAATTAGTCCATTGTCTTTGCCGTATAGTATTCCATTTCGTGAATATGTCAATTGATTAATTTTATGGTTGATGATATCTTAGATGCACACAATAGTCTTTTATGAATGTGTTGCTATAAACATACTTATACATGTCTCTTGGTGAACATATGTACTAATCTATAGGAAACATACCTGGGGATAAAACTGCTGAGTCATAGTGTAGTTATATGTTTGTCTTTAGTAGATATTGCCGTTTGGGGCAATTTTGATCGGTTCTTGATAGGCTTTTAGGGAATGATTCAGATCTGATAAATACCATAAAAGTCCTTCAGCAAGACACAAACATTCTCTGAGATTCAGGAGGAGCATGAATAGAATATTGAATGTGATTCACATTCATTCATTCATTCAATAAGCTTTTGGTAAGCAATTTAATATGCCAAATGCTGTATTAAGTATTGGCATTACAGCATTAAACAATCAGTCTCTGTCCTCACCAGGTAAATTTACAATTCCCTCTATTAAAATCATTTGTATTTAGCAGAACACATAGGAAAAATAGTCTTTGTAACTTTATGTTAGGAAATAATTTGTCCATGCACACCCTCCCCTGCCCCTACCCCATTTATATATCAAAACCCTCACCCCCAATATCTCAGAATGTGACTACATTTGGAGATGGGGACTTTTAAGATGTATTTAAGGTAAAATGAGGTCATATGGGTGTGTGCTAATTGAATATGACTAATATCCTTGTAAGAGCAAGAAGAGGTGATTCGGGTATAGACATGTGTGCACAGAGGAAAGACCATGTGAGGACAGTAAGAAGGCACCGTCTGCAAGTCAAGGAGGGAGGCCTCAGAAAAAATTCAAACTGCTACACTTTGATCTTGGACTTCCTGCCTCCAGAGCTGTGAGAAAATAAATTTCTGTTCTTTAAGCTACTCAGTCTGTAACATTTTGTTATGGTAGGTCTAGCAAACTAACATATCTTAGATTAGGCAAATAATTTTTAGATATGACAGTAAAAGTATGATGCATTAAAAAAATCATAAACCAAGTTTAATAAAAAGTCCCAACGTTTGCTCTCCAAAATGCTAAGAAAATGGAAAGCAAGCCACAGAATGGGAGAAAATATTTGCAAATTGTATTTCTGATGAAGGAAGTGTATTAAGTATACATAAATAATTCTCAAAAATTAACAGTGTGATAACTAAAAACCCAGTAATGAAATTGTCAAAACATTTGAAGAGACATTTCACCAGAGAAGATATACAGAGAGCACAAAAGCATATGAAAAGATGCTTGACATAATTAGCCATTATTGAAATGCAAATTAAATCCACATCTATTAGAATGGCTAACATTAAAAAGACTGATCATACCAAGTGTTGGTGAGAATGTCATGTTGAGGAACTAAAGCCCTCATACACTGCTGGTGGGGATGCAAAACTGTAGAGCTATGTTGGAAAATGGTTTGGCGGTTTTCTTTTAAACATACACTTACTGTACAACTGAGAGATTCCACTCCTGGGCTTCTGTTCAAGTGAAGTGAAAACCTGTTTCCATGTAAAAACTTGTATGAAAGTACTCATAGCAGCTTTATTCATAATTAACTACAACTGGGAAAAACCCAAATATCCCTCACCAGGAGAGTGAATAAACAGATTGGTATAGCCATACAATGGAATGCTATGAACAATAAAAAGATACTTGCAACAACATGGGTGTCTGAATTCATTATGCTGAGTGATACTTATATACTGCGTGATTCAATTTAAATGTTATTCTAGAAAAGGCAAAACTATAAGAATGTAGAACAGATCAGTGGTTGCCAAGGAATAAGGGTTTGACTACGAAGAAGACAAATGAGATTTTCAAGGGAGGAGAGGAGGAGGCAGTGATGGAACTGCTCTGCATCTTGATTGTAGTGGTAGTGGGTACATGACTCATAGAATAGTCAACAAAGAGAGTGATTTTATTGTGCATAAGTAAAAATATAAACAACAAAAAAATTGATGATATCCACAAATGCTCAAACACCATCCTTCCCCCTGAAAAAAAAAAAAATCATTTGCTTAGTTTTCTAAAAGTAGTGATAATTTCAAGGATGAATAAGAGTAAGGCAAAAGATACCATGGTGTGTATGGAGAAACAGAAACAATGTATGATTGCAAAGGAGTGATGCTGAAGAAGCAGAGAGGAATGAATTAATGGAGGGCCTTGTATATCCTACAAAAGGATTTTGACCTTGTACTGCAGGGAATGGGAGCCATTCAATGATTTTTAGAGAGAGAATGGTATGGTCAGCTTTTCAATAAATCAGTCTGGCTATGATCTAGAAATAGGATTTGACTGGTAGAGAGACTGACAGCACAAAGAGATCAGTTGGAAGGTGTTTGCTGTAGTCTGAGATATGAAAAAATCCTTGGCTCAGGTGGTCATAATAGGAGTATAAAGTAGGGGGTGGTTTCTGAGCCCTGTGTAGTGTGGGTACATAAGCTCAAGATGGCTAGAAGGGAAGTAATGACCGCAGAAAATGATCTTTTAACTTTGCAGGGCTTCAGAGTACCTTCTTCTCACTATCTTGTTTCAGTCATAAGGAAGAGAATCGCTACTGCTTGACCATATTCTAATTTCCATGACATGAACACAAATGAATCTCAGGTTTTTAAATTACCTGGCCTCACATGACGTTTAGATGTTTCAATGAAATCCAGATGGCAGCCAAATAACAGTAATTAAGTGATCTATAGTTAGGATGACCATATATCCAATTTTGCTAAAAGATGGCTTCTGTTTATTCCTGATCTCCTAGAATAATAATAATTATTATTTTTGGTCTTTTTGTCTTTTTAGGGCCGCACCCATGGCATATGGAGGTTCCCAGGCTAAGGGTCCAATCACAGCTGTAGCCGCTGGCCTACACCAGAGTCACAGCAACTCGGGATCTGAGCCACGTCCGCAACCTACACCACAGCTCACAGCAACGCTGGATCCTTAACCCACTGAGCAAGGCCAGGGATTGAACCTATGTTCTCATGAATGCTAGTCAGGTTTGCTAACCGCTGAGCCACAACAGGAACTCCTAGAATAATTATTACAGTGTATTAATAATAGTGTTTCCTTTCATTCTCAAAAACACCCTCGTCTGGATGGTAAGATTTATGGTCACCCTAACCTTTAGTAACTTCCCCATTTGACTATTCTTCAAGGGGGAAAAGGGGGGCAACATTAAAAAAAAGCCAATACGGAGTTCCCATGGTGGCGGGGCGGAAATGAATCCGACTAGGAACCACGAGGTTACGCACGCAGCTCGGATCTGGCATTGCTGTGGCTGTGGCATAGGCTGGCAGCTGTAGCTCCGATTGGACCCCTAGCCTGGCAACCTCCATATGCCACGGGCGCGGCCCTAAAAAAACAAAAGACAAAAAAAAAAAGCCAATATATTAATCTTTTGAGTATAAACCAAGAGAGATTTGTTCATCTACAAAGGCCTATAAAGAAGTAAAACAGAAGGTGAAGCACTACAAACTGAACACAAAGGTAATCCTTTAATTATAAGTGTGTATATATATGCTCAATTAATGGACTTGATTCTCAAATAATTATTGAGTTCTTTGCATTTACTTTTTCTTCCTTTATACTAAACCTTTGTACTAAATTTTGTGTAAAATTTAAAACTTTAATATCCCTTGGTACTTAAAAATTTCAGCAGAGTGCCCCAAGGCCTTGGAGAGAATTAGGAGGTTGTGACTGGTTGTGAGGTCCCTGACTGTTCTCCTTTCAAAGAGTCATCTTTCATTCTGTCTTCTATAATCTTGTGAGAAGCCAAAGCAAGCTTGCTCAGTAGGGTTCCTTGTGAAATATCAAGAATTCTGCACTAAATCATCACCTCACTCATGCTAGGTCCACATAGGGCAGACAGAACAGAAAAGAAGCATAACAACTTTGTTTTGTGGCACACTGTTCTGTCACATCAAGATTGGTTTTTGATACACCCAAAACCCTGTTTTCACACTCTGACCATAATGGTAAAATATAATTCTGGCCTGTGTAAGCCAATATAAAAATAACGGACAAATAGAGTACTGAAGCAGAGGAGATTGGAAGAAAAATTGTATTTTATTATTTCTACCTATCCTACTTCTATAAAGGACTTGAGGCAATAAAATAAATAAGAAATTGTAATGAATTATAATTATTGTTAGCAATAATCAAATGAGGAGGAGCCATTACGTTGCCTTTTTTTCTTTTTTTTACTTCTTTTGCTTGATCTTTAGTTTTAAAATAAATTAAGATTCTTGCAAAAACTCTTCACAGGTTCAACTAGCTTGAATAGATACTAATTCAAAAGATTAATTCATGGCTCTTTTATCTTTATAACAGTCTGATGCCTTCAGGCTTTCTAAAATGAAATTGAACTTGAATAAGGATAGCACTCCTGAGGTCTGTAAATTGTCAGTTCTCAAAGTTCCTTCTCTGTATTCCATATTCTCTTTCTAAAGTCTATATGACAGATAATATAGACTCAGTTCTAAGTAGAAAATGTTACATGCATGTCAAAAAATTTTTTAAAGAAACTGATATGCTCTTCAATTCCATTAAATCTGAAAGATATGTACGTAAACTTTATCCACAGATGTTTTGACATGGTCACCATAGGCTTTTGCAAAGAGGTAAATAAAAACACTCCCTTCATCTTCCCTTACCCTTAGTTGGGGCCAGAATAGGTACTAAATCAGTTACCACCACCATCTGTTCTATTATTTATTGTGTTGCACTGTAATTTATCTGTTTCTCTATCTATCTCCCCCACTAGACTCCATGAACTGCTTGAGGGTAAGAGTTGTTTCCCATTCATCTTTATTTCTCTGGCACCTAGCATGAAAGGAATTGAGTAACTTGTTGCTGAATAAATGAATAGGGTCTCATTTTAATTTTGTTAGAGGCCATATACTTAACACTGTGCCTCTTGCATAGTAAGTGTTCACTAAATGTTAGCTATTATTTCTTATAATGGGGTCAGATGGAGTTGTATTGGAGTAGATTCCTGATGGCTGTTATGTTTTCAGAATTTTCACAAGCTGGTTGTTAAATGATTGGTAGAAATAGCCCATGGTGGGAGAATTCACACCACGGAAATTGGCAAATGCAGCAGTTTCACACACAGACACCTTATCCATCCCACCCCCGCAAGTCAGCAGTTAAACATGCCTACCACTGAAGTCAGATAACCTACTACCCTGGGGCTCCAGTCCCTCTAAATATCACTAATGTGCACATACGTTAAAGTGTGCATGCGATATGTGTTGGATTTAGGAGAGAAAAGCAAAAGGAAAGGGGAGCATTGGGGAAAGAAAGGTAGTCTACCAGCAACTGAGTGGAGTTCCAAATCCAACCTCCTGTCACAGCTCACCTGTCTCAGACATCTATGACTCAGGGTCTCCTGGTGGGCTTAATTTTGGCCAACAAGTATTGGCTGATGACCTCAAAAGTGGCAATTCAATATCAACCATTATAGTCCTTCAGAAAAACTTCAAATGCTATGACACACAACAACGTAAAGATTTCCTAACCGCTGCGGTTCTCTATGATAAAATAGCTTGCCTTGAAAGGTTTTGAGGTCTTTGTGTAAATCAGGAGTGTTCACAGGGAAGCTAAATGAAAATCTGCAGAAATACTGCAGAGCGAATTCTAACTGATTCTCTGGCACTGTGCTTTTCAAAGTATGATCTGCAGACTTTTTGGGACCCACCCCAGACCTACAGAATGAGGATCTGCATTTTAATAAGCACCTCAGATTATTCATATGGAAATTAAAGTTTGAGAAGGCTTTGCTCTAGATCACCTCTAAGGTCACAGCTAACTCTGGGATTCTATGCCTCTATCATGACTTGATGGAGACATACAAATCCTGCTTATATTTGGGGGGAAATAAAATGACAGAATGAAACAATTCTATACTAAACTCCAGATACAAGTTCCAAAATAATCTCAACACATTTAATAATAGGTGAAAATCAGCAAGATGAAATTCAAAAGGCAGAGTATAAAATCTACATTTCAACAAATTCCTAAAACAAGAGAATCAGGCAAATCCATAGGACTAAGGCCTGCAAAAGCATACAGGTGACTGACACACAGGCAAATCTTTCTGTCCTAGATTCTGAGCTCTATTCATGTGCTCTCATTGGTTTATATTACTTTGTGAGTTTTCTAAGTCACTGCAGGAATATACAATGACTTCCAAAACCAGACATTTAGTAAGACTCTTACTTACAACATCTGCTTTGTTGGGGGCTCTCCCCATTTCCCACTGGGCCTGGAACAGATCTCTTTACCAAGTGAGTGCCTGAACAATGCTATTGACTGATAGTAATTATTAATAGCATTTTAGTTGGTGCCCTTGTTTCTATATCTTTCCAGTGAGTACAAAATCTACACATCTCCATAACAGAAATTGTTTATATTGACAAACAGCATATACGAAGTGAATTATAACAAGTCAGTTAACAATTGATAGATGGCTACAATTTCTTTTTTTCTTCCTTCCTCTCTTCCTTCCTTCCTGTGCTCCAAAAAGCATTATTGTTCACATTTGGTCCAAGGCTTGGGACAGGGCTACATGGTGGTTAAAAAGCTGCCTAGTGGCTGCAGAGAGGGGCTTCAGACGGAGCCCTGTCACCAGAGGGGCTCCTTAAAGGCCGCTGGGTTCTGGAGGCCCCTAACTGTGCTGGAGGATGAGCCTTTCCAAGAGACACTCGCCGGGCCCAGCCTGGAGACCAGCTAGCCTGCGGAGGTTGGTCAGGTGGGCGCCATCTTCTGGATGAGTTTCACCTGCTCATACAGGACGCGGCTCTCGAGGAAGTCAGAGGTCAGCTTCCGCTGGGCGGAACCCAGAGAGAGCTGGCAGATCCGAAAGGACTGGTGCAGGTTCTTCTCCAGGAGCAGGGCGGCTTCCGGAGCGTCTGGGGCTTTACCCCACTCATCCTGCGATGGCTTTCGCACGTCTTAGATGAGGGCAGGGCCAGCAGGCTGGTTTTGCAATGTTCAAGAGATGCCGGATGCCCTGGTGCTTCTCCCCAGCTAATTCTCAAGAAACGTGGCCCAGGCCTTCCAGAGGCACGTCGTGGTGGTGGGAGTAGAAGCCCAGAGAGAGGTAGGTGTAGGAGGCCGCAGATGCACGTTGACCAGACGGTTGACAACAGCTTCCACCTCGGTGGGATAATTCTGGTGAATCTGGGAGCTCATAGCTGATCGGTGATAAGGAGTTAAGCTCAAAAACTGGTGTTGGCTGGTCCCGGAGGCCCAGGATAGCTGAGTGGCTGCTTCCCAAAGTTGTGACTGGAAAAACGGTTGGAGGGTGGTCAGAGGCTGGAAGAGAGTCTCTGGGTCTGTTCCTACCAAACACTGTTGAAGCAAGAGACATTCGTGGTACCGCCAAGTGCGCTGCCCACAATTTCTAAATATCCTGCAATTAATCTTAAAATTTATGCTATATACTTTAAATGTTTCCCCAAGGTGATCAAATCCACTACTCTGATTCACTAAATTTCTTCCTGGTCTCTGTTGAGTAGAACAGAATTGGCAAATGTATAGAGAAGCCAGAGTTGGGCTACTGAATGAGGAATACGCACATTGTGACCTATGGGATGAGGAGCAGGAAGCAACAGGGAGCTCCCTCAGCATCCTATCTCCCACTTTGGGGAAGTAAAACCCATGGGGCCATTTTGACTAAAGGCACAGTTTCAATCAGTTTACCTACACAAAGGAAGCCGAATCATAAGATTTATTTTTACTGACAGATCCAGAGTTGGGAGACCTGGCAGTGCAATGAGCCAGGCGAAGGGCAGGCCTCCATCCCAGGTCACAAGACAGCAGGAGATAGAAAGCAGGGTAGTAAGCACCTATTAGTTATAAGGCAATTAGGGCAGAGGTTGCTAACTTTGTGGGCTTTACTTTAAGTGTGGTTATTTTTAAACGGGTCCAAGGGAAAGCAAAATGGGAACTTGTGGCAGTCATCCTAAAATCAAATCCTTATCTAAATGTCCAGACTCTGGGTGTGATCAGGTTATCATACTGTAAAATGCCTGGGAAGCAACTCAGAAAAAAGTTTTTTTTTTCTCAAAAGTTATTTTTCCCATCCCAGCCAACTTTTTGTAAAATGTTAGATAGTAAACACTTTGGGCATTGTGAATCATATAGTCTCTGTTGCAACTACTTATAAGCAGCCATAAACAACAGGTAAACAAATAAGAGAGAATGAACTCAGCTGTATTCCATTAAAATTTGACCACAATAGGCAGGCCATAGTTGGCTGACTCTGAGGTGGAAGGTTCTGTACCACAAGAAGCCAGGGTCCACTCTTGCAATTACTCCAGAGAAAGATTGCTCCAGTTCACATGAATTTGCCCTTCTCAACGCAGGAACTCATGTGGCTCTTCTTTCTTCAATAGAAACCAATGACTATGATCCAGACTTAGGCCAACCAAATGTTGCAAGTAAGAAAGAAACATTGGCACAAATGTGTCTCCACCCCCCTTTCCCCTCTTTTCTTCTGTCCTTGGGTAAATGCAAGGCTCTATTCTATTTTGCTTATCTTTCTCAATGTGGTTCTGGAGGAAAACTCACACAGAAAATTCTTATTGGGTTCTAATAGAGATAGGCCCATGAGCCACGGCTGAGCTAAGTTGCCTAGAAAAATCTAGAGTGAGAAGCATAGAGACATTTTGCTCTTCATCCCCTCTACCAGTCATGCCAGAGGAGTGACCAGTCAGAGAAAATAGCCCTGACCTGTCTGGGGGACCTAACTAATGCCCCCTAAATCTGTTTAGTTCCAAGTCCATGGTACTCCTTACCACATGACACTACTTCGCACACTGACTTATTTAACCAATTTGAAGAGGATTAAGGGCTCAGTCGACACTTACAAACGAGTTTCACATGGTTGAATGAAAAACATGTTCTGGCAGCTTTGAGCAGTAGCACAATGAGTTAGAATGTCAGATAAAGGAATCTGGAAATTGGATCCCATTTTGAATGCAAGCTGATATCAGAAAGGCTGTAAAGGTTCCGTTTTAATTTGCAAATTGAGATTTACCAGAAGCCAAGAAAGACAAACAGTCCTCATCAAGGCAGCATTTTTGCAAGTTTAATCCACAAGTTCACAGTTTCTTTGACCCTCGTGGTGCTAAAGATTGCTTTGCTTCTCCCAGAGCACAGTGCGGTAAAAGGGAGCTGATCAATGGAGAGAGACCTACGCTGTGTGTGAGAAGATAGCCGTGGGGGATGATAAAACCATTTTATTTCATGGTTGAGTATATCTAATATTTTTTTCAATTCAGAATTTTTACCCTGCATAAGACAAAACAAGGAGGAAAAAACACCACCACCACCCCTTATTTTGATTTTTGAAATGTGTTAGAAACACGGATTTGGGCTTTGCTCCTGAAGAGATCTGGGGGGTTAATTTATTTCTTTGAGAAGAGAGACGGGACAGAGTCAGATAATCCAGCTGTTATAATTTTGAAGAAAGCATAAATGTGATATAGAAGCGTATTCACCTTGCTATGTGCCTGCTAGTAAAAGATAATAGTGAATTCCTCAGCAGAGGCGCCAATTGCAGCAATCTTAATGAACTGGAGCCTGAAAACCATCAAGAAATAGCCACAACATCTGCAACACAGAGAGCAAGTAAGGGAGAAAACAATGATGAACAGGGAGACTGTTAATATTCCGTTTATTCTTTGCAAGACATACATCAAATATCCCCCATGGTCTCTCTTTAAACATAGAAATGAATGTGGGCTCCCTTCCCCTTTCACCAAAATGAATATGGAAGAGAAGCTTCAATCTCATTGACTAATTCAGCTGTTCCTTTAAATTGAATTTTTAAACATATGGGCACACAAACCAATCTATATGCAGAACAATTCTTTGAACAGCATGCAGACGGTTTGGGATTACATACTAGGTATCACACAAGTGAGTTTTCATAGGACAAAAGAATGAATTCCTTATTGTGACACCTGAGATAACAGTACTAAAGAATTTCAGCTCAATTTTAAATTGTTCCTTCCAACTGCTGTAGTTTTCTTAGTAGGAGAATAACAGCCTCCTCAGCTTCTGGTTTCTCCCACCAAATAATAACTGCTCAACTCTACTAAAGAATGGTTCATTGATGTTTTCATTCAGTCAGTCATTCAACAAACACCGAGCAACTCTTAACGTGTCTGATACTATTTTAAACACTGACAATAGATAAATATGGAAGAAAACCTCTAAAAATTACTGTCTTAAAGGTAGGATAGACTTATATAGAAGATAATTATATCAAAAGAGAGAGAAAGGAAAACACATCCCTGATTTGAGATTTTTATTACAGTCCAACAATCTCCTTTTCATCACCATATAACATTTTGACCTTGTGTATGTATGTTTTAGTGTATGTATGTTTAGTTTATGTATTTTCCTGGGAAATTCTTCCTATTGGTCATCTTTATTGGAAAATAAATGACTATTAAACCAGGGCCAACTATAGTATGTAGCGCACTGACAACCAGGAGCAGGCTGGAATGTGGAAGGACCCTGATGGAATATGTTAGCAAGGATGTGTGAGGATGAAAACACTTGAGCCCTGAGATTTCCATTGACCTAATATTGGTGCACAGTGAGGATTCCAGCTGCTAATTTTTCCTAAGATCATTTGCCCACGGTTTTGCTGATAAGTGTAGCTGATGGAAGAGGAGAGAGGAAAAAATGTCTTTAAATATTAAGGTATTTTTGTGGTCTAATCAGTGTTGGTATACAACCAGTATGCACTGGTTAGGCATCTGTTCTGATTGCTCACTCTTTTAATATTGCCCTGGATGTAGGTACCAAATTTGCTGTATAAAGTGCACAGAGAATTGAAAGAAAATGTAGTGTACACACTCACACACAAAGAATAAATTTTGCCTTTAAAAAGAAGGAAGTCCTGCCATATGTGGCAACGTGGATGAACCTGGAGGACATTATGCTAAGTGAAAAAAGCCAGTCACAAAAAGACAAATACTATATCATGCTACTTCTGTGAGGTATCTAAGATAGTCTCATAGAAACAGAGAGTAGAATGGTGGTTTCTAGGGGCCTGGTGGGGGGAGGGAGAAGTGGGGAGATACTGTTCAACAGGTGCAAGTTTGTTACACAAGATGAATGAGTTCTAGAGCCCTGTGGTCCATCATGCCTAGAGTTAACAATACTGTATTGTACACTTAACATAAGATTTACCCTCCTAAAAAATTAGGTGTTCATACCACAGAAAAAAAATGGAAATACAATAAAATTTTGAAGAACTGCCGAAAATTTGAGTCTTTGAAACTATGTCACCTTTAAGACTCAATTGGAGAGTAGCTGCCACCTGAGTTGAGTCTTTAAAGGATAAATAGTACTTAGGCTTGCAAAGAGAGGGTTGGGGATATCCCAGGCAGAGAGGATACACTCAAACATTATGGGAATTCCCTGGTGGCTTAGTGGGTTGAGGAGCCAGCATTGTCACTGCTGTGGCATGGATTTGATCCCTGGCCTGGGAACTTCTGCATGCTGTGGGCACAGCCAAAAAATAAAAAAACATAATGAGTATAGGTGAAAGTACAAGTATCTCAGTGTGGTTGAAGAGCAGACATAGGAAGCCAGAAATGTGCACTGGGTGCAAATTATGGCTGGTCTTTTATAGCATGTTATAGAGGTTGGACTTTATCCTAAGAATCTTGGGGAGTCATTTAAAACTTAAGTTGGGGAGGGGAGTCCGCTATCTAATCCAATTAGCATTTGAAAATATTACTGGGCCGCTGTGTGGAGAATGAATTGAATTGGGTGAAAGAAGGGAGAGAGGGAAAATAATTTTGAATGCCTGAGAGGTGCGCTTTTGCTGGGCTGATACAGTAGATGGGACATGTTATGGGACTTCGGAGAAACCAATAAGGGGCAAACAGACTGGAGGAAAGTGGAACAGTCAAGGTAGTGAATGTCTCACTTATAGCAGAGAGCAGCTGTAATGGGTTTGGGGAACAAATGAGCTGGAAAACTTGGAGAAGCAGAGAATAGATTCTTGCAGTGTCAAATTTCTTAGGCGGCGTGGTTCAAAGTAATTGTGGTATTGTGATTTACAATAAATAAATATTCTGGTCTTTAGTTCACCATTCCTGACTCACGGCTCCCCCAAACCCTTGGAATTTCCTAAGCAATAAAAGCAACAGGAGCATCTTTTGTCATAACCTTAGCTCCTAAAATCCTTTCAGAGCCATAATGGTGAAATGGTCATCTTGTTATTCATAACAAGAAGGGCTGGTTGCTAAGGGAAGCAACTTTGATTTAAAGTTTGAAACTTTCAAGGAGTTCTCTTGTGATACAGTGAGTTAAGGATCCAGTGTTGTCACTGCAGCAGCTTGAGTTCCATCCCTGCCCCCCCCCCGGAAACTTCCACATGCCATGGGTGTGGCCTAAAAAAGTTTGAAACTTTCAGCTCCATCCTCTGATTTCCAGAGAGGGAAGAGGGGCACAGGTAGAATCAATCACCAGTGGCCCATGAGTTAATCAACCATGCCTTTATAATGAAGCCTCCAGAAAAACACAAAAGGATGAGGTTCAGAGAGCTTCCAGGTTGGTGAATCAGAAGGTATCCAAGCTCCATGGGGGCAGCAGCTCCTGTGTTCAGGACCTCACCGTATGTATCTCTTCATATGGCTGTTAACCTGTATTCTTTAATATCGGTCATCTAGTCAATAAAGTGGTTTTCTGAGTTCAGAGCCACTCTAGCAAATTAATTGAAACCAAGAAGAGAGTTGTAGGAACCTCTGATATATATATAGCCAGTCAGTCAGTAGCATAGGTAATACCTCGAGACGGGTATCTGAAGTGAGGGGCTGTACTGTAGGACCAAGCCCTTAACCTGTGGAATTTTTTGCTAGCTTTGAGTTGACAGTGTCAGAATTTAGTTGAAGCATAGGACACCCAGCTTGTATCAGGGGATTTCTTGTGTGGGAAAAAGCCACGTATTGGAATTGGGTCCAGAATTGTAGAGTTAATGAAAATGTCAGAGTTCCCATCGTGGCACAGCGGAAATGAATCCGACTAGGAACCATGAGGTTGCGGGTTCGATCCCTGGCCTCGCTCAGTGCGTTGAGGATCTGGCGTTGCTGTGAGCCATGGTATAGATTGCAGATGCGGCTCGGATCCTGTGTTGCTGTGGCTGTGCTGTAGGCCGGCAGCTGTATGTCCGATTAGACCCCTAGCCTGGAAACCTCCATATGCCGCAGGTGTGGCACTAAAAAGCAAAAAAAAAAAAAAAAAAAAAGTCTACGGTTTATCCATCAATGTTCAATGCAGAGGTAGGCGTAAAAGCAAACAAAACCCAAGGCTGCAAGAGAGTCATAGTTCTGATGCTGTGATCAGAATCATCCGTGTTTGGTTTATAGCACCTAGGGCCCTTACCCTGAGAGATTCTGACTGTGTGGGTAGAACTCGGGTAGATGTATATATATATATATATTTTTTTTTTCCTTTTTTGCTTTTTAGGGCTGCTTCTGTGGCATATGCCACAGAAGTTCCCAGCTAGGGGTTGAATCAGAGCTGCAGCTGTCGGCCTAAGCCACAGCAACATGGGATCCAAGCCGTGTCTGTGATTTACACCACAACTGAAGCAACGCCGGATTCTTAACCCACTGATTAATGGCCAGGGATTAATCAAACCCTCATCCTCATGGGTACTAGTCGGGTTTGTAATCCGCTGAGCCACAAAGGGAACTCCCAGGCAGATGTACTTTTTTTAAACTTTTACAGCTGTTTCTAATAGCAAGCCAAATTGGGAACCCCTGAGATTGATGTTGGGTGGATTATCCATACAAACCCTAAATCTCCAAATGACAGCAAATTCGGTCAGGGTAGAAAGTAAAGCCTTCACTGAATGAGATAGCGAACCAGTAGTCAGTATGTAAGGGACAGGAAGAGGAACTGATTGTGGCATAGCTGGAGGGTAAAAACTTGAAAGGAGCAAGGGTTTTTACTGGCAGGTGAAGGATTTAACTCAGCATCAGAGAGCAAAGGATGAAGGTATAAACCTCACCTCCCAACAGTGACTTCCTTTAAACTAGATCACACAGCACAAAACTGTTTGCTCATCCCCAGTTCACAACTGGCATTTCCAAATTCCTACTTCACTATTCTGTGAAGAAGTGGCTTCAGGGATATCCTCCCATTCTAAGCTCTACTTTTCACTTTTCAGAGCTTATTGCCATCTTTTAGATATTTCATTCACTTTTATATGACCATTGTCTGGGAGGAAGAAATTTTCTTCTAACCAGTTCTTCTGGCTGGCCTAATAAACTGGCATGAGACATTAATAGAAAATCACACAAAAATTTAATAATATGTATACCTGGGAGAGACCCAGGAAAACTGAGTAATTTGCCAAAAAAAGGGCAAAATCCTCACCTTAAATATCATCTTCAGCTAACAACAAAGAAGATGTTAGGGATAGTGGCTTGGGACTTTACAAGGAAGCAAAACAATTCACATGGAGATGGAAAGTAAACGTTTGGTAAACAAATGTTTGCTGGGCCACACAGAGGTAATGGGACACAGAGTGGACTCTGATTTCTAGGTCCTTCAGAGTTTTCCTCACCACACCTAGCCCATATTCTTTGAAGAAAACTCTGATGATATAGAACAGAGTTCCTGTTGTGGCTCAGCGGTAATGAGCCTGACTATATTCCTGAGGACATGGATTTGATCAGTGGGTTAAGGATCCAGCGCTGCTGTGAGTGGTGGTGTAGGTCGCAGATGCGGCTCAGATCTAGCGTGGCTGTGGCTGTAGTGTAGGCAGGCAGCAGTAGTTCTGATTTGACTCCTAGCCTGGGAACTTCCATATGCTGCATGTGCAGCCCTAAAAAAGCAAATAAATAAATTCTTACAGGCAGTTATCTCTTACAGGGAGATAACAAGAAAAACTTCACGAGTCTTCTGCGTATTAAAAATAATGAGTCTAAATTAATCCTCATGCCAAAGAGAAACATTTTGGGGTGGCAAGTTTTTCACTTTTATAATAGCTTCTTGCGGGAATAGAGTTCTGTGGACTTGAATCCAGATATTTTAAAATGAATTATTTTCTACGAGATTCAGAAGCCTATTTCACTTGTTTTTTTAAGATATTTGTGGGAAAGAGTATCAGGATGGAGTGTGATTAAATAATATAAATCAGATGGTTTTCAGAAAAATAGAATTCTGTAGAATACATTATGGAATGTTTGGATTAAAGGAAATTCCAAATCACTGTCCCTAGTAACAGTAGTAATAGTCATAGTAGTAGTTGTAGTAATAGTGGTAATAAAGCAGTACAAATAAATGAAGAGCATTGTTTTGTTCAACTAGTATATTTTATTCTTAAAAACAATGATTTACAATGTGCTAATTGCTGCTGTACAGCAAAGTGACCCAGTCGTATACACACACACATTCCCTTTTCTTATATTATCTTCCATCATGGACTAAGAGAGTAGACATAGTTCCCTGTGCTATACAGTAGGACCTCATTGCTTATCTGTTCTAAATATAGCAGTTTGCATCTACTAACCCCAAATTCCCAGTCTATCGCAATCCCTTCCCCCTCCTCCTTGGCAACCACAAGTCTGTTCTCCGTGTCTGTGAGTCTGTTTCTGTTGTGTAGATAGGTTCATTTGTACCATATTTTAGATTCCACATATAAGTGATATCATCTGGTATTTGTCTTTCTCTTTTATGGCTGAGTGGTAATCCATTGTATGTAAGTACCACATCTTCTTAATCCATTTATCTGTTGATGGACATTTAGGTTGTTTCCATGTCTTAGCTATTGTGAATAGTGCTGCAATGGACATAGAAGTGCATGTATCTTTTTAAATTATAGTTTTGTCTAGATATATACCCAGGAGTAGGGTTGGTGGATCATATGGTAGTCCTATTTTTGGTTTTCTAAGGAACCTCCATACTGTTTTCCATAGTGGTTTTACCAATTTACATTCCCACCAACAGTGTAGGAGGGTTCCCTTTTCACCACACCCTCTTCAGCTTTTGTTATTTGTAGACTTATTAATGGTAGTCATTCTGACTGGTGTGAGGTGGTACCTCATTGCAGTTTTGATTTGCAATTCTCTAATAATTAGTGATATTAAGCATCTTGTGGCTACTGGCCATCATATGTCTTCTTTGGAAAAATGTTTATTTAGGTCTTCTGCCCATTTTTCAATTGGATTGTTTGTTTTTTGTTGTTGAGTCGCATGAGTTGTTTGTATATTTTGGAGATTAAGTCCTTATCAGTTGCATCATTTGCAATTATTTTCTCCCATTCCATAGGTTGACTTTTTTAAAATATAGTTTCCTTTGTTGTCCAAAACCTTGTAAACTTTATTTTATTCTTTAAAATGCTTTCATTATAAAAGTAATGCAAACTCCATGTAAAAGTATTGAATAATTCAAAGGTACCTGGAGTAAATGTTCTCTTTCCACAGCACCATTCCCAACTCCCCTGTCCTAATGTACATCTTTTTCTAGAACTTTTCTATGCATTTATAAAACGTATACATATAGAAATGTATTATGCATTTTCTGTAACTTCTCTTTCTGTTAGCAATATATCACAAATATCCTTCTATGCCAATACATGTGGATGAACCCGCTTCTTTTTTAGCTTCTGTATAGCATTTCATAGAATTGATGCACAATAATGTTTTTAAACACACTCTCCTTTTGGAGGTATTTGTTTCAAATTTCTTTCTTTTATAAAAACAATTCTTTCTAAAAACTTCTTGTACATATATTTTTGCATGCGTGTGCTAATATTTCTATAACATGTATTCCTAAAAGGAGAATTGCTACATTGGAAGGTATGCATATTTAAAATAGGTTATTGTCCAAGTATCCTTTAAAAAATTTTATATTTCCACAAATATCAAGTGCCCATTTTTGTGTATATTATCAGTGTTTTTCATTTGAAAAGTTAACTGGTTTTTTTATTTCCATTTCTTTGATTTCAAGTCAAGCTTATTTGATTTCCAATAAGGCTAAGAGCATCTTTTCCTATTTTATTTGTTGCATTTATTTTCCTTGAAATTCTTTATGTACATTAGCCTTTGGGGGGAGGTGCCTTCTTAATGATTTGTAGGAGTTCTCTATATATTGTGGGTATGAACTCTTTGTCTATCATGTATATTAAAAATATTTTTCGCCAAATCCAATCCCTATCTTTTAATTTCGTTTAGGATACCTTTCATAATATAGAAAATTTTAATTTTCACGTAATCATATCTCTCCATTTCTTCCTTTATGGCTTCTAGATTTTATGCTCTATTTAAGAAAGACTTCCCACATTTGATTATTTTCAAGATAGATATTGTTTTACATTTTTTTTACAATGTATTGTTGCAAGTTTAGGTCCTCAGTATACAGAATCTGAAACAGTCTAGTTTTTTGGGTGTTTATTATGGTATGGACCAACACCTGTGAAAATGGAGGGTAAGGAAGCAGAAGTGGTCAGAGGAAGAAGTTGGCTGCCATGCTGAGCCAGCGAGAGCCTCAATCCACCTCAAGGGGAACTCTGGGATTCAAATGGCACTTCAAAAACGTTTTGTGCTGGGCTAAGATGGCCAGACCTATATATTAATGCCTTTTCTTTAGTCACTGGATGTGGACTGCCTTGGGGAGGGGTGTGACTCTACATGAGGCAGCTCTTTGCAGCTGAAGCAGTTATTGAAGAGACCAGTATCTGAAGACTATCTCCTGACAGCACTCTCAGCAGATGAGACACCAAGTCCTTTATTGAAGAGACATCTGGGCAGTACTTCACAGTGTCCATCACATATATGTATGGTTTAGAGTCTTTAATCCATCTGGAATTGATTTTTGTGTATGATACAGGTAGACAGAATATTCCTATTCCAGTAGCTAGTCGATTCTTCCAACATTTTCTTGATAGTCCATCATTTCTCTTCAATCTTTTCAGTCATTTTTCTTAATTCAGTCAAAACATTTATTAATTTGTAATCTACTTGCTTGGGGTTTATCATAACTCTGGTACAAGGTGATTATTTCCTATTAAGCTAGAAAAAATAATTGTCGTAGTTCAGGCTACTATAACAAAGTACCACAAACTATAACAATTTATTTTTTACAGTTCTATAGACTGGATATCTGAGATCAGAGTGCCAGCACGGTCAGGTTCTGGGTGAGGGCCCTCTTGCATGTGACAGACTGTTCCCAGCTTCTTGTTGTGTCCTTGTATTGCAAAAAGAAAGAGGGCTCCACCTGCATAACCTAATTATTTCCCAAGGCCCCACCTCCTAATAACATCTTACTGGGGGGTGGGGTATCAACATGAACTTAGCGGAAGAAACATCTAGTCCATAACCATAATCAAAAAACAGAAGGGTATCAAATCATAGGCCTACAGCAAAGAACTTTCTTTTTTTTTGTTTTTGTTTTTTTTAGGGCCACACCTGTGGCGTATGGAAATTCCCAGGCTAGGGGTCAAATAAGAGCTACAGCTGCTGGCCTACACCACAGCCATAGCAATGTGGGATCTGAGCTGCATCTGTGACCTACACCACAGCTCATGGCAATGCTGGATCCTTAACCCACCGAGCAAGGCCAGGGATCAAAACTGCGTCCTCATGGATGCTAGTCAGATTTGTTTCTGCTGAGTTTTTTGTAGAACTTTTTATCATTGAAAGTTTTTTTTATCATTAGATTCATGCATACATTGTCAAAACCAGAAGGGAACATAGTATATATTTTCTAGCCTCATTTCCTAGATGAGAAAACTAAGACCTGCAGAATGGTATGTATAGATTAAAAACCAGAACATAGACTTGATTTCGAGATCACTGTTACTTCTTCTATACCAGGTTGGCTGCTTCTAATATATCATTTTATAATGTAGACCTCTAAGGCTTTTTAATGCTTTCACTAAAGTATTTACTTGTTTATATTTACTTATATTTCTAATGTGTCCTCTAGTTGAAAATAAGAAAACAGCACTTCTTTAAGTAATATTCTTTACTATAGACTCTTCACAAAGCTCAACTGGCCTCTCCCCACATCCTCTAATTATTTGAAATTAGTGTAAAATTTTTCTACTGGCCCTACTCTCTTAGAAACCACGGAGTAATTAGCAAGTAGAAGGCACACCAAAGACAGATGATACTATATTGGCTTGTAAGGATAACTGTAAGTTTGCTGATAAAAATCAATTTTTATTGGCTCACTTATACTTCATAATAAGGCCACTGTGGCACTTCCTGCTCAAGGCACATAAGTGAGAGCTAGTGTATATTTGATTTTAATAAATATTGTCTGTGGGAAGCCCAGACAGGAATGAACAGATGTTAGAACCATATGATAATAGTGTGGCAGGATAAAAAAAAACCTGTGCATTTATATGGCACACCTGGTGTTTATGATACTTTTGCAACTTTTATAACTACAGCATCTGGCCCTTTGCTGCTGTTCTTTAATTTCAAATACCCAGGATCTTATGTCTCTTGCAGTGTAGACATGGCCATCAGAAGGAAAAAAAAGCAGTAAACATGTCACGAATCGTGTAGAAAAAGACTACTGCCTCCCTATAAGGAACTTATATTAAAATTGTTAGTGAAATGAAAAAATATGAGAAAACATTTGGATCAGCTTTTCCCAACTCTTAAGGGACAAGAAAAAAAATCACTCAGGGATTTCTACATCATTCATGTGCACTGCAAACTTTCCCAATATGTTGAATTTGCAATATAGATAATTTTGGGGAAATATCTAAAATTTGTATAGCACTATAGGCTCTATTTGATCCAAGTGATGTAGGTTGAAGTGGACAAAGAGAATGTGATTTAATGTAAACTTAATCTTAATTGAATTCTGTGATTCTTTTCCTTTGAGCTTGCGGGGATGTTGATGTGTTAAAAGATATGAGATATGTATACCTGAAATTAACACAATATTGGAAATCATCTATACTTCAATAACATTTTCTAAAAATAACTTTAAAAAAGGATACCACGTGTAAAATAGTTCCTCTATATTTTCAGTTTTTATAAAGAGTAAATCAGATTAATAGTATAACTCACTCAAAAGTTGATTTTAAAAACATCACTAGACATACACACATAGCTTTATACTAAAGTTCATTTAGTAACTCTCTAACCCTTCTGGAGTTTTCTGGAATAGAAGTTGGAATAAACTTCAGAGTAGTGAATATGATCTAAACTCTATAGCAAAATAGCCCCCCTGTAGATGACCCCAATTTGGAAAAGACACTTTTTTTCAAAAAACATATCCCACTGGGATTTTTTTTTTTTTTTTTTTGTCTTTTGGGGCCCACACCCACGGCATATGGAGGTTCCCAGGCTACGAGTCTAATTGGAGCTGTAACTGCCAGCCTATGCCAGAGCCACAGCAATGCGGGATCCAAGCCACATCTGCAACCTACACCACAGCTCAAGGCAACACTGGATCCCCAACACACTGAGCAAGGCCAGGGATCGAACCTGCAACCTCATGGTTCCTAGTCGGATTCATTTCTGCTGCGCCATGATGGGAACTTCCCACTGGGATTTTTGAGATGCTAAACCTGCTAGGGTTTGTCAGCTATCAAGATTTTCATGAATTGATGGATGTCATTGAAGAAGAAATCCCTCAGATGACAACCTGAAACCCCTAAATCAGGGATGGAAAACACTCAGTGGCGTAATGGAGCATGGGTTCTTTTTCATCGAGTACCAGAAACCTTCCACAGAGGGCCACAGGAGCCCACTCCCAAGTATTCAGAGTTGGCTTATGGGATAAACCAGGAATGAAAGAGGGCACG
Source organism: Catagonus wagneri (assembly GCA_004024745.2). NCBI lineage: Eukaryota > Metazoa > Chordata > Mammalia > Artiodactyla > Tayassuidae > Catagonus > Catagonus wagneri. Next base: position 9,839,933 of record PVHT020000015.1, on the reverse strand, counting down.
AAACAAGGAAATAAGGGAACCCGTTCAAGGATACAGTATCTGGTGGTCCACCACTATGAGTGCTCAAACGTGTAAGGCTATCTTAAGTTGCCTCAAGAAATGCAGCCCAAGAAAGGGAAAAGTGTTTAACTATAAGCTCTGATTCTATCATGAAAGGTTTTCGTATAGAGTGTTAACTTTCCCCACCCTTCTTCCAGGCTGCCCCTGTTTGAATGCCAAATGCCTTCGTGGAGCGTCCCTGGGCAAGGAATCAGAGCAGTCCTGTGCTCAGAAGTGAGAGTCATTTGTGGCTGACCAGAGACAAGGGACAGCCAGCGGCCCATGACCTTGAAGCTGGCTGAAGCCAACTAAGTTGCGCAGGTATGACTGAGTGGAAGATGAAAACAGAGGATTTGAAGTGTTGCACAAGTAATGTTTAATATAACTTATACAGAATTCTTATGAGAAATTATCAAACTATTTCATACAGTAGTGACAAACAGAAGAGCAGTTTGTTTTTTACAGCTGTTATTTTTAAACTCTCCCACATAATTAAAGTCTAAACTATAAAAGTTTGTCCCCCTTTCAATTAGTATTAATGAAGTAATGCCATTGAGATTGGTTACTGTGATAAGTACCATGAAACTGATGAAAAATAGATTTTTTTATTAGTATTTTATCCTTATTAGCAAGGAAATTCCACAGTCATACCATTACACATAATTTTGAATAATCAGCTTCTCATAATTATGAAATATTGGAGTTATGGAATCTAATTTAAATAATTCCACTTATTCTCTGAAATTCTTAATCATATCTGTGATTTTTTTTTCAAACCAAAGATGACTGGTTTACCTTTCATGAAAGAAAACAATTTACTTATAAACAAAATCTTATTGTATCATAATTATTAACGTCTATTTCTCTTTCCAACATTGATTTAAAATATTTTGAAGTAATGATATTGCTATAACTTTGTGGATATGTTTCACAATACTCCTACTTAGCCTGTTTACTAAATTACTCAAGTAGATATCCATGTGTATTGAGAATGGGGTGGAACATTGAGTGGGGAGTGGAGGAAGTTCATTCTGGAAGGCAGTATTATTAATACCCGCTATTTATTGTACTCTTTTTAATTTAAAACTTTTTTTAATTTACTAAACTCTTGAAATGTGCTAGTCACTGTGCTAAGCAAAGCTATTTGTATATTATGTCATTTAATACTCACCAATAGGTGTTTTTATCCTCATTTCACAGATAAGGAAAATGAAGATCAGGTAGATTGAGTAATATATCCGTGGTCACATAGTAGTAACTGATTTAGCCAGGATTCAAACGAGTATCTTTTATCTCAGCATTCAGGCTGTTATTCAGCACAGTTAGCTGCCTATGATTTAGATGTCTGGAATGACCAGGAGAGGACCTACAATTCTTTGTATATCAAGTCCATTACAAATTGGGTCTTTTGCTAAGTGTCTGTAGCCAAATGTCTGGAGCGAATGTCTGGAAGTATCTGTCACTGCTCACTCCTTTTGTCACATAGAGCCATGGATGTCCTGTCCAGCTTGGCTGCTAGGTACTGTCATTTCCTTGTAGGTATAGTCAGACCATATTACTTGCCTTTCTTTTGGTATATTCTTAAAGCATTCCAGGCAGTGCCTTGTTCCCCCAAAAAAGTAATGCATTAAAAAATCACATCTCTATTCATTAATTTTTCATCAGCTTTACAGATGTCCATTTGGAGAGTTGTTAATGAAGTTTCTAAGTATTACATCCTCCATTGCACTAGCAATTTGAAAGCTTTGATGCTGTTTGGGCCTCTTTTGCAGGAATAGTCCACATGGCCTCCCTATTCACTTTAGGCCCACATCACTCCCATCCATATTCTCAAATGCTGAATTAAACAATATTCATTAAACTCACCTATTTTTCTTTTAATGCATCCAAGTAGGGAAATAGGTACTTAATGAAATTATTATTCTTTATTTCACATCCAGCAGAAATTACCCAGCCTAGGCAAAGTGGGCTAGGGGCAATATTCTGGATGCTTTACTTCTAGAACATGTGTGGCTCAACTTGGAGACAATCACATTATCTCTGCCCCAATCTCAGCAAATATTTCTCTATAATTGGTAATGCTTGACCAAATTAGCCTGTATGTCATGAGCCAAGATGACTGAAAATCCATGGGCTTAATTAATTGGCAGGTAGAATGTCTTTCTACACATCCTAGTTCCTGCTGGAGCAGTGTGTGTTCAAGTAGGTCATTACACCAAGACAGAGGTTAAATCTTTCATCTTGTTTTGCTTCAAGTTTCCAATTGACATATGATACCATTTAGCAGTTATACAAATGATTAAAGCACTATAAAAAAAAGCATCTATAGCAATAATTAGCTAACTATACATCAGAAGGACAAAAGACACTTAGAGAGTTTGCTTACCTAACTATAAGCATTACTCTGGGAGAGGTCAGGGTGCTTTCATGTTGGCAGGTTGTTAATGTCACTTCCTTGATACAGCAATGGACATTGATGAGGACAGTTAAATTACCTACAGAGCAATTACTGAATTGTGGAATCAAGATTCTTTGTGACAGCTCCCAAGAGAAAATAGATGCTTTTCTGAAATGTTCATATCACTGTCTCAAATTCCTACATTAATCCTGGCCCATCAGAGGCTACAGTCGCCCTATAAGTCAAGGCAGTCTAACTGTTGTAACAAAGAATTCCAATATATCAGTGATTGCACAGAATAAAGGTTTAGTTCTCATTCTCCATTAGGTGATGAGTGGGAGACCTTCTACAAAACCATTCAAGAATCACATCCTCCCATGATGTGATCTGCCATCCCTAGAGCCCAGAATCCTCCACTGGATCCTCTGCTTCTGGCTAGATGACAAGAAGAGGGAGAGAATATGGAAAAGGTTTGCCTGTTTTTAACAGCCTTAGCCAAACTGTGACATGCATGGCTTCTACTCAACAGTCCACTGGCCAGAACTAGTTACATGGCCCCACCTAGATGCAAGAAGACTGAGATATAGTTTAGTGATATGCCTAAGAAAGGAAGAAAATGGCTTGCACCTGACTCCACCACAACACTAAACACATTCCAAAATGATGCATTTTGTAGCACCTTGTTTATTTACTTTGTAACATATCACACAATGCCATTACTTTATGTGTTGATTAACTTGAGGTTTACTGGATGTTTTGTTGGTCTGTCTCCCTAACAAGAATGGACTGAGGATAATTACCATGTCTGTGTTTTCCACTATTCTATTCCAGCCTCTGGCATAGTGTCTGGTACTTCATAGGCATTTAAAGAGTTGTTGAATGAATGAATGCCAGTGTTACGGTAACCAAAACGAGGGAATAACAGAAATAGTTTGTTAATTCTAAGATGTACCACCCAGCAAGTAACAAATTTTCACTGGGGTTGGGACTCGCCATCATAATAAATGCCCATAATGATAGGACATATCCAGATACCAGAAATATTAATCAGCAGAATGTATAAAATGAATGCTAATTCTGCCTGATGGGTTCTAGCAAGTTTCACTAAGGATATGTCATTTGAGCTAATGGAAATATGGCATTGTCAGGTTTAAAAAGGTCGGGAGAAGACATTTCAGACATGGAGAAGAACATGCACAAAGGCAGTACACCTTCCTCCCTTTGGGATCAGTGAGCAATTCCGTATAGTTAATATGAAGAGTGCTGGAGGGGAGAAGTCAAGATGAGTCTGGAAAGGCAAGCTTCAGCAATGGGGTGTCATTGACAACTCTGAAGCAAAGAACTGTCATTGTCAGGCTCGTGTTTCACCATGTTCATTCTGGAAGCAGTAGGAAGGATATAACTAATAAGGAGCCAAGGAAGCCAGTTACGAGATTATTGGAAATGTGGGAGGTAGATGGAAGAGTGAATTTGCTCTACACATCAGCTCCATAAAATGCAGTATGAAAATACACTTCCCTTCTTTACAAAAGATAATTGACATTAATTTGAGTAGAAAAAAAATTTGTTGTATGGGATTATTTATTGCAGACAATTCCTCATTACCATATTGAATTAGCTTGAACCTCCCTATGAGAAATAGAAATGATTTTGTTATACAGAACTCTTCTTTTTAGTGATATTCTTTGTAATGTCCTATATTGAAACCCAATTTTTCTTTCTGTCTGTTTCAGCAAGTACGAGCATTCCATCTCCATCTATTAAACTATTGTGTATGTGGGGATGGGATGTTTTGTCTTTTTTGAGGGGGGGGCACACCTGTGGCATATGGAAGTTCCCACAGCCACAGCAAGGCCAGGGACTGAACCCGTGCCCCCATGGATACTAGTCAGATTTGTTAACCGCTAAGCCACGACAGGAACTTCCTGTTTTGCCTTCTTTATGTACATTTCCAGGTTGACCCTTTCTTCTGTGTGTATAAGAATTTATTGATTTCTTGACAATGTTTGGTTGACAGATTTGAGGCACCCCTAACATACTTCTTGTTCTTAATAGCATTGTAATTTCAGAGCTGAGAAATGTAAACCTCACGAAGACTACACGTGCCACTAAATGTATTGCAAGGATGATCTGGTGCTTTCTAGATATATCCCAGTTTAATGGAAAGAACACAGACAGGCTTTACAGTGAGAACAACTTGGGCTGAGTTCTAGCTCTGCCACTTATTAGCTCTGTGACTTTGGGCAGGTCATGTCACCACTGCCTCACTGGCTAATTGTGATAGGGAAGAGGAAGTACCTCCCTACTGTGGGTCAAGTGTTTAGGATTTTGTGCAGGGCTCAGCTAACATGAATCTGATCCAACCTCCAAGGCCCTAGCCAGCCATCTCCCTTCAGCCCAGATTCACTCCCCCCACTTTTTTTTTTTTTTTTTTCACATCGACACTACATTTTGGCTGGCATTCAAACAGGATTTTTTCTCCCTTTTTTATTATATGTATTTATAGAAAATGTTTTTGCACAGCATTCCTTGTCGCTTGTGTTTCATGTAAAGTTGTTTTCTTCCCGAAGTGGCATGGCAGGCAATTCTGCCCATTTCTTCCCATTGCCTTTTTCAGAATTTTCTCCCACAAGATTTTGTTTCTTTTTGTTTGCTCATCAGCAGTAGGCTTTGTTATAAAATTAAATCAACAGCAATTATTTCTTAGCTGTTCCCTTTAACGTATACTTTGTTTTGTTTGCTTTTCCCAAACAAGTAGTACCCTCATTATGATGTGTCCCTACGATCCCCTTTTAAAATCTTAAAAAAATTTTTTTTTGCTAAAATTTGGAAATATTACTTCTCTCTCATTCAGAAGACAGTTTCAATGAAATTTCAATTTTCTAATTTCCAGTTTAGTGCACATGACTTCATTAATTTTTTAGTAGGGGTTAATACTTTGAATCCAGTCTACTTGTCCTGAAATTTTTACTGAGGCCTCAGCCTTGTAAAATCTTCCACTCCCACACATCTAGTTATTCTTGGTCCTTAATCATTCCATTTGGGGTCTGACTCTGTTAGTTTTTACTTAACTTCTGCAAACCATCTTATTTATTCCTCCTACTCTATTGCTTTGGCTATGTAAACTTGATTACATTAAAAATAGATTTTTACGGAGTCCCTGTCGTGGCTCAGTGGTTAACAAATCTGACTAGGAACCATGAGTTTGCTAGTTCGATCCCTGGTCTTGCTCAGTGGGTTAAGGATCCGGCGTTCCCGTGAGCTGTGGTGTAGGTTGCAGGCGCGGCTTGGATCCCACATTGCTGTGGCTGTGGTGAAGGCCGGCAGCTACAGCTCCTGTTAGACCCCTAGCCTGGGAACCTCCATATGCCACGGGTGCAGCTCTAGATAAGGCAAAAAGACAGAAAAAAAAAAGATTTTTCCCCCCTGCAATTTATGTCTGTTCGTTCGTTCTTTCTTTCTTTTTTAGTGGTAGTTGGGTATGTAAACTTGATTACATTAAAAATAGATTTTTTCCCCTCTGCAATTTATGTCTGTTTTTTTCTTTCTTTCTTTCTTTCTTTTGTGATGTATTTGTAGATATACCATATGCTAACCATTCTTTCAAAATAACTTCCTCCTATTACCAGGTAGTATGCTAGGCTCTAGAAACATAATAATAAGAGAAACAGGTGTGAGTAAAACAGGCATACATAAAATTGAAACATAACTTTTTGACCTTGCCTATAATATAGGGATTTGACTTGTTTTTGTTCATTATTGAAGGTACATCTTAGAAAGTGACACATAAGCTGAGAGCTGAGGTCAATGAGTATTTAAGGTAGAATGGAAAGCATCTATAAAGTGTTGTGGTAGGAGAATATGAGGACCTGGAGAAAGACTATAATGGGCAAAAGTAGAAAAACAAAGGAGACTTGGCATATGAAACCTCCCAGGAAGTAGGGCGAGGCTAAAGCTTCTGGTCTTTGTATGCCTAGTGCTGGAGTTTTTTCCTTAGCAAAGGGCACTGGGAAGCTACTGAATTTACATATCAAGCAGCTTAACATAAACCATACTGTGTTTTCTATCTCACAAGTAGAACGAGTGTCAGGTAGAGGGAACTAAAAAATTTTTTTTTAATTTTTTTATTTTTTGGTATTTTTTATAACAATGAATTTTATTTCAATTATAGGTGTACAAAGATCATCACAAGTCAATGTGATAGGTTTTGTGTCCCAAACACACAGTGCATCCCCCCACCCCCCAGAATGTCTTATTTGAAAAACCAAGGTTTTCCAAAATCTGTAAGTCATTGTCTGTTCTTCAAAGAAGTTCATTGTGTCTCTTTAGTTTCCACATGTAAGCGGTAGCATTGGGTGTTGCTGTCTAATTGTCTGACTGGTTTCATTTTGCATGATAATTTCTAGGTCCATCCATGTTGCTGTAAATGTTTTGTTTTTTCGTTCCTTTTAATGGCTGAGTAATATTCCATTGTGTGTATGTACCATGTCTTCCCTATCCACTCCTCTGTCGATGGGCATTTAGGTTGTTTCCATGACCTGGCTTCTTCCCTCTTTAGCTGCTTTAGATGTAAAGTTAGGTTGTTTATGTGAGCTTTTTCTTGTTTCCTGAGGTAGGCTTGTATTGCTATATACTTTCCTCTTAGAACTGCTTTTGCTGCATCCCAGAGGTTTTGGAGTATCGTATCTTTGTTGTCATTTGCTTCTAGGTATTTTTTAATTTCCTCTTTGATTTCTTCAGTGATCCATTGGTTGTTTAGTAGTGTGTTGTTTAGTCTCCACGTGTTTGTATTTTTTGCCATTTTTTTCTTGTTGTTGATTTCCAGTCGTATAGCATTGTGGTCAGAGAAGATGCTTGATATGATTTCAATTTTCTTAAAGTTACCGAGGCTTGATATGTAGTCCAGGATGTGATCAATCTTAGAGAATGTTCCATGTGCACTTGAGAAGAATGTGTATTCTGTTGCTTTTGGATGGAATGTCCAATAAATATCTATTAAGTCCATGTGATCTAATGCTTCATTCAGGGCCTGTGTTTCCTTATTGATTTTCTGTCTGGATGACCTGTCCATTGCTGTAAGTGGGGTGCTAAATTCCCCCACTATGATTGTGTTATTGTTGATTTCTCCTTTTAAGGTTGTTAGCAGTTGCCTTATACATTGTGGTGATCCTATGTTGGGTGCATAGATATTTAAAATCATTTTATCTTCTTCTTGGATTGATCCTTTGATCATTATGTAGTGCCCTTCCTTGTCTCTTAAAATGTTCTTCATCTTAACGTCTGTTTTGTCTGTTAGCAGTATTGCTACTCTGGCTTTCTTTTGATGCCCGTTTGCATGGAGTATTTTCTTCCATCCTCTCACTTTCGATTTGTATGTGTCTCTAGAAGTGAAGTGGGTCTCTTGAAGACAGCATATATATGGGTCTTGTTTTTGTATCCATTCGGCTAGTCTATGTCTTTTGGTTGGGGCATTCAGTCCATTAACATTTAAGGTAATTGCTGATATATGTGTTCTCATTGCCATTGTATTAACTGTTTGGGGTTTTTGTTGCTCTTTTTTTTTTTTTACCCTGAAGTTTTGATATAGGAGTCTATATACAAATGAGATTGTTTTAAGGTGTTGGTTTCTTAATTGCACGTGCATCTCCAGTGACCTGCATTTGTGCTCTCTTCTCACGATTTCTGATTTTGGTAGCATAATTGTGCATGGATGCTTCAGTATCTTTACTGTATATATGCCTTTCCTTGTGAGCCTTGTCCTTTGTGGTGTTTTTATTTCTGGTCGTGGCCTTTTCTTTTCTGCCTAGAGAAGTTCCTTTAAGATTTCTTGTAAAGCTGGTTTAGTGTTGCAGAAATCTCTTAGCTTTTGCTTTTCTGTAAAGGTTTTGATCTCTCCTTCAAATCTGAATGTGAGCCTTGCAGGGTAAAGCAATCTTGGTTGGAAGTTTTTCCCTTTCATCACATTAAGCATATCATGCCACTCCCTTCTGGCCTGCAGAGTTTCAGCTGAAAAATCTGCTGATAACCTTATCGGGGTTCCCCTGTATGTCATTTGTTTCTTTCCCCTAGCTGCTTTCCAAATTTTCTCTTTGTCTTTAATTTTGGTCATTTTGATTAATATGTGTCTCAGGGTGTTCCTCCTTGGGTTTCTTTTATATGGTACTCGTTGCACTTCCTGGATTTGAGTGAGTGGTTCCTTTCCCATATTAGGGAAGTTTTTGGCTATTATCTCTTCAAATATTTTTCTGTCCCCTTCTCTCTCTCTTCTGCCTCTGGCACCCCTATAATATGGATATTGGTGCATTTAACATTATCCCAGAGTTCTCTGAGACTCAGCTCATTTCCTTTCAATCTTTTATCTCTTTTCTCTTCTGCATTAGTGATTTCCACTAATCTGTCCTCCACCTCACTGATTCGTTCTTCTGCCTCCTGTATTCTACTGTTGGCTGCTTCTAATGAATTTTTTATTTCAGTTATTGTATTTTGCAT
>PVHT020000015.1:9819220-9830007 GCA_004024745.2 Catagonus wagneri | reverse complement strand
TGGTGCATTTAACATTATCCCAGAGTTCTCTGAGACTCAGCTCATTTCCTTTCAATCTTTTATCTCTTTTCTCTTCTGCATTAGTGATTTCCACTAATCTGTCCTCCACCTCACTGATTCGTTCTTCTGCCTCCTGTATTCTACTGTTGGCTGCTTCTAATGAATTTTTTATTTCAGTTATTGTATTTTGCATCTCTTCGTGTTTAATTTTTACAGCTTGTATTTCTCTGCTCAGTGTTTCCTGTAAATGATCAATCTTTGCCTCCAGTTTATTTCCAATGCCTTGCATCATCTTCAGCATCAACAGTCTAAAGTCTCTTTCTGGGAGGCTGATAATCTCCTCATCATTGAGCTGTTTTTCTGTGCCTTTCTCTTTCTCCCTTATCTGAGTTAGAGTTTTCTGTCTTTTCATTTTTATAGGTTTTTGGTGTGGTGACCTTTTTGCCAACAATAGAGTTGTAGCCTCTCTTAGTTCTGGCCTTTGCCTCCCCTGTGGCTAAAGTTGGCATGGGGGAGGGTGCTTGCTGTAGGCTTCCCGATGGGAGGGACTGATGCCTGCCCACTAGTAGGTGGGCTTGATTCTTATCCCTCTGATGGGTGGGGCTTTGTCTCTGGATAAGATTAGAGTCTGGCTGTGTGCCTGAGGGTTCTTTCGGCAGCCTATTTACTGATGGGTGGGGCTGTGATCCCACCTAGATTATTGTTTGGCCTGGGGCTTCTCAGCTCTGATGGGAGGGTTCAGATTTTCCCAGAAATGGCCACCTCCAGAGAAATGCAGGCTGATGAATGTTCCCGAGAGCTTCACCTCCAATGCCCTCCCCCACAGCAAACCACAGTCACACCTGTTTTCCCAGGAGATACTCCAAGAATTGCAGTCAGGTTCCACCCAGATTCCTATGGTGACTGCTTTGCCCTGGGACCCAGTGCACGTGAAAGTCTGTGTGTGCCTTTCAAGAATGGGGTCTCTGTTTCCCCCAGTCCCGTGGAGCTCCTGCACACAAGCCCCGCTGGCCTTCAATGCCAGATGCTCTGGGGGCTCTTTCTGCCTGTGCCCGATCTCCAGGCATGGGGATTTGATGTGGGGCTCAGAACTCTCAGTCCTGTAGCTGAGTCTCTGTGATGCAGTTACTTTCCAGTGTGTGGGGCTTCCCACCCAGGAGGTATGGGGTTGCTTCTATTGTGTAATCGCCCCTCCTACCTCTTGATGTGGTCTCCTCTTTGTCTTCTGGAGTAGAATATCTTTTTTGGAAGTTTACAGTCCATTTGGTTGAAGGCTGCTCGGAATTTGGTTGTAGCTTTGTTGTTTTTTGGGAGAGAAGTTGAGCTCCAGTCCTTCTATTCCGCCATCTTAATCCAGTCTCCTCTTTATTTCTTTCTTTCTTTCCTTCTTAGTGGTAGTTGGCTATGTAAATTTGATTACATTAAAAATAGATTCACCCCCTGCAATTTATGTCTGTGCTTTCTCTCTTTCTTTCTTTCTTTCTTTCTTTCTTTCTTTCTTTCTTTCTTTCTTTCTTTCTTAGTGGTAGTTGCAAGGAAATCCTTTAAAAGTTCTTATTTAAGAGACTTTTTTTGGTCCTTATTGTATAAGGTGGACAGGAATCACCACTTCTGTGCAATCTTTGCTGTATACATTAAAAACAGCTTAAGACATCAGTCTTGAAATCTCCTGGAAAGTGGAGATTATCTCAGTATCTCCATCTGTGATTTGGAGCATCCACATTTTCCACTGATAGAGTTGAGACATTACAAATAACAGCTCCTGCCTCTAGCCTTTAGCAAAGGACCACCTCCCAAACCACTGAATATACTCAGAGAACTGTTGGGGAGGAGGATGTTTTCCTCTACTCTTCTAGGTCCTTCTGGCTGGTCTAAGAATTAAATTGACATGAGACAGATTAATGGGAAAAAAAAATCACACAAAATGTTAATAACATGTATACATGGGAGAGACCCAGGAAAACTTAGTAATTCTACAAAATAGCCGAAATCCCCACCTTAAATACCATCTTCATATAAATACAAAAGAAGATGTTGGTGGTAGTATCTTGGAACTTCAAAGGGGAGGAAGGCTCTTCACATGGAGATGAAAAAGCAGATGTTTGGTAAACAAATGTTTGCTGGTTCTTGCAGTGACCTTGGGACACAGGAATTTTAACAGTCTTTGCTAGGTTCCTTCCTGTTTACAAACCTAGTTCATACCATAGTTGTATATGGTGACAGCTCTCTTTCTTGAACAGGTCCTCTGTCTACAATCTTTTAGAAGTGAGCAGAGTAGAAAGCTTTTTATACCTTTTAGATGAAGAAATAACATATTTGTGAAGAACAAAGGGATTTGGGCTCAGGGTAGTAAATCAGGAAGAAGTAAGTAGGTTTGTTTATACAGACTTCTAGGTCCTAAATTGCCTGTCTCCAGTGGTAAGGGTGTTTCTCTATTTTCCTGGTATAGGGAGGGTGCCTTTCACATGGAAGATTTATCTCTCCTTCTTTCATGAGGACAAAAGAGGATGCCCAGTGATCTTGTATCAGCTGTTTCCTAAGTATATTTAATTCAAAATAGTCAGTATGCTAAAGGGGCATATTTGGGGATGATGTATTTTGCTACCCTTCACCAAAATGCAGGAATGGTTTCCAGTCACATATGCTAGAGCTTTTGTTTTGCAACTACATGAGGAAAGAAAAGGTTTTGGTTGGGAGAGGGGGGCGGAGGGACACTAGAAAGAAAGCTCAAGGGGATGTAATGAGTTCTATCTAGGGTGGGTCTTTGGACTGGATTAAGCACTCTTACATAGAGAGTAGGTCAGAGGGAGAAGCCAAGAAACCAGACACAACCCTGCTACACAAAGACAACCTCCTTGATGTAGCCAATGGCTTTATCTTTGTTGAGGAGGAAAATAACTTTTTATGTTTTTCTATATTTTGGGGTGGTATATTCTGCTACACTTCATCATTATGGTCTGTAATAGCAGCAAGGTCCCACCAGGATATTGTAAGGGCAGTGGATATAAACAAATGGGAGCCACAGAGGAAGAACACAGATGACCCTAGTCAGGAAAGTAACTGACAAGCTGGTTTTTAGGCTCAGGTGAGCTATTCCTCTGGGGACTCTGGGAAATAACTGGGGAACATTTGTAGGTTTTAAGGCTGAGAACCTGCTTCTAACCCAGTTGGAAATTAGCAAGTCAATGAACATCTGGGTTACAGTTGGTAACACTTTCCCATACTAGCATGCAAAGCACAAGGTATAGAGAGCTGTAACTCAACATTGTTATGTTCTGGCCTCAAGAAGAATTTAGGCTACTAACTAACCATGCCTGCAAAAATGGAAAACTCTCTCAGCCACTCTCCGACCCCACCCCCACACTCACCTCAACACAAATGCACACACATCTAATTTTGTTTAAAAGCAGCCCTTGGAAGTTCCTGTGTGGTGTAGTGGGTTAAGGATCTGGAGGTGCTACAGCTGTGGCACAGGCCACACCACATATCTTTTTCATATTCTTTTCCATTATATGTTATTACAAGATATTATAGTTCCCTGTGCTAAACAGGAGGACCTTGCTTATCTATTTTATTTATAATAGTGTGTATCTGCTAATCCCAAACTCCTAATCCCTCCCCCTTCCTTTTCCCCTTCGGTAACCATAACCATAAATTTGTTTTCTATGTCTGTGAGTCTGTTTCTGTTTTTTAAGTTTGTGTCATGTTCATTTGTGTCGTTTTTTTAGGTTCCCCATATAAGTGATATCATATATTTGTCTTTGACATATCCACCTTTTTTCATTTTTTAAAGTTTTATTGAAGTATAGTTGATTTACAATGTTGTGATAAGTTCTGCTGTACAACAAAGTGATTCAGTTATACATATACACACATCGATTCTTTTTCAGATTCTTTTCCCATATAGGTTATCACAAAATATTAGGTTGAGTTTATCTTCTTTGTACATTCCACCCACCTTACTACTAGGAAGGGCCAAATAAACTACTTTCTGATAAAACTTCTTTGCATTTAATCCCCAGGGTATTGACATTTGAATAAGGGGCAGTCCTCCAACCAGTTACACCTGGGGAAATTGGAGACTTCAGCAAAAGGTCCTGAAAAGTTTGTAGGGAGAGTGGCAACTTCCTGCAAATCCTACCCTACCACTTAACAATTGCATGCTTTAGGGTAGAGTAGGGTCTTTCGTTTTGGTAAAGCCTTGAGACCCACACACCCTTCCCTTCATCTTTTCTTGAATTTCATTTCTGTATACATATTTCTCAAGTTTTCCAGGGAGGGAAGCATTTTCCAATGACAACAGTAAAAGCTACATTCTGCTGATCCTAGTTGTTTTCCAGGCAAGGGGAATGAAATCATACCTCATGTAAGATGGAGGGAGAGACAACTGATCTTGGCTAGGGAATTTTCCTTGTCACTTTTATATAGTTACTAATTTGTATCTTTGGTAGCTATATAGTCTAGGGTTCCTTTCCTCTGAAGAGTTTCATATACTCTTATTGGTCTAAAATTTGAAATAACAATAAAAGTTCTTTTGGTAATTAGTGAAAAACTGTCTTAATATGGTCTTGAAACAAGACCAAAATGGCTGGGAAAAGGCCATCAATGAGAAAGGGGTTGTTCTTGGTCTAGTTTGCAGTAATGAGGACAGGACCTTAGTGGGTGAGCCTAAATTATGCTGTTTTGTTATTCAGAAGCAGTGGGATGGAGACAGAGCCACAGGAATTGTGCATTCATAAATAGAAGTAGGTTAAAGTAATTAATCCTATGTCTTGCAGCTCCAACATTCTCTCCCTTAAGAGAAATTACCCAGGGTCCAAGGCAGCTAACAGCAAGGTGCAGTGATAAAGTAGTTGGGTTCTCTCTGATTTGGGACCTGTTGTTTGTTTAAATGTATGTTGTGTGCAAAGCACATGTTTTAAGCCAAAGAGCAAGTGTAAATTTGGTGTAACCTCAAATCCTTTCCAGTCACAGAGGTGGAAAATGCTTTTAGAAACATAAAGTCACATTTTTAAAAGCAACTCACTGAAACTATTCAAGAAGCAATTAGATGCCATCCTAGGGGGAAGAAAGCTTCAATAAAATGAGTGGGTGATTTCTCTTAGCATTTCTTATATTTCTAGTTTGATGCTTAATGAAACGGAAGCATGAGAAAGAAGCTCTGCCCATTACTGTTTTTTTTTTTTTCCTGGGGTAACTTTGAAGTCATTTTTGAAAAATTCACCATTATTTTAAGCTCCTGGAAAAATAACTGCATTTAGGAGTCTTACTCCTACGATGTTAACCCTAGAACTAAATGCTTCATCCAGTCACACAATACCAAATACCAAACAACTTTCATAAATTCATCTACAGAACCAAAAAAATAAAAGGATGGATCTGCAATCCAACACAGTAGTTTGCATATTCATTTAGAGCAAACATAGCTTATTATGTGCCAGGCACATAATGTCATACCTAAGTTAACTCACTAAATACACAAAATCCTCAGACAGAGGAACTTAAACATTCCCAGTGTAAATAGGGGGCAACTCAGGCTCAAAGAGGCTAAGTGGTTTGCCCCCTTAAGTGGCAGAGCTGCTCCAAAGTGGTTCCAAAGCCCATGAATTCCTATGTATTCATCCCAGTATGCAGCTTTCCCTGTACACAGCATGCTTCTAAGGCACATAAGTAAAGACATATGCCAGTCTGTGGGCATTAGCATTAAAACTCCTGGTCTGACACTGATTAGAAAGAGCCCCAGCCAGGTGTGGAGGAGCAGAATTGAAATATAGTTTGCCTGGGAAACACAGAGTCACTTGCTAGCTCAGCAACAGATCGGAAATCCAGGGGCTGTTAGTTCTCCTCAAAGCTTTGAGCACAAATGTGACCTTGATCTCACTAATGAACCATTCTGGCCTCAGTTTTCTCATCCATGACTTAGAAATGGAGACTTGGAATCCTTCAGAACATACCCAGGTGACAGGAAATCTCGAGAACCTAGGCTCTCATACTTGATGTACAATACAGAGTTCTGTGTGAAATTAAGTATATGCTCTCTGCAGAAACATGAAAAAAAAAAAAAAGAAAAACCTGTTCCCTTTTAGTGGGAAAAAAAGTCATTTACCAAGTTTTTCCTCTTCTAATAAATGCCACCTTGATGGATATGGCTAAATAGAGTATTGAAAGAATGGAAAGGCCTGCCATTTCCAGGGATAAGCTTTTTGAATATTCTTTGGTTCTAGACTTAGTCAAAATAATACAGTTTTAATAATCATGGAGCTAATAAAATAGTATTATTTTTGAGCTTATGAATTATTAAGCCTACTTTTTATAATGATTAATGATGAATCATTTTATAAAGCTTGGGTGATTCATCAACAGAGCAGCATGCCTTTAAAACAGGTATTCTGGGAATTTAGAACCTCTGTAATATAAAGGCTTTTTTTTAAGTTCTCTAATTTGGGAATTTCCAAATTACCTGCAAACAGGAATACCAACCAGGAAAGTGGGAGATATACACTCTTAGCTCACCACATTACTTACATCTTCATGGGATCTTAATAAATTCAGCTATAACAAAATGTAAACTACAAGTAGAGTCCAATTTCAAAGGAGATCTAGCAGCATTATCTAAAAAAGATTGTGTAGCTTTTATACCAGTATTTTTCTTTCAAGTATTTTGTCCCTGCTGTTATCTTCAAGGATTAAAAAAAAAAAAAGGAAGAGTAGCAAAACTATGTCTGCTCCAGAGCTCAGATGTCTTTAAAAATGTGGACTGCTGCCTTGGAATTATTTTTCAGAAGGCAGGGTATAAACTTTATTTTAGATAAAAGATATAAGGCAATGTGACAAAAATCAAGGAGGAAAAAAAGAAACTGATAACTGTCCACTGAATTCCACTCCTCTGAACTCATAAAATCATCAGTTGATGGAAAGATAACGATCATGACCATACTTTTGTCACATATTTTTAGCTTCTCTGAAAGTATACATAAATGACCAACAATAAATTCTTAAATTACAATATACCTGTCTGATAGAATATGCTGCAGCTATTATAGCAAGTGTTTTAGAATATCTAACAACAGGTTGTTTATAGCATAAATGACTAAAAATAGCAGAATACAAAACTGTAAGAAGAGTATATACACTCAATTCAAATATATAACTGGAAAAAAGAAACATTAATATTAATGAGTATTTCTGGTCATGGTTTTATTTGATCTTTTATACTTTTCCATATTTCTCAAATATCCTACAATGAACATATATTTGTTTTGCTATTAGAAAACAATCATTTTTAAAGTCTTTTTTTAATTTTTTTTATTTTTTTATTTTTGCATTATAGCTGGTTTACAGATTTCTGTCAAATTTTCCAACTGTACCACTTGGTGATCCAGGTACATGTACATATATGGATTTGTCACATGTGATTAGACAGAGTTCCCTGTGCTATACAGCTGGATCTCCTTGCTTTTCCATCACGAAGGCAATAGTTAACCCCATTCCCTCCCACCCCCTCCCCCACCCCCTTGGCAACCAGAAGTCTGTTCCCCAAGTTCATGATTTTCTTTTCTGTCGAAAGGTTCATTTGTGCAGTATATGAGACTCTAGTTATAAGATATCATATGGCATCTCTCTTTCTCCTTCTGACTTGCTTCACTCAGTATGAGGGTCTCTTATTCCATCCATGTTGCCGCAAATGACATTATTTTATCCTTTTTAATGGCTGAATAGTATTCCATCGTGTATATATACCACATCTTCCTAATCCAGTCATCTGTCGATGGACATTTGGGTTGTTTCCATGTATTGGCTATTGTGAATAGTGCTGCAGTGAACATGCGTGTGCAAGTGTCTTTCTCCAGGAAATTTTTGTCTGGATATATGCCCAAGAGTGGGATTGCTAGGTCATATGGTAGTTCTATATATAGTTTTCTAAGGTACCTCCACACTGTTTTCCATAGTGGTTGTACCAGCTTACATTCCCACCAACAGTGCAGGAGGGTTCGCTTTTCTCCAGACCCCCTCCAGCAATTGTTGTTTGTGGACTTGTTAATGATGGCCATTCTGATGGATGTGAGGTGGTATCTCATGGTAGTTTTGATTTGCATTTCTCTAATCATCAGTGATGTTGAGCATTTTTTCATGTGCTTGTTGGCCATCTGCATATCTTCTTTGGAGAAATGTCTATTCGGGTCCTTTGCCCATTTTTCAATGGGGTTGTTGGTTTTTTTGCGGTTGAGCTGCATCAGTTGTTTGTATATTTTAGAGATTAAGCCCTTGTCAGTTGCGTCATTTGAAAAAAATTTTCTCCCATTCTGTAAGTTGTCTTTTAGTTTTCTTTTTGGTTTTCTTTGCTGTGCAAAAGCTTGTCAGCTTGATTAGGTCCCATTGGTTTATCTTTGCTTTGATTTCTGTTGCTTTGGGAGACTGACCTGAGAAAACATTAGTAAGGTTGATGTCAGAGAATGTTTTGCCAATGTTTTCTTCCAGGAGTTTAATGGTGTCTTGTCTTATATTTAAGTCTTTAAGCCATTTAGAGTTTATTTTTGTGCATGGTGTGAGAGTGTTCTAGTTTCATTGATTTGCATGCAGCTGTCCAAGTTTCCCAGCAATGCTTATTGAAAAGACTGTCTTTTTCCCATTTTAAGTTCTTGCCTCCTTTGTCAAAGATCAATTGGGCGTAGATGTCTGGGTTTATTTCTGGGTTCTCTATTCTGTTCCATTGGTCTGTATGTCTGTGTTGGTACCAGTACCACACTCTCTTGATTACTGTGGCCCTGTAATACTGCCTGAAGTCTGGGAGAGTTATGCCTCCTGCTTGGTTTCTTTTCCTCAGGATTGCTTTGGCAATTCTGGGTTTTTGTAATTCCATATAAATTTTTGGATTGTTTGTTCTAGTTCTGTGAAGAATGTCATGGGTAGTTTGATAGGGATTGCATTGAATCTGTAGATTGCTTTGGGTAGTATTGCCATTTTTACAATATTAATTTTTCCGGCCCATGAGCATGGAATATCTTTCCATTTCTTTGTATCTTCTTTGATCTCCTTGATTAATGTTTTATAGTTCTCTGCATATAAGTCTTTCACCTCCTTGGTCAGGTTTATTCCCAGGTATTTGATTTTTTGGTGTGCTATTTTAAAAGGTAAAATATTTTGGTATTCTTTTTCTAATATTTCATCATTAGTATACAGAAATGCGATTGATTTCTGAAGGTTAACCTTCTATCCTGCTACTTTGCTGAATTTGTTGATCAGTTCAAGTAATTTTGGGGTTGAGTCCTTGGGGTTTTCTATATATAGTGTCATGTCATCTGCATACGGTGACAGTTTTACGTCTTCTCTTCCTATTTGGATGGCTTTTATTTCTTCTGTTTGTCTGATTGCTGTAGCTAGGACTTCCAATACTATGTTGAATAATAGTGGCGAGAGTGGGCATCCTTGTCTTGTTCCAGATTTTAGTGGGAAGGCTTTCAGCTTTTCTCCATTGAGTATTATGCTTGCCATGGGTTTTTCATATATGGCCTTTATTATGTTAAGGAATGTTCCCTGTATTCCCACTTTGGTAAAAGTTTTGATCATGAGTGGATGTTGGACTTTGTCAAATGCTTTTTCTGCATCTATTGAGATGATCATGTGGTTTTTGACTTTTCTTTTATTAATGTGGTGTATGACGTTGATTGATTTGCATATGTTGAACCATCCTTGTGCACCTGGGATGAATCCCACCTGGTCATGGTGTGTGATGTTTTTGATATGCTGTTGGATTTGGTTGGCTAAAATTTTGTTGAGAATATTTGCATCTATATTCATCAAAGATATTGGCCTATAGTTCTCTTTTTTGTGGTGTCTTTGTCTGGTTTTGGAATTAAGGTGATGTTGGCATCATAGAATGTCTTTGGGAGTGTTCCTTCTTCAACTGTTTGGAAAAGCTTAAGGAGAATGGGTATGAGTTCCTCTTTGTATGTTTGGTAGAATTCACCCATGATGCCATCTGGACTTGGACTTTTATTTGTAGGGAGTGTTTTGATGACATACTCAATTTCATTTCTAGTGATTGGTCTGTTCAGTTGATTTATTTCTTCCTGATTCAGTTTTGGGAGGGTGTAAGTCTCTAAAAGGTTGTCCATTTCTTCTAGGTTATCAAATTTGTTCATAGTATTCTCTCATGGTTTTTGTATTTCTGTAATATCTGTTGTGGTTTCTCCTTTTTCATTTCTTACTTTGTTTATTTGGGTTTTTTGTCTCCTCTTCTTGGTGAGTCTAGTCAGAGGTTTGTCAATCTTGTTTACCTTTTCAAAGAACCAGCTCTTGGATTTATTGATTTTTTTCTATTGTTTTTTGAATCTCTATTTTATTGATTTCCTCTCTGATCTTAATGATTTCCTTCCTTCTGCTGACTTTAGGGTGTTCTTGTTCTTCCTTTTCTAATTCATTTAGGTAATGGGTTAGGTTGTCGATTTGAGATTTTTCTTCTTTTTTGAGGAAGGCCTGTAATGCTATGAACTTCCCTCTGAGCACTGCTTTTACAGCATCCCATAGATTTAGAGTGCTTGTGTCTTCATTCTCATTTGTCTCAAGGTATTGTAATGCCCGCGGTCTCGATGTAATGCCCGCGGTCTCGAGACCCCCTCCAAACGAGCACACCAGAGTCAAAAGTCAAAGCCAAAACGGCAAGGGTCCTTTATTGCAGGTTCGAACCTGGACCCCCGCGCACTCGTTACCGGTGACGCGAAGAGGCCCCGACTGCAGTGAGTACAGGGTTTTTATGGGCACACACAAACAAGTCGGGGGCGCCGATT
>PVHT020000015.1:9679300-9819120 GCA_004024745.2 Catagonus wagneri | reverse complement strand
TGCGTGATCCGTGTTCAGCAAACAAGCAGGTTTACAGAAGCAGATGTGGCGGTTAGTGACTGGCTATAATTGGCGCGCGCAGGACTTTTGAAAGTTGCAGACCTGTGGGGGTGTAGCCTGTTATGTCTTGGCCGGTTTTATTGACCCTTTGTTGCGAAACACTGTCACAACTGATATTTAGCAAGCAAGCAATGTTACAGAAGCGAGAAGGGAGCGTTAAGTTTCAACTGCCATAGGTTTCGTCTCTCAGTATTTTTTTATTTCTTTCTTGATTTCCTCATTGACCCATTCGCTTTTTAGTAGCATGTCATTTAGTCTCCATGTAGTATGTTTTCTCTCATTTCCTTTCCTGTGGTTGATTTCTAGTTTCATGCCCTTGTGGTCAGAGAAGATACTTGAGATAATTTCTATATTCTTAAATTTGTTGAGGTTAGCTCTATGCCCCAGTATGTGGTCTATCCTTGAGAATGTTCCATGTGCACTTGAGAAGAATGTACATTCTGATTTTTTTGGATGTAATGTCCTGAAAATGTCAGTTAGGTCTAATTTTTCTATTGTGTCATTTAGGATCTCTGTTGCCTTACGGATTTTCTGCCTAGAGGATCTGTCCATTGATGTGAGGGGAGTGTTAAAGTCTCCTACAATTATTGTATTGCCATCTATTTCTCCTTTTATGTCTGATAGTACTTGTTGTAGGTACTTGGGTGCTCCTATGTGGGGGGCATATATATTGACAATTGTAATATCCTTTTCTTGAATGGATCTTTTAACCATTAAATAATATCCTTCTTTGTCTTTCTTTATGGCTTTCACCTTGAAGTCTATTTTGTCTGATATGAGTATTGCCACTCCTGCTTTCCTTTCTTGTCCGTTGGCATGAAATGTCTTTCCCCATCCCCTCACTTTCAGTCTGTGTCCTTTGCTCTAAGGTGAGTCTCTTGTAGGCAGCAGATTGTAGGTTTTTGCTTGTTTATCCATTCTGCCACTCTGTGTCTTTTGATTGGAGCATTCAGACCATTGACATTTAAGGTGATTATTGATAGATATGTATTTATTGCCATTTTAGATCTTGTTTCCAGTTGATTCTATGTTTCTCTTTTCTTCTCTTCTTTTTTTGGATGGATGGGTTCAAATTATTTTATACTTAAGGTCTTTTCTTTTCAGTATTTGTGGATTAGATGTCCCATTTTGGTTTATGGTTGCCCTGTTTTTTAAGTATGTTAACACCTTTTTATATCTGCTTGCTGTGGCCTGATAACCATATAGGCTTAAACACATCATTAAGAGAAGAAAATAAAAAAAAGAATAAAGAAAAAAAGTTTTTTTCAAGTTAAAAAAACAGAAAAAAGAAATAGTCTATGTTTTCCTACTTTCCCTCCACAATGTATGAGGTTGTTGTCTCTTTTTTTTTGTAGTTTAATTTAATTAATTAATTAATTTATTTATTTTAGCATCTTCATGTTTAGATCTGTATGCTGGCTTATTTGAATGATTGCTTTCCATTTGTGGTTTCTTCCATTCTAATTCTTACTTTTTACTTTTCTTTTTTTTAATAGGAACCTTTTCAGCATTTCTTTTAGAAAGGGTTTAGTATTGCTGTACTCTTTTAGCTTTTGTTTGTTGGGGAATTTCTTTATGTCCCCTTTTATTTTAAATGATATTCTTGCTGGGTAGAGTATTCTAGGTTGCAGACCTTTTCCTTTCAGCACTTTAAATATATCTTGCCATTCCCTTCTAGCCTGTAATGTTTCTGCAGAGATATCAGCTGGACAGCCTTATGGGGGATCCCTTATAATTTTAATGCTTTGCTTTTCTCTTGCTGCCTTTAGGATCCTCTCTTTATCTTTAATTCTTGCCATTTTTAATATAATATGCCTTGGCCTGGGTCTGTTTGGGTTCAGCTTGTTTGGGGCCCTCTGTGCATCCTGTATCTTGATGTCAGATTCCTTCAGATTTGGAAAGTTTTCAGACATAATTTCTTCAAATATTTTTTCAATGCCCTTTTCTTTTTCTTCTCCTTCTGGAATTCCTATTAGGTGTAAATTGGGCTGCTTTATATTATTCCATAGATCTCTTATATTGCTTTCATGTTTTTTCATTTTTCATTTGATTTTCTGTCTGCTGTCCTGATTGTGTGATTTCCATTATTCTATCTTCTACATCACTAATTCTTTCCTCTGCATTATTCAAGCTGTTCTTTATTGCCTTTAGCTCGGTTTGCATCTCTGCAAATGAGTTTTCTAGCTTTTCTTGGCTCCTCCTTATATTTTCTAGTTCCTTTCTAAGGGAATCTGCATTGCTGTTTGCATCTTCTCTTAATTCATGGATATTCAGCCATATTTTTTCAAGTATTTTCATTACCTCCCTTCTGAACTCCATTTCTGTCAGACTGCAGAGGTCTGTTTAATTGTCGGCTGCTTTAAATGACTTGTCCTGTTCTTTTAACTGGGAATGGTTTTTGAGCTTCTTCATCTTGCTTGTGGTTTTCTTTTTCTGTGAATTTGGGGAAGCCACACTGTAGTCTTGTAAGTCTACTTCTAGGCAGGAGCACCCCTTGAATTTTTTTGGTGGGGTTACTATTTCTTTTTGGTGTGGGAGTTTGAATATTTGGCGTCTTTTTCTTTGGAGTGAGCAGTCTGTTATCTCAGTGGTACTCTGAGTGTTCTCTGGGAGAATGAAGAAATGGCTAGGGCCAACAGTTGGTGCCTAGTATCTGGGCTCTCAATTGCAGGAAGGTGGTGCTGGCTACTCCTAGTTGCCAGGCCCTGGGAAGTTGTAATGAGCTCTAGACAGATCTACCAGGTGTCCAGAGCAATTGGCAGTAGCAGCAGCAGGAAGTATGATTTCCCCGGGGAGTGAGAGCCACAAAAGCTAGTGTTTGATTGCAAAGTCCTCTTCGAGGTAATTGGAACCACAGGGGGTACCTGTCAGAGGCTGGCTCAGCAGGCTGGCATTGGCTCCGCCTCTCCACTGATGCTTGCTCATGGGTTGGCGTGGGCTCCTGTCTCTGCCAGCTGGTGCAGTGCTCTGCCCCCCTGTAGAGGCTGGCTCTGCAGGGCTGGCACTGGCTCCGCCCCTCTGCCAATGCTGTCTTCATGTGGTAGCGCAGGGCTCCACCCACCAGAGATGCTAACTCTGTGGGCTGGTGCAGGCTCCTGTCTCCGTGGACTGGCACAGGGCCCTGCCCTCCCACCAATGCTGGTGGGCGTGGGTTCCTGGCTCCACGGCCTCACACAAGGCTATGCCCAACAGTCAATGCTGACTCCACAGGCTTCAAAGCACGGGCTCCGCCCCCGCCGCCACCACTGCTGCCTCCACTGGCTCCGCCCCACTGCCACTGCTGTCTCTGTGGCA
Source organism: Catagonus wagneri (assembly GCA_004024745.2). Classification (NCBI taxonomy): domain Eukaryota; kingdom Metazoa; phylum Chordata; class Mammalia; order Artiodactyla; family Tayassuidae; genus Catagonus; species Catagonus wagneri. Next base: position 9,815,766 of record PVHT020000015.1, on the reverse strand, counting down.
CAGGCTCTGCTGCCCCGCCCTCTGCGCTAGTTCAAGGTGCTTACTATGACAGTCAGCCCCTCTTCCTTTCCTCCTCCCCAACAATGGAGGCTTGCCTCCCCTGCGGGACCAGACTTCCCTGGTTCCCTCTGTCCTGGTTTTACACTCCACAGTCCATAGAGTATCACCCTCCCTCCCATGCACTGTTCCCTGGCCTATCTCTGTAACCACCACCGACCTCAGCCCTCTCCCAGGGACTAACCTCAGGAGCCTATGTCTCAGCTCCCAGGCACCACCTGGTGCCTCAGGCTGTGGTGTCTGTGCTGGTACTCAGTTCGTCTGTGTGAGTCTCTAACTCTGCTTTTCCATTCTCAATCCAGCCGCTGCATTTTTCTCAGGCTTTGAGGTCCCTCTAGCTTCGTTGATCATTGGTTAGGTGGCTTTTCAGGGTGTGGGTTCCTTTTCTTTTTCACAGCCCCCTCCCTGGGGTGCTGGATGCTGTCCTGATTCCTTTTCTGTTTTTTTTTCTGTTGTTCTACCCAGTTATTTCAAGAGTTTCTTGCAGGTTTTAGAAGTTTAAATTAAGCAGCATTCAGATGATGTTTTGTCCAAGTTGTTTTATATTTGGATGTGTTTTTTGATGTATTTGTGGGAAAGGGTGAGCATGACCTCTTACTCCTCTGCCATCTTGCCACCGTCCAGGAATCTTTTTAAAGTCTTAAAGTTTAAAACTTCCAGTTATTTTCAGATGAGAAACATATGTTGACTTATCTTTATCATTCATTTTTATTTTTCTAGAGACAAAACAAAAGTTACTCTGACATAAGGCCAAGAGTGACAGAATTTCACTTTTTATACTCTCTCTCACGCTCTGTCCATTATTCTTGAGAGTTCTGGAAACCTAAGCTTGAAAGCTCTTGTTTTACATTATTTTTATCTTTCTTCTGTAAAGAAATCCATTGTGTTTATAACTGTCAAGGATTAACGTTTGTGTTATTATTTGTTCATTTATTCACTCAGTATTCTCTTACTCAGATACACAGATGTAGTACTACATCAGTGTGGGGGATAGTTTGGAGAAGGGGAACCTAAAGATGGGAGACCAGTTAGACAAGGAAAGATGTATGCCTAAAATAGGCTGGTTAGCATGAGACTGTGAAGGAAGAAAGTCAAAAAGATATCCTGGGACAGAGAAAGACAAATATCATATCACTTATATGTGCAATCTAAAAAAAAAAACATACAAATGAACTTGTTTACAAAACAGAAGGAGACTCAAAGACAGAAACAAAACAAAACAAAACAAAAAACATGGTTACCAAAGGGGGAAGGTGAGGGAGGGATAAATTAGGAATTTGAAATTAACAGATACAAACCCTTATACATAAAATAAACAATGACCTGCTTATAGCACAGGAACTATATTCAATATCTTATAATAATCTATAATTACAAGATGTATGTGAATCAACTGATTCACTTTGCTGTACACATGAACCATTGTAAATCAACTATCCTTCAATTAAAAAATGATATCCTCAAAAAATTTTTAAAAAGATATCCTGAAAATACGAAGAATAGAATTTGATGACTTTTCATGTGTAGTTTTACCTAACATGTTCCAGATAGTGTGCTAATGTAGATTGTATGACAGTAACACCGTCTCTGCATTCCTCAAACCTTCACCCCCACCTCCCTTACTCCCCCTCACTCTCAAATGATGTTCTGAGAAAACAGAGGAAATGAGAAGAGAACTTAATCACAATTCCACCTCCAAATCTACAATTCTGTATACCCTATGCCATATATGCTGCCTTTCCTCCTGTTAAAATGGAAGACTTGTTCATCCCTTCATGTATGTCCTGAATCTCATCCCCGGTCACCTCATCAAGAACATCACTCATTATTGCTCAGCTCTTCTGCATCTTCAAAATTCCCCCCACTAATGGATTTTTTTTTTTTTTTTGCTTTGCTTTTTAGGGTCGCACTTGTGGCATTTGAAGTTCCCAGGCTAGGGATCAAATCGGAGCTGCAGCTGTCAACCATAGCCATAGCCACAGAAAAAATTGAATCTGAGCCTCACCTGTGACCTACACCACAGCTCATTGCAACGCTAGATCCTTAATCCACTGAGCAGGGCCAGGGATCAAACCCGCATCCTCATGGATTGCAGTTGGGTTCATTTCCACTGTGCCACAAAGGGAACTCCCTCTAATGGATCATTCTAATCAATGCACAAATATTCTGTTATTCCCTCCTCTTAAATTTTTCCTTAGGCTCAACACTCTCACCAGCCATCACCCCATTTCTGCTAAAGTTAAGACTCTAAGAGCACATAGTCATATGATTTTGTAAAAATTATCATGTAAGGTACAAAATATTCTAATGTTGAGAAGCAAACTTGAGAAGATGCTTTGGACACTTTCCATAAAACAAGCGAAAATTTAGACGCCTGATTTGGCTGAATATAAAAGGCACTCCTTTTGTCATCTTTAAATTTATTTATTAAAGCACAGAGAGAAAATTCAGATAAAAAATTAATGAAATATGAAGTGATTGATGAAATCAATAGAAATTATTCTGACATTGAAAAGTGAATTGAAACATTTTTTTCCAGATTATGCCAAAAGCAGTAATTCATTAAGAAGAAGAGATAAATTTTGAATAGAAGTAATGAATAGGCTCTTGGATTGTTTAAGAGTTCAAATAGTAAAAATAAGTGAATCATAGGAATATATCAATAAAAAAGATTTAAATTTCTTGCTGATTTGATACAAAATAATGACAATGATGAAGGTAACATAAAACTCATAATAATGCCACTCACAATGAGCACATTGATGCAAAATTGGTTGATGAATGTCATCAATTCAAATAGTATTTAATATCAGTCACTGTACAAAAAAATTGAAATACCCTGAAATCTTACAGCTCATAAACTTGAAAGAAGTTTCCCAAATTTGGCAAAAATTCTAAATCTCTGCATGATATTACCAATAATATGTTGGGAAGGTGAAAAAAGTGTAAAAGCTATCAATAAAAAAAATGATTAGGGAGTTCCCATTGTGGCTCGGTGGGTTAAGAACCAGAGTAGTATCCATGAGAATGTGGGTTCGATCCCTGGCCTTGCTCAGTGGGTTAAGGATCCAGCGATGCCGTGAGCTGTGGTGTAGGTCAAAGATGTGGCTTAGATCCAGTGTTGCTGTGGCTGTGGCATAGGCCAGCAGCTGTAGCTCTAATTCAACCTGGGAACTTCCATATGCTGTTGGTGTGGCCATAAAATCGAAAAAAATAGAGAATTGATGAACCATGGTAAAGATTGTTGACTTCTTCTCAAAGAGTTTGCAGACAAAAGCCATAGGAAAAAAGATAGTATAGCCATGTACTAGACAGTTAATTACTAACAGTATGATGTTATCTTCTTGGATTTCTGTCATGTTTGTTGTATTTGTCAGGTTTAAAAAAATAGAGGATTTCTCATGATATCTTTTTTCATTCTGTCACAATTGTTACTGTCAATTGCTGCAATAACAAAATAGCCCCAAACTTAAACAATAACATATATATTATTTCACATCTGTAGGTCAAGAATTCAAAGGATATTAACTTGGTAGTTGTCGTTTAGGATCTTTTATGAGGCTGCAGTTAAGATGGCAACAGGGACTGCACTTTTATGAAGGCTTGACTGGTAACAGTGTTGGTAAACTTTCCTATATAGCAAGAATCCCTTTTCCTCCAGTTTCCAACATTTCCTTCTTGCGTTTAAGCCCTCATTTGAAGCCTCCTTAAAACCCTTCAGGATGCTGTGAACAGTCTCATCAGTGTTCTTTAGGCTTAACATAACACTGCATCAAAATCCTTCCACCTTCTGCTTACTACCTGGTTTCAAAGCTTCTCCATGTTTTAGGTTTTTATTATGGTAGCACTCCACTTTTGGCACCAAAATCTGTATTTGGTATCTTTTCTTGTATAAAAAATTAGCCCCAAACTTAGTGTCTTAAAATAATAAATTTTTATTACCTCACACATTTTCTGTGGGTCAAGAATTCAGGAATAGCAGAGCTGGGTCGTTCTGGCTCAGGATCTTTTATAACTGCAGTTTAAGCTATTGCAGGCTGCCGTCAAGATCATGGGGGACCATCTTGGAAGCAGACCACAACACATTCAAAATAAATATTTACCTTCCTGTCTTATTTTTATTTGTAATTTGATATTCATTACATGTATAATTTTTTTCCCCCCACAACATGTGGATCTCCAGTAGCTCAGACCAAAACTCTTGACTTCTCTCATTGTCTCAGACTACACAGATGGTCTGTTAGTACTTCCTGTTAGGTCTATCATTAAAATATATGCTCAGTTCAGTCACATATCACAACTGCCACTGTTTCCATGCTTCTTCAAATGATAATCATTGCTTACTGAGATTTATTGCAACAGCCTTTTCATTGGTCTTCCTGCTTCTATCTTTGTCTTTGTATCATCTTTTGGCAACATATCAAAGTGGTTATTTGAAATAGTCATGTCACGTTACCACTTTTTGCAAATCCTCCAATGACTTTGTATCTTACCCCCAGCAAAAGCCAACATCCTTAAGTGTTCTATAAGGCCTCATGTGACCTGGTGCCCATCTACCTCCCTGACACCATAGCCACTTCTTTCCTCCTGCTCACTGTACTCCAGCTGCAATGGCTTCCATGCTGTTCTACCTTGAAAACTTTTGTATTTCAGCTGTTTGCCTGAACGCTCTTTCCCCAGACACATCTCATGTCCCTTACCCTCTGCTAAAATGTATGCTGTCTGAGAGCAGGATCTTTGTTTTGTACGTGCTAATATTCCTAGCACATAGAACAAGGTCTAACAAACACATGATATTTCAATCAATGTGAATAGATGAAGGAATGCATGAACAATTGAATTTTTGGAGAGATCACATTAGAACTAGGATATGCCTTATTAATATGGTCAAGAGGAAAAAGGATTCAGAAAAAATAATGATATGATTAAGTTAAATGCTGTAGAAAGGTAGAAGAAAATGAGACTAAAAAAAGAGAAAGGAATAAGAAAGGTCAAATTTGAAGTTTAGAATATTATTTGATAGAGGAGCTGTAATGCATTTGTGAAAGCAGAAATCATTGCCAGAAGTTAATGAGGAAGGTAGGGAAGAAGAGATGCTGTGAATATCCTTTTGAGAAAAAGGATAATGAAAAAAGGGAGGAGGGAGGAAGGGAGGGGGAAGAGAGAGAGGGAGAGGCGATGTAAAATTTGAGTTTGATCCACTTTCTCAAGCATAGTAAGAGCTTAGTAAGTGCTAGCTTAAGAATAAGTACATTTTAAAAAGTCACAGGGTTGAGAAAGGAAGCTCTAGTGTTTTGGGAAGATATGGGAAGACTTGATCATGCTTAAAAGCCAAGGGGAATAAATTAGTGGAGGGAAGAGACTGAAGATGTTAGACATGTTCAAGTGAAATGGGAAAGGACAAATATTGATAATCCTGAAAAGAGTGGGATTGAATGAGAAAAGCTTCTTTCTGACATTGAAGTAAGGACAATTGAATGGGTGACATGAACAAATTTAAGAGGAGAGAGAGAGCTGACTATTTAATAAGGCAGAAGAAATCAAGGCATCTGCTCAGGGGATGAAGATGGGGAGTTTAAAGCTGTACAATGTACTGCCTCGTTCTTCCAAATTTGCTTTGCTTTATAAAGGCTCAGACATTATTTTTATTTGAATATATTCACTTTTCTACTTTATCCAGCACTACAAGGTGCTGTCTTATGCCTGTCTTTGTAAGCAAGAGAACATTGGAAGTTCCTTTGTATTTTATTTTATTTTTTTGCTGCACCTTCAGCATATGGAAGTTCCCAGGCCAGAGACTGAACCTGCACCACAGCAGTGACCCAAGCCACAGCACTGACAACACTGGATCCTTAACCCACTGAGCTACCAGGGAACTCCTGGAAGTTCCTTTTTAAAAGATTACGTTCACAACCTGATAGATTATACACACACACACACACACACACACACATACATACATACAAAGTATAAATTGCTCAGGATGCATCCCAAAAATAATTTGAGGCTTTTGTATCTCTCATACTAGGTTACTGATAAATATATCAAAAATGGGTAGGTAAATCATCGGGCATTGTACTGCATCAATCAGCATGGTGATTGCCTGGCATACATTTTCTACTTTTCTGTTTGCTCAAGCTAGTCAGTCTAGTGTTTTGTTGGTGTGTTTGTTTGCTATTAAGGAGATGGGTTTCTTCTGGATTGAGATTGGGAGAGGATCAAGAGTAGAGGGGAACTGCTAGGCTATTCAAATATTCTACAGTACAGTAGTCACACTGAAATAGTCACATTGAGTAGAGCTGCTTCCCTACCACTGTGAGAGTGAAAGCTGGTTACTACAAAACAAAAACTTAATAGCACTTTGTGCTCCCTGGTGACATCACTCCAAGGTTGACCAGCTCTACTTGTAGCTTTAAATATAGTGAGTGGGGTAGGAGAGGATGAAGGGGAGAAATGGTGGGTCAGCCCTTAGATTCGAAAATGTTTTTTTGGTCCAAAAATACCATCACCATCAAGAACAAAAAACATTTGTTGATTTCTTAGTACTTGAGAGTAGTTCTAAGGTCAGAGGAGTGATTTTAAATGTCACTGCTTAATGTTGGGAAATTTACCAAAGAAAAAGACATCGGGTGAAAATTACTTGGATGGCTTTTTAAAAGACAAATGGGTTATCTAAATCACCGCCTCATGTGTCTTCTAAATTCTTAGAAGCCAAAAAAAAAGTATTAATTTAATGTGGAATATGTATTGCATTTTTTCACACCTTCGATTTAGATAGGATCGTGATAGTTGCATATTTTTACATGATAATTCTTGCTTTTGAAAACTTATAGAGGACATAATATATTATTTGCTTAAAGCTACCCTTTTTTTTTTTTGCTAATGATTCCTTAGTGAAACTTCACTCAACCCCAATGATAATTGTTCCTGTGAAAAAATTAATTCATTTTATGATAGTTTTTAAAAACACACAGTGCAGCAAGTGATAAGGATCGCATATATATATTTTTTTCTTTTTAATTTCAAAATATGTCTGTCCCTTGAATCCATACCGTAAAATTACTGACCTGACCAGCCTGAGTGTCTTGATAGGAATCTGCTGAGACTCATGCCCTCCCCACCCCCCGCCCTATCTACCCACCTCACCTTCCCATAAGCAGAGAAGAGTTAAAGTCCTGGCGAAGTTCTGACTTGTTAAAGGCTCAGGTAGAGACTTGCTTTGAAGACTTGTTGAAGAATCTCAGGGAGAGAGGAGTGACACAGGAAAGAAAGAAAAATGGCTAGAAAGGAGGTTATGTTCCAAAGAAATGGCTTTTTAAAAGAAAGGTCACTTCAGGATATTCCAGAAAGAGACTATTCTGAAACTTTGAAGAAGCTGCTGGTCCTTCTGAATTTCAATAGAATGGTGACAAAGTAAGTACTGGTATTAAACTGGAGACTCAAAATTTTGAGTGGCTTAGAAGCACCCCCGCGCATGCTCCGTTTGGTGAAGTAGCCAAGGATATATTACAAGATGATATGAAAATAGAGTATCTGACTTGTATTTCAGTTTTGCTTCCTTTTTCTTGGCTCTGTATTTTAGTGTGCTTTTTTTATTTACTTCAGTTTCGTAAAGGAAATGAAAGAGAACTAGCACAACCAATTCACCAAAAGTTTCAGCAAAGAGAACTGTTAGGTAGGAATAGAAGTTGGAACAGTCTTTCTAAAAGAAATTCACATTGGATTTAGGCCCACAAAAATATTTGTAGCCTCTGACTCAGTAATTCCACTTAAGAAATCATAAGAAAATAAATGTGCATAAGGTTTTTGTTTGTTCAAATTTAAGTAATTATTTATTTGAATCAAAGTTTTATACACAAGATTTCTCTAATCTAGAAGACTAATAACAATCTTCCCTCTCCTCTCTTACATTATAGATGATTTAGAAACTACAAAAAAAATCATAATAAAAATCACCTAGGAGTTCCCATTGTGGCTCGGTAGTAATGAACCCGACTAGTATCTATGAGGTTGCAGATTTGATCCCTGGCCCTGCTCAGTGGGTTGGGGATCTCACGTTGCCCGTGAGTTGTAATGTTGGTCACAGACGCAGCTCAGATCTGGCATTGCTGTGGCTGTGGCATAGGCCGGCAGCTGGAGCTCTGATTCGACTCCTAGCCTGGGGTATAGGTGGGGCTCTTCAAATAAAAACAAATTTAAAAAATACCTGTAATTCCACTAACCAGAAACAATCATTCTAATTATATTCTTCTTGGTGTTATTTTCTTTCAAACTGTGTTGTTAGGTTTCTATTTGAGGCCGCCATAACAAATTGTCAAAACCTTAATGGCTTGAAACAACACAAATTTATTATCTTATAATTCTGCAGGTCACAAGTCAGATGCACATCTTACTGGGCTAAAAATCAAAGTGTCTGCAGAGCAGTGTTCCTTTCTGGGGACCCGGAGAAAATTCATTTCCTTTCCTTTTCAAGCTTATGGAGGCCCCACACATTCCTTGGCTAATGGACTCCTTCCTCTGTAATTTTAAAGCCAGCTATGTTATCTCTTTGTGCCTTTTTTCCATAGCTAGAGCACTCTCTGACCACAGCTGGGAAGGACTCTCTGCTTTGAAAGATCCATGTGATTAGATTGAGCTTATTCCAATAATCCAGGATAATCGCCCCATTTCAGGGCCCTTAAATATAATCACAAGTGCCAAGTTCTTTCGGCCCTGTAAGGGAACATACTCATAGGTTTTTGGAATTAGAGCATGGGCATTTTTGAAATGGCGGGGAGGGGGCCATTTCCCTGCCTACTATATAAATGTTTTCATATATTCAAAATATATATTTTTTAAAATTGGAAACGAATAATTTTTATTGTAATTTTTTGTCTTTTTTTTTTTTTTGTCTTTTTAGGGCCGTACCCATGACATATGGAGGTTTCTAGGCTAGAGGTTCAATCAGAGCTATAGCCACTGGCCTACGCCACAGCCATAGCAACACCAGATCCGAGCTGCCTCTGCGACCTACACCACAGCTCACAGCAATGTAGGATCCTTAGCCCACTGAGTGAGGTCAGAGATCGAACCTGCAATCTCACGGTTCCCAGTCGGATTCGTTTCCACTGCACCACAAAGGGAACTCTGAAACAAATAATTTTGAATCATGCGTTCCTTCTACTTACACAGGTGTAATCAGCTTCCAGGTGAAGAAAGAGACCATTACCAGCATTCCTGAAGCCCCACCTCATGACTCTTTCTAGCCACTCCCACCAAAGTGACCACTATCCTGATTTATAACAGCATAGACTACTTTTGGATGTTTTTGTGGTTATACAGACCGCATGCATTTGTATCTGATTTCTTTCATGCAACATTGTAAGTTTCATCTATATTGCTTCATGTAGTTGCCGATTGTTCTTCCTCCTACTTGTAATACTCAGTTGTGTGAGCATAACACAATTCATTTATCCATTCTATATTAGGTATTTAGGAAGTTTCAATTTGGGGGCCAGTGAGCATACAAACATGGTTGGTTATTAACCTAGGAGAGAAATTGCTGTCAAGGGTGTGCATATAGTTAGCATAAGTCAATACTGCCAGACCATTTTCTGAGATGATTGTACCTGTTTCGCTCCCATCAGCAATGACTGGGAGTTTTGCTGGCTCTATACTTTGTCAACACTTGCTATCTTCTATCTTTCTCATTTTAGACATATTGGTGGGTGGACACATACATTTTCATATTTATTAATCTTCAGTGTATTTCTATAATTAAAGCTACAGTTTTTCTTAGTTGATTGAATATAGATTGTCCTCAATTTACCATGGAATTACACCTCAGTAAGCCCATCATGAGTTGAAAGTATCAAGTTGAAAATGTATTTAAGACACCTAACATATCATAACAGCCTAGCTTTCTTTCGGTGTGTTTAGTACACTTATGTTGGCCTACGGTTGGGCAAAAATCATCTAACACAAAGCCTATTGTATAATAAAGTGTTGAATATCTCATGTAATGTATTCAATACTGTACTGAAAGTGAAAAATGTAATGGTTGTCTGGATAGCAGATGGTTGTAAGTGTATCTGTTGTTTACCCTGGTGATTGTAGGGCTAACTGGGAGCTGGGGCTCGTGGCTGCTGCCCGATATCATGAGAGAGGATCATACTGTGTAGTGGCAGCCTGGGAAAAGATCAAAATATAAAAAGTGAAGTACAGTATCTACTGGATGTGTACTGCTTCAGCACCATTGTAAAGTCAAAAAATCCTAAATCCGACCCTTATAAGTTAGGGATTATCTATAGTTATTTTGGAAATTGTTTGTTTTTTTAATTATAAATAGTTGTGTCCTTTAAAGTGTCGTTAAATTTTAGTTTTAGCACATTGTGATCAAATAGTGTGGTCTTTGTTATAACCTCTGCTTTTTGGAATTTGTTTTCTTTTAGAATCTAACGTGATCCATTTATGTAAATGTAAAAAGGATGGTTGAAAGTAATATATATTCTCTGTAGTGTTTTAAGTTTGTTATGACAGCCTGATTAATATTTAAATCATTTATTGTTCTTTCTACTTAATCTGTCTAAGGGCGGCTTAAAGATTTCCACTTCAATTGTGTTTCATTTTCTTGGAGGCAGCACACGTGGTACAGAGGCTCTCAAATTTTAGTATGCATAAGAATCAGCTGGAGTACTTGTTAAAATGCAAATTTCAGAGCTCTAGAATATATCTGAGGTGACACCAGGAGTTTGCATTTTTAGTAAGCATTCTGATTCAGTTAATGCAAGGACTAACCTTTCAGATACAGTAAGGCTGTGTCTTAGTGCTTTTCAAGTCATAAAGACCTGGGTCCAAATCCCAATTGTACACTAATGGTAAGAACCTTGAATAAGTCATTGAACCTCTTGGTGTTCAGTTTTTGAAGAATGAGAATAATAGCCATGCCTACCACATAATATTGTTCTGAACATTAAATTAGCTAATGCATGTGAAAAATGGTAGCGCAGTACCTGGCCACATTGTTCTTACTATATAAGACTATTCACTGGTTGTATACTATTTTGTCAGTGTAAAGTATCTCTGCCTCATTTATTGATTTCTGCTTTGATTATTAGTCACCACCTATGTATGCATTTATTACATTTTTCTATTATATTTTTGCTCATTTAGAAATATTTTTAACTTCCAAGGCACTTTATTTTTTTGTTTTTTTTGGCTTTTTGCCTTTATGTAGAGCCTCACCTATGGCATATGGAGGTTCCCAGGCTAGGGGTCTAACAGGAGCTGTAGTTGCCTGCTTTCGCCACAGCCACAGCAACGCAGGATCCGAGCCGCGTCTGCAACCTACACCACAGCTCACAGCAACGCCGGATCCTTAACCCACTGAGCAAGGCCAGGGATCGAACCCGCAACTTCATGGTTCTTAGTCGGATTCGTTAACCACTGAGCCACGAAGGGAACTCCCCAAGGCACTTTAGACAGCTCTCATAAGTTGCAAATAGTTTTGCTTTTGTCAATTCAGTCTGAAATTTGTTAGAGGCATTAACTCATTTATATTTGCTTTATCTTTTATGAGCCCTTTTTGCTTTAATTTCATATTTTTTATGCTCATTTATTGTATATACTATATTTTTCTTTGCGTTTTCTGTTTAGATATTTGGAAAAATTAACCATTTTTTAAAATTTATCTTTGTGTTTAAAAAGGTGTTCTTATATTTCTCTAGTCAATGTGAGGGATGAAATGGTATATCTTGATTTCTTCCCTGACACTATACCTAGTGTAAATAGAGTAATGTTTTACATACCTAGATGTTCATAAGTCTTATTGTTAAACTTTCAATATTTAAAATTTCAGGAGTTCCCATTGTGGCTCTGTAGTAACAAACCCAACTAGTATCCATGAGAATGTGAGTTCCATCCCCAGCCTTTCTCGGTGGGTCAGGGATCCAGTGTTGCAGTGAGCTGAGGTGTAGGTCACAGACACAGATTGGATCCTGCATCGCTGTGGCTGTAGCTTTTAGGGCTTGACCCTGGCCATTAAACAGCATCAACTCCTCTGATATTGTTTCCATATCCCCTACTGTGTTCAGAAGGCATTTGCTCAGCCCTAACAAAGTATATATTATCTCTGAATCTCTGATGTAGAATAAAAATTAAATGGAGCTAATTAAGCCACAATAAACACTCCAACATATAGGTCCTAAGTGGACTGAACTATGGTGTTTATAAGAATGAAGTTCTAAATGTCATAAGCCTGCCTTATTTTCCTATCCCTCATTGTCTGCCTGTTTGGTGGAAGATCTTTTCCTGTATGGATGCCCTGAGCTTAGGATGTGTTACCAGCAGAAATAAGACCCACAAGACCTGGCCTCTGCCTACTTCTCCAGCTTTATCTTGTTTTATTCCATAATCTTGTCATACTGAATGTCTTTTACTCTGTCAAATTCTCCATCAGTCAAGATACTATTGACTTTAGGTAGAAAACAATGACTCAAACTAGCTCAACTAATGAGAATATTAACTCAAAACTGGAGGTCCAAAAAAAATGGCAGGCTATAGATATGATGGAATTCAATTGTTACTTAATTATTACTATGGAATATTTCAATTTGTTTTAGTTTTTTCTAAACTCTCCACAGTTTGGCTTCATGTTAAGGCTGGTTGACCTCTGTAGCAAGAGGATTGCCAATGGAAATAAGTACTACTAGCTTTTTTTGATCACATCCAGCAGGAAAGGGAGGAAAATCTCTTCTTGAAGCATGGACTAGGTCTTTCCCTTTAAGTGTTATTGGGCTGAACAAATAATAGTCACCAAGGAAATGCCATACACTAATTAGCTTAAACTAATGAAAATATCCTGAATATCCAGAGATGGATCTGGCTACCTGAACAAAATTGAAATCGGAGTAAGAAAAGAGTAAATGGAAGAAGCAATGAATAGTGTCTGCCATGGATGCTATCTTCTATCTCAAATCCCTATCTTTGCACACCGTGTTTCTTCTACCTACAATACTTTTTGTCCCCCTCTTTACCTAGTTTACTCTTGTTTATCTTTCAGCATTCATCTTTTTTTTCATTTTTATTGAGATTTTTTTCATTTTTCCAAGTTTATTGAAGGATAGTTTATTTATAATGTAGTGATAATTTCTGCTGTACAGCAAGGTGATTCAGTTATACATGTACACACATCCATTCTCTTTCAGATTCTTTTCCCACATAGATTATCACAGAATATTGGGTAGAGTTCTCTGTGCTATACAGCAGGTCCCCATTGACCAGTTATTCCATATATCATAGTGTGCATGTGCCAATCCCAAGCCCCCAGTCCATCCCTCCCCCTGCACCTGTCTCCTTTGGTAACAGTAGGTTTTTCAAAGTCTGTTTCTGTTCTGCAAATAAGTTCATTTGTATCTCCTTTTATAGATTCCACATATAAGTGATTTATATGGTATTTACCTTAGTCTGACTTCACTTAGTATGATAATCTCTAGGTCCATCCGTGTTGCTGCAAATGGCATTATTTCATTCTTTTTTTTATGACTGAGTAACATTCCATTGTACATATGTACCACATCTTTATCCGTTCATCTGTTGATGGACATTTAGGATGCTTCTACGTCTTGGTTACTGTAAATAGTGCTGCAATGGACATTGGGGTGCATGTATCTTTTCTAATTAATGTTTTTCTCCAGATAGTTGCTGAACCATATGGTAGTTCTATTTTCAGTTTCTGAAGAACCTCCTTACTGTTTTCCACAGTGGTTGTACCAATTTACATTCCCACCAACAGTGTAAGATGCTTCCCTTTGCTCCACACCCTCTGCAGCATTTACTGTTTGTACTTTTTGATGATGGCTATTCTGACAGTTGTAAGGTGTTACCTCATAGTAGTTTTGATTTGCATTTCTCTAATATTCAGTAATGTCGAACATATTTTCATGTATTTTTTGACCATTTGTATGTCTTCTTTGGAGAAATGTCTGTTGAGATCTGTCCGTTTTTTGATTGGGTTGTTTGGTTTTTTTTGTATTGAACTGTAGGATGAAATATGACTGAGATACAGCACTATATAAGTTTAAGGTATACAGTGTAAAGATTTGACTTATGTTTTATCTAATGATTACTTAAGTTTAGTTAACATCTGTTATCTCACATAGATATAAAAATTTTTTAAAGAAAAAAATGATTTTTTTCTTCTTGCGATAAACATTCTTAGGATTTATTATGTTAACAACTTTCATATACACCAGATAGCAGTGTTAACTATAGTCATCATGGTATACATTACATTGCCAGGACTTATGTTATAACTGGAGGTTTGTACCTTTGGACTGCTTCATCCAGTTCCACCTTGCTCTACCTCTAACCTCTGGCAACCCACAAGTCTGTTCTCTTTTTCTATAATTTTGCTTTTTTCTTCCTCCTCTTTTTTTTTTTTGATTCCACATATGAGATCATACAGTATTTGTCATTCTGTCTGACTTATTTCACTTAGCATAATGCCCTCAAGTTCCATCCATGTTGTTATAAATGACAGGGATTCTTCATTTTTAATGGCTGGATAAGCTTCCATTGGATATATATATACCATATCTTCTTTATCTATTCATCTGTTGACGGACACTTAGATTGTTAAATATCTTGGCAATTGTAAATAATGCTTCTATGAACATCAGGATGCACACAGGTTTTTGAATGTGTTTTCATTTTCTTCAGATATATACCCAGTAATAGAATTGCTGAACACATGGTAGTTCCATTTTTAGATTTTTGAGAAACTTCCATACTGTTTTCCACAGTGGCTGCACCAATTTACATTCCTACCATTTGTGTACAAGTGTCCCTTCTTCTACACATCCTTGCCAACACTTGTTATTTCTTATGTTTTTGATAATAGCCATTCTGATAGATGTGAGATGATATCTCACTATAGTTTTGATTTGCATTTCTCTAATAATTAGTGATGTTGAGCCTCTTTTCATGTGCCTGTTGGGTATCTTTATGTCTTCTTTGGAAAAATGTGTATTCAGGTCCTCTGCTCAGTTTAAATTCAGGTTATTTATGGTTTTTATAAAATTTGACTTATGTGAGTTTATATATTTTGTGTATCAACTCCTTACTGGACATATCATTTGCAAATATCTCTCATTCATTTGGTTGCCTTTCGTTTTTTTGGCTGTGTAGGAGCTATTTAGTTTGATGTAGTCACACTTGTTTATGTTCTGTTTTGTTGCCTGTGCTTGTAGGTATCATATCCAAAAATCATAGCCAAGATCCACGTCAAGGACCTTTTTATCTAGGAGTTTTTTTTCAGTCTTTGAATTAATTTTTTTGTGAGTGGTATAAGGTAGGGGTTTTATTCCTTTTCATGTGACTATCCGAGCACCATTTATTGAAAAGGCTACTTTTTTCCCTCCATTAAGTATTCTTGACTCCTGGGAGTTCCCAGTGGGGCTCAGCAGGTTATGAACCTGCCGAGTATCCATGAGGATGTGGGTTCCATCCCTGGCCTCGCTCAGTGGGTTAAGGATCTGTCATTGCTGTGAGCTATGGTGTAGGTTGCAGATGCAGCTCAGATTCTGTGTTGCTGTGGCTGTGGTGTAGGCCAGCAGCTACAGCTCCGATTAGACCCCTAGCTTGGGAACATCCATGTGCCACAGCTATGGTCCTGAAAAGAAAAAAAAAAAAAAGATATTCTTGCCTCCCTTGTCAAATATTTGTTGACTCAGCTCTCATCTTAAACATAATTCCCTGACCCATGCAAACTGCATTATAGAATTTGGGGCCTATGTCAGTTTTGTAGGTTAAGTGCAATTTTGCAAATAGGGTGAGAATAACTCTACAATTTTAGAAATAGTTGTTCCTAAAACTAATCTTGGGATAAAGGGGGACTGTACTGTGGAACCTCACAGGCCGTGTGCTACAAATGAATGACACCTCCTTGACTAGGGACACGGGGTCAGCAAACTATGGCCAGTGGACCAAATCCACCTACCACCCCCTTTTGTAAATAAACTTATTCAAGCACAACCACATTTATTGACGTATGGCCTATAAGCTAAAAATATTTACTATGTGTCCCTTTATAGAAAAATAAAAATGCCATCCTCTGACTTGGACAACATGGAGGCCTGTCTTTAGGCCTTGCCTTGCTGAGAGTTGCTACAAGTGGAGAACTCACTTGAGGCTATCTGCACTATAAACAATAGGAATGTAAAGGGGTGCTTCTGCTCCTTTACTTACTCTTGGTGAGCATACAGACCAGTGACCATAGTCTCTATAATAATTGGGGAGGAGGGTGTGGGTGCGACAGGAATTTAGAGAAATATTCATGAGATTGACAAAGATGAGTGGCTCATACTTGTTAGGTTCCTCATACCATGCTGTCAGCAGTAGTTGTAAGTCTCTGTGGAAAACTGGACAAATTGGAAGTCAGTACATCTTGCCAGGTTCTTGCTGCTTTATCTTCTGTTTCATCTACAGTCTCTGAATTGAGGGGTTTCTATATATGATGTCTTTTATTTATTTATTTATTTATTTATTTATTTATTTATTTATTTTCTTTTTGGGCTGCCTGGCAGCATACGGATTTCCAGGGCCAGAGATCAGATCTGAGCCACAGTTGCAAACTATGCTGCTGTGGCAATGCCGGATCCTTTAACCCACTGTGCAGGGCCCTGGATCAAACCTGTGTCCTGGGGCTATAGATATCCTGCTGATCCTGTCATGCAACAGTAGGAACTCCTATATCTGATGTCTTTATCCTTTAACTATACATGATATCCATCAATCATTACTTACAGTGTAAGACCAAATTTGTCAATCTATGTTGATGGCTAAGCATCTTATGGGGATGTAAGGTATGCAGTATTTACTTGGAAAGCTGAAGCTGGTTTCTTTTTCCAAATGGTGAACTTGTTGAAGACAAGACCATATATTATACTACTTTCGCCTAGAAGAGGATTAAGTGCTATGTTGCTCAGTAAATGCTTGTGAATGTGGGATAAAAATAACCTAGTCTAGCTGGGCAATCAAGCAAGATTGAATGTTTTGGTTAATTTATTGTTTTAAGGTAGAAAAAATTCATAACACTTCCTACTACCTGTAATTTTATGTGTTCTCTTATATAAAAGATATAAGTGAAAGAATAGTAAAGCCAAAATAAGTACAACTAGAATGTTATATTTACTGTTAAAAGCACACATAAGAACTATTATGGTAGACTATAACCTTGATCTGTAGTCATAGCCATAGTGCTAAAAGGCTCAAAGACTTAAGCATGCTTGAGCTGTCCCAGACTAACAGTACAACTCTACACTCTATTTCTTGCAAATGGCATGTTAAAAAACAAAAAAAAAGGACTTTGTCAGTATCAGAAAGCTCAAAGTCCAATTACTCAGAAAGATGAGGCCTTTTTATAAACTTAAAAATGCTTAAAATCAAAGGTGAATTGTGATTTCAGCCTACAAGTTTGGTTCATGAAAGGTAGTAAAGCTAGCATAATGCCAGCTATATACTGAATATGGAGCCCTAGCTCTATCTTAGTCCCTGGCTCATTTGCAAAAGACATAAGGCCAAAATGTGAATTCAATAATTCTTCCTACCATGTGCTAGACACTGTTCAAAGCACTGTAAGTACAATATTGAATAATATAAGTAAGGTCTACATCCTCAGGGAGTCTGTATTCTATAGAGGAAAGACATGTAAGTAATCACATTCATTGAAATATAATGATTTCATATAATAAGTTATAAAGTACTGGTTGCTATGAGAGCACAGATGAGGAATATTGAAACGACAGTGAGGATCAAGCAAGATCTCCATGAGAAATTACACAAATACTAACAGATGGGCTGAAGTCGACTCAACACAGGAGGAAAGTGAAGAGTAGGTGAGAGGAGTGGTGAAGAATATCCCAAGGAAACTGAACAACAAATGCAAAGGAACTCAGGTGGAAACAACTTGGGAAAAATTGAAATTTTAGATGGAATAGGTGATTTTTAGAAAAATATGTATTTACCAAAAATAATTTGAGAAATACCCTGACTGACATAAGATTAGGCATAAGAGGTAGCTTTGTTGATTGTGCTAAAGATTTTGAACTATGTTAATGATTTCAGAGCAATGAGGAAGTTACAAAAGGGTTTTTGAGCAGAATAAGAGCATGATTAGATTTATATTTTCTTAATATCACCAATTAGTATATAGAAGTCCAGGAATAAAGATAGAGTGAAGGCAGTTTGCCTAGTTGGGATACAGTCCACTTCTTTCCTTTGCCAGGCTTTCATTTGTAGGGAGTACTGTATAGTATAATAACTACTACCTATGATAAGTCAGTTAATAGTTTATTTGAACCTTTGAATCAGGCAAGGCTGTTATTATACTTTAGTAACAAACAGCCCCCAAACCTCTATGACTTAAAACAACAAAGTTTGGTTTTTGCTTATATGTTCATCTCAAGTCAACTCTCCATGTCATATTCATTCCAGGACTCAAGCTGACAGGGAAGTTGTGATCTAGAGTGTTATCCATTGCTGGGACATTCCCTTGGGGTTACATAAATCAGCTAGCACACTAGCTCCTAGAGCTTCCACCTAGATGCATATCACTTCTCATATTGAGGAGTTGTGAAGAAGTGTAGTCCTGTAACGTAATTGAAAATAGGAGAATGAATTTATTATGATCAAAAGACAGTCTATAGAATGAGAAAAAATATTTGCAAATCACGTATCTTATGAGTCTAGTTTCCAGAATAAAGAACTCTTAAAACTCAACAATAAAAAGACAACCCAATTTAAAAATGGGCTAAGGACTTCAGTAGATATATGCCCAAAGAAGATACACAAATGGCCAACAAAAACATGAAAAGATGCCCAATTTCGCTAGTCATTAGGGAATGCAAATCAAACCACCATGAGTTACTACTTCACACCCACTAAGACGACTAATTTTTTTTTAAAAAAAGGAAAATAATTAGTGTTGGTAAGGATGTGGGAAACTGGAACCCTCATACATTGCAGGTGGGAATGTAAAATGGTTCAACTACTGTGATTCCTCAAAAAGTTAAATAATAACTTTTATTTTTTTGATCACCCATCAAATCCACCCTCAGGTTTATACTCCAAAGAGTTGAAAACAGGTACTCAAATACATGTATGAATGTATTCATAGGAGCACTATTCACAGTAGACAAAATATCCATCAACTGATAAATGAACAAATTCTTGTGTGTGTGTATTTAATAAAGTATTATTTAGCCATAAAAAGGAATGAAGCACTAATATATGCTGCAAAGTGGATGAACCCTAAAAACATACTAAGTGAAAGAAGCTAGGCACAAAACATTATATATCATATTATTCTATGTTTGTGTATTATTCCATTTATATGAAATGTTCAGGACAAGTAAATCTATAAGGGATAGAAAGCAGATTATTTGTTGCCAGGATCTGGGGAATAGCGGAAAGGAGAACAACAGTTTAATGGGAATAGGGTTTCCTTTCGGAAGGCAGCTATGCTCATCACTATACCACCAATGCTGGGGTTTCCTTTTGAAGTGATGAAAATGTTTTCAAACTGAATTAGAGGTCATGGTTGCACAACAGTAGAATTGCTAAATGCCACTGAATTATTCACTTTAAAATGATTAATTTTGTCTTACGTGAATTTCCCCTCGATAAAAAAAGTTATTTATGATAAGAACTAATGAGTACCACACCTCTCTAAAAATCTCTCATGAGGGAGCTTGTAGGATATTTTGAAATATTTAAGGTACAAAAATACATTTTAGAATATGAAGTGATTCTTTTAATTATAATCCCCATCTTCCTTTGTAGCTATTTTGCCTCTATTGTCAACATCGGATATTTTGCTACACATTTACGTATTTTAACTTTCTCTCTGAAAAGGTCATAATCAGCAAGAAATTTAACCAAATATCCAATCCCTGAAGATCATTAGATATTCCCTTTTCCCTTTGTATAGAGATCAGGCATGGTTACCATCTGAATATTTAAGAGCCAAAGTTAGCAGAGTATTTGTTATAATTGTTCAAGAGGATTTTAGTAGGGGTCAAAATGATCAGAATCTTTAGATCTGGCTCTAAGTGCTTGTTCTGTGTTTTTTAATGACATTTTGGCCAGCTTTGAAAAGAATCCATCAAAGTAGCTAAGAAATAAAGAAGGTTGGGTATGCTGGCTAAGGAAAAGAGAAGAGGCACCATTACCATTTCAGGCTGCAGAGTTCAGGCTATTCAGACCTTAATGTGCTTGCTGATTAAGAACATATTGATAAAAGTCTGATCACTCAAGGTCACTCTGGATTGTACTTTCTGCCCAGAGATGATTTGGTGGTGTGGTCAAGTCATGAAATTCAAATTTTTTTTATTTGCAAAATAAAACGAAAGATATTTAAATTGTTAGAGCAGGTCAAAATGATTTGGCTAATGGTTCCCCAAACAGTCACTGTCCTTTGTAATCTAAGTTGACACTGCTGACAGTGGTGTTTTCTATGTCAGATTTCTCTACCTCAGCAAGCAATACACAGAGAATCACTCCAGTGGTATGGCCGATGCAATACCTGCCCTTTCATCTCTGACCAGCCTCATGCAAAGCATTACAGGTATTTGAGAGCAACTGCATCCCAAGAGTGGGAATAAAGCAATAGGTCATTTCTTTTTGGTTCAGAACACTAAAGACATGAGGATAGATGGAAACAGGCTATCGTATCAGAAAAGGGGAAGAAGTGAAAAGAGACAGGGAAAGGCTAGTTGGAAGAAATTTTTGAAATGTTGAAAATTTTAAAATGGGGATTAAATTTTTGTTTCTGCTTTTTCCTGGCCGTGTGACCTTGGTCATTTCCCTTCCCTTTTGGTGCCTCAGTTTCTTCATCTATACAACAGATGGTGATATTACCTACCTCATTGGGTTGTTATGAAGATAAATGAAATCATTTCACATGAAATGCTTAGAACAGTGATTCTCAAACATTTGCAGGCCTCGCAATCACCCGGAGGTGCTTGCTAAAATAGTGCTTGTTTCTACTCCATGACTTTTTGAGTCAGTAGCTCTAGGATGGGGCTTGAAACCATGCCTTTTTAACAGTTCCCAGGTGACTGTGATGCCTCTGGTCTGGAGAACCACAACTTTGCAAACCATTGTATTAGAATGATACCTGGCATGTGATAAGTTAGGAATTACTGCTTTATAAAATTACAACTGCAGGGAGTTCCCATCATGGCTCAGCAGTAAGGAGCCCAGTTAGTATTCATTAAGATATGGGTTCCATCCCTGGCCTCGCTCAGTGCTTTAAGGATCTGGCATTGCCATGAGCTGTGGTGTAGGCTGCAGATGCAGCTCGGATCCCGCGTTGCTGTGGCTGTGGCATAGGCTAGCAGTTAGAGCTCCAATTTGACCCCTAGCCTGGGAACTTCCATATGCTGTGGGTGCAGCCCTAAAAAAAAAAAAAAAATTGCAACTACAATTTATTAAGCATTTACTATTTGCCAAGCACTGTGGAGATTATTTTACGTGTATTGCCTCACTTAAATATCACCACTACTCTCTGAGAAAATGCTGTAACCAAGTAAGTGATCAGAGAAGAAAAATGGACACCCAGAGTGGTTGAAATTGACCAAGGCCTCAGAGCTTACAAGTGGCAGAGATGCAAATTAACTCAGACTGTGTGACTCCAGAGATTATTCAGGTGACCGCCCGAATCTGGTACTGCCTTCCATCTCAGTAGTGCCTTGACCCTGCCTTTGTGTTCTTCTCTTTGGTGGCACCAAGGCACTGCTCTCTAGTGCCAGGCTGTACTAGACCTTTTGAAATATCTGTTTATTTTTCCTCATTATTTCTACCTTTATCTTCTCCACCTGTTAACCGCAATCAAAGCACACTCGCCCAGCGATTACAGCCTATATCCAGACTGCCCCCCAACACAAATGGTTCCTTTTTTCTATTTTTCATCAGTAACTAGCTCAGATATCTTTAGAAACCCTTCTCTGATCACCTCCCATTTTTTCCCCCCTCCCTCTTGCCTTTTCTCTTTCTCTCCCCACCCCTCTCTCTCAACCCAAAAGAGCTGATCACAGTCTTTCTGAGAATGTAGTGTAGTGGATAAGCACGCAGGACTGGATTTGAATTCTAAACCTACCTCTGCTCCTTACTAGCTACCTGACCTCTGAGCTTTAGTATCTTCATCTCTAGAATGATGATTAGTGCCTACCTCAGGATTGTTGTGATGATCAAATGAGTTTATCCATATAAAATGCTTAACACAGTTTAGAGGATATATACTGTGATATATTTTTTTAAAACTCAAAACATTAGCTATGTTAGCTATGACTTTTTTCATACTGTATTTATAATATAAACCCTACCGGGAGTTCCCGTCGTGGCTCAGTGGTTAACGAATCCGACTAGGAACCATGAGGTTGCAGGTTCAATCCCTGGCCTTGCTCAGTGGGTTAAGGATCCGGCGTTGCCGTGAGCTGTGGTGAAGGTTGCAGACACGGCTCGGATCCCGCGTTGCTGTGGCTGTGGCGAAGGCCGGCAGCTACAGCTCCTGTTAGACCCCTAGCCTCGGAACCTCCATATGCCGTGGGTGCGGCTCTACATAAAGGCAAAAAGACAAAATAAATAAATAAATAAATAATATAGACCCTACCTAAAGTCTATACCCAATATTGTCACCTTATCACCCTGTGTTATTACCGTCTGTTTCCTTACTCACACCCTTTGCTGGGCTAGGAGCTCCCTGATAAGCTCCAAACCTCTGAAGTCTCTATACCAGTTGTTCTCAAAATGTGGTCCCTGCTTGTGATGCTTGAGGTTGTAGTCTAGGCCATGAGTCTGGGTTGACAGCTCACTGGGACTCCGTTCCTTTGACTCCAGGCCATAAAGTCTATCAGTTCTCTCAGCACGTTGCAATTTTCTAGGGATGCTGTAAAAAGGAAGTTTGCGGATTTTTTTTTTTTTTTGCCATACCTGTGGCTTGCAGAAGTTCCCAGGCCAGGGATCGAACCCATGCCACAGCAGGGACAAAGCTGGAATCCTCAACCCACTGAGCCACAGGGTATTCTTTTAAAAAATAAAAAAAGATCTTATGATTCTCACAGTGTGTGGTCCTTGGACCAGCAGCATCAGCATCACCTGGGAACTTGCTCGATCAGAACCTCTAGGAGAGGGATCCAGCAAGCTGTGTTTGCACAAGCCCTGTGCTGAAGTTTGAGAACTCTTCTCCCATGCCTGGCTTAAAAAATACCCGATTGCCTAAGATTCTACTTTGCATTTGCTTGTTTTTTTTTTTTTTTTTCCCTACAAAGCATATTGTTTTTGAGATTTTTTCCAGGGATATATTCTAGTAACATCACAGTGAAAAAGACATTACTGGACTTGGAATTCATATCGAGGTTATGAGAAGAAAAAAATGTGAATCTCAATATTGTATGTAACATTCTTAAACTCAATGAGCATCAAGCAAGCTGAAATTTTCTAAATCTATGCCATTCCTAGGAGGACAGTATCATTTTTAACCATCCTTACCGCAATTAATAAAGCATCAAAAGACTTAAGGAAAACAAGCCTCTGTCGACAACAACAAAAACACCCTTCTTTATGCTAAGCTAAGACAATTTCCCATTGATTTCAAGATATCTCTTAATCACATATTTAACTCCTCTATTGAATTCTACTGACTATTTATGCATACACACAATTACTGACAACTGCAGAGAATTTTAACTCCTTGAGAGGGTTCCATAGGCAAATCCTTAGTGAAAAAACAAAAGTGGCAACTTTATCAAAATACTGTAGACTTCATTTTCACAGTGCAGTACATTCAGGGCTCTCGATAGCTCCTCAGAACCATTACAGCATACTTTGTTTGCATAGTTCTAAGCAAGAGGCTGGGCTGGTGAGGCCACAGAATTTCACTTTAGGGGCCACTTCAGAGAACATTGAATGAGGAGTTAGGGCACCTGGATTCTAGCCCAGGCCCTTCTGTATACCAGCTATATGACCTTGAACAAATCACTCCCCCTCTCTGTTGCATTTTCCCATCTATAAAATACAGAGGACCACGTGATGTTTAAAACATTGCTTCTCTGAATTTTCCAGATGGCCCGAAGGTCAAGATTTAAAGTGATAGTAAAAACTGAGCTCACTTTTTTGTAAATGGAACTGTAGGAACATGACTCTAACCGGGTCTTACTAAGGGCTGTGTAGAAGCCACTGGTGATCAGCATAGATGTTGTCACACTGATGGTGAAGGTGGATGCTTCCCAAGCTTCGCCTTCTTGTGAGCACAGGTCGAATAAACAGCAGACCCAGGGCCTCTTAGATTCACCTTTTCTGTTAAGGACCATCCAGGCTCATGCTGTTTAATTTTGAAACCCCTTCCAATGAGTTCTGACCCTCTCGAGGCGTCTAACACTCTTGGACATCTCTTTCTAGCATTAGGGACTGTGTCACCAGAGGTTCTGAAAGTAGCATGACTTCTGGGGTCCCTCTGGAGTTAGGCAGATCTTCCTAAGAAGGCTCTAGGCTTGGCATACTGAGTCTCTCTTCACTCTTCAGATCATTCTGCCTTAGAGTCTGCTTCCATCTCAAAGGCTTATGCAATGTGGGAATCACCCATGTGTGCCACTGAAGTAGGTACCAGAATGATGTGCTCTTGTTTTTTTCCACATTTTTTGGTGAGCTGCAAAACACTCTTTAGAGCATCTGAGATATCTAAGAATGATCCAGAAAATATCTTTGTGGAAAATGTTTAGGTCATAGAGTAAATACGTATTTAAATGACCACACCAGCAGCACATGGAAGTTCCTAGGCAGGGATTGAATCCGAGTTACAGCTGTGACCTATGCCACATCCATGGCAACACCTGATCCTTAACCCACTGTGCCCCACCCAGGATCAAACCCATGCCTCCACAGCAACCTGAGCTGCTACAGTCGGATTCTTAACCCCCTATGCCACAGTGGGAACTCCGCCATGTATTTTTAAGGTATTAACCTATTTGTCTTCCTTGTAATATCCATTCTTAATAAGTTTCTCAGAAACAATGACCGAAGTAAGAGAGAGCTTCTGATTCTCTCCCAAGAAAGGAAGTAGTGATACTTGTATTCTCCACTAAACTCAGCATTGAAAAGCTTTGTATTGATATTGCTGATAAAGCTATGCTAGAGACATGTCAAAAATTACAATTTGTTGCCCATGGCAACATTAATTGGCTCATTCTGTAGAAGTTTCTACTGCTACTTTAATGTCTAAATATTTGTTTGGGTCCAGAGTTATAACTTTGATAGCTCCTGATTTTGTCTACCTGATTTTGGATCATTACCCTTATTTTACTATTGGTTTTCATATTTAAGTTCTAAAGATTTTTTTTAAAGCTGGTAAATACTAAAACAGCTTCAAGATGAACATAAGCATCTGAGTGCCCCGGGATCTGGCAGTTAGACAAACAAATACAGTCTAAGCAGATGCTTGAACAGCCAGGGGAGGCCTTAGGCAGAACAGAGTACTCAGACTACAGGAGATGCTGGCAGAGCCCAGAGACCATCATTTCCTAGCTTGTAAGCAGCCTAATCCTCCAACATTATGCCTCCAGCTTGGGGAATTTTATTTCAGGTCTCAAAGTACATTCCAGGAGCTTTGCCTTACTTCTCCCAAACCTCTGCCTGAAAGGCCCCATTCCCCCAGAGACTTATGCCAAGAAAACCAAGGGAGGAAGCACAAACTCCAAGCAAGAGAAATGAAATCCCCAAAGTTCTAAAAACACTTCCATGAATTTTAAAATAAGACAGCATTTGTAGAGCACTTCTGATTTGCCAGCCACCGCGCCAAGTACTTTACTGGGATTATCTAATTTAATCCCCGCAACAATTGAGGAGGCGAGACACTGTTACTTACTCACACGATAGCAGCAAAGAAACTCAGGCTGAGGGAAGTTAAGGGACTTGCCCAAGGTCCCAGAGGTAGTAAGGGATGAAACTAGAATTTGGAGTCATACAGTCTGACACCAGAGCCCATGTTCCGAACCCCTACATGACACTGTGTGTAGCATGTGGGAGATGTCGTTGAGGGGGCCACTTGTGCAGGACTGCTACTGCTAGAGATTGTCCCAGACGTCAGCTGCATGCACACAGCCACTGTGCACAGTACTCAAGCCCAGGGCCTGGCCCTGCTGTCCATTGCCCACGTGTCTGTCAATATCCCTACAGTATAGCTTTGCTGGGAGCGGTGATTCTGCCAGCTACAGCTCCACAAATAAAAACCATCACAGTCAACAATTGGCTTGACAGGATACCAGGTGGTAAGGAATAAGAAAGGGAACAGCAAAGGCCTGAATGATTTGAGGGGAGCCTGAGGGTCCTTGGACGCAGAGAATAAATAGCTTTTACAGATATTTAGCCAAATGCACCAAGTGAAAGTCTCATTAAAAAAAAAAAAAAATCCAGCCAACACACCAACGATCAAGTAAATAAGTGGTTGCTAGCAGGTGCACAAAACCATAAAAAAAGAATTTTTTTAAATCCTGCTCTTCCTTCACATTCCCATCCTCGATGGCTCTTCTTGCTGATTCTAACCTGGCATTGCAAGGTTGCTTCAGCATCTGCCCTTTGAAACACAATTATCCTCCTCATAGGAGTTCAGAGACTCTGGGTCAGTGAGAGTTCTGCAGGTCACCAAGCTATTCTCCTTTTGGTCAAGGAGGCGGTGCAAACAGGAGAGGCTTCCAGAGAATTGAAGGAAATGCACCAGGAGGGAGGAATGGGTCAAATGGGAAAAGAATACCACAGAGAACCCAAGGTGATTGAGGTTCCTCAAGAAGGCCCCACGCCTTTTCCTCTTGTTCCATATATAAAACATTGCATTTTGTCCCCTGAACATTAAAATCGTTTACTTTAGTCATGAGCACGTGTATTAGTAGTCAGGGGTGTGAAGCATCTGCATTTTGATCATCTAGATTGGCCTCCTGGAGTATTTCCCTATCATCACTCTGCCCCACACCACTCAGTTGTTATGTCTGGAGAATTTAGGTAAAAAAGCCTGAGTCTCTCTCCCAGATTATCCTAGCGCCCTGCCTTGGATGCCCTGGTGCATTCATTCACTTGTTGGTGCCCACTCTGAGCCAGGTTCTGTAGTAAGGCACCACCAGCGCTACAAAAGATCCCCCACCCTGGCCTCAAAGAGGAGAGAGAGCTGTAAAGAAATGTTTCTCAACTTTGAATTTCCCCCAGCCTCAGGAACTACAAGTATAGATGAGGCCACTTAATGGCAATGACCTGGTTCTCTGCTGCTTACTCCCACCTGCTGATGTAGGAACTGCAGGTTCTGTGCCAATAATGTTAGTGTTTTCAGCAACAAGGCACTTGCAAGTTTTTACTTCTAGTTCAGGCCCTGCTCTCTGTGTGGTTTAGACAGGAGTTAATTGGGTAGCTGAGCTGGACATTTACTCAAAAGCAGCACACAGTAGATGGGAGACACGAACTTGGGTCTCTTTGACTTCAGAATCTGGGATTGTAACAACTGTACTGTTATCTCCATACTCTTAGAATTTTGCTTTTTTGGGAATGTGAACCTTCCAGTGGAAATTATTTTGTCCTTCCATTTACACATTCCAAACTTGAGTTAGGATTGTGAGAACAGGGGACGCTAGACAAGGCAATAAAAAAGATGAAAACCCCATGCCCCTTTAAAGCCACATTTACAATCTCTCTCAGCTGCGGAAACTAAGAACTGGGTTTTTACAAAGCTCTTCCCCGTTCTGAGGCTAGAGAGTTTCCAGAATTTGCCAGCTAGAAACACTGGACTGACAAGCCAAGCTATAACTACTGAGTACAAAGTACTCTACAGCTGTTCTCCACCTTTATTTTTAGATTCTTTTCTGGGTAACAGTGGTAGCTGAGGCTGCCTGCAATCCCTTCTTGGAATATGTTCTGCCCTGTTTTTCTCCCCTAAGACTTTGGTTTCAAATCCACCTAATTACTTCCTTCTGCAGCATTAAATCACAGTAGCTTCAAAATGGAGATGACCCAGTGAGTTTAATTATTCTCTAATGTGCCTCACTGTGGCAAATGTGTGTTTACTACATAAATAACCATTCTGGAGGACATCAAGGGGTTTTGTTTGTTTTTATTTTGTTTTGTTTTATAAAGACAAGAGTGTAAGATTTATCTCAATTTTAAACCTTGAGTGCCGTCTTTTTCAAGGAATGGTATGCTACAACAAAACTGTTCACATGACCTCAGAATTTTTCTCCCTGTCTTCTTTAAAGCAAGAGACTGAGTCCAGTTTTTAGGGAAATTGTATCAGCTATCACCCCAATGATTTTTTCTTCCCGTGGAAATCATCACTGTATTAATAAGCATTGGCACTTTTTATCACGGCATTAAGCTGGAACATAGCAATATATGTATTAAAAGCAAGAGAGCAAGATAAATAAAAGGGTGGGAAAATAAAATTTGTTGGCTTTTTTATCCTTTGACCCATGTCAATTGGAAAATCAAAATGCTATTTCTCTTTGACTCCTTCTCAATTTCCCTTTTATTTTTTTCCTGTGAAAGCAGAATTCAGTGTGGCTTTAAAGAGAAGAATATCAGTTCTTTCTAAAACAAGATGTTACCTCTTAATTATCAGGGGCTGTTTCTACCCCACATTCAGAAATGAATCCACAAAGATTCTGTTGTTTTTTTTGTTTGTTTTTTTAACAACAGATAGACTTTCTGGAAGGGCCTTGTGTAGTAGCCATTTCACAAGGAAGTGGAACCAGTTGCTCTGAGGTTGCTTTGAGTCATGATGTAGCATCAGGCTTTAGTACCCACTTTAGTTAGACCCTGCTTAACTCTACACTGCAAAGAACATGGCAAAGAGATCCTAGGGGTCCCTTGAAGGAGGGCATAAAAATTCAAGAGGAATTTGTCCATTTCATTTTTCATTCATCTAACCTTTCATCCTTGAGAAAATTTGTAATCTCCTCATACCAAAATAGAGCATAGCAAAAGTGTTATGCTGAATTGAGTCAATTTAAGATCATGGGGCTCCTCTGGGACAAAAGAGCACAGGAAGGAAGGGCAGTATGCAGTAGACTATGTTCATTTGTGCTGCCCTTTCTGATCCACACACTGCAGGGCCTGGCTACTTTGCAGGGCCTGGCTACCTCTACCATTTCATGCCTCTTTCACTAAGATGCCAGAATTTCCCATCCATGACAAAGACAACAAATGGAGTACTATGATACTGGGGGTTTCTACATAGATTATGAATTTTTACCAGATCAGTTAGAGCCAGGGAACAGCATTGTCCTACAAATGGAGACTTGAGTTCTAGGTCAAGATGTGTTCATCTCTAACCTGGGGATTTCTAAGCCTCAGCTTCCTCATCCTTAAAATGGGTAGGTTGGATAAAAGACATCTCTGTGTAGCTTTCAGCTCTAGCATTCTGTCATATTTCTCTTCTCCTCCTCCTATTTCTCCTTCGGTTGAAAGCTAACCACTGGGCCTGGGGACTGTCTGGTTCAGTGCCATTGCCAAAAGACATCTGGGATACATGAGGCTTTGGGGCTTTGCACACATGACCTGACTATACTCATGGCTGGATCCATCTTTATTTCCTAGGCAACGAACCAGTATCCTCACCAAAACTCTGGTAAATGTGTGTCTTCTGGGTTGCAGGGCTATAAGCCATGTTGGATCATTCTTCCATTCTGCTTTATGATCTCTTCTACTTTTGGGTTCTTTTTTGTTTTGTTTTATTTTTTATTTTGTTGGTTGTGTTTTAGCCAGGTAATGGTGATGATTATACTTTCTTTTTTCAAATACCTTCAAATCTCCAAGTATTAATTTAATTAAATACCTGCTAACTTCCCACTGGACTGGAGGTCATGGTGGGTTGAAGATACATATATATTTATATATATTATACACACATGTGCACATGCATTCAGGAGAGATGAGATTTACACAGGAAGTAGTTGTATACAGGCCACCATTTGTAAGTGAATTACATCTAAGACAATTAAATGTCATATTATATAATGGAGGCTGTATGAGCCATGGGCCATCAACAAGGAAGGAAGGTGTTCTAATGATTAAGGAAGACTTCATCAAGGAAATAGGGTTATAACTGGTTCTTGAATAATGGGTAGGATCTGAATAGGTACAAAAGTAGGACGGAAGGCCTTACAGGAAGGGGTTACAGCCTGAGAAAATGTACTGCATTAAATTAAGGTCTTTTGGTTTAAAGCAATAGAAACCATGCAGAAATCTGGTACTCAAATGTCATGCCTAAACTAACGGCATCCACATCATCTGGAAAATTGTTGGAAATGAAGCATCTTGGGCCCCACTGTAGACCTACTGAATTAGAATGTGTGATTTACTCAGATCTTCAGGTGAGTTATATGCACATTAAACCTTGCCTAACGTTGGAGTAGGGTAACCGTTCCCAGCCTTGAATGTGTATTGGCATCCAAAATCAAGAAATAGCTAAATTAAAACCACCAAATCAATAAATAGTATTTAGTAAGAACGTATCATACATGTAAGAATAGTTCGCAAACTGAGAACTTGCAAATTCAAAGGCTGGTATGACGCTCAGGGGCGTGAAGATACAGGATGGCTAATAAAGTAAAAATGAGGAAGTTGTTTATCCTTCACGATGACTGGTTATTACACTGGAGGTTTCCAGATAGCAAAGGATTGGTTAAAAGTGATTATCTCATATAATTTTTAGGAAGATGACTTGTTTCTTTTGTGTATTTTATTTTTGTCTTTTTTTTAGGGCCACACCCACAGCCTATGGACGTTCACAGGCTAGGGGTCAAATTGGAGCTATAGCCGCTGGCCTACACCACAGCCACAGCCACAGCCACACACAATCTGAGTTGCATCTGTGACCTACACCACAGATCATGGCAACGCTGGATCCTTAACCCACTGAGCCAGGCAAGGGATCGAACCTGCATCTTCATGGATACTAGTCAGATTCATTTCCACTGAGCCATGACAGGAACTCCATGTTTTTTATTAGAGTATAGTTGATTTACAGTGTTGTGCCAATTTCTTCTGTATAGCAAAGTGGCCCATTCACACACACACACACACACACACACATATATATACATTCCCTTTCTTATATTATCTTCCAACATGGCCTATCCCAAGAGATCAGATAGTTTCCTGTGCTATATAGTAGGACCTCATCACTTATCCATTCTAAATGTGATAGTTTGCATCGACTAACCCCAAACTCCCAGTCCATCCCATTCTTTCCCCTCTCCCCCTTGGCAAGCACAAGTCTGTTTTTTATGTGAGTATGTCTGTGTTTTGTAGACAGGTTCATTTGTGCTATATTTTAGATTCCACATATTAGTGATATCATATGGCATTTGTCTGTTTCTGACTTACCTCACGTAGTATGAGAATCTCTAGTTACATCCATTTTGCTGCAAATAGCATTATTTTGTTCTTTTTTATGGCTGAGTAGTATTCCATTGTATATATGTACCACATCTTCTTAATCAATCCCTTCATCTGTTGATGGACATTTAGGTTGTTTCCATGTCTTGGCTATTGTGAATAGTGTTGTTATGATAAGGTTCTTTTATGATTGTCAGAGGCATTTACAAGAAATAACCTAGGTTTCACTTATGTTCATGAAATAAGATAGCTTTAATTTTGCTTACATGTTTTAGATGTTTTCTCTGCTCAGGGTATTCTCAAGTCCAGTCTCCATTTTGTATTTAATTTTAACATTGGGATCATCTGGTGAACTTAAAAATAAAATAGCAGGTCTCACTCGCATTGGCCTGAAGCTGACTTAAATAGTGGGCAGTGAAGGGATAAGTTTATTGAAATGTCACTAGAATATTTTTTGGAATTATTGAAGAACCAACTCAAGAAGTTCAAAAACCAAGGTAGCTGCAGAGAAATATGAGGTGCATTTCTAGAGAAGTGCTTCTCAATTTTAATGTCTACCATTAAACTAGTAAACTTTGGGCAGAAGATAGGAATGCTACTTTCTATCCGGGGTCATTTTCAGAGAAGGTATAATTCTGAATGAGGCAGCTGCCCTACAAAGAATCTACTATAACCACCAGGACAAAAATGAGCGTGGAATATGAAATTGCATGAGAACACAAAGGATTTGGTCCCTCCTTTCATTTGAAAGCTTCTTGGCTTAGATAACCATGATCATGTTCGCATATAATCTCATTGCTTCTTTGTTTTGAAGGTGTGGAAAAAAATTCTCTTCTTCCCTTCTAGGTTCTTTGGCTAGTCTAATAATTAAATTGATATAAGACCAATTAACAGGAGAAAAACAAATTTTGTGTGAACAAGAGCCCTATAAAAATATGAGACCCAACGAGCATCTAGGCAATTGAGGCTTATAAAACATCCTAAACTAAGGACACAGGTAGGAGTCTGGAGATACAGAAAGAAAACTATTTACAAGAAGGCAGAGAAGATGTTCAGAAAGCAAAGATTACTCTGTTATGCAGATAAGTTTCTTGGGTAAAAACATACCTCTGGTGCAGGCTCTCTCCCTGGTATAGGCCTCCTTTCCAATGTCAGTTTAAGCATTTGAAGGGGAGGTAGGAGTTTTTCCTGAATCTGCTGGGTTTTGTTTGCCTTTAGGCTCAAAGTAATCCCCAAGCTAAAGAGATATGTTTTGGAATAGCAAAATCAGCTCCGATTCAGTTTCATTTGTTTCCTTTTATATATTTTGTAAATGATTAATTTTTAAAAATCTCTAACAGTACCAAACAGTGTACAATGAAAAGTAAGTCTGCCTTCCACCCTAGGTTATCTACCCTGCAGTCTTTTTAGGTTCCCTACCCAGAGAACACCACACTTTAATTCTGTCACACTTGTACCTTTGCAAAGCCCACTGTTTCTAGCTCTGAGTTTGATTCAACAAGCCTGTGCCATTTGGAAAGCTTCCATAACCATTTTATTATGAAAAGACTTTCCAGGAAATAAATTTTATGTCAGTCATTTGAAATGGAAACAAGCAGATCAAATTAACATTCTAATACCACCTTAACCTTGTATCACAAGAATTCAAATTTTACAAAGGACCTTTGTATGCATTATCTTACTTGATCTTCATTTTGTTTCTGTGAACTTCTGCAGGGCAGGTATTTCCCCACAATTAAGCAGTTTCTGAGGTTCGGGTTACGATTTGTCCCGAATTTCATTGTTCACCAAAATGAAAGGACTCCTGAAGATGCATTGTGCATTTCATGTGTAAAATTGACGTGTAGTCAACTATTTAATTTCAACATTTCTCTTACGAGCCCTCTTGCCCCTGCCTGCAAAATTCTACCTGGATTATCTGCTAGGGAAGGGTATCTGACCCCTTTCACCCACTACAATATTCTCTAGGTTTTCCCAGGCCCAGCTATTATAATTAACTAACCAAACTCAGGTAATGATGACAATACCTTACTGTCAACTAAATTTCTGGGTTTACCACACAGCTTGCTGTTCAGGAAAGCATCAGTTCATTCAACAGATATTCCATCCTACTCTGTGTCTGGTACTGTTCTAGGCACTGGAGACAGAGTGGTACATGAGACAGGGGAGCCCACTACTTTCCTGTAGTTTACATTCCATTCGGGGAAGAGAGTCAAAGAAGCAAACAAAGTATAAGAAATTTTAGATGGCATGAGTGCTTTAAGGAAAAGAAAAGAGGAGTTTCCCGGTGGCACATTGGATTAAGGATCTGGCATTGTCACTGCTGTGGCTCGGGTTGCTTGTGGTGTGGGTTTGATCCCTGGCCTGGGGAATTTCCACATGCTGCAGGCATGGCCCAAAAGAAAGAAAGGAAAGGAAAAATAATGATGGGCGATAATAGAGAGGATGGCTCATGCAGGGTGCTCACTGCTTTAGATTAGAGGAGTCAGGAAGACTTTCTGAGGAGTTAACCTTTTAGCTGAGATTCTGGTCCTGGAGCTGTGCCATTTGCTAGCTATGTGAACCTCAGGCCAGTTACTTAACTTCTTTAACTATTACAATTGACCCTTGAACAACACAGGGGGTTAATCTGCCTATAACTTATAGTCAGCCACCTGTATCCTGGGTTCCTTCACATCTATGGATTCAACCAACTGCAGACCTTATAGTCCTGTAGTGTTTACTGTTGAAAAAAATCCATGTATGAGTGGACCTGCGTAGTTCAAACCTGCCTTGTACAATGGTCAACAGCAATGCACTCCTCTGTAGAACATGGGTTATATATATAGTAGTATGGGTTATATATATAGTAGTATAATGATGATATCTACCTCGTGGTGTCATTTTGAGGATTTAAATGAGTAATGTATGCAGCAAATTACAAAGTATACTACATCATAAGTGCCCAACGAAGATTACAGTGTGGTGATTCATGATTTAAATTATGTTAAGGAAAATGAGATTTAGAAAAGTGATGATAATGGGTCACTCCATGTGGTTATAACTCACTCAGGTTGTCTGTTTGCAGTTAAATAGCAAACGATGCTGTCTTTGAGATACTTTGACAGGTTGAAGACCAGAGCAATTTGGGGACAGCCAACCATTTCATGCTGTTCAAATCAGAATAGAGCTTGCCATCCCATGCTCAGACTTCTAGAGGAATATGAAGCGATCATTTTAATGGTCTCTAGAAAGAAAACAATACAGGGAATCAGTAATACTAAATACAGTAGGTAGGTAGGTATAAAGCGTATTCATTAGGTTAGTTGAACACTAGTAAGCAACACTCATTCATAAAAATGAATATTCTCCTGTAAAACCCTTCACCTATTTTTTTCTTAGCTCAGTGCATTTTTAATCTAATAGAGTTAGAAAAAATTAATTCTCATGTGCTTAAATCATTACATTTTTATATTCAACAGTGTCTGAGATATACAATCTATAAAACTTGTGTTATTACAAACTGATAGGTTGTGATGGTGCATAATAAAGCTAAACCAGTGTTCGCAGGAACAATTCACAACCCTATGACAAAAAGAGCCAATTTAGTAAAATAATCTGCTCTAAAGGGGAATGCTAAACATATCTTCCCATGCTCACCAGAGAGACAATCGCAGAATTCCTATTAGGATCCTCAGAATCTGGAATCCCATTCAGGACAGAATCTGGGGTCTACTTTCATCCAGGTGTTTAGCAAAATGAACTGGAAGAGACTTGACTCACTGTCCCAAGTAAGATCAGAGGCCAGTGGACAGATGTCTTCGAATTATACTCAATAACAAAGATAGTCCCTTTTTGTTGTTCCACTTAGTACCTAACATACAGTTATACTGAGAAGCCAGAGTTGGGGTACTGAATGAGGAATACGCAGATTGTGACCTACTAGGTGAGGAGCAGATAGCCGCAGAGAACTCCCTCAGCATCTTACCTTCCACTTCGGGGCAGTGAAACCCATGGGATCATTTCTATTAAAGGCACAGTTTCTTTCTTCCTTCCTTCCTTCCTTCCTTCACTTTTTAGGTTCACACCCACAACATATGGATGTTCCCAGGTTAGGGGTCAAATCAGAGCTGTAGCCGCTGGCCTACACCACAGCCACAGCAACACCAGATCCAAGCCCCATCTGTGACCTATACCACAGCTCACAGCAACGCAGGATCCTTAACCCACTGAGCGAGGCCAGGGATTGAACCTGCATCCTCATTTCCACTGAGCCTTGATGGGGACTCCTAAAGGTGCAGTTTCAATCAATTCACACACACAAAGGAAGCTGAATCAAAGATTTATTATTACTTACAGATCCAGGATTGGGGGTGCTGGCAGTGCAATGAGCCAGGGGAAGAGCAGGCTTCCATCCTAGGTCACAAGTCAGAAGGAGATAGAAAGCAAGGTAGCAAGCAGCTACTTATAAGGCGGTTACAGCAAAAGTCACTAACTTTGTGGGCTTAAGTGTGGTTATTTTAAAAGGTATCTCAGGGGAAAGCAAAATGGGCACTTATGGCGGGCATCCTAAACTCAAGTCCTTGTCTAAATGTCTAGACTCTGGGTGTGATCAGGTTACCATACTGTAAAATGCCTGAGCAGCAACTCAGAAAAACAAAAGTTTTTTTCTCAAAAGTTCTTTTTCTCATCACAACAGTGTTAACTCTGTGCTAGCCTTCATTTGGGACATTCTACGTGGACTAACTAATTTAGTATTCATAGCACTCTTACTAAGATAAGTATTATGTATTTATTTACTAGAGCTGCCATAACAAAACACCACAGAGTGGTGGTTCTCCTGTGGTGCAGCAAGTTAAGGATATGACAGTGTCACTGCTGTGACTCAGGTTGCTGCTATGGCATGGGTTTGATCCCTGACCCGGGAATTCCATGTGCCATGGGTGCAGCCAAAAAAAAAAAAACAAAAACCCAAAAAGCAAACACAAACGAAAAACCAAAGAACAGAACATAATACCACAGAGTAGGTGGCTTAATCAAGAGGAATTAATTTTCTTGACGTTCCGGAGACTGGAAATCCAAGTTCAAGTTTTTGGCAGCATTGGTTTCCTCTGAGGCCTCTCTCCTTGGTTTATAGAAGACTGCCTTCTTGCTGCTTCTCCTCTGTGCATGTGTACCCCTGGTGTTTCCTCCTTCTGAAAGGATAAGAGTCCTATTGGATTAGGGCCACACCCTAATGGTCTCATTTTAACTTCATCACCTCTTTAAATATCTTATCTCTAAATAAGGTTACAGTGTGAGGTGCTGGGGGATAGGACCTCAACTTAGGAATTTAGGGGGGAGTAGAGCGACAATTCAACCCATAACATACCATTATTATCTTTGCTCTAAAAGTGAGGAAATTGGGGCT
Source organism: Catagonus wagneri (assembly GCA_004024745.2). NCBI lineage: Eukaryota > Metazoa > Chordata > Mammalia > Artiodactyla > Tayassuidae > Catagonus > Catagonus wagneri. The sequence continues at coordinate 9,778,913 of PVHT020000015.1, read as the reverse complement.
CTAGGGTATTCTGGCCCAGGTAACACACTAATTAGTGGCAACACTGAAAATCGAACTGGAGCAGTTTGGCACCTGAGCTAATGTTGCCAAAACTCAGCCTCTGTGCACCAGGGCAAAAAGAATCTCAGAGTTTTGGGTGAAGGGGAAAGAAAAGCTTTATTGCTTCTTCAAGCAAAGGGACACACACCCTGCTAAAAACTCTGTCTCTGCCCAGTAAGATTTGGTGAGGAGTTTTATAGTAATGGTTCAAGGGTGGGATTGTTTTAAGGATCAGGGTGTATGCAGGGTATCTAGTCCTTTAATCTGGCCTCAGGTGGTCTCCTGATTGAGTTTTTGTGGTTCTTGAGCAACCTTCTCTCTGGAATGAAGAAACTATGAACTTCTATCTGAAATGAAGAATGTTTCATCAAACAGTTAACATTTTCCATTTGTTGGGGGTTTTAGTTCTGCAGAATAGAACACAGATATTGCTATGTGTATCCCTTGAAGAGGAACCAGGACCTTGCCCCAAGGCTTCACCTTTGTCTCTTGACTGCCCCTCCCTTTTCTCTGTATCTTTTCCCTTTCCTGATTAGCAGTGGTTTGAACCTTTGGGCAGGTCATGGAGGCTGAAACCTATTCCCTACAAGCAAGAAGTGTGGGGACAGAGAAGGGCTTCTGTGTCCAGGAGCCCTGCAAGGCCCTTCTTGGTTTCATTAGCAAGCTTTTACTCACTACCCAAGAATACTTTGTGTAACAGGAAGGTAGGGTTCCCTGCTTCCTCCTTGAATATCCCTTAGCAGACTGGTTTCTCTGCACAATTTCTCATTATATGTAGGATGGGGGCAAAGCTATGACAGTTATTACTAACTGAATTTTATTATTGTTTTGAATTTGGGAGAAGGAGAGACCAGATAGCATTTGTTAGCACAAGGAACAACCTGTGTTGAGTGAGCATTCCCTAGAAGAGTATATCTCTGAGGGAAATTGTTAGGCCGGCGGAGACACGAAGTGGCCCCCAAATGGCAAAGAGACCCCTCATATCAAACAGACCCCATGAGGAACGGACAAGCCTGTGCGGGAAGATAGGCCGCCAGCCCCGCCCGCTCCAGTGGACAATCGAAGCCACACCTACCCGGAAAGCCCTCAAATGCCTACCCCCGACCAATCACCTAGGGACACGGTGGTCCCTTGCCTAATTTGGCAAAGGTACTACCCGGATCCAGACCCAGAACCAACTAGGCCTAAAAACCCCTGCGCTCCCAACCTGGGCGCGACTTCCCTGACTCCATGCCCGAGAGTCACGGAACCTCGCCCGGGAGCCAAATTCTCCAATAAATCCCGATCGTCACCTTTTGCATGTATCTCCTGCTTGTTTCTTTCTCCCCTCTTTCCGTACTAAACAAATTTCTTACAGAAATCCCCATATCTGTTATATTAATATGCTTCTATCTGGGATGTAACAAATTCTGGGAAGAACAGAACCAGAGGACCTTGGCTTCTCTCCCAGTTTCCCAATGTCAGGTCTCGCAAGACCTCCCGGTGGCGGGGTATGCTCTGCACTTGTCTCACTTCCTGTTTTCAATGAGGACGATGAGAAGAACAGACAGTAAAGGTGGCCTGAACCCCTGAAAACTCTGCTTTTGAGACATCATGGAGATCTGTCTGACTTCTAAACAGGTCACATCCTGCCTTGCTTATTACTTGAGCTGATTGTTATCAACTTTGCCTTTCTCCTTTCTGAAGAACTGTTTTCAACAGAATCTTTTTCTTTTGGGAAGCAGGAGGTTGAAGAGCAATGTGTAGTTCCCAGGAAGAAATTTATATGTGCTATAACTGTAAAAGTTTGCTTTATGCAAGTACTATTCCGGCCCTGATGAGACGGTTTTGAGAAATATTTGTCAGTGGCTTCCAAGAGCCACATACTTCCAGATTTGTGGGATAAATCCACAATCATTAAGTGCTTTGAAAAACAAAATCCCTTTAGCTTTTTAAATGTCACACTTGAAAAGATTTAAAAATGGCCAAGTTTCCAAACATTGACTTTTTCGGACAATGTTTTGTCAAGATATTGAGAATTTACAATTAATAAAGTCTACAACCTACTGGTTTACTTCAGAACTGGTTCTTTCTGGGTTACACTTCTCCCTCTGCCATTAACAAGAAGTGACCTTGCCAGTCTATTCTTGAATTTTCTTTTTCATTTTTTTTTTCAATAAATGTGTGGGTTTTTGTTTTATTTTGTTTTTCTGTTTGTTTGTTTCGTTTGTTTGGTTGCACCTGCAGCATGTGGAAGTTCCCAGGCCAGGGACTGAACCCACACCACAGCAATAACCAGAGCCACAGCAGTGACAGTGCCAGGTCCTTAACACTTGAGCTACTAGGGAACTCCTCTTCTTGAATTTTCAATCTGAAAGAATATCAGCGATTACTTAGCCCAGCTCCTTCATAAGGCATGGTGGAATCATTTAATAAGCTTCAGGGGTAAGGAGCTGATTTTCCTTGTTCACTGCTGTCCTTCCAGGTCCTAGCACAATATTTGGCCTGTGATAGGTATTCAATAAATAGTTTAAAATGGGGAAATGATTAGGGACTCCTGTGGCTGAAAAATACCTTAAGAAAGGCCATATGATTAATTTCCCTAACTTTCTAAAAGTCATGTTAAATCCTCTACAAAATACACATTTATCCTATTGTTGAATGCTATCAAAAAAAGAAATTTTACAGTCTCTGTAGTAAAATATTCCAAATGCTGATGACCTTCGCTGATCAGAAGTCAAGTTGTTTCTTTGAAGACCAGTGCTCAGTTGCCTCTGTCATCTCTTTCTCTAACCTGAACTGAATAATCTTTACCATTTTGAGTTTTTAGTCATCTTCTTAGTTCTCCTTTAGAACCTCTAACTTTTTCTTGTCCTTCTTAAGAACTAAAAGTACTCTGAAAGTACGGAGATCAAATATTCAAAAGATTACAGAAAGGTAAATGGAATTTAGCTAAATTCTATTTAAAATGCAAATACACACAAAAATGATAAGTAAAACCCTTTTTCTTTTAAAGGTACTTTCCAATGGCGAGATGGGTTTGGCAAGTAGGGAAGAGTGAGGAAGAGGTTTTTTTTTTTGGAATGTTTTCTTCCATGTGGATTTGTTTCAGTCCCCCTTTTAGTCTGTGCTTGACAGTTCTTCAGAGGACTGCTATTGCAAATGCATTGTCGTGCCTGTTAGCTGAACTGCAAATTGTCACCTCTCTCTTGGGAATTCTACCACCTGGTAAGACTGAAAAAAAAAAATCAAGAAAATCATTTCTAATTGCTGTAGTACTGAAGCTGACCAGAAACAACGCAGATCCAACCTTATTTTCCCTGGAGTGGCTGAGCCTCAAAGTTGCTGGCTGCTTTCCTGATTAGCAACAATAGTTGATTTTTAAGAATATGCTATGGCTCCCCAGAACAGGATTGCAGATTGTGGGCATGTTAGAGGAGATGATAAAGGAAGTTTCAGACCTTAATGATAAATTGTCATGGGGTTTTGTTTATTTATACAGCTTGAATGTTTCAGAAAATTGAATTTTTATTATGTTTTTATACCTTTAGTTCCTAAGCCTCAACTCACTCCTATGGGGAAAAAGAAAATATAGCATAAAGCATAGCTTGCTAGCTGATGCACACTCTGAGAAGGCAGCGTGGACACATAGCCTGTCAGTACTGGGTGGTTTCTTAGCATCCTGGTTTTTTTGAAGACATTATTTGCAGTGTTTCTCTAGCTCCAGATAATAACGTCAAGTACAAATGAAAATAGGTGTAGTCCTGTGAAGCTAGAAAAATATTAAGAAGTTGGTTTTCTATTCTTGTTTTTTTCTTTGTCAACGTTATACATGCACAAAGATTAAAGAGTCAAATAATGAAGAGTTCCCATTGTGGCACAGTGTAAATGAATCTGACTAGTATCCATGAGGATGAGGGTTCGATCCCTGGCCTCACTCAGTGGGTTAAGGATCTGGCATTGCCTTGAACTGTAGTATAGGTCACAGATGCAGCTCGGATCCTGCAGCGGCTACAGTTCCCATTCGACCTCTAGCCTGGGAACTTCCATATGCCACGGGAACAGCCCTAAAAAGCAAAAAAAGAAAAAAAAAAGTCAAATAATGCAACAGAGTTCTATAATAATAATAATTCTCTAATATAATATATGAAAAAGAATAGTTCCTTGACCTTCCCTATATTCTATATCTTGCTCCCTGTAGATAACGTTCATTTATTTTAGTGGGGTTTGTTTTGTTTTTTTTGCTATGTAATGCCATTAATCTAAATCAGCATTGCCCAGTAGAAATATTAGGACCACATATATCAATTGTAAATATTCTATTAACAATATTTAAAAATGAAAAAGTTTAAAAGTATTTCATTTAACCCAATTCCAAAATACTATCTTTGAAGATGTATTCAATAAAAAAATTAGATATTTTACGTTTTTTTTTCCCCATACTCAGCTTTAGAAATCTGGTATATAGTTTACATTTATAGCACATCTCTATTTGGCTCTTAAATTTTCGCTGAAAATGTTTGATCTGTGTTTAGATTCCCTATAGTTTGAAAAAAGGAAATTCATATATCTAAGTTGTTCCAGACACACTTAAAAGCTTTTCAATAACAGAATTAACCATAAGATCTTTAAATTTTAATTGGCTAAAATTAAATCAGTTTAAAAATTCAGTTATTCAGTTGGTCTAGCCACAGTTCAGGTGCTCCATATCCACATGTGGATGGTGCCTATTTTATTGGAGATTGCAGGTCTAAATAATATGATTATACTGTTTCTTTGTTAGTTTTTAGTTTTTGATATAATCTAACATCCCACTGGGTTTTTTTGTTTTTTGTTTTAGGGCCGCACTGGCTGCATATGGAACTTCCCAGAGTCGGGGTTGAATCAGAGCTACAGATGCCAGCCTATGCCACAGCTCAGGGCAATGCCAGATCCTTAACCCACTGAGTGAGGCCAGGGATTGAACCTCCATCCTCATGGATACTAGTTGGGTTTTTAACCTGCCGAGCTGCAATAGGAACTCCTTAACATCCACTGTTGAAAATAAGATTTAACGCTTTTATAATCCCCAACCTCACACACATATAAGCATACCCTCTTCCTATCCTCCCATCCTTTCCTAATAATTATATCTTTGATTAAATCAAAAATTATAGTTAATAGTTGTCTTTGTTTTCTTTCCCTTAGTTTTCTATGTATTTATTATTTCCCAAGTAAAAACCTCCTTTAATACATTCAGACACATCAAGTATTCTCTCAATTTCATTTGCATGGCAATAATGTCTCTGATAGTGTTTGGAGTGGAGTGTGCCAAGTCCACTAATCACCGTCATTCTTGGAATTCCTTTTGCCTCTCTTCTAAGTTGGAGTCCATGTGACTTTTATGCTCAGCCTTCCTCCATTTTGATTTACCCCTCCATTTCGGAAGAAGATATGCCCTAGTTACTTTCTGGAAAAGTGTGCATGGGAGGGAGGGATGTTTTCTGAGATTTTTCAAGTTTGAAAGTGTGTTTATTCTACCCTCACATTTGATTCATAGTTTGGTTGTGTACAGCATTATAGGTTGGAAAGAATTTCCTCTTACCACTTTGAAGGTTTGTTCCATTGCCTTCTAGTTTCCAATATTGCAATTGAGAAAATTTTTGGTCATTCTAAATCAGTTCATTTTCTCTGAAAACATGGGATCTTCTCTTTTTCCCAAATATCCTGAAATTTCATAGTGATACGCTTTTGCAATGGGCCCCTTCAATCTATAGACTGATGTCCTTTAGGAATAGGAATTTTTCTTGAATTATTTCTTTGATTTTCTTCTTTATATTTTATCTGTTCTTTTTCTGAAACCCCCTAATATTCTAATAATTCTCTAATTCTGTTTACCCTTTCTCTCCCTTTTCTATTACTTTGCCTTTTTACTCAACATTCTGAAAGTTTTCCAATGACTTTGTCTTTAAAACATTCTGCTCTTTTGAGTGTTTGCATTTCTGCCATATTTTAAAATTTCTGAGGTATCTTTCTTATTCCCTGAGTAGGGGTGTGGGTGTGTGTGAAACTTGTTATTGTTTCATGGATTTTTTTTTTTTTATATTTCACTGCATAGTCTGTTTCTCCCCCAGTTCCTTTTGTTCAAATTTTTGCTTGTTTTGTTTTGGTCTCTGGCGTTTGTATGAGACTTTCCTCAAATGTCTGGCCATCCTTTGCTATCTGGTTATGCTGAATAACGAGAAATTGAAACGCCTGTTATAAACTCTGAGCCCACATGTTTCATTGTAGGGTGTTCTGGTTGAGTCATTTCTTTGGAGAACCTCTCATTTCAGTATTTTTAGGTCTTTCCTGTTACGATGATTAGATTCACCAAAAAGCACTTCAGATTTGCTGCCTGGATAATGACATTATGAGAGATGAGTGGGGAGAGGGCTCTGGGGATCTCCATATTCAATTAATGCTTTTGTTTTCATTATAGTACCCAACCCTGAGCCAGACTGGTGACCCCTGCCCAGAGCCTCTGTTTTAGCTTTACAGAGAATAAATTCCTAAGGTTCTGTCAAGGTCTGAGAAGATTTGTTCTCCAGTGCATGGAGAAGAAAGGGGGATTTATTAGTTTTAATTGTTTCTTAATGTAAAATTTGACAATGTCAGTTGAATTGTTTTTCTTTCCCCATTGTCTTTTTAGGATTAGGATCTTTTAGGATTAAGCTCTCTTCTAGATCAGGGACTATTTATCCCAAAGCTTTCCAGCTTCTAAAAATTTAGTGCTCTAGGCATCTTTCATGTTTACCTGTTATTGTAGGTTTCTGCCTTTTAAAGTAACCCCTTAGATTTTAGGAGAAATCAAAGGCCAATATATATTTTTTAATCTTCCTTTTTTAATTTGAAATCCTACTTGTCCTTCTTTCGTGTTTTTTGGAAAGTCATTGATTTCTCTGGTACAAAGAGTATATGAATCCCTTCATTCTCTGAATTGCTAACCCATTTTTCTCTCTTGTGAAAAATTTCTGCAAATTCCAAGCTGCCATGGTAACATCTACCATCCCATACTTGTTGTGGTGTGCACAGTGAAGCAATAATTCCTGGATAAAAGAGATGGCCAAACCCTCAGTTTAATAAATATTAAGACAGAATTAAGTGATTCTCATATTGCACTGAGTTTTTCTATTAAAAAATTTTAGGCTAGATGAGGGAAAGCAATAACAAATGCTAATGTTGCTCTAATTGCCTTATTTTGAAATTACTTTAATTTTAATTTATTTTTATCTTAAATAATTTTCAAAATGTCATCAACAGTCTCTACCTTAATAACTCTCAAGTACTGCACCAGTACTTAGGTACTCTAATGGTAAGTCAGATGTTTTTTCTTTTGCTTGCTTGCTTTAGACTGTGGAGGGGATAAATCTAGAGTCCAGTATGGCTTTGCATCTTCCTCCATTTGTCATCTATATTAATCAAAGCAGTTAAATAGTGTATTAAAGAGATGGAAACTCTACCTTATTTTATAAATTCTAATGTGTGTGTGTGTGTGTGTGTGTGTGTGTGTGTGTGTGTATATATGTATATATATTTGCCCTTTTAAAGGAATATCCAATTGGAATGTATCCTATAATACATAATACATTTCTCTCTTCTTTTCTCATTGAGAGAGAGAATGTTAATGAGGAAATATAGCAAATAACATTATGAAGAAGATAAGTTGTTGCTCCAAATAACAAGGTGCCTTTCTCTTCTTATTCTTTGTGTAAGTTTAGGGAGAAGAAGCAGGGCCTTTATACAGTGGAAATACAGAAGAAACTTATTTCACACTAGCAAAGGCAATGTGAATTGGCTACCTACTAAAAGACAAAGTACCTGAGAGAGAAGTACCCTGGTCATTTTGACCAGGACTTTGGCCTCCTGGCAGTTGGGATAAACCCATAGGATAGCTTTTTGATTTTAAGCTATAATTCAGAATGATAAAAATAAAGTCAAAGATTAGTAAAGCTGACAACAAATTATACAAATTATACATAGTCATATGTTTCTTTAAAAAGACAAAGCCAAAACAAAAGAAAATCTTAAAAGCCAAATTATCTCTTAATAGGTTTAAGCGAAGCTTTTTTATTTGAAAAACAAACAAACATTTTTTTTTTTTTTTTTTTTTTTTTACACTAGATGATGGGAATAGTGTGTTAATCTTTTCCCTAAAACACATTTAAGGGTTTGTGCCTTATTGTGTGGACTGTATGGCTGTGCCATATTACTGCCACCTGGTGGCAGCATACCTAAATTGAGCCTTTGTAAGATTTTTTTACTTTTTAACAACGTGAGTATTCCCTCGAAGAGCAGTATCACAAAACTAGAAATATGAAGGACAGAAAATATCACACGTACTCTTCCAGGTACTTAGAGTCTATTTGTGGGCACTTATTTAGTCTACTTCCATATAGAAATAGACTGTTGTGATCCCCTTTCTGCCATTTACTTGTGCATTTATTTTCTTGGTTGCTAATGTGAGCTATCTCTGGGTTACTATCTCTAAATCTGAGATAATTTGGTCTTTTGGTAGGGGTATTGAATCCTCTTTTTTCAAGTATATATAGACTGCTGAGTGTTGGAGATGAGCTTGTGGGCCTTGTGTATGTGCCTCATGAATGCTTTGATTAACTTGTTAATGAGACAGGTGGAATCTCATTACGTGGAAGTTTGTCCTGATGAAAAATCGTAAGTGTATGATAACGAGGTTGCATAAACGGGGCTTGTCGGGGACAACATGATGAGCTATGTGAAACCTCTCTTTGGTACCCTGCCTCCTTTCTGCTTTGTCAGTACCTCAGATATTTTGCAGCAGCCTTTTCTCTCTCTCTAGGGACCTGTTCTGGTTCTCACCTTCCTGTCCAGAATAGAGTCGCTCATCCAGCCCTCCCCTCACCAGGGCTTCCCTTATCATATTTCCCTAAACCCTGCAATCAAATGGAAATTGACATCTCCTGGATCTTCTCTGAAGCTCTTCAGGATTCACAGCACATGGGTTTCCAACCTTCTCTCTACTGCAATGCATGTGTCTGATGACATTCACATACATGACACGACTACCATCACATACTGGGATTTCTACAATTGTACACCCTATAATTCTTGCACACTCAAGAAAGTGTATCTGATAACTGAATCACTTTACTGTTCAGCAGAAATTATCACAACATTGTAAATCAACTATATTCAATAAAATGGAGTTCCTGTTGTGGCTCAGAGGTAGCAAACCTGACTAGCATCCATGAGGACATGAGCTGGATCCCTGGCCTCACTCAGTGGGTTAAGGATCTGGTGTTGCCGTGAGCTGTGGTGTAGGTCACAGATGCAGCTCAGATCTGGCGTTGCTGTGGCTGCGGCGTAGGCCATCAGCTACAGCTCTGATTTGACCCCTAGCCTGGGAACTTATGCCATGGGTGTGACCCTTAAAAAAAAAAAAAAAGACAAAAGAACCCCTATATTCAGTAAAACTTAAAGTGGAAAAAAAAAGTCTGTGAACCAAATAAAAATTTTAACATGTGAAACAAAGAAAAGAAAGCATGTCTAAGTGGGAAGAAGTAGAAGTGGTGATATTATAGGGCTATCCTTGAACATGTTTTATTTTTATTTTATTTTTTAAATCTTTTAGTAAAGAACAAGGACCTATTGTATAGCACAGGGAACTATACTCAGTATTTTGTAATGACCTATAGTAGAAAAGAATCTGAAAAAAAAAATATATATATGTAAAACTGAATCATGTTGCTTTACACTTGAAACTGACACAATATTGTAAATTAATTATACTTCAAGTTAAAAAATCTTCTAAATTTCAGGAATTTTTAAGCTACCATATTACATTTCATAACGCACTGTGAGATACCAGTATGTCAAAGACACTTCAATACACTATTCTGGTCCTTAGACACCCTTTAAGCAGTCCCCAGCCCTGAGGCTGCCACACTGTGAGGAAACCTGAATTAGCCTAGGCCACTTCTCCATATGGAGAAGCACTGAATTATAGGAGGAGAGAGATATCTGGCCAGCTTCCTCTGCCCCAGCCCACTGCAGTCTGGCTCCAGCCACTGTCTGGCTGCAATTACATGGTCTGTTCCAGGCCAGAACCTCCCAGATGAACCCTCCCTGATTTCCTAACGCATAGAAACCATGAGATATAATAACATGTTTGTTAACATTTTCAGCCTCCATGTTTCGAAGTGATTTGTTATGAAACAATAGTAACTAGAAAAGGAAAAGTCACCTCAAAATCTACAGAATGGGAGCTTAAATAGAAATTGCACACATGATCTTGGAGAATAGCAGACCTCTAGGGGAATCCTATTTATCCATCTCTCCAATAAGATAGCAAGATAAGAAAGCATAATTGATAGATTATAGATGGGAAGCATAGTAGCAAAGGCATCCTGACTAATTGTACTCGCAGCCTTCTACAGCCATATAAGGGTCATTGACAAACAGGCAGAGGGGATGAGAAAATGCATTATTCTTAGCTATATTTTTTTCTTAAAAATCTAGGCTTTCTTAAAAATAAATAAATCTGGCCTTTCTTTAGAGCAACACTGTTTTATTTAGTGCTTTCTGTATCTATTACTCCCTTATGTGAAATGTGGTGGTAATGAGCCAGATGATGGATTTGGTGGTAAAATTGTTTTGGTTACTCAATGTTTGTCAGTCTGTAGTGATATATAATCACAAAGAATATGCTTATAGACAATTGAAGGGAAGGAAAAGGAAGAAGAGAAAAATCAATTCAGATATAATGGTTTATCCTGCTAATTTACTGACTTAATAGTTACTGTAAGTTCTTCTAATACTCACATGCCCCTTACAAAATGATTGACTCAGATAACAAATTGCCCATGCAGTTCATTTCCATCCCTCTTTATAGGATACCATGTAACATACTCTATATAACCGGAGGAAGGGGACAGTCTGAAGAAACATCGATGATGGACTCTGTGGATGAAACTGTGGCTTTGCTGTAGGCAATGTAGAGCAATACTTAAAAGAATTCCCATGCAACCTTCCAACTTTAGGATGGAAAAAAAAAATGTTTCTTCCAGATACTTTAGCAATTAAAATGCAGTTACTTACCCTAACCTTAGCACTCAAAAAAAGTTATTTTATCCACTAATTTTCAGGATAGCGATCTAATTTTACCTGTTTGACTCAGCAGATCCAAATAGTACATGCAAGTTTTACTCAGTATTTTAATTGCTTTTCCCAACTACATACGAGAAATTTGACAGTCTAGGAAAGTATATTAGTTTTCTCTAGGGCCCCAGAACATGGATGCTGTAATTTGCCAAATGGTACCCTTGCAGTTTGTAAGTTGATGCAGCTTCTCCAAGTGTCTGGCTTTCCCCCAGGAAGGGATGGAAACCCTTGGAGAATTTGGCTCATTAACAATGAGAGATATGTGAAGTTTACTCAATGAATGCGGAGCAGAAGTAAAATATGGCTTTTTTGGAGTCAGTTTGAGATTTTGTCTCTGCTGATCCCTTTTCACAACTCTCTGATGGACTATTGAATCCGAGAAGAAAACACCTTGTGAGTGAAAGTATGTGTGGCAAATATTAATGAATACTGAGTTAGTCCTGCACTGCAAGGAAATTTAAAATGCCACGGTTCTAGTTAAAAATTGATTTCTTCTGGAAAATAAGGATTGGTTCCATCCAAAATAGTACGTAATGGAGAAATGCCTGACTTAACAACTATATATTTAAATGATAAATATACTCATCTATGAAGGCTAGTGTTTGTGGCCATTTCATTGTAATTGTCATTATTTTTACTGAATTAGTATAGTTTTAAGAACAATCTGGCTGGAAAACATGCCTTGTCTCTGATAATATACAGTTACCCTATTCTTAAAACTAGCATGATTTCAGCTTCACCGATTTCTTTAGAATGTCTTTTGAAACAAGTAACTTAGCCTTGAATGACAGAAGTAGGGAAAAGCACTGTTTGCCCTCCCCACCATCCTCTCAGTCACCAAAGAGAGCTCCACGTAATTGTGTTTATTGTGGTGACATTCACATAGCGTAACCCTGACCATTTTAAAGTGTAAAATTACGTTGCATTTAGTACATTCACAATGCTGTATGACTGTAACTTCTGTTTAGTTCCAAAACATTCCATTGCTCTAAAAGGAGACTCCATACCCATTAAGCAGTAATTCCCCATTCTCCTCTCCCTCCAGCACATAGCAACCACTAATCTGTGTTCTGACTCTATGGATTTACTCTCCGGATGTTTAATATAAATGAAATCATGCATCTGGTCTTTTGTGTCTGGCTTCTTTCACTTAGCATAAGGTTTGCAAGATTCATCCACATTGTAGCATGTGTCAGTACTTTAGTCCTTTTAATGGTTGTATAATACTCCATTGTATCTTTCTTTATCCATTCATCTCTTGTTGGCCATTTGGATTGTTTCCACTTTTTGACTATTGATGACAGGGCTGCCGTGAACATTTATATACAAGTATTTGTTTCAAATTCCTTTGGGTACATAGGAGTGTAATTGCTGGGTCATACGGTCTTTCCATGTTTAACATTTTGAACAACCATCAAACTGTTTTCCAGTGTCCTAACCATTTTACATTCCTTCTAGCAATGTATAAGGTTTCCAATTACTCCACATCTTCACCAACGCTTTTTTTTTTTTTCCTAGCTCACCTACTGAGTATCTCATTGTGGTTTTGGTTTTCAGTTCCCTAACCACTAATGATGTTGTACGACCTTTCATTTGCTTATTAGCCACTTGCATTATCTTCTTTGGAAAAATTTCTATTCAAGTCCTTTGTTCATTTTTTAATGCATTGTTTGTCTTTTTGTTGTTGAGTTGTAAGAACTCTTTATATCTTCTGGATATTAGGCCTTTATCAGATATATGAGCTCCAGGTAATTTTGAAATATACTGAGCTAGCTATAATATTATACATTCCTAGTGACAGTTGGTAGTAATTTTTCATGGAAATTCTTGGACCTTCCTCAAAAAAAAGAATGAGATCTAGACCAATGGCTTGGGCTTATATACAGAAAGACACAGTGATGAAGATAATTTAGCACTTATCTCAGAATCTAATAAATATCTGCAGTTGAAAACAGATTGAATTCCATGTTTGCCATTTCAGTTTAAAACCAAATATCTAACTCTCCTTTTGCCCTCAATACGATGGAATATGTTTGGGGCATGAATTGAATCCTTCTTACCTTGGAAGACTACAACAGTGTAAGAAGCTAGAGGAAAGGCATTTTCTCATTCATAAGAGAAATGACTGAAGGAACTAGAATTGTCTAGCCTAGGGAGCAGAAAATTCAGGGGATATTATAGCTGTCTACAATATTTTAAGGGTTGTCATGTGGAAGAGCAATTAGAAGTGTTTTACACATCCCCAAAGGGAAAAACCAAGCCCAATGGGTGGAAAGACTTCAGGGAGACAGATTTTCAATTCTATTAAAGGATAAAACATTTTAATAGTTAAGGTGATCCAAGGCTGGAATGGGCTGCCATGGCAGGAAGTGGGCTTCACATCCATGGATGCAGGAATGCATAGCTCTCAAGTCAGACAGACAGGTCAGAACCTCAGGTCTGCTTTACACACTAGCTACATGACCTGGGGCATGACTTATTCTCTTCAAGCCTCAATTTTCTCTTATATAAAATGGGGCTAATAATGGCTACCTTACAGGAATGCTATGATGACTAACTGTTCAGTCCACGGCATGTGTACATTGAGTACAAAAGTAAATAAAACAGCACTGTTTTCATGATGTTTTTCTCTATTTTTCCCTGTCTTTTTTTTATTCCTTTACCTCTCTCCCTTTCCCTCCTCAGCCCCTTTTTCTTCCCCTCCTTTCTGATCTATGTGTTCATAGTTAAATTTGCCTGTGTTAAATATTCATATAGGGTAGCTCTTTTCTAGTATGATAGTTATGAGATGTTCAAGCAGTAGTTAGATAACTCCTTATCAGATATTTAATCTAAGGAACTTAATATTGGGTAGTCAGTAGTACTAAATAGCCCCATCCCCACTTTCAACATAAGTTGTATTAATTAGTCAGATTTAAAAACCAAAGCATCTTAACAAACAAGCCATGCTCCTTCTACTTCTTTCCCTTTCCTTCCTGAACTGTTTGGTCCTAAAGTCATTCAAAGTGTCCAAGCAAGGTAGGCGGCCACACTCTAAGGAACAGAGATACCTAAGGGGCCTAGAGAAGGGTGTTGAAGGCAAACAGGATGAGAGAGGCATCCATACCTATGTGTGACCAAGTAAGGGATGTATGAAGAAAAAGAGTGAAGAGGATGCCCTGTGGAGGAAGAGTCCAGAAGCAGGTCGCCTAAGGAGGAGTGTCAGAGCCTGAGCCTGCATGGGGATGACTGGTAATGGCTGTGGGAGCATAAGCCAGATTAGAAGGAATCCACACTGGGGACAGTGACCGCTGTGTAACCTGGAGTTCGGAGCCTAAGTAGGACAAGAATATCTACTCAGGGGAGGACATGGCACCAACAATGGGAAATTAGTACATGTAAGAGGATTTATCAAATACATTAAGAATAATAGCAAACTTTCTTATATCTGAGAAAAGTGAAAATATGGAAAAGGAAAAAACTAGAATTCTGTGGTATTGGATTGGAATTAGAGTTATTGGTGTCAACTCATAGTTAATCAATATACATAATTAGATAAAATTAACATGGATGTTAACTTGTATGTGTATATATACATATGGTATGTAATATGTTTGTCCTCTAGTTCTGTTCATGGAGAGGACCTGGGAACAGTGACAGTGAACACATCTACCACTCAAGATCTGAGTGGTAGATGTGTTCACTACCCTTCTGCACTAAAAGGAACAAGGACTCTTTGGAGAAATGGATGATTTGGGGGCTAGGGCAGGGCAAAAACAAAGTGATCATAGAATATTGTATGGTAGAAAGTAAGGGGTGCTCAGAGAATAATGAGGACATGTCTAAGGACGGAGGAGCTATTTTGAATGAATCTCCCACTGGCCAAATCTGGGACAATGTAAGCATAAAAGTGAATATTGAATTTATAGATGACATGATCCTATATGTAGAAAATGCCAATGAACTCTCTAAAAAGAAACTTCTAGGGCTAATAAAAGAATTCAACAGTGTTTCAAAATATAAGATTAATGTAGCAAAGACAATTGTTTTTCTGTACAATAGCAATGAATAATCCAGAGAGGAATTTAAGAAAACAATTCTATTTACAGTAATATTCAAAATAATAGAGTACCTAGGAATAAATCTAACCAAGCAGGGGCAAGACTTGTACACTGAAACCTATACAACATAGTTGAAAGAAATTAAAGAAAGCATAAATAAATGGAAATACATTTTGTCTTCTTGAATTGGAAAACTTAATATTAAGATGGCAGTATTCCTTAAAGCAACTATAGATTGGATGTGTTCCCTATCAAATTTCCAATGGCCTTTTTATTTTTCAGAAATGGAAAAAACTCTTAAAATTTGGAACTGCAATAGCCCAAAATACACAAACAAAAATGTAAAAGAACAAAGTGGGAGGAGTCATACTTCCCAATTCAAAACTTACTACAAACATACAGTGATCAAAATACTGTGGTGCAGGCATTGTGATTGATATATAGACAACAGAATGGAATTGGGAGTCCAGCAATAAAACCATACCTTTATGGCCAATTGATTTTCAACAAGGGTACCAAGAGCACACAGTGGGAGAAAGGAGAGTCTTTTCAAGAAATGATGCCAGGAGAATTGGATATCCCATGCTAATGGATGAAGTTGAACTCTTACCTCATACCACATACAAACATGAACCCCAAATGAATCAGAAACCTAAAAGAAAAACTAAAGCTGTAAAATGCTTAGAAGTAAATGTAGTAAAATCTTCATGACTTTGTGTTTGATAATGGATTCTTATATATAAAACAAAAAGCATGAACAACAAAATAAAGAACACATAGGTTGGAATTTATCAAAATTAAAAACATTTTTGCACCAGGGAACATTATCAAGAAGGTAAAAAGACAACCTACAGAAAAGGGAAAATAGCTGCAAATCATAATATCTGTTAAGAGTCAGCTACCTAGAATATATAAAGAACTCACACAGAGTTTTCTTACAGAAAGTATAAAGAAACCAACCTCAAAAAAGGCAATCCAATTTGAAAATAAGTAAAGGACTTTAATAGATATTTCTGTAAAGAAGATATTCAAATAGCCAACAAGCATATGAAAAGATAATATCATTAGTCATTAGAGAAATGAACATTAAAACCTCAATAAGATATCACTTTATAACCACTAGAGTAGCTAGAATCAAAACAACACAAAATAACCAGTGTTGGTGAGAATGTGGAGAAATTGTAACCCTAATACGTTGCTGGTGGGAGTATAAAATGGCTGAGCCACTGTGGAAAACAGTATAAGATTTTATCTGGGGATTATGGAAATATTTTGGAACTAGATAAAAGCAGTGATTACACAACATTGTGAATGTACCAAATGCCACTGAATTGTTGACTTTATTTATTTTATTTTTTATTTTTTTTTTGTCTTTTTGCTTTTATGTAGAGCCGCACCCGCGGCATGTGGAGGTTCCCAGGCTAGGGGTCTAACAGGAGTTGTAGCTGCCGGCCTACGCCAGAGCCACAGCAACGCAAGATCCGAGCCGCATCTGCAACCTTCACCACAGCTCACGGCAACGCCGGATCCTTAACCCACTGAGCAAGGCCAGGGATCGAACCCGCAACCTCATCGTTCTTAGTCGGATTCGTTAACCACTGAGCCACGAAGGGAACTCCTGAATTGTTGACTTTAAAATAGTCAAATTTATGTGAATTTGACCTCAATAATGATCAATCAATAGTTATGGATAGTAATGGATTATTCTCTATTCAAAAAAGTAAGAAGTCCTAAGCCTGTGGTGATGTAAATTTTAAAACTGAATAAATTGAAAGTTTGATGAGAAATGGATTTCTATATGGCTTCAGTGTACCCTCTCATAAAATATTAATATGGTCATTAGATGCTTACATTAAGGGAAAGTGGGTGATAGATACATGAGACTTGCTATAATATATATTTACTATGAATCTAAAACAATTTTAAAATTTAAAAAAATTCAGGGAGTTCCCTTAGTGGTTCAACAGGCTAAGAACCTGACTAGTATCCATGAGATGCAGGTTTGATCCCTGTCCTTGTTCAATGGGTTAAGGATCTGGCATTGCTTCAAGCTGTGGTGTAGGTTGCAGATGCAGCTTGGATTCTGCACTGCTGTGACTGTGACATAGGCCTGCAGCTGCAATTTGATCCCTAGCCTGGGAACTTCCATATGCCAAAGATGCGGCCCTAAAAAGAAACTTTTTTTAAAATTTCAAAATGTGCTAAAGGGATAAGATTAAATTTATAGCAGAGAGTCTTGACAGACATTAACTTAATTATCAAAGTGAACACCACTAACAATGGAACGAATAGAGAATACATGGCATGTAATGATGGATGCAATGAGAAGAAGACAGCATCACTTCTGTGCTATTCCTCCTAAAACTCTATAACTTGATCCTACTTAGGACAAAACATCAGACAATCCAGACTGAGGGAAGAATTACAGAATAACTGGCCTGTAATCTTTGATAGTGTCAAGGTCAAAAAAGACATAGTCAAAAAAAGGAAACTTCCCAGGCTCAAGGTGGGGAAAGAGTCGTGAAAACTAAGTGCAACTCCTTATTTTGAACTGGATCCTCTTGCTCTAGAAAACATTATTGGGACAACTGGCAAAACTTGAATGGGCTCTTAGAAAGAGGAAGAAATGTTCCTCTACCTTTCTAGGTTCTTCTGCCTGGTCTAAGAATGAAATTGACATGAGACAGATTAACAGGAGAAAATCAGAATTAAATAGCATGAATACATGAGAAAGACCCAGAAAAACTAACTTCCAAGTCTGCTATTTCTTAGAAAATAACTGGCTTAAAACAATTAATATACCAAAGAGACATATTTTGGAGTGGCAAATTCTGCTCCCCGGCACAGTGGCGGTAGTAATGAATGTCCTGATTTGGGTGATACTATTGTGGCTACATAGGAGAATGTCCTTGTTTGTAGGAAATATGCACTAAACTGGTATTCTGAGGTGATGGGGCATCAACTGACTCTCTTAAATGGTTCAAGGCAAAAACATTATTTATACTGTAATTGCAACTTATCTGTGGGTTTGAGGTTACTAAAAGCAAAGAGCAAGAAACCATAAGTCAGTTTACTAAGGCTGCTCTTCTTTGAGGGCCTGAGATGTCATTCTGCACTGCCTACCATGTGAGAATCAGATTTCCGTGACTGTTTTGGCTGTGGCTTGAAATGAGCGGTTCTGTCATTTATCCTAATCTTTCTTTTCTTGGGATAGGTTACTCATGACAAAGCTCATTACCAAGGGAGGATGGGGTGGTTGAAGGGAGAAGCTGGGGAAGCATTATGCTGCCCAAGGAACTGCCTAAGGAACCAAACTTGGGTCTGCTCGGCCATGCACGACAAAGCTAATCAACTAATACCAGGTTGTGGTGAAGGAAAGTGCAGTGTTTATTGCAGGGCACCAAACAAGGAATCCAGGGCAGCTAGTGCTCAAACTCAATGATGAGTTTCAGGGAGGCCTTTTTAAAGACCAGGTGAAGGAGGGTGGGACCAGGGCATGTGAGCAGCCTGACTGGTTGATGGTGCAGTATCAGGGCAGTGTCACAGTGGTTAACATTATCAGTCCTTAGGCTCTAATAGGTCTGGGGGCTGTGTGCTCATGGTCGTCAAGTAGTTAACTTCTTCCATTTGGTGGGGGCTTTGGCAAATGTAACACAACTCAGGATATGTGCATTAGATACTGTTACCTAGGTACTTCAGACAGGAACGAAACCAGAGGATAAGGGGAGGGGTCTGCCCCAGGAAGGCCCCATAAGGTCCTACTCAGTTACAGACAGAGCTATGTGGAAGACAGTGGCATAACTCTCCAACCTTGGCTTTGAAGAGGGACATGATTAGGAGCTGGTGCTCACCACAGACAGTCTCATTGCCTTCTCCTCACCTCAGCGGCTAGATAATTGCCTCACACTTTGAGGACAGCTTTGTTTACATGTCGACCCAGTTGGTACCCAGCTATCTTACTCACAAATCCATCCGTTTTTAGGGCCCCAACAAGCCTGTTCTGAGAAGACTCACTCTCTTTTTAGTTGAAAAAGAGGGAACTTAGCTTTAAAGTTAACACTGTCAGAATCTTTTATTAGGAGCGGGTAAGAGCAGGGGACTTTAACTCAGAGAGGAAAGGGAGCCTCATTTCTTAGCATAATGACCAGGGAGCATAAAACAGTCCAGGAGCCACAACATAAAAGTAATGTCTATGAAGTGTGCAGTTAAGCATTACCTAAATATAATAAACTGCAGGCAACAGCATCCACCCAGCCACACACGGTCAGATTACTCCCTTATCCTTTTATATTACAGTATGACAAAACCACTTTCAGAGAGAAATTGGGGCTTCTTCACAGCAGTTGTGAAGATATTAGAAGCTTAGCCCCAGCCACGTGGGCTGCATCTACAAACACAGACTCTTTAAAATCAAACTACATTTAAAACTCTCTGCCTTTCTACTTGACCAATCCATGCAGTTGATGATGGTACACATTGGTTCTGGTTCCCATCATTTTTTGGACCCTTATTTTATTTCTCATACTATATCAAGATACTTTGGAAAAGGTATCCTGTGAAGAGTGAGAACACAGCACACACTACAACTTTTCCCAGCTTAGATGCTGGTCCAGTGTTGGCAAGCGGGGAGGAGGAGCACATGAATTGTTTCTATGAAAATGGCCCTTTGCGCTTAGATAATTATAGTGCTCTAGCGCACTCATTCATGCTCATTTGAGGTGCTCAGGTGAGTATGACTTGGTCCTTAAAGCACCCTTCTTGGAGTAGAGCAAATTATACTTACATTCCCTATTTAACAGGAGGTTATACATCTTAACAATTAGGCCATTGCAAATCACCGATGTCTAAAAAAAAAAAGGAAAAAGAAAAGAGAGGGAAGACATCAGTAAAATAAAGATGTCATTGGTCTAAAGAACCAGAAACCAGATTGATGGGGATGTGGACAATTGACACATTTCCTGGTGAGGCCTTTGTCTAAGAAGGATCTTCAAACTACAGCCCTCAGGCCAAAGCCAGCTTGCTGCTTGTTTTTTTGTTTTATATCATATTGGAACACCACCATGCTCATTCTTTTACTTACTGTCTATGGCTTCTTTTGCACTATAATCACAAAGTTAAGTAGCTGCGCAAACAGACGGGTCCTCAAAGACTAAAATATTTACTATTTAACCCTTTGCAGAAAAAGGCTGACCTCTGCCCTAGATACCTCTGGCATACAGCACAGCACTTCTGATAAAACTCTGGGTCCCTGGCTCCTGGCCAGGTCCAAAGATGACAGTCATATCCTCCTTGCCTATATAACTTCTTTAGGGAATCTGTCCCAGACACTGGTGGGAAAGGGGAGCTCACGTGGCCCTACCTTTCAATCACAGCTAATAGGGCCCAGGCTGGAAACCTGACCCAAATGCCCATGAAAATTGGCAAGAGAAACTATTTTAACTGGCATCTGTGAGGTTGAAGCCAGAGTTACTATTATGGCCAATCAAACTAATGTGCAAGCTTATGAGAAGAGGGAAAAGGAGCTATAAACTTTGCAGGGAAGCTTCTATCCACAGAAGGGAAATTGGGAGCAGACATAGCACATAAGAGAGACCTCAAGGCTGCAAAGCGACAGAGAGAAGCAGACCATCTGTCTCAGCACTCTCTAAGACCCATATTGTAACAGAATGCAGTTCGGCTGCTCGCTACTCGCCAGCCAGTAATACATCGAGGAGCAAGTGTTGGAAGAAAGGAAAGATGCTTTATTCAGAAAAGCCAACAATCTAGGGGATAAGGTGGATTTGTGTCCAGAGAACAATTCTGAGGATTCTGCTTGGCCCTGACATTTTTTAAAGGGAAAAAGGGAAACCATCTCAGTTAATCAGATAGGAGGTCAGATTCTCATTTTTCCATTACGTGTAGACTTGCTGACCTCTTCCCATCTTCTTAGGCTGCTGTCTTGCTCACATGGTCCACCTGCAAATTTACTAAGGGGAAAATAGGGGTAAAGGGTCATTCCTTTTTTTTTTTTTTTTTTTTTACAGCCACATGCACAGCATATGGAAGTTCCCAGGCTAGGGGTCAAATTGGAGCTGCAGCTGTGGTGTACACCATAGCCACAGCAACAAGGGATCCAGACCACATCTGTAACCTACACCTCAGATTGCAGCAACTCTGGATCCTTAACCCACTGAGTGAATCCAGGGATCAAACCCATATCTTCATGGACTCTATCTTGGGTTCCTAACCCTCTGAGCCACAAAGGGAACTCTGGGTCAGTTATTTTTAACTACTTATTCATTCTTACTCCTTTCAATCCAGGAGAGGAATCAACAGGTTAGATAAGGTATTGTATATATTTAGTAAAGCAAAAATCAGGAGCTAAGTTAAATGTTGCATAGTGATCTCATCTTTTTAATTAAGGTCTAAAGAAAACAGGGATGAGCAAATAGAAATGGAGTAAAGGAGCTGCTTCCAGTGTGATCTGGCTGTATTTCCTATTATTTGGGGCCTGTGGAATTTCATGTATTTCTCAACCTAAATCCCTTTTGCTTTGTGTGTATTTAATTTTTTTTTAATAAATGACCCTAGACAAAAATACAGGTAGGTATAATATTTATTGAGTGACAGTGATGTTGTGAACATTGTTCTAGATGCTCAAAATTCAGTTGTGAAAGATACAAACTAAAATTTCTGCCCTTGTAGAGTTCATACTGTATCTCTATTTGGCTCCATTTTCCTACCTTTCTTTTCTCATTATTCCCACTTGGAAAAAAGAGATAAAACAGTACCCATCTCAGTTGAGTTATCAAATGACAAAATGAAAACAATTGAGTAACTAATTTGATGTCTTTTAATTCAAGGGAAAACAATCCGTGGATTTGGGAAATGCAGAGCACTCTTCGCATGGATTTGGGGCAAGACTGAGCTTTATAGCGCATTAGAAGAGGCCTCCTGGAAACAAGGCATGGTTGGCCAGGAGGTGGAGGATTTCCTTACAAAGCTGACAGATCCTGTTTTCTAGAAGGTAAGCCAACCTAAGCTGAGTTGAAGGACCGTGATTGGTGTTAGGTTTCCTTGACAGGGAGGAGTTTCCTCTAAGTGTAGGCTGACCTAGGTTAAGATTTGTGACATGGGCCGGGGCCACTGGGGTGGCCTCCATTTTGCGGGTCCTGATTTATAAATTAACTCTATCAGCGTTCATTTGATGAGGAAATGGAATATGTACATGTATACGTAAAGCACATTAGAGTCTCTGTCACTAAGTATATATGTGCAGTAAGTGGGGGTAGTGGTTGAAAAGGGAAGCTGAAAAGGGGGTTCTCTTCATGGCTCAGCGGTTAACAAACCTGACTAGGATCCATGAGGACACGGGTTCAATCCCTGGCTCATACAGTGGGTTGAGGATCCAGCGTTGCCGTGAGCTGTGGTGTGGGTTGCAGATGCGGCTAGGATCCTGAGTTGCTGTGGCTGTGGGGTGTAGGCCGGCACTGCAGCTCCAACTCAAGACCTGGCCTGGGAACTTCCATATGCCTCAGGTGTGGCCATAAAAAGAAAAAAAAGAGAGAGAGAGAGAGAGAAGCTGAAAAGAAACAGGCTATAGCTAAAAGAAGGCTTATGAAGGAGGGCAAAAATGGACAGATATTGGTGTGAGGACTACAGAAGCATAGAATCCTCTGTATCTTTGACTTCTGTAATCCAGGAAGTGTCATTCACTATCAGTGTCCCCAGCAACAATCCGCCTTCCCACCTTTGTAACTCATTTATACTTTTTTTTTTTTTTTTTTTTTGCTCTCTCTTACCCTCCCCAACAGAAAGGCATGGGGAGAGGAAGGGGGAGCAAGGGTCAATAATTTTTTCTCAGCTTCTCTCTGACTATGACAGTGGGTAGTTGTTGTGTTTGGGACCCCAAATGTCCCTCGGTGATTTCTACTCATCCAGCAATACAAGCCTTGTTATGGCCAACCTCAGAACTATTTATAAAAAGAAACATCAAACAGATAGACTGGAATAGATCCTAAATAAAATAAGCTTATTTGGGGGGAAAAAAAAACAACAATAAATGGTCTTCATTTTAAGAATTTTCCTTAAAGTTTTAATATTTTGCGGAATGGACCAAAAGTGTATGCAACCACCTAGAACAAAGTGGTCTGGGGTTCAACTGCATTGAAATCACATGAGGGTGCATTTTGAAAGTAAATTACTGGGTTTCCCCCACCCAGATCCACTGAATCAGATTTTTTACTAATAGAACCTAGGAATCTGTGATTATGGCAATCTTCTGTGGTGATTGCTAAGCTGTCTGAGCTTGAGAATCACCAACCTGAAATGCCACTATCAAAGACTCTTTGGTTCAAGGTTCTGGCCTAAATTGTGACTATTTTTAGAAAAGATAATACACTAAGATGTGAATGTAATGAATGTGAGTTAATTTGTATCCAGCTCTACAACATCACAGTTCACAGACAGCATGACTGGAATGAGGCGAGAATGAGGGATCAGCGAGACACAGGCTCCTGGTGGAGAGAGCCCTATTTTACAATTTTTCACAAGTCTGTTCTGCCTCCACATAGTAGATGGGCTGTATGTGGACGCTTCTGGTTATGAGATGTCATCCCATCAGAGGTTGCACTTGAGCTTGGTTCAGACTTACCTGACAGGCAGGCCTGCTACTGAGGTTGACTGTAAACTTTGCTGTGCATACTGGGGGTGGGGGGGACTTTCCTCACCCCTTCTAGGTTCTTTTGGCTGGTGAAGAATTAAATTGACTTGAGACAGATCAACAGGAAAAACTCAAACTTATGCTCATACATGTAGGGACCCCACAGACAGGAGAGCTTCAAAGACCGAAAGGGAAAACAAGGTGTCTAGGCCATCTGAGCTGAGAAATGGGATAGGGACCTGGGGCTTCAAGGGACAGGAGGGTCATTCATAGGATGATAAGAGGAAGAATAGATGTTTGCTAATTAGATGTTTGCCTTGCTGTGTAGATGGGGCCACTTCGACAGACTTTCTCTATGGTAATTTTCTTTTTCTGGGAAAATTCCCTAATTTAAATTTTTCTAGGTAGTTAGGGAGGGACAGCAGTTTCTCTTGAGCCCACAAAGACTCTATTGGCTTTAGCTCAAAAATTCCACGTGCCAAAGTTGTACATCCTGGAGAGGCCTGCTGTGAGCCACTACAGTAGGTAAAAGAAGACTTTTCTAGGCAAGGTTGGTCCAGCTTGCACTTGGTTCTGTGAATGGCAAGGGGCAGCGGGACCTTCCTGCCCTCCTTTGCAGGCATGTCTCGGGGGATGAGAGCAGGGACCCTCCACGCACAACTCAAAACTGGTTCCTTCCCTGGACTGAATGACCATTCCTGAAAAATCCCAAACTCTATTACTGTCCCTGTCTTTCCTAGAGCTGAATTAAAAAAACAAAAAAAATCATTAGGTGTGTGGGGAGCAAACTTCCTTTCTTGTTAAATGCTATAAAGCCAAGCCTTGTGGGCAGCTCTCGCTGATTATCAGGATTTTCAAATTGACTCTTCTACTGTGTAAAAGGAACTTAATTCCGTATCTAATTTTAATCTACATCCCATGGTCAGGCGTGTTGTGTTAAAGTATTTGTTAACATTTAAAGAGGGGGAGTTGATTATATCGATCCTTCTTGTGTAAATTGGCCAAGGTGATCAATTTTGGGTTGTAAACTTTTGATGTTTAAATGCATTACCTTAATACCATTTAAGCACAGTCAATTATCAACCCCATTAACCCATAGTGTACAGTCTGAACTTGGCATTCAACATTTCCAGAATGGTGACGTGAGGAGGGGAGTTTAGCAATTTGCACGCAGAGCAGATCGGCTGTTCTCTTCCTAGCTATTTCCTGTGTATGTTGCTGACACAGGCACTCGTGGGCCCTTTGGCACAGTCAGATTGTGCTGCCAAGATCCGTTCTTCCTCCCTCATCCCATCCTGACTGCAATCATGAGAGAATGAGCAGATTTGTATTAAGTTAGCATTCAGGCAGTTAGTCTACAGGTAGGGAAGGATTAATAGTAGCATCTGTTGTTGCAAACCAACAGGAGATAAACACTGAGTCAAAAACGTTGTCAGCCTAAAGCTGCTGACTGGCACACAGAGGCTATGGCCCAGGAGATGGTTCCTGCACACAGGGCTGCTTTGACCTGGTGGCAAGAAAATCACCAACAAATCATCCCCTTCCAAAGGACTTTCTCTACCCTTTGCCCATGCAATAGATTCTCTCTATAAGAAAAGAATTTGATTAAATGCTGTGTCAGATAGGATTAGACACCGTTGTGAGTGACAGAAACCCCAAATTAACAACACACAAGATCTAATCCTCCCATATGAGAAATCTAAAGGTTGACAATCCAGGGAAGGCTTGGCAATTCTATGAAGTTACCAGGATATGGGCTTCTCCCAGCTTTTAGCTCCATCATCACTAGAGTGTGTCTCTAATGTTTATAACCCTGTGATGATTGCTTAAACCTGGCTATTGTGTCACCTTTCCACACAGCAGAAGGTAAGAAGAGGGCAAAGGACAGTGCACCGTTTTCCTTTAAAGACACTTTTTCAGAAGCCACTCATGAAATTTTCATTTACATACCAATTGTAAGAACTTGGCCACGTGACCATACGAGACACGAGTGTAGTTGAGGAATACAATATTAAGCATGTATCCTGCTAAAACTCAAAATTCTCTTACATATGGAGAGGATAGATATTGAAGGTCAACTAGCAGTCTCTGTCCTGAATGCTATGTATGTTGCAGGTAGGGAGAGAATAACTAAATCAAGCTTTCCTATTTCCCCCTGCCGTCATGTATCAACAACTCTCCATTTCCCCTCATCTTGACCGATCTAAAATGTTTGCAGCAACCTAAACAAAACAGAAAAATATCTAGAAAGATCCAAGAGACGGAGAAGGCACATATGTAACGTGAACATTTCTCCCCCAAGTGATTTCAAAGTATGTTGTTTCACTTGTTCATTATAGATGGCACAGTCTGGCTCTGTCTCATTTTTACTCTGATAAGCTGAGCATATGATGCTGAGGTGGGGGTGGGAATGGCAGTGCATTTGCTACTCTGATTAAAGCACATCAGTTAAACCGTTAGTCTTTTCAAATAAAGATAATTCACATGTGGTTTTGAATACTCCAGAATGCACCTACCTACATAGCTACCTACTTATCGTATCTACAACTCTAGATGTCTCAGTTGCTTGTAAGAAGTCTTGTGGAAACTTGAAGCCTCAGGGTGTCCCTAAACCATGTACCCAGGGTATAAGACCCAGTTCTGGGGTCACTGGGTTTTCTGGGGCTAAACATAGTTCCTTTCTTAGGAATCCTTTGTTAGGAACTGAGAATTCCTATTTGTTTAGGGAGGTTTGTTGCACACATCTTCAGAAATGAAGAAATCTCTAATAAAGATTCTCAATCTGTAG
Source organism: Catagonus wagneri (assembly GCA_004024745.2). Classification (NCBI taxonomy): domain Eukaryota; kingdom Metazoa; phylum Chordata; class Mammalia; order Artiodactyla; family Tayassuidae; genus Catagonus; species Catagonus wagneri. Next base: position 9,752,269 of record PVHT020000015.1, on the reverse strand, counting down.
ATTAGCCATGCTCAATGATTCATCCCAGACAGGCTTTGCATAACTTTCTATTATGTGCTTCTCGGCTGTCTCTGTGACTGCCCATTTATGTGTGCTGAGGGAATACTAATTTAACAGGAGCCTAAGCAAAATATAATTGAGATGGTAACTTTCCCCAAAATAATATGCAAGGTAAAATAGAGATGATTTCAAAATTATTGGTGTCACATTCATTGATGTGGATAATCAAGAAATGACTATACAGTAAAGCATCATCATTTGGGGCCCCAGTAATTCAGAATTTGTGATTAAATTTCTACCCATTTCCTGTTCAAAATATCATTGTACTATCTCTGAATGCATGGTTAGTTAAGCAAAGTAATAGTGTAAACAAGATTGCAGAGGGGCATGTTTCACCTAGGAGGGATTGATCTCTTTTTAAGGGCTTTGACACATTAATTATTTGCATGCAAATGAGTGCTATTCATTGAAATGAGTCTTATCTTATCATTAAAACTCTTATAACATGACTTCATTTGGAAACATTTTGTTACCAGTGACTTTGTTATTAGATGTTATTGCAAATAATGAAACTACATCTAATTTTTAAAATATGTAACTTAGACCCTTCACAAATTTAGATTAACCCTCTCTGTATTTGGCCTGTATCACTGAGGTTTTCCTGTATGCATAGAGATATATTTAGCTATCCATAGGCTGAACCTAACCCATTGATAGATTAGCGACTATTTCTGCAAATGAACTAATTAGCCCTGCTCCCATGCAGAAAAACATTCAGGATAACTGAAAACTACCTGAAATATTTATAAGCTTTGAATGAGCACATTGAAGGCAGTGGTCAGATATTCAGACTTTGATTCTAGTCCAATTACATCAAGTCACAGCCAATGATCTCAGATGATTAGAGTGGCACCGAAAGTTTTTCTTCATCTTTGTAGATCTGATCAGCCCAGTCACAAATCTGAGTAATTAGATATGTTTAATACAACTAAAACCAACAAAATATCCTTTATCATACATTTAATATCAATGGCTTTTTAGTGAAGTAGATCATATAATCCAGCTAGTTGCTTTATTATTAATCAAGTCCCAAGACTTAGTCCCTTGGCTTAACAAATATGCTCACTGGGGAAGCAGTATTTCACTTAATTAAGAGCATAAGGCAACAGAGTTCAGACTCCAGTTTTTCTACTTCTACCTTAAGCATTTTATTAGTCTCCTCACTTATAAAATTTGGACTACATTCCCTACCTCAAGAGAAAGGGCTTAGCCCAGTGCCTGGGAAATATCATTATCATAGCTATCATTATGATAAGTAATAACATTTACTGAATGGGCATAGCAGAGTAACAGAACTGAGCAACTTTAAAGGGGACAGACAGTCCTATTGGTGGTTAGTTGCAAGAAGCTTAGCCATTGAGGTTCCCAGTCATCTGCTATTGCCATTGCACAGTATCTAAACCTCTGTTAACCTTTTTATGCGTTGACACTACTTGAAAACCCATTATGAACTGTGTGTGTGCGAGTGTAACTGAAAAGGTCACTGCAGGATCAATAGGACCTTCCAAACTAAGCACACGTGAAGTCTGTCCTGTGATTAGTGACTGTGGCCACTATCCAAATTGCCTGTCACCTAGATTCTCCATATGCCACAACATATTGTATACACAGAAGAAATTCCTAGGCTCACAGCATTTCAGTGGTTTTCAAGACATACTCATAGATCACAATTGCCCAACAGAAAAGCTCCATACAGCATCCGCTGAACAGAACAAAGTAACAAAATGAGTAAAAGTCTGTCTAAAGTCAGTCAGCAAGCATGTTCTTTGTGGTCTCTTATGAATGGCAAACCTTTCAAAAAGCAGTGTTTATTCCTCCTTAGCATCTTAATCTAAGAGCACTGTATAAACTATTTGCCAACCTCTATCCCTTCAGAAGTATTTATCAGTACATTACCCACGGGAGCAGACCTACGTGCATGTGAGGAATTCAAAGAATGAGATCAGTCCTTGCTCAGACTCTAGCCATACAAATTAAGAGGTACAACTTGTCAGATGAGAAAGATGGAAGCTTTACTAGCTGATGTGTATGTCTGTGAGTTATTAGGTGTGTCGCAAGGGATTTGATGAAAATCATACATAAAGTACTGATATTTGGGTATGATTTTATTTTTTAAAGGGGAGTGAAGTCAAAGTGATCCTTTTTATTTTTCCTTTTTCGGCTGCACCCACTGCGTATAGAAGTCCCCAGGCCAGGGATCAAATCAAAGCTGCAGCTGTGACCTACACCTCAGCTGCGGCAATGCCAGATCCATAACCCACTGCACCAAGATGTAGATCAAATCCACACTGCCCAGACACAACGCCAGATCCTTAACCTGCTGTGCCACAACATGAACTCACAAAGTGATGCTTTTTATTTTATTTTATTTTATTTTATTTTGTTGCTTTTTAGGGCCATACCCTTGGCATGTGGAAGTTCCCAGGCTAGGGGTCAAGTCGGAGCTACAGCTGCCAGCCTACACCACAGGAACAGGAACAGGGGATCCGAGATGCATCTGCAACCTGCACCACAGGTCATGGTAACTCCAGATCCATAACCCACTGAGCGAGGCCAGGGACTGAACCCGTATCATCGTGGATACTAGTCGGATTCATTTCTGCTGCGCCACCACAGGAACTCTCCCAAAGTGATCCCTTCTAATGACATCACTTTCATTTACTTACATTCCATTCATACTGTCTTGTGTAGCAGCTAAAGAGGCAGGATTACACACAGAAAACAGGGTATTGCCTATAACTCTGGGCATATTCAAAGGCATATGACTAGCCAGCAACAGTCCTGATCCTGTATATTGCAATTGGGAAAGGAAAGGTGGTTAAACACTAGCTCAGAGTACAGTCTAAGTACTCTGAGCAGACCTTGTCTTGCTCAGAGCTCCTCATTTCATGGTGTTTTGTAACCCCCACCCCCCACCCATTGCCATCCCAACTCCTTCAGGTCTAGAAACTCAACGTCTGGACTTTACTCTTAGGGTTTATTTACTAATCAGAGCATTTAAAAAATACCATTTTTTAATTCTTTTCTGTGTAGGGTCATGTGTTTTTGGAATGTCCATGGACCCACAATGAGATGCAGATGAATTCACATTTGTATGACAGCTTATATCATGTTGAGGTAAGGAAATTTTGGGACAAAAATATATAAAAGTTTATCTTAGGTACATGCTGAAATCCAGTCACAGACATGTAGAGTGACATCACCACCTAACCCCAAAGTCACATTATCACTGTGTAATAACGGGGAAGTCTAGCCGTAGGAGTTTAAGTTTCTCCACTTTTGAGATGGGTTAGGTAACAGGGGCCTGCCTTTTAATTGATGGATTCTGAGGGCTACTAAATTAGCACTTCTTAAAAGGAGGTTAAATAAATACTAAGCAGTAGTGTAAACAACTTTCACTTAAAACTGTGAATAATGGAATCTGTGCTTCATTTATCATTTCTGGCAATGCGAATATATCAGAGGAAGCCCATCATTTTTTCAGCTTTCATGGAAAATTTGCAATTCAGAAATCATTCTTTGGATTCTTTATGCCCTCCTGCTCAATCTATCATTAACTGTTGAGATTGGTGCCTGCTTGGTGGTTCTGTTTGTTTCCCAGCAACAGTTAGGATCTAATGGTAAATAAAAGGGTACTATGAGGAAACATTGTGGGCCTGAGTTTGAAAATGCAAGTTAGCCTGGAAAAGGTAAAGGAATGTATGCTGGGAGTTCAGTCTGGAAATGCAATTAGTAGGCCCACAACGGGAACTTCTAAGTAAACCTCAAGTTAATATTTGTTCCGCTTTTCAGGATATACACTTAATCTTCCATCTGTGTATAGCTGTCAATGGCTCTGGTGCCCATGCACTGATCACAACCCATCTTACAGCTTTTTCCATTGGAGGATTGCTCTGTTCCTCATGCTTGAATGTTACGGCTAGATGACTGTGTTGTAGAATGAGCAAGCATTCTTAAAAAGGAATAGATCAGCATCACAAATTCCTTTTCAAAATATTTTGGCTCACACAGTGTGGGTTGGATCAGCCCATATTATCAATGGTATGCCCACATGGCCTCTCTAGGGGGCTGGCGTGGGCTTCTTCACAGAATGACAGTCTCAGAATAATCAAACATCTTACTTGTTGGCTAGCTTCCCCCAGGGCAAGTGTTCTGAGAGACCTGAAATGGGCACTGACACTTTTTTTCCCCCTGCTTTTTAGGGCTGCACCTGCAGTAGCATATGGAAGTTTCCAGGCTAGGGGTTGAATCGGAGCTTCAGCCGTCAGTCACAGCCGTAGCCACAGCAACACTGGATCTGAGCTGCACCTGTGACCTACACCACAGATCGTGGCAACACCAGATCCTTAACCCACTAAGCAAGGCCAGGGATCAAACCCGAATCCTCATGGATGCTAGTTGGGATGGTAACCTGCTGAGGCACAATGGGAGCTCCAAGACTGCCATATTTAAAGACCCAGGCCCAGAAAGTGGCACATATTCTATTGTTTTGTTATATTCTACTATTCAGAAAAGATATACAAGCCACTCTCGATTTGATCAAAAGGAGAAATAGGAGTTCCCTTCGTGGCTCAGTGGTTAACAAATCTAAGAACCATGAGGTTGCAGGTTCGATCCCTGGCCTTGCTCAGTGGGTTAAATATCCCGCGTTGCCGTGAGCTGTGGTGTAGTTTGCAGACGTGGCTCGGATCCCGCGTTGCTCTGGCTGTGGCGAAGGCCGGCAGCTACAGCTCCTGTTAGACCCCTAGCCTGGGAACCTCCATACGCCGCTGGTGCGGCTCTACAAAAGGCAAAAAGGCAAAAAAAAAAAAAAAAAAAAAAAAAAAAAAAAAAAAAGGAGAAGTAGACGCCACCTCTCAATGAAGGGGCTTTCCAAGCATTTGAGACCGTTTTTAACTGGCCATAGGATCTAAATTTATTTTTTCCCATATGCATAACCAGTTGACCCACCAAAACCTGCATGGGGTCACTACCAACAAAAGGCCAATTTAAACTTAATTTTCAAGGAAGATTTTTGCCCCACTATCCAACGCCAAGCTTTGAGGTGGGCGATTTTCTTTAGTATCCCTTAGTGTGTGAGGAGGAGTGTCTTTATTTCCAGTTTACTTTTGTACTGGGGACATAGCTTTTTGGAATTCCAGATTTACCTGCGAGTAGGCTTCTTATAGTAGATGTCCCACCTGGTTGACTCTGATCTCCCATACCCCACAAAGTCATAAAAAACTGAAAGCTCTAATTCACAGTTTTGTTAATGCCCTCCAAGCAAAATCAAGCTTACTTTTCTGGGTTCCTGTTCTTGTTTTAGTTTTGCTTTCTGGATGACTCACTGATGCATTGAATACACACACACACACATACACACGCACGCACGCACACACACACACGCACCCCATATAGCATTGTTGAGCAAAATCAGAAATTAATGAATGCTAGCTTTATGGAAATGAAAAGGAGTGTAGAAGATGAGAAAACAGATTTGGAAACTGTGCTCCACGAGTGTGGAATCCACTGGAAACTGTCATTGCTCCCTTAATTCCTGCAATACATTGATTTATTTTGTTTTACGTTGAAAGTGATATTTCTATAGCTCACCCCAGGGGGACAGGAGATAGAAAAGTAGAACGTTCTCATCTAGGTGAATAGTAAACCATAAGTAAATTGCTACTATTTTCTGGAATTTATAAATGGTATTCACCTAACAAGGAAATACTTATCATTTCTTAAACTGCTTTTGTCTTCCAATCATCATTACCAGGTAGATGTGAAGATTTGAAACTTTAAGAAAGAAATAGATGAGATTTCATGGCAATTTGAAATGCTGGTGTCCTATTATTATATTTGCTGTTGCTCTTGTTGTTCTGTGTGTTTGTTTTACTTAGGGACATTTGTATGTGTTCCAAAAAGAAAATTATTGACTTATATGTTTTAAAGAAAGGTTTATTAGCAAATAAGTTTTTAAAACAAAACTCTAGGTCTTCTCTCATGCCTAAACCTGGGATGAGGTGATATAGTATAGTAGTTGCTGCGATCTGAATGTGTCCCCTCAAAATTCATATGTTGAAATTCTAATCTCCAAAGGGATAGTATTAGATTGTGAGCCTTTGGGAGATGACTGAGTCATGAGGACTCTCATGACCTTTTATAAGGGCATGAGATTAATGCCTCAGTTCCTCAGACAGCTCCCTTGCCTCTTCCACCATGTCAGGACACGGAGAGAAGGTACCATCTGTGAACCAGAGAGCGGGCCATCACCAGGCACAAAGCTGCCAGTGCCTTGATCTTGGCCTTTCCAGCCTCTAGAACTGTGAGAAATAAATTTCTGCTATTTATAAGCTACCCAGTCTCTAGTATTTTGTTATAGAAGCCCAAACAGACTAAGTAAGTAGTCAAGAACAAGCTCTTTGATGTTACTTTCTAGCGCCACCATTTCCTAAAAAGATCATTTTTATCAAGTCACTTCATCCCTCAACCTTAGTTACCTCATCTGCAAATGTAGATAAATGAATGTTAAATGAGATAACACATGGCAAGTATAAGCTTCGCCTTACTGCTTATTTGCCTGGCACTTAAACACATAAATGTGAGTTGTAGTTGTTGTTGTTTGTATAATAATTATTAATATTAAATGAACCCCAAGAATGATGATATAAGATCAAGATATTTGTTATATGTACTAGTTGATGGTTAATAGGAAGAAAATCAATATTTGTTATGTATATATTGAAATGACCATTTGACCTTAGTTAGTTTAAAACAATTGCACCAAAGTGGCTGTGGCAAATTTCCTGCATCTTTCAATAAGAACCATGAAAAGTCCTTTACCTCTCAAAAGGAAATGGTCTAGTCTTCTATGAATGGTGTTTATGAATAGGAAAATTTCAATTAACCAGGCTCTTCTTACAACCATTACCGTATTTCACCTAAGATTGAACAGTAATGTCCACTATTGCGCAGCAAGGCAATAGGAATTAAAGAGAGTCCACTATGTCTAGGAGTTCCCGTTGTGGCTCAGAGGTTAACGAGGCCGACTAGCATCCATGAGGATGTGGGTTCAATCCCTGGCCTCGCTCAATGAGTTAAGGATCCAGCATTGCCGTGAGCTGTGGTGTAGGTCACAGATGCAGCTGGGATCCTGTGGTGCTGTGGCTGTGGCATAGGCCAGTGGCTACAGCTCTGATTGGACCCCTAGCCTGGGAACCTCCATATGCCATGGGTGCGGCCCTAAAAAGACAAAAAATAAATAAATATAGTCCACAACGTTTAAAATTGTATTTTTCACTTGATCAAGAAAGTGTTGCCTGAGTTGCTCTTACAGTTTTATTTATTAATGATTAACAACGGCCTTCTTAATTTAGATGTACTTGTTCAACAATTACCTTTTGCATTTGAACTGGAAAAAGAAGTCATTTAATTGCTAGTGATTTTTCCTCATTATACAAAAGTACTTCCTTACTTCTTGGTAACATAATAATAATAACCAGATAAAACAATGATTTAGCAAATAATAACTCGTTTTGCTCTTTAAAAGCCAAACTATAAATCCCAAATGGTCTCATATAGCATATAAGCCAGAGGGCTGAGAAGAGTGTATTTTCAGAAAGGGATCTTGGTAGGAGTTGAGGATAAGGGAGCTTTTTCTCTTATCCCATTGTATCTTTTCCACAAACCAGTGCACTGATTTAGTCCTCCCTTTTTTTTTATTCTTCTCCCTTTCTCGACTTGTATGTGAATCTCCTGCCCCCATACACAATCCCTTACCATATTCTTGGAAGTGACTTGTTGTGATGGCAGATTTGGGTGAATAATTCTGTTTTCCTGAATGAAAGAGAAGGAAAAACATATGATATGCATTAGTCTTGTTCTGCGGTTTGACTCTCAGCTGCTCCCAAGCAGTTCACAGAAGACTAACATGGGTCTGATTAGAGAAATCTGGGGTATCAGGAAGGTCACACAGTTTCTGGCAGCTTCCTTGTAAATTAAATCCAAGTAATTTATTCATGATGGTATCACTTTCTATTGTGGAGAGACAGAGTGAAAGAAAACATAGTCTGAACAGTTGGAAAACAGAAACTCTTTGGCTTTTTTTCCCCAGCCTTAATGTCAACTACCTCTGTAGCCTGGGTGTGCATTCCAGAAGAGTACTCCAAGGATTAATTATCTTCTTAAATGACTTGAATGTGGAAATCTGCTAAATAAACATATGACAGATTGAATTTACCAGAGGAAAAGAGAGACTGGAATTGGGGTGGTGGGGTAGGGGTGAGAGGAGTATAGGACAACTATAGAGTGATAGTCTATTGAATGTTTGTTCATTCTTATTTTGGAATGCTAAGAAAATATCCTTAAGAGGTATATTGCTTTATATAAGCTGAAAGAGGAGAAGAAAGCTGAGAAAAAAATATCATCAGAAGCTAATAGAATACTGTGATCCTTAACCAGTGACTAGAGATGGGAGGCTGAATGAGGACTGGGGGAACCATATAACAATATAGAGCAAGGTTCTGTGGCTAGAAAAAGAAAAAAGAAAGCTAATCTTTCAAGAAAGGAAATAGGACACTGATCTTAGGAGGCAGGGAGCACTGTGGTTCAGAAAGCAAGCGACAAGACTGGATAATTAGATGGACTTGTCCCAGAGGAAATAAGTCAGGAGGAAGAGGAGGTGGGTGATATTAATGTTGTAGGTAGATGGACACTATAATACCAAGGTAAGGTTGCTGATCCAAAACATAGGCGCGGATACATGATGTAGTCAGGACTGCAGGGAATGATTGAGAATGAGATGAAAATTTACGGCTGTAAGGTAATAAGCTCATCATAAAATGCTGTTTATCAGTTTGGAAAAAAAAATAACACAGTGAAATGCTGAGGAGGTGGACAGCGAGACAATAATGCGGTCAAAAATGCAGTTTCAGTCAGGTATTGGAATATGAAAGGAGAAATGGAAAAATAATACAAAGAAAGAGGTACTGAAAATTAGATGACACTGAGGGGGAGGGGCAGGACATTATAGGAAAAGATTTGTAGTGTAATAACACTGAGTGTGGGTCTTAGATATGCGTGCTCTCTAGGATTTGAATAAAGGAGTTCAGAAGCAGGAATGGAACTATTCGTATATATGATTGGTTCATTGAACCCAGTATCTCTTCCCCATAATTGCCTTAGTTGTCCAGTTTGCATTTGCTTCTGCAGAATAAACGTGTACACCTGGTCAGATCACTCTGCTATCCTATTAGCCTGTCCTCTAAGAAAATAATCATACCTTGTACTCCAAACTAAGCGATTTAAATGCCATCAATCCCCATTATTTCCTTTCAGGGCAGAATTCCATCCACCAAGTTTTGCTAGTACTGTCACCACTTTGGACCCTTGAGAAATACACTTCATTGACACCCATCATTAACTCAAGCTTTAAATTTTTGACTGGAATTTTAAAGTTAAAACCTTGTTAAGAGCTTTTCTTTGCTTATCTTTGTTTTATACAAAGTTGGCCCCCAAAATGCTTACAGAGCATTTCTTGAAACCCAGATTACAAAATTATTGGTGATTTAGCTAGTTACCCCTTCTGAATTGGCTAGATAAAAGCCATAAACCTTAATTACATAATAAAGTTCCCTTCTAAATATCAAAATCCCAAAGAGAGCAATCATTTGCATATCCAGACCAAGATTTTGTATGCAAGATCACCAAGTATCCCACACGGGTTTTGGGCACAGGCTGTTACTGCTTCATGGCTGCCTTGCTAGCTCAGCTTGACTTGCTTAATCCTCTGCCTGCCCTGCTTTATGTCACCCAAGCTAATTGAGCCACAAAAGATAGAGGAGCCTTGGTTTAGAATAAAATTGCCTCTTTAAGTATTTAATCCTAAACAAGGGCAGTTGCTCCACCCATAGGTTACCTCAATTAGCCACTCAAGACTGGCCCATCTACTTATTGCAACAACTTGTTAGATACATTGTTTTTTAAAATTATTATTCCCAAATAACTCCTTCAATATAAAGGTTAATAAGTGCTCACTGCAAAAAATTGAATATATGAAAAACCACAAAGAGAAAAACAAAAGCAAACTTCCTGAATAGATATTTCTCCAAAGAAGGTAGACAAATGGCCAACAAGTATATGAAAAAGACTCTCAGCATCACTGATCATGAGAAAAATGTGAATCAAAACTATAATGAGGTATCAGTAGGATGATGACTATTAAAAAAGTAGGAAATAAGTGTTGGTGAGGATGTGGAGAAATTGGAACCCTCGTGTAGTATCGGTGGGAATATGAAATGGTTCAGTGTTATGGAAAATAATATGGAGTTTCCTCAAAAATTAAAAGTGGAATTACCATATGATCCAGCAATGCCATTTCTTAGTATTTATCCAAAAGAATTGAGAGCAGTGGAGTCTGCTGGCAGCACAGTAGGTTTAAGGATCCAGTATCATCATTCCTGTGGTTCAGGTCACTGCTGTAGCACGGTTTGGTCTCTGGCCCTGGAACTTTCACATGCAGCAGGCACAACCCCCCCCCCAAAAAAAAAGAAAAAAAACTAGTAGGATCTGAAAAAGATATTTGCACACACATTTTCATTAAAGCATTTTTCACAGTAGCCAAGAGCCAGAAACAACCCAAATGCCCAGTATATGAATGAAGAAAATGTGGTATATACACACAACAGACTACTATTCAGCTTTAAAAAAGGAAATCTTGGGAGTTCCCATTGTGGCACAGCAGAAATGAATCCAACTAGGAACCACGAAGATGTGGGTTCGATCCCTGGCCTCACTCAGTGGGTTAAGGATCTGGCATTGCTGTGAGCTGTGGTGTAGGTCACAGATGTAGCTCAGATCCTGCGTGGCTGTGGCATAGGCTAGCAGCTAAAGCTCTGATTCGACCCCTAGCCTGGGAACCTGCATATGCCACAGGTGCAGACCTAAAAAAAAAAAAAGTAAATCTTGTCCTGTGCTATAACATGGATGAACCTTGAAAGCATTATACTAACTGAAATAAGTCTATTACAAAAAGAAAAATATTGTCTGATTTCACTTATATTAGATATATAAACTAAACTAATCAAATTCTTAGAAACAGAAAATGTTGGTTACCAGGGGCTAGGAAGAGGGGAAAATGAGGAATTGCCATTCAATGACTATAGAGATTTAGTTTGCAAAATGAGAAAGTTCTAGAGATCTCTTGCACAAAATGTTCCAGAAATCTGTGAAAGTAGTTGATACTACTTAACTGCACACTTAGAAATGGTTAAGATCATACATACATTTTAAGTTTTTTAAAAATCATAAAAATGTTTAAAAAAAAAAAGAAACAATAACTTGACAAGCACATGTGCATTGCTCCTTATGGACTTGTTGAGCCTGGAATATTACCAGGTTGTGAATGAGCCCGGCTAATCTACTGGACAATATAAGACCACATCTCAGCAAACAGTTAATCAGCCTCTAGACAGCTAGCCAGTCACCAGCCAACCCAGCAGCCAATCACAGACACGTGCATGGGCCACAGCAAAGATCTGAGCCTGACCCTGATCTGCAGAAGCTCTCTGATGAAAACAGTCCAAATTTTTGCCTGCATATTTTTGAGCTAAATAAACCATTGTTCTTTGGGAGAAATTTTTAAATAAAACAGAAGCTACTCAAAATTCTTCCACTTAGAGCGAAACACTTGTGAATTTATATAAGTAGTGTGTATGTGTTTATGCACATAATAGAATTCTATCAGGTGTTTACACCTTTATTTTTTTAATTCCAATGCCTTGCTGTAAGGCATTCAGCTCGTTTTCAATATTGTGATATTGAAAATAGCACTGAGATGAGCACTTTGTGGATATATTTTGTGTAAAACCATGATTATTTTCTTAAGATGAATTCTTAAACATCGGATATCTGGGTGAAAGCTATGTAAATTAAATTACTCAGGTTTCTTAAAAGCATTCACTAAATTATTTATTTATTTATTTATTTATGCTTTATAGGGCTGCACCTGCAGCATATAGAAGTTTCCAGTCTAGGGGTCAAATTGGAGCTATCACTGCCAGCCTACATCACAGCCACAGCAAAGCAGGATCCAAGCTGCGTCTGTGACCCATACCACAGCTCACGCCAATGACAGATCCCCAACCCACTGAGAGAGGCCAGGGATCGAATCCACATCCTCGTGGCTACTAGTTGGATTTGTTTCTGCTGCACCACAACAGAAACTCCGTAAATCCTTTTAAAATGAGGGAGGCAGAGTTTCTTTTTGTATCTGGTCACTAAGTTAGACTTTCTAAAAATCTAGCTCTGGGAGTTCTCCTTGTGGCTCCAGTAGGTTAAAAACGCAACATCATCTTTGTGAGGCTGCAGTACAATCCCTGGCCTCGCTCAGTGGGTTAAGGATTCAGCATTGCTACAAGCTGTGGTGTAGGTCACAGATGTGGCTTGAATCCAGTGTTGCCATGGCTGTGGCATAGGCCTCAGTTACGGCTCCGATTTGACCCCTAGCCTGGGAACTTCCTTATGCTGCAGGTGCAGCTATAAAAAGAAAAAGAAAAAAAAACCTAGCATTGTTTACCTGTAAAAATCATTTGATTAACTACTTTGGGTGAGCAGACCAAGAAAGAATGAATAGGCAATTAAAACACATTTAGTGAGCAAATTCTTATGATAGTTGAGAGACACACAAATGCAACCCAAATAGAAAAAATAAAAGCTTATTGCTTCTATTCTGATGTCTGCCTGGTCTATAAAATGTAGCAGATTTTTCAGTGCCTGTGGTGAAATGCAGCACACATTTGAGTGACAAACCAGGCACTGAGAGCCTTATATGTTAATAATGCTGTGAGATGCACTAAATTATTTGAGTATAAATGTCCCCCAAACACTTAGTTTTATCCACACCCTTGAAGAAATAATATTAAGGTCTGTCTATTGTTCATCTTCATCTACTTTAAATGCCAGCCAAGCTGTGACTGATTCATATCAGAAGGCTATCCAGCTGAAGATTCTCATTAAAATGGCATGAATCAACATGCACTGTGGACAAAGAATGTCACCTGTCATATCAGTAAACAAAGGATGTTGTGGCCATCAGCCAGTGCAGCCAACCTCAGTTGTGCACCCTGAGGAGACTCAGGATGGAGAAAAGCAGGGTACAGGCCCTAGATAGTTAAGGTACATACCAACAGAATGATTTCAATGAGCCCAGATTCTTATATCTTCCCATACATAGGAAAGCACTAAATTCATTAACTGGAGATGTCTGGTTTTCTTTAGGCAACATTAATCGTTTGATGTTCCGACTACCCGGCTTTTGTTGCAAAACTCCTATATATCCTGGCTCCTCCCTTACCTCTTTGGAGCATCTCTCAGAGCTTTCTGAGAGGCTGTCTCCCAGATTTAAGTCCTGAGAAAGTCTTCCAGATAAAACGTAATTCTCAAATTTTAGGTTATATGTTTTTTTTCCAGTCAACAGTGACTAATATTTGGAGGGACAGGCATTCTTATAAGTACAGAAGGTTTCATTGTCAAATATAATGTATTTAAAGGAGCTTTGATATTTCTTGGTAATTCTCTGCACATATTCCTTTAAGAATTAGCAGAACGTTGAATCAATATATTAACAACTGGGAGTTCCCGTCGTGGCTCAGTGGTTAACGAATCCGACTAGGAACCATGAGGTTGCGGGTTCAATCCCTGGCATCGCTCAGTGGGTTAAGGATCCGGTGTTGCCGTGAGCTGTGGTGTAGGTTGCAGACGTGGCTCGGATCCCGCGTTGCTGTGGCTGTGGCGAAGGCCGGCGGCTACAGCTCCTGTTAGACCCCTAGGCTGGGAACCTCCATATGCCGCGGGTGCGGCTCTAGATAAAGGCAAAAAGACAAAAAAAAAAAAAAAAAAAAAAATATATATATATATATATATATATATATATATATATAAACAACCAATAACTAGCCCTCTACGTCGATCTCTGGGCCTCAGATCTTACAGGGGCTCCTTAGGAAGTAGCTCTTCATAGAGTTAGGGAAGCTTGGTAGTAAAATACACCATTATCATACACAATCTTTCTCTTTCTAATTCCTGGAGTGTGTATGGGTGTTGGAGGAGGGTCACTGAGTGTAACTGGAAAGAGTCTCCTATATTATAACAGTTGAGGTCAATAGTCCCACTGAGCCCCAAGAAAACTGTCTTCATTGCTGCTCCATGAACTTCGCTCACAAAGCCAACGGTGAGAATGAATCTTATAAAGTTCTAACAATGGAGCCAAGTCAGTGTGAAATTGAGCATTGAGAAGAAATTTAAGATGCAGTCATTGTATTTCGGTAATTGTTAAAATAATTTTATTTCTTTTGGTGGTGGCCACGGGGATCTGGAACTTGCTCCCTTACCCCACCTCCCACCTTGAAATGCAAACACAGGCTTTTTAATGTAGTTCTAGGAGGAGTAGTTTGATTCTTGGAAGAATAGGAGGATTTATTTGTTCTTTTCCATTTGCAAAGCATCACATGAGTTTTGCAGACAACACTGATAAAAGAAATGGTTCAGATGCCCATTTGGTCTGGCCCGGACACACACACTTACATGAACATAACCTCCTTACTGGCGATAGGTTCAAGTAAACATGATTTCTTCCCACTTTAGAAAAATAATTTATAAGGGACATTTATGGTTTTAGCTTTTATACCTAAACTATGGTATTTAGCAAAACACAAAATCCTCTTTCAAGCGCTCCCTCTCTCTCTCTCTCCCTCCCTCTCTCTCTCTCTCTCTCTCTCTCTCACACACACACACACACACACACACACACACACACACACACACACCCCTTTTGGAAAGAAGAAAAACTTAAGCATAAAAATTTTCCCAGTGTATACCAAAAAAAAATTTTTTTCCTAGTGTATAACCTAGAAATAGTACAGTTAAGGTATTTTAAATCTTAAGATCCATGATTGAACTCTGTCTTCCCCCACCCCAAAAATATTGGTTAGGTGTTTTCTTTTTAACCAGACTCTTACCTTTGAATTTCTTATTCGAGGAATATAGGGCTTAAATGAATATCCCTGAGGTATCTTATTTGTAGATACAGAAAATAGAGTGAGATTGTGGGTAAGCAAATCATTCAAGTACAAAAATGGAAAATGAAAGTAAGATAGCACGATAATTAACACAGATGAAAATAGTTCGTATTCTTCCTTGGATTTCTTGTGGGTGATAATATGCCTTAGCTAGAAACTACATTTTCAAGTTGTAAATCTTCATATGACTAATGACTTCCCTATATCTTGCAATGAAATTAGAGAACAAATATTAAGATGTAGTTTTTATTTATCTGTAAAATTTTAATACCAGAATAACAGCATGAACCTGTACATGAAATTATGGCCACAAGTTATTACTTGATGACCATTTTCCCCCATTAAATTATATTGGTAGCAGTAGGTGGATAGAAATGCAAGATAAATAAAGTTCATAGCCTGCATCTCATCAAGTGGTTAAAAGATTTCCATTGAAGGGACTAATTCATGGTGGAAATATTTATTTTAATTTGTATCTTTCATGTATTTAAAATTCAGTTGACTGAAAAGGAAGATCAGAGCTATCTTGCAAACACCTTTGAAGAGTGCATTTGCCACACCTTAATTGGTATGTTTACTGCAGAATGTTTTTATAAGTGGATATCTCTGGTTTTCCACATGTCACATGTGTTTCAGCCAACTGTTAAACTGGAAAAAGTCACATCAGAAAAACAGTATTTCTGTGCCTTCCCTGGGCATCCAGTGTGAGTTGCTCCCTCAGTCTAAAGATTACCTGGAAGGATTTAGCTAAGAACTTAAAAGCGTCCTCAAACACATCCATGAATTTCTGGGTACCACTCACATTTTTTTTAAAAGCTCCTTCCATAGCCCATAGTCTATGGTGAGAACTAACCCAGTTCCAGCATAGGTGGGAAAAGGCTGGCTTTGATCCACAGCTCAGCAGTTGTTAAATCTTGAGTTGAATTACATAAGCTACCTCATGATGTAGAAGAAGTGTTTGAAATCAAAGGCCATTGATATAGAAAATATAAAATGTATAATGCTTTTAATTCTTGGAATTTAATTACAGTCTGAATGCCAATTCATCCAGGATGCCATGAGGGAGATTTCTATTTTGTTTTGTTTGTTTGTTTGTTTCGGAGATTTCTATATTGGGTGTATCCTCTGAGGTCCATTCCACCTTTCTGATTCTATGACTTGGAGGTAGAATTATTAAATAGGAGTATTTAAGGCATAGTCTTATCATGATGATTTTAGTAGTTTTCTTACTTAGACACTCGTGCAGATTAGAAGATGCTCCCTTTGTTAAGGTGACAAGGTATAGCCCAGAACTCTATAATAAAACACCTAGGTAAACAAACTGAGTCACTTTGCCCATTGGATCATCACCTTATTATAATTCATCTTCTATTAAAAAAATGAATCTGGCAAGTTTTGGTGATGAAAGAGTAGCTTATATCAACTAAAATTCATAGAGCTAACAATTATAAACTCTGGGGGAAAAAACATAATTGCTATTTGAAGGAACTGGAGAGTAAACGAAGCCTTCAGAAACTGTAGGGTTCTTTGACTCTTAAAGAAAATCACACTGAGGACCACCTTCATAAATCTTTTCCCCTTTTTCTAGCCTGAGCATCATAAGAATCATGGAAATAGAGGAGAGTTTAGAAGCACATTTGCAAGCTCCACCCATGCATGGTTCCTTCCTTTTCAGGATTTCCCCCCTCAAATTTCAATCACTACAGCAGCCCCAGACTCTACCCTCTAACACAGGAGACAGGAATGTTTTTATGTAAAAAGTCAGATTGTAAATAATTAAGACATTACAATGCAATCTTTTTTAGGTGTTCTTTTTTTTATTTACCTTTTTGTTTTATACAAACTTTTATAAATTTAAAAAGCCATTCTTAGTTCCCATTTTTAGCTAGAGGACCCCCAAAGAACAGGCCAGATTTGCCAGGAGGCAAGAGTTTGTCCAATGATCTAATACCCCAAGCAAATAAGACTGCAGCATCTAATATATATATGTTTGGATTCCCAGAAGGAGAGAGAGAGAGCGCAGAGCAAAAAAGCATTTGAAGACATAATCCTGAAAATTTTCCAGATTTGGTGAAAAGCATCAATGTACTAATCTAACGAACTTAAGCGTGGTGAACTCTCAAGAAGTACAAATACGTAAAACAAAAGCCAAGGTTCTTCATAATAAAATTTCCCTAAAACCAAGTACATAGAACATCTTGGGAACTCTTTTTACATTGTTAACACTAAGTAGACTGTGAAATATTAAGGTTGCATATTAAAATTCCTAGAGCACACACTAAAAAATAATACAAAAAGTAACAGTTGAAATGCTACAAGAGGAATTTAAATGGAAAATTTTAAAAAATTAATTAACCTGAAAGAAAACAGCAAAGGAGGAACAGAGAAACAAAACTCTAATGGGACTAGTAGAAAACAAATTGAAAAGCAAAATACTAGACTTAAACCCAATCATGTCAATAAACTATTTTATATATAAGCAAACTAATCTCTCCAACTGAAAGGAAAAGATATACAGACGGTCTTTTTTTTTAAAGTAACCTTATCTATGCTGTAATGGACATTACATTTTGATATTATGAGATAGGTTGAAATTAAAAGTATGGAAAAAGTTAGATGGTACAAACAATAAATATAAGAAATCTTATACGTCTATTTTATTATTAGACTAAGGAGACTTTAAGACAGGGAATATAACCTGAGATAAAGAGGGAAATTTCGTACTATAAAAGGGTTAATATATGGGGAAGACAAGACAGCTAAATTTGTTTTTGTAGCTGATAATATTACCTCAGTAAAAGCTGGTAAAACTAAAGGAAGAAATGAACAAATCCACAAAGGGCTGTGCATATGCTCATAACCTGAGAAAGCCCTCAGCTCTCACCTCTGTCTGTCTTTCAGGCCCTGTACAAATAGGAAGTAAAGAATATGGCAGAGTTGTAAATCACCTGACTGAGTATTGAGGGCATATCCTGAAACACACACAGACAGTGCCCATCTGCAGAGACTAGGAGATTTTTAAAAACTCTAGCCTTTAAAGAAATTTCTGTACAATCACTGGCTGACCACTAAGCTGAAGAAACAGAGACTTCAGTGGCCATATGCAACAAAGAATACAGATTTTACAACTAGTTCAGGAAAGTCTCTAACAAATAACTACTACTACTATACCAAGCAATACCAACAATCCCTGGGGAGTTGGGAGGGCCTTATTTCCAGAGTTGCCATGTTATAATTTTCTTTTCTTTTTTTTTTAATGATTTTTTTCCCATTATAACTGGTTTACAGCGTTCTGGCAGTTCTCTACTATACAGCAAGCTGACTCAGTCACACATACACATAAAGATTCTTTTATCTCACATTTTCATGCTCCATCATAATTGACTAGATATAGTTCCCAGGGCTATGCAGCAGTATCTCATTGTTTATCCATTCCGAAGGCAATAGTTTGCATCTATTAACCCCAAATTCCCAGTCCATTCCCACTCCCTCCCCCTCCCCCTTGGCAACCACAAGTCAGCTCTCCATGTCCATGATTTTCTTTTCTGTGGAAATTTTGTGCCATATATTAGATTCCAGATATAAATGGTATCATACGGTATTTGCCTTTCTCTTTCTGACTTCAGTTAGTATGAGCGTCTCTAATTCCATCAATGTTGCTGCAAATGGCATTACTTTGTTCTTTTTTATGGATGAGTAGTATTCCGTTATATATATATAATATATATATTACATCTTCTGTTATATATATATATACATATATGTAATATATATATTACATCTTCTTAATCCATTCATCTGTCAATGGACATTTAGGTTGTTTCCATGTTCTGGCTATTGCAAACAGTGCTGATATCAACATATGGATTCATGTGTCTTTTTCAAGGAAAGTTTTGTCAGGATATATGCCCAAGAGTGGGATTCCTGGATCATATAGTTGTTCTATGTATATTTTTCTAAGGTACATCCATACTGTTTTCCATAGTGGTCGTACCAATTTACATTCCCACCAACAGTGCATGAGGGTTCCCTTTTCTCCACACCCTCTCCAGCATTTGTTGTTTGTGGAATTATTAATGATGGCCATTCTGACTGATGTGAGGTGGTATCTCATGACAGTTTTGATTTGCATTCCACTAATAATCAGTGATGTTGAGCATTTTCTCATGTGCTTGTTGACCATCTGCATATCTTCTTTGGAGAAATGTCTATTCAGGTCTTTTGCCCATTTTTCCTTCGGGTTGTTGGCATTTTTGCTGTTGAGTTGTATAAGTTGTTCGTATATTTTAGAGATTAAGCCCTTGCTGGTTGCGTCATTTGAAATTATTTTCTGCCTTTCTCTAGGTTGTCTTTTTTTTTTTTTTTAAACGGTTTCCTTTGCTGTACAAAAGCTTGTCAGCTTGATTAGGTCCCATCGGTTTATCTTTGTTTTTATTTCTGTTGCTTTGGGAGACTAACCTGAGAAAACGTTTGTAAGTTTGATGTCAGAGAGTGTTTTGCCATTTGTGGTTTCCTCCATTCTGTTTCTTACTTTTTACTTTTTTTTTTTTAACAGGAGCCCTTTCAGTATTTCTTTTAGAAAGGGTTTAGTATTGCTATATTCTTTTAGCTTTTGTTTGTTGGAGAAATTCTTTATTTCCCCTTCTATTTTAAATGATATTCTTGCTGGGTAGAGTATTCTAGGTTGCAAATTTTTTCCTTTTGGTGCTTTAAATATATCTTTCCCCTCCCTTCTGACCTGTAGTGTTTCTGTAGAGAAATCAGCTGATAGCCTTATGGTGGATCCCTTATAATTAACACTTTGCTTTTCTTTTGCTGCCTTTAGAATCCTCTCTTTATCTTTAATTTTTGCTATTTTTAATATAGTATGTCTTGGTGTGGGCCTGTTTGGGTTCAACTTGTTTAGGGCCCTCTTTGCTTCCTGTATCTTGATGTCAGAGTCCTTTAGATTTGGAAAGTTTTCAGACAATTTCTTCAATATATTTTCAATCCCCTTTTATTTTTCTTCTCCTTCTGGAATTCCTATTATGCGTAGATTGGGCCACTTGATATTATCCCATAGATCTCTTATATTGCTTTCATGTTTTTTCATTTGGTTTTCTGTCTGCTGTCCTGATTGGGTGATTTCCATTAATTCTATCTTCCATGTCACTAATTTGTTCCTCTGCATTATTCAATCTGCTCTTTATTGTCTTTAGCTCAGTTTGCATCTCTGCAAATCAGTTTTCCAGCTTTTCTTGACTCTTCCTTATACTTTCTAGTTCCTTTCTAAGGGAATCTGCCTTGCTGTTTGTGTCTTCTCTTAATTCCTTGATATTCAGCCTTAATTCCTCAAGTATTTTCACTACCTCCTTTCTGAACTCCATTTCTATCAGACTGCAGAGGTCTGTTTCATTGTTGACTGCTTTAGATGACTTCTCCTGCTCCTTTAATTGGGAATGGTTTCTGAGCTTCTTCATCTTGCTTATGCTTTTATTTTTCTGTGAGTTTGAGGAAGCCACACTGTAGTATTATAAGGCTACTTCTAGGCAACAGCACCCCTTTGTATTTTTTGGTGGGGTCACTATTTATTTTTGGTGTGGGAGTTTGAAAATTGGTGTCTCTTTCTTCAGTGTGAGCAGGCTATTAATCTCCCTGGTGCTCTGTGTGTTTTCAGGGAGAAGGAAGCAATGGGTAGGGCCAGCAGTTGGTGCCTGGTCACTGGGCTCTCAACAGCAGCAAGGACCTGCAGGAAGGTGACACTGGCTATTCCTAGTTCAGAGCCCTGGGAAGTGGTATTGAGGTCTAGGCAGATCTACCAGGTGTCCAGAGCATTTGGCGGTAGCAGCAGCAGGATGTGTGAGTTCCCAGGGAAGTGAGAGCCACAATGGCTAGTGTTATATTGCATTGTCCTTCTCTGAGGTGATTGGAACCACAGGCGGTACCTGTTCAGGGACTCTAGTGGTAGTGGGCCCTGATCATCTCTAGAGGCAGTGATAACTGTGGTGGTTTGCCCCCACCACCTGTAGACCATGCATGAAGCAACCCATCTCACTTAGCCCACATAGGAGATGCTGTACAGGTTGTTCCTATTTGCAGGGTCCTGGGAAGTGATAGAGATCAGGTATATGGGTGCTGCCCAGAGCACTTAGCAGTGGGAGCAGCAGGGCTGGTATGTTCCCAGGAGTGCAAGAGCACCCACAAGTGATGTTCAGTCCCATTGCCCTCCTCTGTGGTGCCCTTGAGGTGACTGGGGCTGCAAGTGGTGCCTAATCATGGGCCCCTAGTGGTGGCATGCCATTCCCCCCTCTGGAGCCAGAGGTAACTGCTGTGGTTTGCCTCTGCTTCCTGTAGACCATTCAGGAAGCACCTCGTCCTGCTTAGCCCCTACAGGATGTGCTACACAAGGTGCTCTTAGTTACAGTTTCCTGGGAAGGGACAAGCATCTGGGCACTTCCCAGAATGTTTGGCAGTGGCAGCTGCAGGGTGGGTGTGCTCCCAGGGGAGTGAGAGCAATAGCAGGTGGTATTCCGTCATAACGGCCTTCTCTGTGGTGCCCTCTGAGGTAGTTGGGGCTGCACGTGATTTTTGTTCAGGTGTCCCCTGTGGCGGTGGGCCACACCCACCTCTGGAGTCAGGGATAACTACGGTGTTTTGCTCCTACCCCCTGCAGACCACCAGGAAGCACCCTGTCCCACTTAGAACACACAGGAGGTGCTGCACCAGCTGCTCCTAGTTGTATGGCCTTGGGAGGGGACAGTGAGCAAGTGTCTGGGCACTGCCCTAAGCATTTGGCAGTGGCAGCTGCAGGGCAGATGTGTTCCCAGGGGAGTGATAGCAATAGTGTCTGGTGCTTGGTAGGCCCCATGTCGCACTTAGCCCTCTGATGCCCTTAGCCCACACTAGAGGTGCCCGGCCACCAGTAGCCTGCACAGGAAGTGCCCAATCTCCCCTATACAAGCAAAAGTCTTATGGATGGCTGCGCTGGGAGACACCCAGACCACCACGGGCTAGCAAGCGGCCTCCAGGTTGCAGGCAGTGTGCACCTCGAGAAGCCTGGTCCACCGCGGGCTAGCAAGCTGCTTCCCGTCATGGATGGGCTATGCCCAGAGACTCCTGATCCACTGCAGTGGTCTAGCAAGCGGCTTCTGGTCGCCAGTGGCACAGGTGGGCTATGTCCGGAAGACGCTCGGACCTTGGTGTCTGGTCGCTGGTGGCGCAGGTGGACTATGGCCGGAAGACTCCCAGGCCTCAGCGGTCTAGCAAGCAGCCTCTGGCTGATGGAGGTTTGCACTTGAGCTGCCCCGCCCTCTGTGCACACTGTGGTGCAAGAGCTTCCTATGGCGGTCAGTCCCCCCTCCTCTCCTGCTCCCCGACAATGGAGCCTTGCCTCTCCTGTGGGTCCAGACCTTCTCCTGGGTTCCCTCTGGTCTGGCGTTCCACTCCCCCACCCATGGCACACTGCTCCTTATTCCCTTAGGCTGTCTCCACACCGCCAACCTCAGCCCTCTCCCAGGGACTGACCTCGGGGGCCTAAGTCTCAGCACCCAGCCCCCACCTGAGCATCTCAGGCTGTGGTGTCTGTGCTGGTGTTCAGATGATCTGTGAGCCTCTTGCTCTTGCTAGTGCCCTCCTGATTCCTTTTCTCTCTCTCTCTCTCTCTCGCTCTCTCGCTCTCTCGCTCTTGCTCTCTCTTTTTTTATTTTCTTTTGTTCTACCCGGTTATGTCAAGAGTTTCTTGCCCTTTTTGGAGGTTTAAGTTCTTCTGCCAGCATTCAGTAGATGTTCTGTGCAAGTTGTTTTACATTTAGATGTGTTTTTTTGATGTGTTTGTGGGAGAGGGTGAGCGCGACCCCTTACTCCTCCGCCACCTTGCTGCAACTCTCTCGAGGCTAAACTTTTAAGCCTGGGTGAATGGGAGGATCAATGTCCCACTGAAAGAAATCTTGAAGTGCCAAATATTTCTTTATAAAAACCATGTTTCTGTTTTCTTCTTTAAAAAAAAAAAAAGATTGACATTTTAGCTTTTAAACTCTTTATAATGGAAATTTTCAAACATAAACAAAAGTAGAGATAATAGTATATTGAACTCTCTTGTCCCCATCACCCAGTTTCAACAATGATCAATACACAAAGCCAGCTTTCTAGTTTAGCAACACCATAGCCTAAAATTAAATTCTCCAGTAACCCAATTCTCCATGGTTAGGATTTCTTCTATGATCCCTTAAAAGTGTACATAAAATTGTGTGTATCTGTGTGTACTTAGAGATCCACACAGAAAACAGATCCATAACTTCTGATAGGTTCTATGATATGGCCCCATCCCAGGCCTTCACACCATCCCCTACTTCATAGGAAGTCCTATTCATATAAAAAGAGAATGTATTTAAGACATGCTCTCTGGAACTTAGCTACAGGTTAAGCATTAGTCTCCAAGAGTTATTCTGTTTCTTCCAGAATACAGTATTAAGGAGATAGGACACCAAATGAGTACATTCTCAGCTGGGGCCAGGGAGGTCTAGAACATGGAATTATGCCCACAGAAGATGTGTCTAGATGGGTATGGCCTATGGATCAGCCTGCAAGCATGGGTTGCTTAGGTATGTGTTGAAGTTGTAGGATTAAAGGAGGAAGCTTAACAAGGAAATGATGTTGATTATATACAGAGTCTTCATTTATTCATTTAGCAACTATTTGTAGGCTGTCTATTATGCACCAGGCACTGTACTTGGCCCCAGAGGTACAGAAACAATCTCTATTTATGTGAAACTTACATTATGGTTGGGATGTTAGATGTCATCCCAATTATCATAAAAATGAGCATATAAACAATAAAATATGGTAACCATTAAAAATGAAATTTGCAAGGAATAACATGTGCAAATGCCCAGTGTTAGGAATAAGCATGAAACTGTATCTACACCTTAAATCATGGCCACAACTAGTGGAAACTAACTCTTAAAAATAGCTGATGCTCAGTTTGTTAGGAAAATCAGAGTGTAGGAGGAATTTGAGGGAGAGGTAGGCAGAGGAGAACCTGTGGGGTATTAAAGACCATAGTAAGGAGTTTTGTCTTTGAAAACTATTGGAAGCTTTTAAAGTTTTTAGCACAGGTTCTGGAAGGAGGGAAAGTAAGTTGACATGATCAGATCTGCCTGTAAAAATGATGACTCTGCATGATGTATGAATAACGGATTTTGAGAGGGGGGCACAAGTGCATAGTGGGTGACCAGTTTAATGGTTATTGTAGTTTAGGTGAGAGATGATGGCTTATGTTAGGGTGGCGGTGATAAAGGCAGAGCGAATTGGATGGTGTGGGATACTTTAGTCCACTAAACAACTTTGACATAACCCATTGCATTGGAAAGTATAAGCCCTCAGTCTGCACGTATGTTAAGTGAAAGAGAGTTTCATGGTGGTTTAGGTGTTCAACTAGGGTTAAAACTCTGGGACATGCCAAAAGCCCCAGAGTATGTAGCCAAGTCAGACTTTGAGCATAGATACAGGCCCAGGTTGTACATAGTACAAGATAATAACCACTGAGTAATTCTTTAAAAACAGTTGATCAAGTGGCCCTGTGTAGTCGTAGCCTCAGTCCATCAGTGCAAGATATCGACTGTGCACTATGTTGAAAACAGAACTATCCCACAAAAGTAGCCTCTAGTGTACAAAGAAATAAGCACTACCTCAACATGTACGATCCACTCAATGAATACATTCTAAATATTGAATAGATACTATTGAACCTAGCACTTGGCTCTGTAAAATTGCCAAGGGCAGTTCACAGTGTGGATATGTGAGGTCTATTTGGGCAATTTCTAACTTTCAGGATAGGAATATGGGGGAAAGTCAGTTGTCTTAGGTGTAAGTAAAAGAAGCTTAATGATTCTTTCTCCTAAACCAAAAGAGTAGCAAATCTGTTGATTTCTCTCATGATTCATCTTTTGCAATGGTGGTTTTTTCCCCTCTCTTTTAGGACCTATATATGACTGCCATTTGTAAAGGGGTAGAGGCCCTTTAAGACTAGGCTAGCTGAATAAGAGAATCCAAAAAAATGCCATCCTTTAAAGGCCTTTACTTTCTGGGAGAAGTTTGTGCACAATTTATCTCATGAGCCACAGTTTACAGTAACCCTCTAATTGGTCTGGCAGGGCCTGCTCTGCCAACTCTCCATAATCTCTAGCACCTTGCTTACCTCTCAGATCACCCTCTGGCTACCTGTGTTCCAGCTCCATCCTTTCCTGGATCTTGCCAGCCTCCCATTCACTCTCTGCCATCTTTATCACTGCCCATTTCTAGGTGAACAACAACTTTCTTAACATGGCCTTTTGTCCTTCATGGGCCATCCTTGGAAATTCTTGGAAAAGTATTCTCAACCAGTAGTTCTCAGTTCTCAGCTGTTGTGTCAGAATCATTAAGTAGATCTTACAAAGGGATTCCTTGGTCTGCTGTTGTGTTAGACTCTCTGAACAGTGATTCCCAGTCGTGTGCATTTTTAGCAAGCTTCCCATGCATTTTAGAAGCAGTAGACCAGTGTTTGGGAACCCCTGAAAACTCTCTGACCTCTGTTCTACTTAGAGGTTTCTGATTCCCAGAAGAGGAAATATGGGTCAGTGTGTTTCTTTTCATCTTCCTCCTAAGAAAGAATTTACAATTTCCTCAAGCGTGATGCTGAATTAGAATAATAGTATGAACTACAGTTGATACAGAAAACACATCATTCTCATTCATGATAACCATTATTTATTGCATTCTTAATATGTGTTTGTCGCCATGCTAGGTGTTTTTCACAATTTTTAAAACCGAATCTTTTCTTTAAAGTCCCATGAGGATTTATATCAATCATATGAGAAAAAATGACATTCAGAGGAATTAAGCAACTTGCCCAGGAGGAAGTGGCCAAGTGAGGATTTGAACCTAGGACTCTCTGGTGGCAACATCCATGCTCTTAGCCTCATCGCCATCATCTCATAATAAGCAGAACTGAGAACCAAATGAAGGTCTCCCTCCTCTTCTGGGTTCTCTGGACCTCGGTCTACAGTGGTCTACAGTGTGGGCCAGACATCCTCCCTGTGGTTATTGGGGGAGTTATGGTGGGTAAGACCTATGGTAGCTGCCCCTCAAGAAAGATTTGATCTCACTGGTGAGTCTTATGAAATGGTCATGATAACACACCTGAGGCGAAATCATAAATGTTCTATACATCCAGGAGGTTTTTAACTTATTTCAACCACACAATTCCAGTTCAAGTCTCAGCCTCTTCCTCTGTTTTTGCCACGGTGCTGTTTACTCACCATGAAACCCCCAGGCGACTGGAGATTGCCAATACTACAGGTGAATCTGCTGGCAGCAGCAGCAGTCCCTTGATGCTATTGTCTTTCTTAACACTCTTAACTCCCGTGGTCTCCTCCCCCTTGTTAAGCAGGGCTCCAAGTTACCTAGCACAGCCAGCTGCTTTTGTTCAGCCAGAGAAGGCGAGAAGGCGTAGGATAAACACAAAAAAGTACCCTCTCATCCATTGCTGTTAAACTGTGTAATCAAGGCAAAGTGTTCCGCTAGTCACATGAAGCTGATGGATCTGTGGCAGAGTTCTAAGAGGTGGACAAGAAACAAAAGGATTTTGTAACAGATGGGATTCCTGTTGAGTTATTAACATTTCTATCACAAGTTCTATTTCTGCTACATTCACCAGGGACAAATAGCACACTAGCTTTGATCCTGCTAGTCAAAAGGAAGCTATAAGGTATAGTAGTACAAAGGCTGCCTGTTAGAAAAATCCTATTGGAATGCAGTACACTGTTAATTGTTCTAAGATTCCTCATAATTAAAATGAACTTATTTTTAAATGCAAAACTGTATTTTAAAAACATCTTGCACGTATGTTGGCACCAAATGCTTAAAGTAAAATTTGATGGGTTTTTTTTTTTTGCATGTCCTTTCTCATTGTGCATATATTGCATTTCATTTTAAATTGTGTTACACAGTATTATAATCCCGAGAAAGTACATAATGAACCAGTCAATATAAAGGACTTACCCATTTTTGATTTTCTATGGAAATCAGATTACAGTGGGGCGCTTCCTGAACAATAACATCTTAATGTAAGGGGTAAAAGCTACAACACATACAGACAATGGAGATGGTGCAGGCGGATGGACCATTCAGCCATAGAATAGTCCCATGTGAGGATTAGAGGCCTCTTCTTCTTTGCCACCTTCTGACATGCCTCCCTGATCCAGTTTGCACGAGTAGGAGATACCGAAATAATTTGACATTGGCAAAGTGTCTGTCAACTCTGTGAAGTGACAAATGAGGCATAAGTGAGCTTTCTTTGTCACATCTTGAGACACAAAAGTGGGCAGGGCAATTCTGAGTTAATCTTTCAGGAAAGTCCAGATACAGAGGCTGACACACTCCAAGCTGCTTCTGTTCACAGTTTGGCAGCTGGGAAAGATAGGATTTGATTTCTAGTTGCCCCTCTCAAGAAACACAGGTCTCTGATTATCCTCTTCCTGTCATCTGAGTGTATAGATGGACATTGTTTGGCAAGCAGAGTCAGACTTTAAAGAAAAAAAAAAGTCCTGGAAAGGCAACACCTTGTAACCTTGCCTCTTATTTTCTCCAAAATCTGAAAAGCACTTGTTTCAAAACTTTTTCTCTTTGTCTTCAGAGTTAACCTCAATTCTTCTCATGACTATAGCAGGAAAGCTTCTGAAAATGCCACCTAACCTACCAGAAGTTTCTTTCCTGAGCTCAATTGTATACCCACAAGAAAATAGGCATTTGGGATTTGCATGGAGGGCTCCACCCACTAAACTTGACTGCAGGCAAAATTCAAAATTCTGACAACCTTTGTTAAGGGAGACATGAGTTCTCAGCACATTATTCATTTTGAAAAATCTGTATTTTGACTCCATAGACTTGTTTGTTTGTTTTGATTCAGGGTCATGCCAGGATCCCAGGACTTTAGAGGTAGAAATGATCTCAGTGTAATGAACACAGAGTAACTTCTCAAGGCCATTTTTTATCTTAAGCAGAAACTATCAACAGGCATGCCAGTGTCCCGGTGTAGGGACTGTCAACATGCACTTTGGTCTTTATTTAAAACAGAGTCTTCCTGAAGTGAGTCAGTATTTCCTAGAAGCGTCTGCCTAATTAGCTCCTTTAACTTATTCTTCACTGAAGAGAATACCGGATACGTAATAAAACTTATATTTTGTCAAGCAGCAGCATAGGTACCATCAGCAGAATTCTATGATAATCAGTTTCTATTGTTGATTGCCCAACTGTCTGATCAAACACCAGTTTTTTTCACCATCTGTTTGGAAATTTGTGACAGGAGGAATTGAAGCTGGCAAGGCAAACATTTCCAGCCTGTCTTTGGACAAAAGCACAACTCTTGTGGAGTGGTTTCCTCCTTTTCTCCCCAGGTTTGCACATTGTACAATGCTGGTTTGGAGGGTAGAACCCACAAAAACTTGGTGACTGGGTTAAAGAAGCAGTGTTTGGGACACTGCACATATTCTACCAGACAGAGCTTTAATAGAAGCAAAATATTACATTATCAGCAGCAATGAAATTTGCTCACAAAATCTAGCCTCATCAGTATTTCCACTCCAAACTATTTTTTTCCTCCCACCTCCCTTATTTTTCCCCCTTCTGTTGGCTCCTTAGAGCTGCAGTAAATCATGTTGTGAAATAAGATGAGTCTGAATAGCAAAAGCATTAAGATTTCACATTCTGCAGCATAACAATGAACTGCCTTATGTTAGAATTCAAGCTTGTTAGTAAGGCTCACAAATATTATCATCTCCTGCGGTGGCAATTTCCTATCCATCCAGGAAAGTAGTTTTTGCTACTAGAGCCAACATCAACCATGCCTTGCGAGCTGCAGATGGAGTCTTTCCACCACCGTTCCACATTCTCCACTGTATGACACCCAGTTCATAGTGATACACATGGGTGTCAGCATCTGTGATGGATTGTATGGTGGTGTCACGTTGATCACGTGATGGGAAAAGTGGCTTAAAAGTGCTTTTGGAAAGGCAAAGGCAGTTCCAAAGAAGAAGGCCAGTGCCCAGGCACAAGCCTGCTGGGCCTGTTGGCTATGTGGAAATGGAGCAATGCAATGTCCCAGTCTGAAAGGAAAGAAGGCAGGCAGGCAGGCAGGCAGGAAGCTTTTCTAGTTAGTCATGATTCTTTTCACCAGCCTGCCTATTTAATAGCCTGGAAGCTACCATTTATCCCCAGTAACTATGCTTCAGTTCAGCCATGAGAGTTTGGGGACAGTGGAGTTAGAGGGTGCATAGTCAATTTGGTGGGTAGGAAACACTCTGAAGATGATGGAAAATTCATTTTAAGACTACCAAACAAAGGAATTGCTGTCTTGGAGTGCCATCAATCTCTCCCTCCCTCATCTCCCCTCCTCTAAGCTCTAGACGGGCTTAGAGTATTTGAAGAAAACAAGAAGAAATATATTATCCCACTTGCTAACAAATAGGGAGGAGCAGGTCAGATGTGAAATGTTTTAGACAGTAAACTGTTTGTGCTTGGAGCTAAATGGTAAACTTTTTTTTTCACCATACTCACAGCATGCAGAAGTTCCCAGGCCAGGCATCAAACCCATGCTATAGCAGTGACCACGCTGAATCCTTACCTACTAGGCCACCAGGGGACTCTTGTTTCTTTCTTTTTTTTTTTTTTTTTTTTGTCTTTTTGTCTTTTCAGGGCTGCACCTGCGGCATATGGAGGTTCCCAGGCTAGGGGGTCTAATCAGAGCTGTACCACTGGCCGATGCCACAGTTACAGCAATGCGGGATCCAAGCCGTGTCTGCAACCTACACCACAGCTCATGGCAACGCCGGATCCTTAAACCACTGAGCGATGCCAGGGATCAAACCCGCAACCTCGTGGTTCCTAGTCGAATTTATTAACCACTGAGCCATGATGGGAGCTCCTGTTTTTTTTTTTTTTTTTGATATTAAAGTTCCTATGACAAAAATGAGTCAGCAATTTGAATAGATAGAAAAGCTTAACACTAAGCAAGTAGATTTTTTTCATTTGATTTTCAGAATTAAACTCTAAACCTCTGAAAGCTTGGAATTTGTCACATTTCAAATCTTTATTGAGGGCTAATTGCTATGCCTAGTTAGGATATAGATGAAGAAAAAATGTCTTAAAATTGACAGAAAGATCAGAGAAGAGATAAAATGCTGATGAGAAACATGTTTGCATTCTCCTAACTCAAAAATAGTTTTCTAATTGGGTTTTTGACAAGGAAAGTTAACCTCTGTAGGGCTCTGGAATTTTGGTATTTTGATTTCTAATCATCAAGTCTGACCTTGAATGCAGGTTGACTGTGAATTCCTGCTCTTGCAGGAATGAAACCTAAGGTAATGTAGGAATGAAAGCAAAGAATGTTTTCGTTTTTTCAAAAAACCTGAATACTAACAACAGGAACAATGCTTTTGAAGGTTTATCCTCCTAGAAGGAGAAAGGAGATTGCTAGGAATAGTGCAGCAAGAGTCCTACTGGGGGGCTCATTGATTTACCCACGTAGGAACTCTGAGATGCATAATCGTATCCCTTGGTCCCATGGGAGAGATGAGGAAGGCGTTTTAGGACGGAATGGCTTCTGGGAAATTAAGGACCAAGATTCTTGAATTTTAAAATGTGTTCCAGTCTCTTTTCTTCCTGTGTGTCTGTAGGTTCGTTTCCCCAAGACTTTGCAGTTAATATAAATTCCATGTTATAGTCATTGAGTCAAAATCCAAGTATTTACTTTGACCCCAGAGGCAATCAGCAGCAGCAACAGCAAAACCTTTCTCTGGAGTCTGTTTATTCTTCTTGAGCCCATTCTACTGTTCTCCCTTCTTAGCCAGATTCCTCCAAAGAGTGATCTAGTCGAGATTTACTGTCTCCCAGTTACTTCTCAGCCCACTGCATACTGGTTTTCCTTCCAGCCCCTAAAACCCCACCCCCAACACTGCCACCCCACTACCACTATTCCCCTGAGGATGTCCTAAGCATGGTAGCTGGTGGCCTGCATATAATAAAATCCCAAGTCCTCTTTTTAGTCTTATTCTATCTTGTTTGACCACCCATCTGCATTTGACATTTGACCTCCCTCCTTCCAAATCTGTCTTCTATTGGTTTCTGTTACACTGTCTTATTTTTACTTACCTGAGCACTCCTTCTCAGACTTTTTTAAGCTTCTCTCCTTCTGTCAAGACCTTAAAAGACAGGCATTCCTAAAAGCTATCTTGTAGATCTTATGCCTTTTTACTCTATATGCACCTCATGGCCTACTTCATACATTCACAAACATAACTTCATCCCTGACTTAGCTTTTGTGCTTCAGCTCCCTATATCTGACTGTATAATTGGCATATCCACTTGGATGTCTTAAAGATACCTCAAGCTCCAAGCTCTAACACTGAAATCATCTTCCTCCCCTAACCATCTACTTACTTGTCTTGTATTTTCTATCCTGATAAGTGACTTCACCACTGACCCCAGTAAGCTACCCGATCCAGAAGTCGGGTGACATCTTTGATTCTTTCTTTTCCCTGTTTTCCTATATCTACTTTGAATATATTCTCCCTTTCAAATCTGCCCAGTCAGTTCTATGCCCAGGCCAGGAACTCAGCTCAGGTTACCAACACCTGTAGCCTGTCCATGACGACAGAAGCCTCTTAACTCTTTTTCCTTCACCCTTCCTGGTCCTTTTCCAATTAGTTCTGCCACACTATAGTCAGAGTGATCTTTCCAAAGTGCAATGATTTTTTATGTATCATACATGGATTCATGTTACCACATGGTAAAGTCTAAAATTTTTAGAATGTGTTACATTTTTCCTGTCTACCCAGTCCTATCACTTCCCTTTGTGTTCTGCATTCTTCCTATGCTTAAGTTTTTGTTTGTTTGTTTTCAAAATGGCCAGGTTTTCTCTTTATCCTAGACCTTCATACCTGCCATGTTCAGAGAACAATCTCCACCTACCTCTTTTCCTTCTAGCAAATGCCTTCATGATTCATCTGAAGTATCATTTTTTTTAAGAGGGGCTGTTAGATTCTAGTGCAAAATCTTTTTTCCCCTGCATAACACTTATTACATTTTTATATAACTGCTTGTTTTCCTGCTAAACTGTAACCTCTGCAAGTGTAGGAACCTTGTGTGTCTCATTCACCACCTTATCCCCATTACACAGAACAAGTGCTCAACAGACATTTGGTGAATGATTAATATTGCATGAGGAAGTAATGGGAAAGGAGGTGGGGGAGAACTACTTACATATGCATTATCTTGGAAATGGTTAATAGTCAATGAGAAATGCCAAGAGTACTCAAAAACTTCATGATCCTTTCTGGAGGAAATTGCTCTAGTACTTCAAGAATTGTAAACCTGAAGGAGCAAGTCTACTTTGGATTGGGGATACAAAATCATTATAATAATCTTTCAGGACATTTAAAAATGCTATGTCCACGTGGTAGAAAAACTCTCCTCCAGAATCAAGGGCAGCAGCACAAGGACCCAGGCAGTAGACGTAGATCATGAGTCAGGGGATAAGAGCACTGGTGAGTTCCTCTGTAACAGGGTGAGGACACCAGTGGCAACAGTGGCAGAGAAATCAACGATGAGCTCAATCATCATCAAAAACAAGAACTGCAGATGCTAACGTCCTTGCAGTAGAAACTATAAGCCACTAGGAGCCTTTGGAAGAGGGCTGCTAATTTGGGGAATTGTTTGCATGTCCCTGGAATAAAATTTTTGTTTTTGTGACAGAGAAACAGTAGGAGACTCTTTGCAGTTAGGATTCTCAATTCCATTCCCTACCCACAAAGAGAGTGACCACTTCCTCTGAGGAAGATGGGTCAGCCCTCCTGGCTTGCGTAGTCTCTTTTTTCCACTGAGCTATCATGTATATGCTAGTTATCACCTGCTTCTTTTCCATCTGAGGTTTATGTCTATAGCTAATACAAGCTTTTCAAAGAGAAATCACCCAGTCCCTTTCCCCAGATACAGTGATTCCTCAAATGCTGCTTGCTTTCTAAACTCCAAATGGAAAAAAAAAAAAAAAAAAGCCCTCCAGTTTGCAAAAGAGATACTGAGAATGGTAAAGGTACAGAAAAGAAATCAAACCTAGCACCTAAATGTTCCTGACTGAGCAACATACTTTCCCCTTTATCTGAGGCTATTTGATTTTGGAGCAACAAAGTTCTAGAGAATTCAAAACAGCATATTGAGCATGTGTAATAACATATTATCTTCTGTACTTTACAAAGACATGCTGAGAGGTGTTCCTTTGAATGTTCACACATGTGGTTATTTGAATGTATGATTCAAAAAGAAAGGAAAAAGAAACAGACAGCAAAAGACCTTGAGGTGATATTAAGCCCATGAAGCAAAATTGATCTCCCTTGACTGTGTTTCTTCTAGGAAGCTAGTGTGTTTGACAGCATTGCCCAGAGCAGAAGCCAAATCACCTACACTTAATGGTTGGGCTCATCAGATGCAAAGCACTTTCCAAAAGTTTCACAAAAACAAGAAAATGAATTCAAACAATAACAAAAGTTTGGGAAGGGGCCACATTGTGGTCCTGGAGAATTGCAGCAGCAGCCATTTGAGATTTTCCTTTTAGATCAGTTCAGGAAAAAAGTTGCTATACTTTCCAATACTCTATTATGATCCTGTCCTTAATTATTAAATGTATTAATGGTATATCTGCCTACTTTTAGAATTATAATCAATATCTCCACTAAAAACAGCCATTTGTACATAGCAAATGTCATCAAGAATGAGCAAATGTGGTGATGTTTGTTTCCTACACGTTCAGATTCCCCATGGCCATGAGCAAGGCTTCTGAGAAAGTAGATGCATGTTGGGTGTTTTCTTTCACCATGATGTCATGTTAAAACAGCACTGAAAAGCCTACAGTATGAGTGAATTAACTATTTTTGTCATACGGATCTGCATCTCCTTGGTGCCTTTTCTGCTTTCTCTGTCTTCTTAAGATTTCTCTTTGGTTGCGTGTGTGTATGTATGTGTGTGTGCGTGTGTGTTTCTTTCTCCTCTTTATAGCTGTCTATTTCTGTCTTATTCTGAAACTTTCCCTTGGACTATGTAACTGTTTGTCTTAGCCTTTCCCTGGCTCTGTTAGTCTCTTGTCTGCTAGCCTCTAAGCATTTATCTTTTTTTCTGTCTCCTTGGTGAATTTCTACTCACCCTTTGAGAACTGAAGGATAACTCACTTTCTCTGTAAAGCTTTCCATGACCTATCCTCCCTATTCCCTTTGCTTGCCTCTTTTGTAACCGTTTCACGTTGGACTGTAATCCGCAGAAACAGTATGGTTGACCAGGTCTGCCCTCAGAGACAGTCACACATAATAGTTAATGTGGTTGAAGAGTTCTGGAAGGAAACCCTTGACTGAAATGACTTCTACTTCTACTTCAATACTCATTATTTTTACTGCTGCAGCCTAGGCCTATTGGTACTAAAATGAGAAGGAAGTCTCTCTGTCCATGATCTTAAACAATGGTTCTAAACCAGTGGTCCATACAATGGCATAATAGTTTCTCAGGTTACTTACTGGATAGAGGCATATACCTTTCCCTGAGTACACCCATCCCCAGCTCCCTGACACTCTACTTATATGTTAGAATGATATACCTTGAACTCTGCTGTGCATCAAAATTCCCTGGGGAAGCTTGTTAGAAACACAAATGCCTAGATCCTACCCTAGAATCAAACTTGGGAAAGGGGATGCTGGGTATTTGTATTTTTAACAAGCTCCCCAGGGCATTCTGATGCTCAGTCAAGGTTGAAAATCAATCATTAGAAAAGAATTTCTGTTAGTTAAACATTAACCTCCTCCTGGCCCTCATTTAAAGTAAAAATACTTCTAGAAGAGCAACACAATAAAAGACCAATGCCTTGTTATGAATAAGTTTACCATGAGGGTCTTCAAGGCATGAAGGAAAGTATTAACATGTGTTTAGCACACACTATGTTCCAAACTGTATGGCTACTAAAAGAGCCCTCCATTCCTACGGTCTTATGGCTAATGCTCCTTCTGCTACAGCAGCACTTCTAAATTTTCTTCCCATGCTTACTTACTTTTATCCCATGGGTAGGGTTGCCAGAAAAAAAAAAATACAGGGTGCCCCATTCAATTTGAATTTCAGGTAAACAGATTTGAATTTCAGATAATGCTGGGGTCATAAGTATGCCCTAAACACTGCATGGGACATACTTAATACTAAAAGTTATTTATTGTGTACCTGAAATTCAAATGTAAGTGTGTGTTTTGTATTTTATATGCTAAGCCTGACAACTGGACCCGTGGGAAGAAGAGTGCATTACTTAAACAGATCCATTGGCCCATATTTTGCAATTGGGTAGAACTAACAGGACATTTTGGGTAAGTTTGTACTGTGGATCCAAAGTCTCCTTCTTGGCAAAGATTAGAGGTGGAGAGGAAAGAGCTACTAAGACCATTTGGCTGTATGTCAAATTATATCCTTGAGTTCAGCATTATTAGTAATAAAGCTGATATTTTATCTTCATTTGCCCTAAGCCTATGTCTTATTTCTCAGTTGGCTTTGAAATCAGATATTAATTATTTCTTCCCCTGATAACCACAATGGTTATCTTATTTACTTTAATCTTAACAATCCCTCTGTGAGGTTGGTGCTATAATCCCCATTTTACAATTAAAAAATGATGGGACACTGAAATAGGCAATGGAAGGAGCAAAATTCAGATTTCCCAACACATGATTTGGCCTCAGGCATTTGACTGGGGTAGATATTTTCATCTCATTAAAGTGAAACTGACATCTGAATCTGTGTTTGATTTGGCTATTTATAATATACTACCCTTAAATCATGAGAAAAGAAAAAACCCTTCAGTGCTAATGGTGCCTTTATCCATTTTGACAAAAGGAAAAGTGAAGTATTGTCCTTTAACTCTCATCCTATGCTTTATGAATGCACAAATAATTTTTTTTTATAAACAAGGCCACTGACCAAGATAAAAAGCAGCATGCCTAAGGGAAAAATTTCCCTCTTCTCAAACATCAATTAGAAACGTTTATTAGTGGTATTCGATTGACAGTTCACATTTATTTCCAAGAAAAGGGAATGAATCCTCTTTAGGTTAGAATGCTTAAAAGGCTGCAGGTAGGATGTAGCGCTTCAGAGTAATTGCTAAAGACAAGTGACCTTTGGAATCCAGCATTAGTCAGTTTCGGGAAGGGAAAGAGAACATAGGCAGAAGACCTGTTCAAAACTCATCTTTAGATTTATTCAGTGGCTCTTTATTTTAAGCCATGAATATATGCATGAGTATTAGCTTTCTAAATAAATTAAAGGAAGTAGGAATAAGCAGTCACTTAAAAAGGGATTGCATGTTGACTCTTGAATGTGGATCTGAATATGAGTCTATAGATCTCTGTCTGAATCTTTGAATGAGAATACTGTTGTGTGGCTTCAGATGTTTCTACACGTACCTGCTATGCTTTACCTTGTAGCTGGTGAACTCTCTCTCTCCCCTCATCTATTATGGTACAAATAAAACAAAGACATTTGATGTCAGGCCCCCCCAACTAGAGTCACTAATGCTAGGGATCTGCAGGTGCAGCCTGGCCAAGTTATTAAGCTAGCCCTGACAGGGGCAGAAAATATACGACATTAGAAAATATTAGCAAATTTTAGCCTTACTCATTGGTGAGGGCTAAAGTTAGTGTCATTGCCCTAGAACCATTATTTCTTGTACCCACAATGACCCTTCAACATCTGGGAGCTGCTTCCCTGCCCCACCTTTCAGATAAGACCCTTCTGCTATCAATTCCTAATGAACCGAGCCCAAGGTCATGACTCTTCGCTGGATAGCCTACATTGGATTTTCAGTTATTATCTTTATGATAATTGGTAAGTTCTGTACCTTCCTCTTCCATTGTCATTTATTTCTTTATCATCTTGTAGCTATTCGTCATTTTCTGTGTATTGAATTCCATTCTAGTTCTTACCAGATGATCATGTCACAATACCAGGTCTGTTGATGCTCAGAGCAGAAAGTTTTCACCCTTTCTGCCACAATTGTGCATATGTTAGCCCTTAAAGTACATGAGCTTTTTGCCTCAACTACAAAAAACTCACTCATCACACCTCTGTTGCTCTAGTATTATACAAATCCAAGTGATGTAAACGTTCTGGCTTGCATAGATGTTGTATAGCATTTGCTGCTAAAAGAAGGGCTTCTTTTGGACTGCTGTGGTTTTAAGCAGAAATAAGAATGTCTTCTTGGCTAGGGAAATATTTTCCCCATTCTTCAAATAGCCTTTTGTGGGTTGCTTCTAGCCTTTCCATCGGATTGGTGGACCCAAGCCATAGTTCTTTAACACTACATATATAGCATGAGTCTTGGGCAATTGTGAAATATCTTTCTGTGATGCCATCCACCCTCCTTTCTGGATAATAACAGGCATAAAGATGCTTAATGTCTATGTTTTCCAGATGCAGCCACCATGCTCAGTTCTCCATGTCCATTATCTCATTTAAGCATCAGCACAATTTTTAAAAATATTTACTTATTTATTTGTTAAAGTATAGTTGATTTACAATGTTGTGGCAATTTCCACTGTATAAGGTGACCCAGTCATACATGTGTATACATATACATTCTTTTTCTTATATTATCTTCCATCACGGTCTATCCCAATAGTGGATATAGTTCCCTGTGCTATACAGTAGGACCTCATTGCTTATCCATTCTAAATGTAATGGTTTGCATCTATTAACCCCAAATTCCCAGTCCATTCCACTCCCTCCCCCCTCCCCTCTTGGCAACCACAAGTCTGTTCTCTATGTCTATGAGTCTGTTTTGTAGATAAGTTCGCTTGTCCCATATTTTAGACTCCATTTATAAGTGACATCATATGGCATTTGTCTTTCTCTTTCTGACTTACCTCACTTAGTATGAGAATCTCTATTTGCATCCATGTTTCTGTAAATGACATGATTTTGTTCTTTTTTTATGGCTGAGTAGTATTCCACAAAATATATGTATTATATCTTCTTTATCCATTCATCTTTTGATGGCCGCTTAGGTTGTTTCCATGTCTTGGCAATTGAGGATAGTGCTGCTATGAACACATGGGTGCATGTGTCTTTTCAAATTTAAGTTTTGTCCAGATATATGCCCAGGAGTGGGATTGCTGGATCATATATTAATTCTATATTTAGTTTTCTAAGGAACCTCCATACTGTTTTCCACAGTAGTTGTACCAATTGACATTCCCACCAACAGTGAAGGAGGGTTCCCTTTTCTCTACACCCTCTCCAGCATTTGTTATTTGTGGACTTATTAATGATGGCCATTTTGACCAGTGTGAGGTGGTACCTCATTGTAGTTTTGATTTGCATTTCTTTAATAATTAAGGAATGTTGAACATCTTTTCATGTGCCCACTGGTCATCCATATGTCTTTGGAGAAATGTCTGTTCAGGTCTTCTGCCCATTTTTCAATTAGGTAGTTTGTTTTCTGTTGTTGAGTTGTATGATTTGTCTGTGTATTTTGGAGATTAAGCACTTGTTGGTTGCATCATTTGCAACTCTTCTCCTATCTGAAGGTTGTCTTTTTGTTTTGTTTTTGGTTTCCTTTGCCACTCAGCACAATCTTAAAATGTAGAGTTTAAGCCGGTGGTGCAGAGACCCTGTCTGGCTCATTATATGCAGTATCTCTTGGCCAGCACTGGGCCTAGCGCATAGAAGGCCTGCAGATTTGTTGAATGAATAAATGAAAAAGATTCTATTATTAACCCCCTGTTTTATAAATGAAGGAAATTGGCTCAGGGAAATTAAGAGACTATCCTAATGTCACACAACCAGTCAATGGTAAAACCAGGACTGTGATAGATCCATCTCACTCTAAAACTAGCAATCTTAGCTACTCTTTTGTACTGTGTCCCTTTTCAGTAAACCTGTTCCCACCCATTTGGTACTCAACAGCTCCATGTCCTCTACTAGAGAATCCCAGTTGGGCTATACACATGAAGCAATGCCTATGCTCCCTGTATGACATCTAAAGGATCTGTATCATGAATGCCATCATCTCTATCAGCTCACTTATGCTAAGGAGCTCCTGGACTAACATTCCCATTTCAACCTTATGATTTCAATCTAGTTACTTAACAAGGTAAGTAGGAATGGCAATTCCAGTCAATATGGCAAGACACTGAAGAAATATTTCTAACCCAGGACATTTCAGTAGGACATTTTGTATCATAACACACGGGAGTCCTGGTATTTAGGGACATTGTGAAGCACACTCTTTCACTACCTTCAGCGTATTAGTATAAAAATGTGGTAAATGAATCCCTTCATGGTGTGAGCGAGGTAAGAGGTAATGCACTGTAGTAAATTAGCACATGTGACAGGACACCATACATAGTTCTGTCCTGGAGTGGGGAGGATCATTGTACAAAGCCGTATCAGGCAAGGTCCCTACCCTTCATAAGTTTACAGTTTAGTTTTAGAGTTAAAGCAATTTAAGAGTGAAATCAATTCCATAATACATGAGCTGTCACAAGGCTATCTGTGATTAACTTCCAAATGAGTAGTCCAGTCAATGAAGGCTGAGCTCAAAGGCATAAGACTTCAGTGTGGACTGGGAAGGCTTAGCTGACATCTCAGAAAGCTGCTTTCTTGCCTCATGGTATCTGGCCCATTATTTTCAAAGCACTTACCATTCAAATATTATCTTTTCTGAAGCAGCTTCAGAATATTTCTTTATTTAAAGAAAAAAGAATATTTTTTTTATTCAAAACATTGCTGTGTCTCTGTTGAAAGAATGAAGGAGTACCTGTCTTCTAATGACTTCCCTTGTCTACATTCTATTTCTCTCTATATTAAAATCAGAATCAAATGCAGCTGTTGCCATATTTTTAGATCAGGTTCACCTATTGCAAATACAGATTCCCGGGCCCAGTTCCAAACCTACTGAATCAAAATCACAGTAGTTCGTATTTGAAAAAAAAGAAAAAAATATATATGGATTTTGAAATATTTATGGATGAAATGTGCTACAGAATAATCCAGGGGTTGGGTGGATAAGATATAAATGAAACAAGATTGACTACAGGTGGTGAATTGTGGAAGGCTGGTTGTTGTCATCTGGGAGTCCTTTTTGATATGCTCTTTTTTATATGCTAGAAGTTTTCATAATAAAAAATTTAATAAAACTAAAAGCAAAAGTCTGTATTTGTCAAAAAACCTCCTAGGTAACTCAGATGCAATTGGTTTGCAGACTAGTGTTTAAGAGCCTTTAGGCTAGATTATCTCTCAAAGCTTTTCCAGGTAAGACATACTGCTTTTGTGCAAGGAGGATGACTTGTAATAGGACAAAACAGGAAATGCCTTCTTGGTTAGGGATGTATGCAAGTTTTTATGGGAATAAATTTAGATGTAACCATCAAAAGTGGAGGAGCAGACACATAAAAAAAAAAAAAAAAGAAAACACTGGCTATTAT
Source organism: Catagonus wagneri (assembly GCA_004024745.2). Lineage (NCBI taxonomy): Eukaryota > Metazoa > Chordata > Mammalia > Artiodactyla > Tayassuidae > Catagonus > Catagonus wagneri. The sequence continues at coordinate 9,711,648 of PVHT020000015.1, read as the reverse complement.
TCTGCACAAAACTAAAACCAGGATAGAAGGGTGTTTGTTTCTTCGTTGTTTTTTGGCTAGAGGGGATTGAGAAATAGAAGTCTCTCCAATCCAGGTAACCAGTAAGTAAACAGCTCAGGGGCTCCTTTGGAACAGTTAGTAATAGTATCATTCAAATAAGAAACAGAGTGATAATGTCAATAGCTTGAAGAATCTTTCTAATTACATCTACATTGGCCATTTGAAGCTCAGACCTCATTCCTAATGTAAAGGAGGCTGGATGAGTTGATTTGGGTGAAGCACTTCCAAAATTCATGTTCTAGGATTCAGGGGGTTACACTAGCATGGCAGATTTTGTCATTCTCATTTTACAAGTGTGGCCACAGAGGTCCAAAGAAGTTGAGTCAGAGTTTCTTTTAAGCTGCTTTGACACTTTAGTTGAACCTACGGGTATTTGCAAAGGGTTAGAACAGGTTTCACTGACCTGGACACTTCAGAGTACACAAAATTTTGCTGGGATAGCGGGTGGAGAGTTTGAAAATCAGCATCAGAGTTGAGGCTTCCTTGATGAATATAGGTACGACTTCTTTGTCTTAGAATAATAACTGCTAGAAGGTTGAGTATTGGGTTCTATCCCAAGAAGTAAGGGAAATGTTGGCACTGTCCCCAAACTTTAGACAGATCTGGAGAGGCAGATTTATCTAGAAAAGGTACATTTAATAAAATATAAACATACAGTGGATGGTTAAAGGCCTCTTTTGAAACATTTGAGAAAAAGTATTTCCTGTTTGATGGGTTCTGAGTTACGTTTGGTCTTGGGTATGGGTTTCCCTCACCAGGGATTTAAATAATCACATGGAGCTATTTTTCAACTAATCCCTAGGAGTGTCATTTTGTCAGTCAAATACTTTATACATATCAACCCGGAAATTTACCTGTCATCTCATAGAATCATTACCAACCTTTTCTACACAAAAGCTAACATCATAGTGTTGATGCAGTTGATAGCGAAGAAATGTATTATCTCAACTGTGAACTAATTTTTTAATTAAGGGCTAAAGCTTTTTTTTTTTAGGGCCACATCTACAACATATGGGAGTTCCCAGGCTAGGGGTTGAGTTGGAGCTTCAGCTGCAGGCCTATGCCACAGACACAGAAATGCCACATCTGAGCCTCATCTGCAACCTACACCACAGCTCAGGGCAACGCAGGATCCTTAACCCACTGAGCAAGGCCAGGGATCAAACCTGCATCCTCATGGATACTAGTCAGGTTCGTAACCCACTGAGCCACAACAGGAACTCCGGCTAAAGCTTTTCTGATAGGAAGTAAAGTTGATCTTGCAAATACTACTACACAGGAAATAAAGAGACCTGTGTTCTTATCTTAGCCTCTGTTTGATCAACGTTGATAACTGAACTTCAAAAAATTTTAAAGTTGATTAATCTGTTAGATACAGTCAGGTTACAAAGGAATAGTGACATCCTCAGCATATTTCAGCTAATGAATATTTCTTGTAAATAAACGAGCCACACATGCCTTCTAAAGAACTTGACTATCATTTCTTATACAACGGCAAGCTCTCCTCTTACAAGGAATAGTCTATCCTTCATCTTCTACTGCTCTGCTATTCTGTCTCTGTTTCTACTTTTCCTACTACTGACCAATGGACTGAATCTTTCTGAGTCTCAAATTGAGATTCCCCATGAGTAAGTTATCTGGTTGGGATTCTTATGCCAGTCCACCTTAGAGGCCACTGGTCAGCCCATAAATACTACTTTTGGGTCTAGTATTGATCCACAGTCCAGTTATCTCCAGTAAAGTAGCTAGGTCATGTCATAAGTCATCATCTTATCTGATCTCATTTATTGCCTCATTTTTGGAATTTTCTCATGCATGCTTTCAGTGGAAATTGGGAAAAAAAGAGTAGGCAAGGGATAATTACATCTAGTGGACACTTTCCAAACATTTCACAAATTAATTTTTCACAAAACAGGGAGATTATTTTGTACAGCAGATGGTTTTATTGAGAAACTTAAAATTATATATTGAATAAAAACTATCACAGAGGACATTTTCAAACAGTCTTCCTAATCATAGAGACTAATGGAAATATGTATAGAGGATGGGCTGCAATTACCTGAAAACCATAGCACTTTGACAGAATATTGCCCTTTAAATTTTCAAATTAACCCTACTTTTGGTTGGCTTTTATTTCATTTGCCCATTTGCTGGTAGGAACTGAAAAGGGAAAGTCATAATACACAAACACAAAGCACACTCATTTGAAAAGTCATTATATTAAAAATGGCTTTGTAAACTCTGCAGAAAGCTACTCAAACTACTCAGAATCCACAGGTCCTGCCAAAAGCATCTTGGATGTTGAAGAATATCCCTTATTTCATCAGTTGAAAGGACAGTTAAAATAGCCACAATTACAAAAAAAAATATTCCAAATAGCAGAATATTTGAGCAGATAGTGTAATCGTGAGGCCAATCACTTTTATGCTTTTCTTATGGCATGCCTCTTCTCAGATGGACTAGAAACAGCATGTGATATTCGAATATTTGGAGAATTATGACCAATTAGAAAATCATTCATATTATCTAGTTGCTCTGTACTTAAGGTTTTCACAGACAGAAGCATTAGCATGTTGTGCCTCCAGCCAGAGTCATAGGATTCCATGTAGAGTTTATCTATGATGGGAACTAAGGCAACCTACTGACTCAATCTGAGTTTTAAAAAATCTAGGTATTCAATTATCTTCTAGCCGAGTGTCCTAAATCTTTTTGTGTCTATGATTTTACTGGTTGATCCATAAGCTTAGAGACAAGCAGTTAATATATTTCAACTGTTGAACCTTGATTTGAGCTGAAGCTTTCCAAGTTGTTAAGGTAGCTCTTTTTTTTTTTTTTTTTTTTGTCTTTTTAGGGCCGTACCCATGGCATATGGAGATTCCCAGGCTCGGGTCAAATCAGAGCTGTAGCCACTGGCCTGCATCACAGCTACGGCAACACCATATCTAAGCTGTGTCTGGAACGTACACCACAGCTTACAACAACACTGGATCCTTAACACATTGAGAGGAGCCCGGGATAGAACCTGCATCCTCATGGATATTAGTCAGATTTATTTCCACTGAGCCATGATGGGAACTCCAAGGTAGCTCTTCGGTCCAATGCTGGCTCCACTCTTGTGTGAAAATTCTGAATGACATCTGGTGCTTAGAAATGGTGCATAACACACTGTACTATCCATCCATTCCCCATCAGCAGTAGCAGCAGTTTCTTATGATGCTCCTCCTTAATTTCACTTCAAGAACCATAATTATATGCATACCAGAAAGAGTGGGTTGGATAACTTAATTGTACCATTGTTAAGTGTTTCATGTAGAGGGCGTTTGCTGGTTAAGGTGATAGCTAACAAGATTTGAACATGCTGAACTGCAATTTAACAACTTGAAAAGGGATTCCATTGTTAACTTCCAATGCCTAGGCAAGTTCTAGAGCCACACTACTGAGTGCAGAAGCCAATGGAAAGGTATTCAGTGTCATGCTTGTCTGGTCCCCTGGCTGAGGAAGCTGATCTAAAGCTTAAGGATTAAGTGGATAGATATGCAATCGTATTACCTTGATTGGGATCTTCCCTCTAGGGGAGTTCAAACTCATGTCACTCAAACACTCCTACACAGAGTCAGGATAATATCAGATTTGGGAGGAGAATAGAGGAGTTTGGATTGTCTCTGGAAGAAACAGAAGGGATGCATCCTGTCCATTGACTTAAATATTTATTAAGTGCTTCCTCTCCTTGATAGTCTCTATACTAGATACTGAGGATATGCTTTGGGCCCTCAGGGAGCTTGCTGTCTAAAAGACAAGATGGGCTTTAATCGGTTACAATTACACAAATTGTAACGATTGTATAATCACAACCTGAGACAAGTATTCTGAGGAAAATAAACATGATTTTCTGAAAGGGCCTAGCAAAGGAAATTGAGCTCAGGAGGTTTCTCTGTGGTAGAAACATCTGAGACAAGATCCAAAATATGAGTAGAGGTTAATGTGTCTGTGTGGGTGTGTGGGGTGGGGAGGGGATGCTAAAAAGAACATTCCAGATCCATGGATGAGCATATGCACAGGCTCTTTAGCAGGAGAGATGGGGTCTGATCATAAAACTGAAAGAAAATTAGCATGTCTGAAGCACAGAATGCCAGGGAGATGGAGAAAAATGAGGCTGAAAAAGTAGGCAAGGCCAGATTCTGCAAAGTCTTGTAGACCCTGATAAAGAGTTTGGTCTCAGAGTTCCTATTGTGGCACAGTGGAAGGAAATCTGACTAGGATCCTTGAGGATGCAGGTTCAATCCCTGGCTCGCTCAGTGGGTTAGGTATCACCGTGTTGCCATGAGCTGTGGTATAGGTCGCACACGCGGCTTGAATCTGACTTTGCTGTGGCTGTGGTATAGGCCAGCGGCTACAGCTCCGATTTGACCTCTAGCCTGGGAACCTCCATATGCTGCGAGTGCAGCCCTAAAAGGCAAAAAAACAAACAAAAACGAATTTGGTCTCTATTCTACCAGCAACAGAAAATCACTGAAAGATTTTATTTAAGCAAGTGATTCAAGCAGAATTTTATTTTGTAAGGATCATGCAGTTATCTATATGGAGAATGGACTATTGGGCAGCAAGAGTGGAGGTGGAAGACCACAAAATAGGCTAAAGCAGTAATCCAAGTGAGAGAAAATGGTAGATAAGGCCCTGAATAGCCTAATCAAGGAACTTGCAGTCAATGAATAAATCAGTAAGGAATTACTTGGCACCTATCTAAATATGCATGGCTAGCTCTACTCATCATCTTGAAGGGAGATTCATCTTCAGCCTCCCACCTCTATTTTTGGCAGCCCGGCTTCTGTCCAATTATCAAGAATTCCAATTTAATGGAGCTGAGTTAATAAGGTGTTACTTTATTAAAAGTATTAGTATTTAAGGAAATCTGGAGAAAGGATTGATTCAAGTGCTGTTAACTGGTGTCTTCATATAGAACACTATTTCTCAATCTGTGAGCCAAAAAAAGTTAATGTTGCATAGTCTCCTGGGGGTTGGAGGAGTGGGGAAGGAGAGAATTTATGAAAAATCAAATTCCTGGGCCCAACCCCAGACTCCCAAAACCAGAATTGTGTTGCGGTGCTCAGGAAAGGACATCCTTAATGGCTTCCCCAGGTACTTCTATGGACATTAAAGTTTAAGAACTACTGCATATAAAGCCTAATTTGGAGGCCGAATTTGAAATGCCTATGACAGAGTAAAGGAGGGGACATTCCAGATTGAGAGTGGGCCTAGAATCAGCCAGGTGAGTAAAAGGAAGGCGAGTAGTAAGTAGACTGGCTTATGCAGGATGTGGAAACTTTGATAGGAGCAATGAGAAATCCCCTGTAGTAGAAGAGAAGGAATGCAAACTTGGAATTTTTTCCCCATGAAATGAAGGGAACATTAATAGCACCTGTGGGCCACATGGCGACAATAGCCAACCTCACCGAGTTTGCATGATGTGCCAGGTATTTCGCTGAGTATATTAAATGCATTGCATTATTTAATCCTCACAGCATCCCTATGAGGTAGATACTCTAATTATCCCCCCTCTATAGATGAAGAAACTGAAGCACAGAGAGGGAAAGTAACTTGCTTAAGGTCACATAACTGCTAAGGGGCAAACAGGAATTCTAATCCAAGTCTGTCTCTCCAGATCACACCTTTAGTTACAGTGCTGGGTTACATAATTTCTCACTTATGCCCACAAGGGTTCATACTTCTCTAAATAAGAGTGCCTTCATTCTTTTGGACATGATAATCATTGTGCATGATAGAGGCTTGGCCCTGGGACTCCAAAGCCAATTCAGGTCATAAGAAGACCTGGCTAAGCACACAATCTCATACAGTGCTCCCTACATTTTGCTTCATAGATTGGTGATGGTCCACAATGATGCAAGTGTACCTGTTGAAAGTGAGCATGTGGGAACCTTATAGCAATTTTACAGAGTACATTTATGTCTGTTGATGCTCACCAAAACAATGGGGGCTTTTATTTTTCATGCCTTCTTAAATTATATTTTTCAACTTTTTTTGGGTTTTTTGTTTGTTTTGTTTGTTTGTTTGGCTATGCCTATGGCATGTGGAAGTTCCCAGGCCAGGGATTCAACCTGAGCCGCAGCAGTGAAAACACCAAATCCTTAACTGCTAAGCCACCAGGGAATCCTAGTAATTTTTAAATGTCTTATAAAAGTATCTATAGGCTGAAAATTTAGAACAAATCAAAATAAAAAATGTGGTTCTTCACCCAAGATGGTTCGTGACACATGAGTCTAGTAGATAAGAGAGAAAGGTAAGCAACTAACTATACTAAGGTATTTTCAAGTTGAGGTGTGGGTGGTAGGTTGACTGGTAGAGCTGATCTGAACCTTTATTTTGATATGGCAGCCTCTTCTAAGTTACAGAATCAACCCCCTTGAGGATTATGATAGATTACAATGTGAAACCAGCTCTTTTTTAGTACTTGTACTCTTAGAGGTCATGCCTTCAATTCTAGGCAATTACTGTCAGTTTAAACATTCAAGATGAAAGAAGGAAGTGTATAATTAATCAAGCAGAGGCACCTAGATCCCGAGCAGTAAAGATTCAATGGGATAATAGAAAATAGAGGGAATAGGGAAGGGAATCCTTGTTGTTTTTATTGACACTGTTTCCAGAGTCATATGTTAAAGGATCTTAAGTACTTCCAATGTGTACTTTTGCTAAAAACAGAGGGAGACAGGGAAAATGATGTAGTGGCATTGAATAAGACCTCTTCTGGCATTGCCTTTTTTTTTTTACACTTTATTTATTTAACTTAATGAATTTTATTATATTTGTAGTTGTACAGGGATCATTACAACCCAATTTTATAGCATTTCCATCCTTAACCCCTAGCCCATCCCCCCACTGGCACTGTTTATCTGTTCATTCACTCAACAGATATTTAATGTGCGCCTGTTACCTCCCTGTCACTCTGCTTGGCACTTGTAGAGATCAACCAGATTACATCTTTGTCCTCAAGGAGGTCACAGTCTAGTAGGAAAACATGGAAACAGTTATAATAAAACCTGAGAGTCATTTCTATTACTTATCAAGTGGCTGAATTATATGTTTCAGAATTGGGTTGAGAGAGAAATGGTTTGAAAAATCATGTCAACATTCTATCACTTTATATGTAACAGAGAAAAAAATAAGCATTTTTTTTAAGAACAAAAATAAAGATGAGTAAAATTTTGGCTGCTGGGGAAGCAAGATAATGGTTATCCAAATTAGGAATCTGGACTTTCAGTTGAAGGTGAATGTGTGTACCAGTGTCTTTGCAAGGAGCAGGGGAGAGGGGAGGAATGGCAGGAGATGCAAGATGTTTATTGAAAAGGGGCATAATTTTAAAAACTCAAGAAATGCTTTTGAATTTAGGTGTAAAAAAAACACCTGGGGTAGGAGGGAAGGAGACATATAGAAACAATGCATTTTGGGTCATAAATATTCAGTAAGGAGTCAGAGTGTAAGAAATAAGAAGTGAATCCCCAATGGTCATTGCAGCACTATTTATAATAGCCAAGACATGGAAGCAACCTAAGTGTCCAATGACTGATGAATGGATCAAGAAGATGTGGTACATATATATATTGGAATACCACTTGGCCTTAAAAAAGAACAGAATAATGTCATTTGCAGCAATATGGATGGACCTAGAGATTACCATACTAAGTGAAGTAAACCATATAGAGAAAGACAAATACCATATGATACTTATATGTGGAATCTTAAAAAGTTATACAAATGAACTTATTTACAAAACAGAAACAGACACACAGACATAGAAAACAAACTTATGGTTACCAAAGGGGAAAGTAGAGAGGGAGGAGGGATAAATTAGGAGTTTGGCATTAACATATACACACTACTATATATAAAATAAACAACTAGCCCCTACTGTATAGCACATGGAACTATGCTCAGTATTTTGTAATAACCTATAAGGGAAAAGATTCTGAAAAAGAGTACATATGAATCATTTTGCTATACAACTGACACTAACACAACATTGCCAATTAACTATAATTTTTTAAAAATTCAAGAAAAAAAACAAACAAGAAGAAGCGAGTGAGACAGGGGAAAGAACCCCTTGATGGCTCCCTTCTGAAGCACATGGCTTCCCCCTACCTCACTGTCAACATGCAGTAACAGTGATGCATAAAGCTGCTGCCTTTGAAGCATCTGAGAGGAGCACCACTGGAGCAAGAAACTCTGACTTTCACATTCTGCTCTTTCACAAACAGGGCATGATAACTTCCGTAGATCTCACAGACCTGTTGTGAGGCTCAAAGAAGATTCTAGATGCAAAAGCATTTTGTAGACTCTTAGAGAGTATGTGCTTGGTGTAATGATTTCCCCAGTCCCCTAAAGCCCCTATGGGGTTATCAAAAGCCCCCAAGGGTAAGTGATGTTGATAAATCATCAATGTAGAATGCAGTAAGCCCCTCAGAAGGAAATTATTTTACAGAAATATTAATAATAATGATCTAAATCTGCTTCTTTCTGATAATTCCCTTCTTTCAAGTCTTGACACCAATAAAGCCCACACAGCATGCCCTCTACTGTTGAAAGTGTGCTGCATTGGCATGTTATTAGCTGCCTAGCATTCTGTTTCCAATTCTAAAGCAGTGGTTTTTTTTTCATTTTGTTTTTTTAAATTCAATGTTTCTCACCAATATCTGGAGACAGGCCTTTACATAAATGTCACATGCATACAATGCTCATCATCTCCTATTGTTTGAGGCCATATATCCAGTAGCAGATCACAATGAGCTATTGGTCACATCTGGCAGAGCCCTTCAGGAAACTTTGATATTGGAATCACTGCTGGAGCAGAGCTGACTGAGGGCAAAAGATGAAGGGTGTGTTTTTCTAGAAGTGAAATAATGAGATGATAACTCTTAGCCAAATGTCTTGGAATGCTTATGGTCCCTTACGATGCAGTTCCACGCTTCCAGCTTGAAGAGGCTGCACCTGTCACTAGGATCTCTTCTTTATCAGTGGGCTCAGACCTGAATCATATAAAAAGTAAAACCAGGCCTGACCCAGCCTGGCCCATCAGGGAGCGAACTGGGCAACCCTCAGGCAGTCAGGGGTTGGTAATGGTACCAAGGAGCAAGAAGAAATATTTCATATCCCTTCAAATACCACTGCTCTTCCTACTTCAGGCACTTCCTGGAGCTTCTTGGAATGGTGTAAAGGTGAATCCACAGAAATTGTTAGCGAAGGCAGCAAGTGGCATTGTTCTGACCCATAATGAGGAAGTAAGCAAATTTGACCTCTGTGTAACTCAATTACCCTCTCCTCCTCCTGAGCCCTCTCCTGGCCTTCCCTGTGCCCAGGCTTCATTTCCTCTTCTCCTTCATATGCTCTTGTCCTGTGTCCTGTTCCTTAGTGCCTTCCCCAATTAAATTCTGGTCTGGTCAATTTATTAGAGCTAAGAAGTGAATAGCTGCTAATAGTTTTGCTTCTGAACATGGGCTTTCTACCTTCAAGCAAAGAAGTAAGTAGAGCGGCAGGCAGGTGTTAGGGGTGGAGTAAGGATCTGCTTCTGAATCTCTCCTTCTCTATTGATGGATAATGCAGGTGATAGGCTGGCACCATAGGGCAGAATTTCCACTTTGGCTCAGAGGTACAATATAGGGCATGGTGATATATTTTGCCTTTACTTCAGACCAAGAGAACTGAAAGAGTTAGACACTACAATTCAATATACCAAGATTAAAGCAATTATTGTAAATTAGCTTAATCATTCCTCCATATGCCCTCCATATGCAGGGTTTCTTTCTTTTTTTTTTTATCCTATTGTCACTACCAAATAAATTGAGGCTTGTAAATACAGATAAACTTAATTTTTAAAGGATTATCTATGCTCAAAGGTTCCAATGCTCTTAATTAAAAATTTCCTCATTATATATAGGAAAGTGTATTGAGGCAGCATGAGACACCAGGAGAGCATGAATGAAATATGGGAAGGAAATGATGGCAAATACATAGCTGTCTTTTCATTTCACCCACATATATTTTACTCTAAAGACAGCAAGATCTACTCTGAGCATGGCCTTTGACTGACTCTGGAGCGCCTTAAGGCCAGAGAACAGGGAGCAGCTTAAATGATTCCTTCCTTTTCAAGCCATAGATTTTAGGCTTGGGTTCCTGGAACACTCCAGTAAGAAATCACTAAAGGGATACCCCAGAAGATGGAGAGCAGTGCTTTTGAAGCTTTAATGTGCCCACGAATCACCTGAGAATCTGTTAAAATGCAGATTCTGATTCAGGAGTCTGGAGTGATGCCCAGCATGCTTCATTTCTAACAAGTTCTCTGGTGATGCCAATGCTGCTTGTCTGTGAAGCATATTTTGAGTAGCAAGGAACATTCTGGATACAGAGTCTAGAAGCTGAGCCCTCTTTGGCTAGTAGTTGTGCAAGTATGAAGATGCTCGGTGGAAAAGTAGCACAGTTCTATCTGGACCAATGAAGGGTAGAGGAAAAAAAAGGGAGGCAGATGTGGGGCTTATCGCACTCTTGCTCCCCGGGAATTCAAATAGATGGAGCCCAAGCAATACACACCAGAAGGGCAGCTGCTTTCTCAAGATAAGGCAGGAAATATGCCTAGTGGTGAAGAACATATGTTCTGGAGTCATATTCGCTGGGTCTAATTTCCACCTCTATCACTTCCTAACAGAGATCTTGATCATGTCACCTTACCTCCTTGAGCCTGAGTTACTCTTCTGTTAAATTTGAATAATGGAACCTGTCTTGGGATGGATGTAAGGATTAAATGAAATAAAGAACATAAAACCTGAGAATAACACCTGCTATAGAAAGCTTAATAAGTGGTAGCTATTGTCACGCTTTCCATCTTTGAGGTGATCACACTTAAGTAACACTGGGCTTTATTGAAGTGTTAGCCAGCCATGGTAGTGCCATATCTGCTTTTGATGTGAGTCTCAAAGCAGTTTCAATTGTTTGAGACTTAAGAGAAGTTGGTGATTTTGGATTTAAATAAATGGGATTCTAGACAAAAGCATGAGAATGTGGAAAAAATACTCCCTGGCAGGAATTATGCTTATTTTGTGCTTTGACCCTCGTCACCTCTTCTGCTTACAATTTCTTTGGTTTGAGAATCACTTGAATAAAGAAAGAATGATTTAGAAATAAAATGGATTAGAGAAACAAACTGTCTTTTGTTTCTACAAAAAAGAAATGCATAATCTGGGCAATTATCTTCCAGCCTGAGGCTGGCCAGGCCCAAGGGAAGGGAAGGGAGGAAAGAAGGCCTGAAAAAAGACATTTCCAAGTCTATCAGCCCTACACAGAGCATCACTTAGTTGTAGGTGCTGTCCTGGGGTAAATAAGGACATTAGATAGAACCCCTGGGTTATGGTCTAGTTACGAAGATATTGGAGTAAAATACACAAACACATGCATGCACACACAGATGGATAAACACATGTATCAACCTCTGGCAGAACTTTAGCGAGAACACCTGTTGGTTAACACAAAGGTGTGCTTCTAAGGAGTAAAGATCCATCTCAAAGGGAAAGTTGGTTATGACCGCAAAGGTCCTTGAATATGAAAAGTATCCTGTGGGCAATTACAAGTTAATGGTGTTTTGATGAGGGTGGGTACCATATGCAAAAGAGCACTTTAGCAAGGTTACTCTGGTAACAGTTGGAGCAATTCATTTTAACACTTACTGTTATGTACAGCACCAGAGTCCAAGGTGCAGAGTTATGCAAAGGTACTGAAAAAAAAAAAAAAAGACAAAATTTATATCCTCTGAGAATGAAAAGCCTTGTCAGGAAGACAGATATACTTTATGTATTAATATGAAGTGATCTTTCTTTCTTCTTTCTTTCTTTCTTTTTTCTTTTTTGTCTTTTTGCCTTTTCTAGGGCCACACCCGCAGCATAGGGAGGTTCCCAGGCTAGGAGTCCAATCAGAGCTGTAGCCGCCGGCCTACACCACAGCCACAGCAACACCAGATCCTTAACCCGCGGAGCAAGGCCAGGGATCGAACCTGCAACCTCATGGTTCTTAGATTCGTTAACCACTGAGCCATGACGGGAACGCCGAGCCACAATGGGAACTCCTGAAATGATTTCTAGGATAGAGTATTATGTACAAAAGTGTAAGGTACAAAACAGTATGTTTAAAAATTGCTGCCATTTGTTAGGAAAGAATAAAGGGAAGACATGTATATTTACATATGTATTTGTATATATATATAAGATTTATCTGTAAGGATACACAAGTCTAATACCATTGATTTCCTCCAAGGGAAGAAGTTAGGGTAGCTAGTAGGTGGGGGTATCATTGTATTCATCTCCTCTGGTATCCTTTGAGTTTTGAAACAAATGAATATATTACTTACTAACATTTTGAAAAGTATAACAAATAATGTGTATGATAGAATGAGAGGGCATTCTACTTGAGAAAATCTGAGAAGACTTCTGAGAGCATGTGGGCTATGAAGCTAGGTCTTTGGAAGGTAGCATTTCCACAAGTGATGGTTTGAGTGATAGGTGTTTCAAGCAGAGGAGAGAACTTGTCTTGAATCCCAGGGTGGGGGCTAGATCTGCACCTGTCAATATGGTAGTCACTAGCCACAGGTGACTATTGAATACTTGAAATATGGCCAGTGAGTATGAATTGTGATGTGCTATAAATGTGAAATATTTGTGGGTATTAGGAGATGCAGTAACATAAAAGAATGGAAAGTTTTTCATTGATAACGTTTATATAGATTACATATTAAGGATATTATTTTGAATATATGATGGTAAGTATATTAAAATTAATGTTACTTGTTTCTATTTACCTGTATAAAAATCACATCTGGGAGTTCCCGTCGTGGCTCAGTGGTTAACAAATCCAACTAGGAACCATGAGGTTGCGGGTTCGATCCCTGGCCTTGCTCAGTGGGTTAAGGATCTGGCGTTGCCGTGAGCTGCGGTGTAGGTTGCAGATGCAGCTCGGATCCCATGTTGCCGTGCCTGTGGCGAAGGCTGGCAGCTACAGCTCCTGTTAGACCCCTAGGCTGGGAACCTCCATATGCTGCAGGTGTGGCCCTAGATAAGGCAAAAAGACCAATAAATAAATAAAAATCACATCTGTGGCTTGCATTAGATGTTTCCTGAACAGTGCTAATTTAGATAATGGAGATATCCAGAAAGTGTTGAGTTAGGTCAGTATGGCTGCAGTAGAGGGTATATGGGTAAGAGTGGGGCGAGGAGGAATTTGGGAAAATGTGTTAGGCCAAACTGTGGAGGGCATAGGCTCCTGGGCTAAAGAGATTGGAGTTTGTTTTTATATTCGCTAGTAAGCCTCTGCAGGGCTTCAACTGCAGGAATCAGACAGTCAAATGGGCAGAAAGAGCAGGTATGACTAACCAGGAGTGAAGTACTAGGGTCTGGGCTTGGGTGCTAGCTTGGAAATCAGAAGGAGATCAGTGTAAACTACATTATGAAGGGAGAATCAGTAGAACTGAGTGGAAGTGTAGATGTCACGGACAACATGAAGTTTTGCATCCCTAGTGATTAAAAGCCTATCTTTAAAACATAATAAAGCCTGGAAATGGAGTTGGACAGGATTTGCCAACTTCGAGAGAATATGGATTTGCCATATTCGAGAGAATATGATTTTGATTTTTGACATGGTGAGCTTGAGGTGACTGGCTAAAATGTAGGAGTGAGGGTATGAGAGAACCAGATTTTGGGGTCGTAGTAGAGGTGATCAAGGCAGTCAGATAATTATAACAATGATTAGTATTTATATGGCATTATAATACACAGAAAATGCTCTAACAGATTATTTTATATAATCCTTACAATAGACCAAGGCTCAAAGAGTTTGTTACTTGCCCAAGGTCACAAAGCAGGTTAGTGGCCAAGGTCATATACCTAAACTTGCTTTCTATCACTGTTCTTGAAATAAAATGCCAGGGGGAAATGTAGAGGAAACCTTAGACTTCAGACTATACAATTTCAGTTCCTCCAAGCTGCTATCTAAAGTGAGGGTTCTACCTAACCCTGGGGAAACTATCTTAGGTTTCCATAAGTTGTTTTAAACATCCTTTTTAGAGATGAGGAATCTGGGGTCCTGGGAAGTTAAGTAAAATGTCAAAAATGTCTATTAGTAAGAGGGATAGGTGGAACTCATACAAGGGCTGTGGTAGATTGTATGATTGTTTCCAGGTATTAATGTTTCCTCCCTGTTGGAGAGTGTGTCTCTGTACTCCTGTTATGAGCCCTGCCAAACTGATGTAGGCTTGGTCATAGAACTTGCTTTGACCCATGGAATGTGGGCCAAAGTGAGCTCTACTGCATATATTCAGAAGCTTTAACAGTCATAACATGGTTCAGCCTTTTGTGTTCCCTTCCCTCTGTGGTGAGATGGCATGCCCCAAAGAAGGGCTCCTCCTTCAGTTGAGATCCTGGAATAAAGAAGCCATATGAGGAGTTCCCGCTGTGGCTCAGCAGTAAGGAACCCAACTAGTATCCATGAGGATGCAGGTTCAATCCCTGGCCTCACTCAGTGGGTTAAGGATCTGGCATTGCTGTGAGCTGTGGTTTAGGCTGCAGACATGACTAAGATCTGGTGTCGCTATGGCTGTAGTTTAGGCTAGCAGCTCTAGCTCTGATTCGACCCCTAGCTTGGGAACTTCTTTTTGCCGCAGGATGAAATAGAGCCACGGATGTGCTGTAGCTGCCACAGGACCCTTTGCTATGGTAATTGAGTTTGAGGGACAGTTTGTAACCACAGTACAACCTAGCCTAAGCTGACTGACACAATCCCCAATTTTATGTGCTTTGTTTCCATAGACTACACAAATGCTCACTTTTCACCTGGTTATCTTCTTATCCTTTCAGTCTCCAATTAAATGTCACTTCTTTTCTTTTTCTTTTTTTGTCTTTTTTTAGGGCCGCACCTGTGGCATGTGGAGGTTCCTAGGCTAGGGGTCTAACAGGAGCTGTAGCTGCCGGCCTGCGCCACAGCCACAGCAACGTGGGATCCAAGCTGCGTCTGCAACCTACACCACAGCTCATGGCATCGCTGGATCCTTAACCCACTGAGCGAGGCCCGGGATCGAACCCTTATCCTCATGGTTCCTAGTCAGATTCGTTTCCGCTGAGCCACGATGGGAACGCCAAATGTCACTTCTCCAGAGATGCTTTTCTTGACCACACAGTCTAATTTAGAACTCCCTCCCCACTATTCACACATACTCCTTTATTTTCTTCTGTAATATCTGTATTCTTTCCTTCTTAGGTGCTTAAAACAATTGTCATCCTGTACACATTTATCATTGGCATGTTCCACTTTACTATAAGTTCATGAAGACCTGGATCACATCCATTTTTTCCTCACTATTATAGCGCTGTCACACAGTAGTTGTTCAGTAGATATTTGTGGAATAAGTGCTTATCAAATGAATAGCTTATTGTTAACATGGTTGTTGGATTATAAACCCAAAAGGTAGGGGGATGCTGCGGTTAGGGGAGATAAAACTCCTAAAGAAAGTAGTTGGGTGCAAAGAAAGTAGTTGGGTGCAAAGGTAACTACTCTTTTTGCTTTTCTGTCACTTTATTTCAAGGAAACTTTGAAAGCAGCCGCACTTTTAAAAACCCTTAAAAACAGATTCACTTGCCAACAGACCTTTGTGGACTGGCAGGTTTCCTGCCTAATACCAGGGAAAGCCATGGATGCCCACAGAATAGACTAGAAGGACCCCTTTGAAGGAAAAGAGGATCATTGCCATAGAATGCTTAGCTATATGGAGTAAGAGTCACCTACCCTTCCCCTTCGGAGTGGCTGGTGAGAAGTGAGAAGGAGCAGCAGAAAAAGAGACAACTGGGAGATAGAAATTATGGGCAGCGTACTGTGGATGCTTTTCTGTTCCAAGCCAAAGAAAAAAAACCAGGCCTACTTGCCCTCCCTTTCATCTGCCGAGAGACCATTTAAGCACCACACCAAGCTGGCAATCAAGAGTTTGAAGGCTTTGTGCAAAATAGCCTCTTCCTGACAGGGACATACACACATACTCAGGTGGTAGGAGGGAGGAAGAAGCGATAGTTCTGTATTTTACATCAAGAGATTTCTTGTATGGAGAAACCCACAGGGTCCCCTGGCTTGAGTTGTTGAAATGTACAGTGAGGCCTGAGGTCAAGGCTACAGTGGCAATAGATGGAGTCAGTGAACTTTTTTTCCAGGGATGCCCATTAACCCTGTGCCCCATATAGCCAGGGTAGGTTCTTTAGGCAGGGATGGAGAGGGGGAGATTATGGGGATATACTGCACTTTAAAAAAGTAAAATAAATTTAATAAAAAGCAGGCAGCATAATTGCCATGACTTATACCCCATGACATTTGATAATAACAAGGTTGGTACATTACAAATAAGTTCCACATTTACAGCTCTGCCTTGATATTTACACTTATTAAATTGTTTAGGGAGGTGGTTCCTAGATGCTGGAGGCCCATTTATAAAACATATTAGCATAATTGGAGTACAGCCAAATCCCTCAGTGTACATTGCAGATACTTGTTAAAAGCTTGACCTTGGAGGGAAAGCCTTCCTCCTTGTCTTCAATCAGTCATCAGTTCCTGAAAGTGCTCCTCTGAAATCAACCTCCAGTCATCCACGGTTGGGGGAGTTTGTCTGTGATGCTGACCTCAGGCAGGCCCTCAGTTCCTAGGACAATGATGAAGCCTGCATTCTCACCTGGATGAGGAAATTAGCTATGATTTTCCATTACTACCTGTACCAAACATTCCTTTTCATTTGTTTAATTCACTGAGACTTGACACTACACATTAAGTCATTGAGCAATTGCTTTGTGTAAAGGCCTGGAGATGAATGAGACAGTCATGGCCATGAAGAAACTTACACTTTTGTCAAGGACACAGACAACTAACTTTAGTAGAAGGCAGAATGAAATAAGGGCCATAATAGGAGTATGAACAAATTGCTATGGGAACTTAGATAACACAATTTATTTTAATGAGGAAAGGAGAATTGAGGAAGGCTTCACAAAGGCAGCATTGGTCCTTGAAGGATTAATAGGAGAAAAAGGGTGAAGTTGGCAGGTGAGGTCATACCAGCCAGAGTAAACTGCATGTACATAAAGTGTCATGAAGGTATGTATCTACTTAGCGATGTATCATATGTTTGTTTATCATCGGCAAGCTCCAGTGATAAATCCAGTACATCATGGCTGGAGGGCTGGCAAAGGGGCTTGAAAGTTATGTCTGAGTCTGCACCTGTAAGCTCTGAAGCTCATAATAGTTTTGTAATTAAGGGAAACAATCAAAATGTTTGAAGTGGATCAAGAAAATCATTTTAGGAAACAATTTCTAGCAGTGTGGAGGATGGGTTGAAAAAATAAAAGACCAGAAATAGGGATATCAACGTTTATGCCTGACTGGATATTAGGGGAAAGGGAATAATACAAAGATGCTTCTGGTGTTTCTAGACTTAGAGACTGGGAGAAGTATGGTGCCCATAAGGAAATAGGCAACCTAGACAGAAGGATCACCTTGCTGAAAAAAGAAGATATGGTGGTTGGAAATATACTGAGTTTAGCATGCGAGTTACAGAGGGGAAGGTGGTTCTGGGGTTTCAGTGAGATCTCAGCATCTGCTCATAGCAAAATGTCAAAGCTGTGGATATGGCTAAGGCAATCCTCATGGTGGGGAGAAAACAAACACCAGAGATACTGCCTATATTTAGTGGTCATGGGAAGACAATCGCTAATAAATGGGAGTGAAGAATTTTCTGCATGGTGGGAGAAGATAGGGCTAGGTGTACTTTGTGCAAACCTGGGGAAAAGTAGGCAGGATCAAGATGAAGGGGAATTCACAGGATTTGGCAGTTAGGTGGTCAATGATAGCCTTGAAGGAGAGAGAGTGTCACAAGAAGGTTGCTGTTGTTGTTTAATCAGATAAAGGAGACTTGAAGATGGTTGTAGACTGAGAGGAAATGAGATGATGGAATAATGGATGTGAAAAGTGAAAGTCCTTTCAAAAGTACAAAGCACCACACAATACAAGGTCACACAGCAAGTCAGCTTTTTATCTCAGATGCTCTGGAGTCAAAAGGTCATTGACATCTAACATAAGCTTTGATTTTTATCATTATACTGAGTTCTGCTAAGGAGATCTTATGGCTGACCCCTTTCATCTCCCTCCCCTTCCTACCCCAAGCACTACCGTAAGTGGCATCCATCATTCACTGGGGTAAAATGCTCATTACTTGATTTTTGTTAGCAAGTCTAGGCCACTCTGCTATTATATGTCATAAGTTTAGAAAAACCACTCAAAGAGAAAATTCATAGTATTTGCTTATTTTCAGTGTAATTCCCATTGTGATATTCAGGTTTTTTATAGGAAAACAAAGAGACAATAACACAAAATATTTGCGGGTTGGGGGTTAGATGGAATAGAACCAGGTCCTCTTCTAAAGCAAAACAATATTAGCTAAAATAAAGCCATTCAGTGTCACATGTACCTAGCAGTTGAATTTATTGAGGAGGGCCGCCTTATGGTTCTTTGAGTATTAAGATATTTAGCATATGGGGAATAGACCTGGGTAAAATTTGAAAGTCTGAAAAATTCCTGAGAAAACAGTCAGAAGGAAAATTTGCTATTATTTTAGAGAGTAATAGTTGTTCAAGACCCTCTTAAATGTATGGCTTAAAATATTAACCACACACTTAAGCCCTAGTTATGAGCTAATTAAAGCTTTTCCCATAAATTATACTTCAACTAAATGCCTTCTTTCCTGTCAGTATGAGACCAACACTGAATCAGTATGTTTCAACATCCACTCAATCCTTGTCAGTTTTCCCTTTCTTTGAACTACCATTCAGTTTTGACTTTCAGTATTATTGAGAAGAAAAGAGAAGGAATTGGAAAGGGAAAGAGAAAAGGAAAAAGAAGGAAAGAAAAAGAATACAGCCTAGAGAGTTTCTGGCCCTTATTGCCATAATCACTGTAATATCACTAAATACACCCATGTGTGGAATCGTGTTCTCCTGACGGCTCTGTGTCTTCATGACTTGATGCTCTTTGTATATGAGGCTTGTATGAACCATTCAACAACACAGATAATAGGATCCTATCAAGTGTTGGAGTGGCCGCTGTGCATATCCATGACATCACGGCAAAGATGAGCTCCTCCTGTGTTCAATTTTTCTGTAGAAAGTGGCCCATCATTCACTCAGGCCTGAAACCCTTTGTCAGATTTGAATCTTTCCTCTCCTCATCCCCTCAGCATCTAATTGGTTGCCAGTTCTTTACATGTTGCTTGGATCTGTCCCACCGATGCTTCCCTAGCTAGGGCCCTCATTAATTATCTAAAGTGTTATTGCAAAAATAAAAAAAGTATTATTGCAATAGCCTCCAACAAAATCAGCCTTCTATGACCTCTCCCCTCTGTCCTACACAGAGCTTCTAGCACCATCTTTCTTAAGTGTTCCATGTCATTTCTTTCCTCAAATTTCCTCAGTATTTCCCAACATATATAAAATCAAGCTGAGACCACATAACCACTGCTGCCTTTCATATTCCTTGCATATGCGTATCAAAGTTTGTACTTCTGCTCACTCCTTCCTTTGCTCCTCAAAAAGACATTAAGTTCTATGAGAATAGGGACCACATCTATCTGGTTCACCATTACATTCTCAGAACCTAGCATTGTGGTTGGCACAGAGTGGGTGCTCATTAAATTTTGATTGAATGAATGAAGATTTACCCTTTAAATTTCATTTCAAATGCCAATGGTACCAAAAAGTCTATGCTGATAACTGTTTTTTCACCCCAATACCTACCTCACATCACCTCTCTAAAACTTAGTGAATTGTTTTTTCAGAACTCCCCTAGGCCTTATCTATATCAGTTTTATGACATTGATGACTTTCTTTTTTTAAAAATTTTTATGGCCATACCTGTGGCATTTGTAAGTTCCTGGGCCGGAGACAATCTGATCTGCAGCTGCGACCTGAGCTGAAGCTGCGGCAACCCCTGATCCTTTAACCCACTGCACGAGGCCAGGGATTGAACCTGTGCCTCTGCAGCAAAACAAGCTGCTGCAGTTGGATTCTTAATCCACTGTGCCAGGGTGGGAACTCCCAGATATTGATCACTTTCTTTCCACCTTGGATTATTGTTCTTTTTGTAATCAGTGTCCTGCGTCTTACTAGAGGAGGTCCCTCAAAGCAGGAGCTGTATTTAATTCGTAATTGTGTCCTGAAAAGTGGTGTCCCCTGAATGGGCACTCGATGATTAGAATAGCCACAGTGGAGCTTTTTAGAAAGTAGAGAAGCTAAAGTTTTATTATTATTATTTCTAATAATATGAGTGCTTATGCTTTGCTCATACACATCAAAAGGTGAAAATACTGCTTACACCTCAGCCAAAGTATAGGTAAAAATATTGGCCAAACCTCTATTAGCCAAGATATAAGGTCATCATGGCTGAAGTCTGAACTCTGGCTAATCTCCAAGAACTAGGAACAAAGTTATGATTTGGACAGTTCATGAATTTTGCAAGTTGTTTTTCCCTGCAATGGATACCAACTGTAATAATATTTTATTTGTGGCTATTGGGACACTAGACATCTAAATAAATTCAGTCTGTAAATGGGATCTTTGGCTATAGCTTTCTTTTTACTATAAATCTATATACCATGTCACATGAATTGCATATATATATATATCTGTTTCCAGATTTCCATTTTCCTTTGAGCTCTTAGCAGTAAGCTGAAATTCCTCTAGTTGTGGACACTAAGACTTTCAGACTCCCTACTAAGGAGTTTGCCTACTTGGGTCTCTGGGGGAGAAAAAGCCAATGTATTTGACTCCTGAAGCAAATCATTCCAAGGGAAACAATGATCATGCCAGGTACTTTGGACCACACATTTATAGACCTGGTTATTACTTTGTGCAACCTCCATCTTCAAGTCAGCCCACCTGTAATGAGAGATTCTTTTGAAACCCCTCCAGAGAATAACTATCTTCAGTCCTTTACTAATTCCAGATTTTGCCCCTCTGAGCATTTGAAGCACGTTTACTTTCATTCTTTTACTTTCATTCTGTAGACAGTTTCTTTGGAGGATGTAAATCACCATTCTGACTTTTCTGGACTTGTAAGTTGTGCAAAACATCTCTCCACTACTCTGGCAAGAAGTGCTAAGGAATACTTAAAGAAAATCTTATGATTCCCACAGGTATATGTGTCTTTGAATATATCCCATGATTTCAACCTGATCAGTTCTTTATAGAAATACTTTTTCTGTACTTCTGTTATGTTGAAGCTTCTGCTCTCCTTCTAGAATGTTCTTACATCCTGCCTTTATAGTTTAGTTTGTGCCTTTTCACTCAATATTAATTATCATAGGCAGCACAACGTTTAATGTAATCTTAACTTTATTGAATAAGTAAGTAGGCATTACAGATAAATTGAAAGTCATTCTTGGTCCTGCAAAGAGACAGGTGTTTATTACAAGGCAAAACAAGAACATGAATCCTCAGTTCTACTGCTACTGAAATACTTGTTCTGAATGTCTTGGTATGGGCACAAGTTCCCTCAGTATCCATTCAAACAGGCCTTGCTGTCACCTCTCCTTTCAGCTGAGGGATTTACAATAGCTAAAATAAACCTATAAAGAACGCTTCTGTATCAGAGGTAGTTTTATACCTACATTATTAATCATAGAGGACATTTGGTCAAAGACTCCATAAAAGGGGTAGCAGAGATACACCAGAGCTCAGATTTGGAACCAATTATTTTTTCAAGCTAATTGGCCATAGTAACAAAAGTATCAACGAATTTTGACTAGCCTGTTCAGCCATTTAACATAAAAGCATGCAGTAGCCTGTGCGTACAATAGCTTTTAGAGACAACCTTAAATTTGGCTTGAGCACCAAGGATGCATTTTAAAAAGTGAAAAGTACATTTACGTGTCATTACTAGTGTCATGAGCTGCATGGTGGCTCCCCAAAGATATGTCCATATCCTACTTCTCAGAACCTATGACATTACCTTATCTGGAAAATGGGTCTTTGTAGATGTAATTAAATTAAGGATCTTGAGATAAGGGGATTATCATGGATAAACTGGTGGCCCTTAAATGCCTTTATAAGTGTCTTTATAAGAGAGAGGCAGAGGTAGATTAGATATACAGAGGGAAAGGGGATATGAAGACAAAACAGAGATTTGGCCACAAGCCAAGGAATGATGACAGTCACAAGAAACTGGGAGAGGCAAGGAACATATTTTCTGCTAGAGGGAGTGCAGCCCTGCCAAGACCTCAATTTAGGACTTCTGGCCTCTAAAACAGTAAGATAATAAATGTCTCTTGTTTTAAGTGGCCACAGTTGGAGTAATCTGTTACAGTAACTACAGGAACAGAATACAGACTTTCGTACCAGGAAGTCAGGTACTGCTATAACAAATACCTACAAATGTAGAAGTGGCTTTGGAATTAGATAATGTGTAGAGACTAGATGAATTTTTATGTATGTGCTAGAAAAAGCATAGATTGCCTTAAATAGACTGTGGATAAGAATATGAACGTTAAAGGTGCTTCTTGTGAGGGCTCAGAAGGAACTGAAGAATTTTCTTGGAAACTAGAGGAAAGTCGATCCTTGTTATATAGTGGCAAAAAAAAGCTTATCCAAATTGTCTCCAACAGTTGTGTGGAAAGTAAAATCTATAAGCAATGAGCATGGATATTTAGCTGAGGAAATTTAAGAGCAAAACATTGGAAGTATGGCCTAGTTTTTTTTCTTAGGCTTATATGAGAGGAAAGAGACAAATTGAAGAAAGAACTATTAAGCATAAAAGAACCAGCACTTGATGATTCAGGAAATTCTGAGACTATTCAGATTGTAAGAGATGATAAAATTAGGAGATTCACTGTTAGGATAGTGTGCTCTTGAGATAAAGCCAAGGCTGGATAACCTTTGACTAGTGCTGAAGAGATTAGGCATTGACTCATTAATCCACACAACCATCTCTGTAGAAGCCAGGAGAGAGATGGGGTCATCTGGCAAAGATCTGTCAAGACTTTCTTGTCTCACAATTGAATCAATGTGATATACATGGGGAGCCTACAAAGTTTTAGAGGAAGTTATACCAGCAGAAACAGTTCCAACTTAGCCTGGAAGGGACAGAAACAAGACAAATTGAGAGAAGGTTGTCCAAAATTTTACAGGCAGGAAACAGGCTAATAAAGCTGCAAACAGGTGCCACTCTTCAATAGAAAGGATCAACCCTAGGGCAGAGCTTCAGATTCAGAGGCAGAAGTACAAGCCATGGGCACAGAGGCAAAGGCTCAATCCATAGGTCAAGAGGCCAGAGCTGCAGCCTAAAGGGTATATCTCTGAGAAAAGGAGGATTATTGTCAGGCCTTGAAGCCTAAAGGGATTCTTCCTGGCTGAATTCTGAAAATCACGAGAAGAAGTGACTCCTTTCTGTGTTCCATTTTCTCCCTTTTGGAATAGGAATGTCTACAGCTATTACCATATGCCTGTCCCACCACTGTATTTTGGAAGCAGATAATTTGTGGTCTTGTTTCACTGATTCACAGATGCAAAGGAATCCTGATTTAGATGATCTGGATTATGAGAAAAAGCAGTGATTTCATAGCAGCCTGGGCCAGGCCTACCTGCTGTCTTAGGGGGTCTCCTGGGGAAATAGTGGCTGTGGCTCACTGTGGGAATAAGAATACTGATGGTGGAAGTAG
Organism: Catagonus wagneri; assembly: GCA_004024745.2. Classification (NCBI taxonomy): domain Eukaryota; kingdom Metazoa; phylum Chordata; class Mammalia; order Artiodactyla; family Tayassuidae; genus Catagonus; species Catagonus wagneri. Next base: position 9,687,815 of record PVHT020000015.1, on the reverse strand, counting down.
CTGGCAGTGCTCAGTGACATGAGCTCTCTTGGAAGTTGCCATTTTGACACCAAAACCTGGCCCCACCCAATAGGCTATAGGCTGCAGGGCTGGGACCCTCAGGCTAAACAACCAATAGGGTGGGAACACAGCCCCACCCATCAGGAGACAGGCTGCCTAAAGTCTTCCTGAGCCCACAGCTACCTTTAAACACACCCCTTGACATGGCTCTGCCCACCAGAGGGACAAGACCCAGCTGCAACCACCAGTGGGCAGGCAGCAGTTCCTGCCATCAGAAAGCCTACACAAGCCCCTAGAACAACCTCAACCACCAGGAGGCAGACACCAGAAGCAAGAAGAACTATGATTATGCAGCCTGTGGAAAGGAGACCACAAACACAGAAAGTTAGACAAAATAAGATGGCAGAGAAATATGTTCCGCACAAAGGAACAAGATAAAATCCTAGAAGAACAACTAAGTGAAGTGGAGAAAGGCAGTCTACCTGAAAAAGAATTCAGAGTAATGATAGTAAAGATGATCCAAGATCTCGGAGAGAATAAGTTTCTGATGCGTTACGCCACCAGGTTTGTGGTACTTTGTTACAGCAGTCAAAGGAAACTAACACAACTAGTAAACATTTTTAAGGGTTTTGCACTTTTTAAAAACTTTCTGAAAAATCTGTATAAATTGGTGCTTCTCACATGTGATGGTAATAAATCCAACAAAAGACTTTAGTATAATTTGGTTCTATGCTAAAAATGTCACTATGTACTCTTTTTGGTGATAATTTTCAATACAAAACAAAACTGTAAATGGCTAGAGCAGGACCATTATAAATCTGGGGAGCAAACCCTTTTAATTCAGTTATCAGAACTTCCTGAAAGACCCTGAAAGTTCTCATAATGTTTGTGAAAAGCAAGTGGGATTACTCTAAATACAAATATATAATTTATCAATAATAGTACTTTTTTTTTCTCACAAACTAAAAAGTAAGGCATGTTCATGTCTGGAAAAGGTGATATGCATCAGTATTTCTACCTTGACCAGCTTGATAATAATGGCATGGCAAATGCCCCTAAATATTAGTCAGGTTCAATATTTCAAAATATCATTTTCCTACAGCCTGAAAAGCTATCAAAAGACTCAAGCCATACCGTGAAGATTTCAGAAAAGACTTTGTGAAGTTAAAAATACACAAAGTATTTACATAAATTAGTAGAACCTAAATTTTTGTTGTTATTGTTAAAAAAAAACAATGTGTGAAATTGATATGTCCCTTAAACTTGTGTGTGTGTATATGTATATGTCTTAGGATAAAACTGTAAAATCTCAGATCCTTTACTCTTTTTGATTTCTCTATTGTAGCAGCTTTAGAGCTTTGTAAAGGTTAAGACCCAAGTAAGAATGCACTGGAGGAAAAGGTAGCAGTTTGAATCACTATACATTTATATAAAGGAAACTGAGCTACTGGTCACTTGTTTGCACTGTCTTAGGTTCTCAGGTGGTGACTTGCCAAGCCAGTCTATTAGTTCTTTCGGAATGTCTGTAATGTGCTTTGGAGAAGTAGAAATAAGATTTCTATATAAGAAATATACATATAAGAAATCTTTTACAATAATCACAATCATTTGCATGGATTAGTCTTAAAATTGCACTCCAGAGAAGTTATACCACATTATTTCAATGCACTTTAAAAAAATAATAGACAAGTTAAGTATAACTGTTCCCCCGTCATCTATTTAAGAAAAATGTAGAGCCTGTTTTTTACTCCTAGAGTTGTTTTGGCAGCATCATTGAAATTTGTTACTATAAGGTAAGTATGACAATGATTGAGAAATTCACTTAGTCACTGGGATGTGGAATTATTGTAGCAGGAGATATAAATATCTACACATATATACAGATACATACACATAATTTCTTTTTCTTCTTCAGACCACCAAGGCAGAATTGGAAAGGGGAGTAGAAAGGTAGATAAAACAATTGACCTTTCAGACAGTTTTCTGCTGCTTCCTGCAGAGAGAAATCTTTTTCCTCTCATGTCTCCTAGAACACTATTCCCTGCCTTCAAGGGGGTCGTGGGAAAAAGAAGCAACAAAGAGAAGAAATAAACCATGGAGTATAGGAATCAATATTTACCCTTAAAAATCTAAATGAAGGTAACAGAATTTGTAGGTTCATCCCTAGCATAACCATTAAAACGTGAGGTTTTTCTCAAAAATAGCCATATAAAGTATTTGTATAAAGTAGATATATGTGCATAATTAGAAAATACTTCTTTAAATAAAGTTTAAATCACTTTCTTTAACTGCTTCTGTTAAACTTTGGTTTATTTTTAGCCATAAGTGCCTACAATATCATGATGAAACTCTAGATTAATGATAAGTTTAATTTCAGCCAAAGCAGATGAATCCATCAACTTTCACTTGAGATAAGATTCTAAATAACTTGATGGGGGTGAAGCAGTACTTTTTCTGAGTTTCCAAAATAACTTCTCTTATAAAGTGTGCAATATCAATGCCTCTCCAAACCATTAACATACACATTTTCACTGGCCCTTTCCTTTTCTTTATAATAGGAATCAGAAGCAGACCGTGACTAATTCTTTCTATTCTTTTTCTTCTCTTTACTGCCTTTTTTGGGGGAGGGGAGTGACTTCAAATTCGAGTAACATTATACATTTTTGACAGACAATGGTTTTGAAAGCCTCATAACTCTTCAATTTCTCACACTTTTCATTATCACTGTCAGGCCACGCACAATATCAAATAATACACATCTTTGCACTAAAATGGAACACACGTTTTATAATCCTGATGATTGTGTTCGTATTTGTATAACTTTGGGAGGAGTCTTTCAATAGCTTTACAGATGCACGCTCTTTTATCCAGCTTGAGCTTTGCTGAAATGCACTTATTTCTTCTCCATCCCTTGAGTGCATGTTTTGTTCTTCTCAGAATGTATGATTCTGTTGACTTAAATATTTTCATATTCTTTGGCATCAGGAATCACTTAGATGAGATAGCTCAATTGTGGCGAGAGCGTGACCTTTCCAAAGGTACTCGTCTGTTATCTGTAAGACAAAGAGTAAAAGAACCAAAAACATGGTGAGCTTTACATCCCCGCTATTATGCGATGTCAGGTCAAAGAGGTTTTCAAACACTCCCGAAAAATCACTTCAAATGAATATGTAAATAAGTAACGAGGAGTTAAGATCTGAGGAGTTCTCACTGCAGTTTCCAGGCTGAGTTCAAGAGTTTGCAATCAGCATTAAATGACTTTTCTTGGTAAGTGAAGTCAGAGTGATAAAAGAAATGGAAGGATTCTCTCAAGAACAGTCCCCCTGGAAATAGCAGGCGACAACAAAATTCCTTGGTAAAGATGTTAAATTGAAAGGATCTATGTACAGTGCCTTTTGTTGGAAAGCACTTCAATTCCCCATGAGTTTTCAATCTGTATGTTGGCTACCTCTAGAGGACACCAGTGTGGGCAGAGCGAAAGAGTTTTTCTTTTTTACAACGATTTCAATGTGTGGCAATCAAACCAGCTACTGATTCTTTGCCTGATTGTATGATGTAAACAAATTCAATACATTATATAGTCATTACGAAAATGAATAATGAATAGGTCCTATTCCCCTTACCCATCAGAGGAGAAAGAATCACTGTAGAAATAACTGCTGGCACAAAGCTTGGAAAGCAAAGTTTAAAAGCACTGAAAGTTGCTGAAAGTTTTCAGCTTTAATAGGAAAAAGGTTTACAGCTCTGCATTGTGATGATCACTACTATGTTATTATCACCTCTGTTTTATGCTCAGCTTAAATGCAGTTGATGTGGGTGAAAATCCCTTTCTGACAAAAGCATAATATACTTAGATTCTCTATTTAGAATGAGACTAGGTCCCTAGAAATAATGACAACCACCAGCACTTACATAAATGCTAACACTTTATACTCGTTAATTTGCTAATTCACACAACATCCCCGGGAGGTAAGCCCATTTCATTCTATCCTATTATCTCTGCTTTAGTGATGAAGGTTATACAGCAAATCACTGGTATAACGGGGGATTATAATGCAAAGTTAATGCCTAAATGTCAGGTCTGCTTTGTTCAGAGGTAGATGTTGGGCCTCCCAAGCTTCTAACCATTTCCTAAGATGATGATACTCAAGAACACATCCTGCCTGTCCCATGAGGAAGATGGACTATGAGAATGCTGAGGTTTTGCAATGGGACCTTTCTTATCTGTGCTAGTGTTTTTTTTTTTTTAATTTTATTTTTTTTACTGATTACTGGTAGTCTGTGGTCAACACACAGAGCAAAGCTAACTGGCCTCCATGACCTTGGCCTCATTAACACCACAGTATGAGTGCACTGAGTCAAACAACCATAAGCTTAAAGTGCCTTATAATGCAGTAATATCATTGAAAGGTGAGACAGAAACATTTTCTCTCTTCAGAGATATATCGGAGGGATGGATTATTTGGATATCCTTTTAAGGATATCACTAAAAAATCTATTATTTAGTTTGTGATATGGATCACAATTTAGCTAAAAGTATGAGGATAACATTCCTTGATAAAGGGCTTATTACTTAGATGTCACTACTTTGCATACAGATTGGTTTGGAACTTCTTAGAAAACATTTACAAATAAGATTATAATATGGTGGTTACCACTGCATTGCTAATGTTTAAGCATTCAGTGTTAGAGCTATAAGATATGAGAATGATGGTACCATTCACAGTGGATTGTCTCCACTCAAAAAAAGGCTTGTGCCTTGGTGGTCATACACACTGAGGTCAGCTGGCACCCAGAGTTACTCCAGGAATGCTATTGGTACCCCATACCGTCATTCTCTGACCACTGGATTCAAGAGAAGTACCATATACAAGAACCTAGCCTTGCAGCAGTAATGATATGATGGTAGGATTCATATCAACCTGCAACATTTAGTAGCATCTAGTGTGAGAAAATAAACACTCAAGTCAAAACTGATCTGAGGAAAGGACACTGAGGCTTTTGGAAGGCAGGATAAATACTGATTCAGAGCCTAAATCCAGCTTTTGTTATACACAAAAGAAAATTATTCTACATTTCCTCCCTTCCTTTTTCCTTCTCTCCCTCTTTCCCTTTCTCTCTCCTTCCCTCCCTTCTCTTGCTCTATCGTGCCAATTTTTGGTACCTAATTGATCCCTGTGTTAATGAGGTGATTTAATAAGAAGCAATTCTGTAAAGGTCACTGTTTGCATTTTTGAAATGTCAACCTACAACCTCATTTATGAAAAATGCCATTAGAAACAATGGCAGCAATGACTGATCTGGATTTTTGTGATTTACTTACAATTCCCTGTATTTATGTTAAAAATATTTTAGGTATAAAATATATATTTATACTCTAGTATGGATCAGAGCAGAAGTGCAATTTTGAGATAATGTTATATATATGTATAATGTGAATATATGAATATAAATACTCATCTCTCTTCATATTCTAATAACTTGCAACCTAATGATAGCAATTCTTCACGCTTGCATTCATGCCTTCTTTGAGGCAGAGATTGAGAGTCATTGAATTTCTAAAAATTCAACTTGTGTATTTATAGCATTAAATACTAATGGGTAAAAATCAGTGGTGTGACTCTCATAAGGTCAGCAAATGTAGCTGGCATCACATTTGTGGAAAAAGAGCAAATGCTAGATGTTATTGCTGTCAGAGATGATAATGGGGTAATTTAAGTGATTGTGAGAGTTTATTGTAGTTTCCCCCCCCCCTTTTTTTTTCCCCCTTGTTTGGCCGCCGCGCTGCATATGGAGTTCCTAGGCCAGGGATCAGATCTGAACCACAATTGCGACCTATGCCACAGCTGTGGCAATGCTGGATCCTTTAAACTTCTATGCTGGGCTGGGGATTGAATCAGCATTCTCGGCACTACAGAGATGCTGCCGATTCTGTTGCACCACAGCAGGAACTCTTTACTGCATTTCCTACTTGGAAACATAGCTGGGGGAGGCAGGTGTCCAAGTGATAGGATTTGAGAGCTCCACGGGACACAGACTGAAACAGATCTACTCTTCTAACCAGTCTTATTCTCCCAACACTAGTGATACTAGAAGAGCTTTGATGGGAAAAAAAAAAAAAATAGGAGTTGCTCTTCTAAAAAGTCAATAGTTTAAAACATATGTATTTACCTGAGATGATGTGGAGGGCTTTGTTACCAACTAGTGGCTTCCCTTTCCAATTTGCCTTGTTGTGTTTGGGGAAATCAAAAAGAAGAAGATGGGGGTGAGGGGAGGCATCTGTCTACATCTGTATACTTATTGGGCATATTGTACAATGAGGTGCAGGAAAATGCATTTTACTAGATGTTGAGGGAACTTAATTTGTCGTAATCTTTCTCTGTTTCCACTTTCTGCGTGCATGAGGTAACATAGTGAATAAGAAAGCTTAGAGAGTCTAATATAGCCTCATGGTTTAAGAATTAATTAAGGGATTCTACAGGGATTACTGCAACAGTAAAGCCTGAGATTTTGGTCTCAAGACATACCCTTGAAACCCACCATAGTTGGGCATACATACCCTAAGAGATTCTCTTTGGTCAGCAGAGACTTGTCTTTGAAATATGCCTATATGAAGGTGAAAAGATTATGATATTACAGAGAGTGACCTGGTCATAGTGTGAAACTGAAGAGACGGACAGAGTTACATGAAAACGTGCAGTCTATGGAGGAAAGATGACCAAATCTAAAACAATATGCCAATCTGCCAAAAAGAATATAACTACATGGGCCAGCTTTAACATGTTCCTGAACATTCTGAATATCAGATTAACCAGTGCAAGCCACTGTCACAGCTTTCGCCACTGTCATAAGAGTAAGAACTTTATGCTTTTTCTGAGCATAAATTGATTTGGCATTCATCTCAAAACTTTCCTAACTGAGCCCAGAGTCAATAGATTAAACTCGTTATTTTATTACATTCATGCAGTCATTTACTCAACAACTACATACAAAGCATGTCATCCATGAAATACCTGAATGTCACGAAATTTCAGATCCATACCTAAATCTATATTGCTAATTTCCTTCTTACTGGAAACTTTGTCAAATGAAATAACCGAGAAATATGCATATCATAGATAAAGCTTAAGCAAAACTTGGTATGAGATAGACCAAAGGACTCATGTGCCTGTGGTATGTAACTGGGAATGTTCAATTACACCTCACAAAGTGAGTGTATGACAAAGATACTGTATGTTGTATATTGCACGAGTAGGTCAAGTTGAGATTGAAAACCTGTGATAAAAAGACCACGACCATTATTCATTTCCCCACAGGTTAGGTGTCCATCTGTTGTCTATGGAAGAACCATTTCCTTCCTGGTGCTTCATAGGCACGTTAGATGTATCAATGCTGACCTAACAGAATGCAATGATACCCTCCCAGCAGAGTAACATAAAATGAGTGTGCCTGGTATATATTGCACATTGTGCTACAAAATACCCTATTTGAATGCAAATTAGTTGGCGAGAAAACAAAGTAAAAGGAACTCTCTGTAATTTACTGTGAGCTTTCTTTTCTCCAAAGCGCTTCAAAAATGATGGTGTGGCAGATTGACCATCAATGGATATGCATTGTTTCCAGCAAAAAGAGCAAAGAGAGGATAGGGTTGGAGCAGCTCAGGCTAAGAACACCAAGAAAACTTTAGGTTGCTTTAGGAAATGTCTGTTACCTAGCTATTTGCATGCCAAACACTGATGAAAGAGAATTTATTTTAGATTGTTATACTGAAATCATTTCATATGAACATATCTTATTCCCCTTCTGTTCCATGATTCCCAAACTGTTTATTTATTTTATTTTTCTGTGCTTTTGGGGTTCCTAAACTGATAACAGTTTCTCACTCAATAGAAATGACTAAAAGGAAGGTAGCAACTGATTTAGGCTTGGGGCTAATCTCTTGGTGGAAGACAGACGATTACTCAATTTCTTGACCAGATTTGTTCTCGTCACTTACCAGAACAGTATCTTAAAAAAAAAAAAAAAAGGTTGAACTCAAACTATATATGCAGTTTGGTGTTCTACTTTTTCATTTTAACATTTTATTGTAGAAATTTTCCATGTCATTAAACATCTGAAACATGATATTGGAAACATGATTTTTAATGGCTACATACTCTTCTTTTTATATTAGATAAATATACCACAAATTGGTTAATCATTTCTCTACTGCTGGACATTGAGGTTGCTCCCAATTTTTTCTGTTGTAAAAAGCCTTGCAATGAACATCCTTATAGTTTATATCTTATTATATAAATCACGTGTTGAGGTGGCATTGTTAAGTATGCAAAATTAAGTCCAAATTGTATTCCAGAATAGACGTATTAATTTAAATCCAGTTGGCAATAAGTATATAATTTGTCTGATCTCATTGTTGGGTGCTAATCTTTTTAAAATGTGCTAATATAGAAAGTGACTAATGGCATCTGATTCACTTCTTTTGCTTTTCTTCAAATCGTAGTGCAGTGGAAACTTT
>PVHT020000015.1:9554536-9678300 GCA_004024745.2 Catagonus wagneri | reverse complement strand
GTCTAATCGGAGCTGTGGCCACTGGCCTGCGCCGCAGCCACAGCAACGCAGGATCCGAGCCGCGTCTGCAACCTACACCACAGCTCACGGCAACGCCGGACCGTTAACCCACTGAGCAAGGGCAGGGATCGAACCCGCAACCTCATGGTTCCTAGTCGGATTCGTTAACCACTGCGCCACGACGGGAACTCCTATATTTCTTCCTTTAAATGAGTCCTTTAAAGTCATATCCCTTGCCCATTAATTTATTAGGGTCTTATGTTTTTGCTTTTTTCTTTTGAACTCTATATATTAAAGATGGTAACCAACTGAAATATTTCCCTCAGTTTGTTGATTACCTATTTATTTGGTTTGTGTTACAGGCTTTTAGGAACATATTGTTTCAGTTTTATTATTTTTACACAGCTAAATCTATCAATCTTTTTCACATTGTGATCTCTTCTTTTATTTTTAAGCTTCGAAAGCTTTCTTCTAGCCAAAAACATGTGATAAACATTCAACTATATCTCTTCTTGTTCTTTAAGGTTTTATTTTTTAAAAAAACATTTATTTAAATGATCTAGAATTTATTTTGTTGTACAATGTTAGGTAAGTTTCCACATTGCTTGTTTTTTTTTTTTCCCTGCAAAGAGTAAATGGGTTGTTCCAGCACCATTTGTTGAATAATCATGAATTTCTACCTGATTCATGATACCTCTATATCATATATTAAGTTATTGATACTAGCGTACATTTCTGTTCCAGTGACTTAAGTATTTTTCCAACTATTTTTGTGCCCATTCTGATTTCATCATGTTAGTCTTATGTTTTAATATCTGGTAGAGATAATCCTCCATAATTTATATTTTCATTTCAAATATATATTCTGAGGACACATTTTAGAACTCTGTATCATGGCATAATCACAAAACATATTGAAAACAATACAGCTTGACAAAGAAACCCGGTGGGTACCAACTAGGCTATCCTAGTAAGGCTAGGCATATGTCTATGTGTTGAGTGCCAATAAGTCGAATGACTCTAAATTTTCTTAAAAACTTAAAAAGCTTCTTTTCTTATCTTCTGATCACTTTTTTATTGCTAGCTGACAACTTTTTTTCTGGAAATACAGCAGAGGAAAAGAGCATCACCAAATTCTACTTAGATGTTAATAATACACTTATTATCACCATCTTTGCCTTGTCAAAATTTTGAATCGGGAGTTCCCGTCGTGGCGCGGTGGTTAACGAATCCGACTAGGAACCATGAGGTTGCGGTTTCGATCCCTGCCCTTGCTCAGTGGGTTAACGATCCGGCGTTGCCCTGAGCTGTGGTGTAGGTTGCAGATGCGGCTCGGATCCTGCGTTGCTGTGGCTGCGGCGCAGGCCAGTGGCCACAGCTCCGATTAGACCCCTAGCCTGGGAAGCTCCACATGCCGCGGGTGCGGCCATAAAATGACAAAAGGCAAAAAAAAAAAAATTTTTTTTGAATCGAATTTAATGTATAGTTTTGATCAAGGCTAGTGCTTCTAGTTTGTAAATCTTTTCTCATGTTTTACAAATTTAGTTTCCACTAGATACTACAGTTAAAATATATCAAATAATTTTATTCCAACAGAATTATATACTCAGGGTGCTGTGCCAAAATGCATGCCTAGAAGCCAGTAAGTTACCTCTACTTAATTAAATAGTTCTAACCCTATTCTAAGCTCAATGACATTGTAATATCCTTAAAACTAGAAACACGCCACGTTGTGTAATCTATATCCTTCATTACATGCAAATAAATCCATGAAAAGAAAACAGAACCCCAGATTACCATGGTAGTTCAGGTTAGCAGAGGAGATGAAAGGTATCTTAATGAGAGTGGTAATGGGAAGCAATAATGTTAAAGCAGTTCAGAGGCTACTGTGACTATAGACACACAACTCCCATTAACTGTAATTGGAGTTAAGCACATGTAATGATAACAAAATAGACCCCTAAATATCTTTCCAATTGGAAAATAAGCAAATGTGTTCCAGGAAACAGTGTGCTTTTGTGTGGAAAATACAGAATTCTAATTGAGAAGCACAAACTATTTTCACATTGATATTGCACAGGGTATGATGGTATTTTTCCTATGCTTGGGGATGTAGATCTGCTAAGAGGTAACATGTGTACAAAGAATGCCTTTCCTTTTCTCTTCTTAATGCTCAGCATTTGTTATGTTATTAAAGGAAAAGTCTCAATAGTTGCAATTGATTTATTAATTCAGTAGCTTGTTATCAGCATGAAACTGTGCTGTGCTAGGGGAAAAACAAATTATATTTTACAAAACTGCAGTAGTGAGATTAAATCACTTTTCTATATTTCACTTTCTTCTTATCCTCCCTGCCAGGTAGTAACTCGACTCTCTATCTCTATTATGAACCTCATATTTTGCAAACTACCAAGTCTCATAGTAATATAAAGGTACATTATCAAGCAAACTCAATTATAGCAACTTTAGGAAGACTGAAATACGTGATAAAAGTAAAACCACATAGTACAATAATATTACTTCAAAGCATTAAAATCTTAATCCACATTAAGCTACAAATGTAGAAAATATATACTTACTTTTATCTATCATAAACATGATATTTTCATAACATGTACAACCAACCTCTTGGAATTTTTAAATGACTAGCATTTACCTAATTGATAACTTGAGTATATCAAGGGATTTTAGAAAGGTATGGCACAGAAAAAATAAAATCAGTATTTCAACTGCCACAGACCTTCCTATTGACTATCTTTGGACTCAATGTCAAAGCTAATGATTAGGGTTTTTTTTTAAGATGTCTTTGGTTTTGTTTATTAGTCAGACATTATGTTTGCTTCTTTACTAGAAAATACAAGTGGGCTCTAAGACAAATTTTTTATGAGGTTGAAAGTATAATGACAATGGCTGCATATATGGAAAATATGGGGAAATATTTATTTTCACAATATAAAAATGTGAATAATGTTAGAAAATAGTTGGAAAAGCTCCCAAGTATATTATATATGTGAAATTTACGTTGAAGAGCAAACCAGCAGAAACCCCACAAACTGTAACACAGCCACTCAGGTGTCTATCACAGTGGACTACACACAGCAAGTTTCTCAAAAACATCTGCTGATTAATGATTATCCAGTCATTAGCAATGAATCAGGAACTGGTCCTGCAATTCACCTTCCACTATACTGCTCACATACAGGGAATATAATTTGCCATTAATATAGGGAAAGGAAGAAAACACTTCCTTCCTACTTCCCTCGCTCCCTTCCTTTCATCCCCCCTCCCAATTTTTACTGAATAAACTATCTGCAGAATACCATAATAGGCACTCTTATAAGTTATTAGGGAGGAATGGATAAATGTATACAAACAACTACAACATGAAACTATATTTTCTTATAGCATCTTTTACAGTCCAAGTGCAATGGAAGTTCAGAGAAGAGAAAAATGTCCCTTGAGTGAAGGAGTTGGGGGTCAGGGAAAACTTCATCCCAATTCATCCTTAACAGATAGGTGGGACTTCAACAAAAAGAAATAAAAACTGAGGAGTTCCTATTGTGGCTCAGTGGTTAACAAATCCGACTAGGAACCATGAGGTTGTGGGTTCAATCCCTGGCCTCACTCAGTGGGTTGAGGATTCGGTATTGCCGTGAGCTGTGGTGTAGGTCACAGACGTGGCTTGGATCCAGCATTGCTGTGGCTGTGGCTGTGGTATAGGCCAGCAGCTGCAGCTCCGACTGGACCCCTAGCCTGGGAACCTCCATATGCTGTGGGTTCACCCCTAAAAATACAAAAGACCAAAAAAAAAAAGGAAATAAAAAATTGAGCTGTTAATTTTTGATTAGAAAAAGTGAGTTCTTGCTCCTTATATTTCTGACTAATTATCAGATTTTTCCTATGAAAAGCAATGGATGTATAAAGGGAGAACTGGAATTTCTATGCATATTTATCAACTTTTTTCTAGGAAAAGGAGGAAAATAACGAAAGGGAATGCACCAAACTGGTTAGATTCACAGTGATAGCTATTTCCATAAACGTGCGATTTTTTTTTTTTAATTTAATGCTATTTTTTTTCTTCTTATGGCCGCAACTGCAGCATATAGAAGTTCCAGGTCTAAGGGTCAAATGGGAACTACAGCTGCCAGCATACAACACAGCCACAGCAACACTGGATCTGAGATGCAGCTGCAACCTATGCCTCAGCTTACTGCAATGCCAGATCCTTAACCCACGGAGCAAGGCCAGGAGTCGAACTGCATCCCCACAGAGACAACATTGGGTCCTTAATCCACTGAGCCACAACAGGATCTCCCATTAATGCTATTTTTAAACAATCCTGAATGTTTTACAGAGAAGAGAATGGTTTTATTTCAAAACAAACAAGAAACCCAGAAAAACCAAACCAAACCAAACTACCCAGCAGAAATGAGGCCCTCTGGAATCATCTGGTTAGTTTCTGTTGTTGAAGCCTAGCTAGCACTATCAAGGGGGGCAGGAGAAGAGCTGATTAAGGCAAACATAGACTGCGCTGACCTGGGCCAAGAGTATTTGGCAAGATGAGAGCATGAGCAGCCATTTGGGTTGATGCAGATAAACTAGCTATTAAATGACAATGTGGATACAGGGTCAATTCATTGCTACCACCTGTCATCTCTGTGCCTTTCTACTCCATGTATGACATAGATCCGTATGACTAAGAATGTTAGGCATCAGCCATTTCTCTAATTTTGATCATATGATGGACAATTCTCTGTCATTCTCTGTGGCAGTTGTTGGTGATCTGCCTGAGCTTTGTTGCTGCTATGCTGACCTAGAATATATTTACCTGTCATCTGCTTTCGTTTCTAAATCATTCTCAAACTGTATATCTACTCTTTGTTTTTAACATGTGCAAGCTATCTCTTGGGTCTGGGCTACCTATTTCATGCCAATGATGGAAGTTGGAGAGGCGTAAGGGCAGCTTCCCAGTTTCAGGAGCCCCAGGTACTCTGGGGTTATGGAAGCTTGCTGGCTTCTGCAGCAAGGCAGAAATGGCAGGCTTTCTCCTGCATGATGCTTCCATTTCCCAAAGGACAGGGTCACAGAAATATCCCACTGGCTAGGATTTTGAGGAGAGGTGCTATCAAGTCACAACTTACAATCCATGAGACTATAAACAGGTGCTACCCATTAGTAATGTTCCCCATGCCAGCCTGTGCTTAATTACTTAACCAGTTGTAAGGACAAAGGCAACCTGTATGGTTAATCTCACAGACACTTTAGCAGCTGCCAGTGCCATTGTTTTAAAATATAAACTGTCCCTTAAGGTAGAAGCCAGTCAGTAGTTGTTTTAAATATGAGCAATTAGGACAGAGTTAAAACACAGCCTCTCAATGTCATATTCATAACTGACAGAAGTTCCTTTGTAATAGTAGTTTCTAAGGCAATCTCTACACAACCCAAGTGCAAGCTGAGCTTTTAAATGATAAAAAAAGGGCTACTGACCAGCAACTTATCCCTCATAAAAAGAAGTCTCAAAGAACCTTTCCTGATATTTAAGTGTGTTGGAATAAAGCCAATCCTCACATTATCAGACAAATATATAAATATGGATGGCTGGACACTGATATTCTTTGCAACAGTGGTTAATACTAGTGAAAACTGTAAAAAGCCTATCTGTCCATCATGGGATAGTGTCCACATACATTCAGCTATAATACAGCCATTCTAAATCATTGTACAGATCTCTATGTGCTTGACAGAGGTCCACATTATGAAGTGAAAAGGCAGGTTACAAAAGAGGATATATTTTGTTTTTTGTTTTTTTGTTTTTTTTTCCTTTTGTTTTGGTAGGGCCACATCTGCGGCACATGGAGATTCCCAGCTTATGGGTCGAATCAGAGCTGTAGCTACTGGCCTCCAGCAGAGCCATAGCAACACCGGATCCAAGCCGCATCTGTGACCTACACCACAACTCATGACACCAGATCCTTAACCCCCTGAGCGAGGCCAGGGATCAAACCCATGTCCTCATGGATACTAGTCGGTATTGTTAACCGCTGAGCCATGAAGAGAAACAAAAGAGGATATCATATTCTTATTTGGAAAAAAAATTAATTTTTAGAAGTTTGGAAGGCTATGTACCAATAAAAACTGATTATCTCTGAATGCTGGGATCATGATTTTTTTCATTTTTATATTTTCCCATGTCTGAATTTTTGGCATTGAGCATGATTAACTTGGTAAATTAGGAAAACAGCCTAGGTAGGATATAAAATTTTCAGCTTTCAGAGAAAGCCCATACTGTTTTCAAAGGAAGAACAGTTTAGGATTCAGTAGTCTGTATTAATACACCGTTGATTATACCATCACTAAGTACACTATAATAGAAAGGGAAAAAGAAAGAAATCAGGGAGTTCCCATTGTGGCTCAGTGGTAGTAAACCCAGCAGTATCCATGAAGACATGGGTTTCATCCCTGGCCTCGCTCAGTGGGTTAAGGATCTTGCATTGCTGTGAGCTATAGTTTAGGCTGCAGACGTGGCTCAGATCCCACGTTGCTGTGGCTGTAGTATAGGCTGGCAGCTATAGCTCCGATTTGATGCCTAGCCTGGCAACTTCCATATGCTGCCCTTAAAAGACCAAAAAAAAAAAAAAAGACAAATCATATGCCACTTTCTGCCCTCTTTGAAAAAGGGCCACAGAATGTTCCCTGGTCAGAAAGTAATGGCTTACAAGTAGGCTAGTTTTAGAGCACAAATTTGTCTTTATATGCTGTTGTCATTTGTGAAATGATTTTATGAATCTTAAATGCTAAATTCTAAAAGTTCTAGTCTTAGGAAGTGAACCTAGGCATTGCCTCTCCAAAAAGATAGGTATAAATTCAGAAGGATGAGAAGGTATGTCATGACATCATCTGGACATCTTTATTCAATGGTAAAATCAAATGAGACTTCCAAGTTGCTTTGCAGCAACATGTTACCTGCAAATGACAAATTAAAAACAAAGTCTGTCCTTTGATGGTGGACAGTACTGACACATTTTCAGTAAGACCTGCATACTAGGTTATTCTTCCCAGTCAATGCAGGTGGAGGCGAGTCTTTGACACAAAGCATTTCTATACTCTTCCTTACTATCATTTGTACCAGTGGAACCAAACTGGGACAAAATAAAGCTAACGGTATTTGATGTCTTTGAACTTATTAATGTAGATTACTAGACACAGCTTTTCTA
The DNA here is from genome assembly GCA_004024745.2 of Catagonus wagneri. NCBI lineage: Eukaryota > Metazoa > Chordata > Mammalia > Artiodactyla > Tayassuidae > Catagonus > Catagonus wagneri. The sequence goes on along the minus strand of PVHT020000015.1, from coordinate 9,671,086 downwards.
ATGAAATGGGCCACTCTCTTATTTATGTATTTGCAAAATGATTCTTTCTAAACATGTTCCCCATCTGCAAAATAGGGATAATAATGGTACATATATTGTAGCTGGTACATTCATTGTTGTGAATCATCAACAGTACCCAAGCAAAAACTGGTTTCTACATCTAATGGTTATTCACAATTTTGTATTACAAAGTTCTCACTGTATGACCATATGGGTTCAAATTTCTGTTCTATTACTTAATAGCAATGTTTTCCTAAATGTATTTTCTCCTTTGTGAACATGAAAATAATACTTAAAGACCCTCCTAATAGCATAGTTATAAGAACTAAATGAGGCAATAATGTAAAAGGATCAGAATGGTACTTGACACAGAGTAAAAGCTTAACATTTTTTTTTTATATTTGATATTCGAAGAGTCACTTAGCAAAGATTTTAGCATCAAGATCTTATTATACTTCTTAAAGTCTAGATGGCCTCATTATGGTGACTAGGACATGTTTTAGCCACTTTTGGGACAATGGATAAGATGCAAACAGATGTTTATAAAAGTCTTTGTCAGATTAGCCTATAAAAGCAAAGACTAATAAAGATCAGTTAGGAAATCAGAATTTATCAAGGTTCTGACTATCATTTATTTCACAAGTCATCATTAGCGAGGGTATTTTTTTATGCCCTTGGGAAGCAATGAAAATCTTTTACAGCAATTTATTTATTTTTCTTATTGTTATCCGGTGAGTAGAGAAATGTAGCTAGGCTGCTTTCTATTACATCTCTGCTTTAGGATTCCAGTTGTCTGCACAGATTTGTTCACTAAGGAAGGAAGATATTATTTCTAGAGAGTCTAGCCCGGCTTGAACGATGCATCTACTAAAACTAGTCACTCATTTTTTTTTTTTTTTCTAGGACAGAAGATTTACCAGGCAACCTGCTAGCCTTTAATTTGGTTTCCTGAGTAGACTTATTCAGTGTAAAAAGGGAGCCTTGCCATCACATCCGGAGTCTATTCCCATTGTCAGGTAGATTTCCTTTTGTCCTCAAACTGCACTTTATTTCAACTAGTCTTTCTCAGGCACTTACCATGTGCCTCTCATAGTGCCAGAGAGAAATGAACCAGTCTCTTCTTTCAAGGCAGGTACTAAGTAGTGATGGTAACCTTCTGGTTTAAAAATTAGTCCAATGAGATGTGTTAGAGCTTCTTCTATAATCTGCTACACAGTTCTCAGTGAGTCAGTTTTAGAGCCTGGATTATATTATGTCCCCTGATACACAACGGAAAGTCTCAGAGCTTTCTCTTAAGATATTCTCACTGAAATGAAGGTAGCACATAAAGATAGCTAGAATACAGTTACACTGAGTATTATGATTAGGATTATACTCTTCAGAAGCAGAGAAAAGGAACACCTAGCCAAGCCTTAGGAGAAGCATCTCTGAGAAGGATTTCTAAAGAAGGCAATGTTCTAGTTGATTCTTAAAAGATGAGAATGAATTAGTCTAGAGGAAAAGTATATTTCAGGTAAAGGAGACAGTGTGAGGAAAGAGAGAAAAGAGATGAGAAAAAAAAGCGTGTGTGCAGCTACAAGTAAATCTGTGTTGATTTTTATCAGGGGACTGTGGGTTCTGAGGCTAGAGAATTATCATCCAAATGAAAGGCTCTTGGACTTTAGATGTTCAACAGGGAGTGAAATTGTTAAGACTGATCAATTTGGTGATCATGTAATTGGACGTGGAAGATAAAGATAACTCTAAACTTCTAGCTTACGCATTTGGACTGGTGGTTCCATCAACTAAGATAGGAGAAGTTGCATTCAAAGAGAAGATGATGAGTTCAGTTTGGGATTTTTCAAGTTGGAGGTGCTTTTAAGATATCCAGGTAGAACTGTTCAGCAGTCAGTTAAATATTATAAGACTGAGGTTCAGGGAGAGGTCTAGAAAGAGTATGAGATACTTGGGAGACTTATCGATAGTAATTGAAGCCATCTCAGGAAAGTATGTAGAGTGAGAAAAAACAGTTAGCTGATGATCAATTCCTAGGAAACACTGATATTTAAGAGAGAAGCATAGGAAGAGGAGTCCTTGAAGAAAGCAGACAGCAAATAATCAGAGAGGTACAGAATAAAACATTCGAGCACATATTATAAAGTCCAAGGGAGTAGATATTTTGAAACATGAAATAGGCAAAAATATCAAATGCCCTAGGAAAGATGCAGTAAAATAAAGACAGAAAACTATCAGCTTTAGAAATATGAACGTCATTACAGACCTTAATGAGAACAATTTCAGTAAAATAAGGGGAGCAAAAGCCATATTGCAGAAGGTTGAGGAATAAGTGGAAGCAATGAATATAACTTACACTTGCATTTCCCATGACCCTGAATGAGCTGCTATTTTCGTAGAGCAAAACGGTTATCTCAGGTCATTGTGCCTGATATGCCCAACACCACTAGCTGAAACTGTCCTGCTCACAGTTTTTTATTTTATTTTATTTTTTACTTAGGGAAACAGCACTGAATAGGCTTCTTCCTCATCTCCCCCCATCCTCGGTAAGAGGCCAATGAATGGACCACAGTGGACACTCTGCCCCGTCAAGGGCAGCCAATTCATATAGGCTGGCTAGTAACACATGGCATGCCTTGTGATGAAAAGCGTTACTCAGTAGGATAATAAACCAGTTGAAAGAGAAATAAAAAAGAATGTAGAGACATAGAGAAGGAAGTGAAACACATTTGTTTCTTAAGATGTTCTGAGTAAGCTTCTGTTCTAGAAGAGCCCAATATAACGGATATGGTTTACAGGATGCAATTTCTAATACTGGGGCCAATTACATTAAAAAAATAGAGGTTCACTGGGCCATTATTTCTTAAAGCACGGTATAGTTAAAGTTTTGTTTTTTTCATTTTTATGTCAAAACTATTGACATAAACTTATGCTGTATCGCATAAGAAACTAGTGTATTGCTCATGGATATATATATATATATATATATATATATATATATTTTTTTTTTTTTTTTGTGCTATATAAAATCCAAGCAACATCACGTTGTACTGAGGTAATGACAGTTTCACAATAATGTGAATAAAGAAAATTTTTCAGAGAGTTGAGTCATCCCAGAGGGTGACACTATTAAGTACCATAGCTTAGATAAGCTAGACATATAAGAATCTGTGATAAAGAAGACAGTACCATCTTTATAGCGGAACATAGTCTTTGTGAACCAAACTGCAACTGTTAATTAGCTATAAATAGAGAGGTAAATGCACTGAAAAATTTTTTTCTGTTCCTAACTTCAGCAATAAATGGATTTGATACCCATATTATAGAGATTTCAATCCTAGTCTTACTTTCATGTGAACAACACAACTTTACAAAATTATTGAGCTGACACCCTATTGAAACTAGAATTTGAGAGTTGCTCAATATAAGAGTTTTCACTCTACGTGGAGTCTGATGATCCTGGGTTAGATGACAAAGCCTTGATTAATACCATCTTGTTCAGTCTCCTTATACAGCAGAGAATCTCTGTATTTGTATCAATGAGGTCAAAATATATAAATAGATTCAAAGCCAAATCTTGCTACTATTAAATCTAGCATCAGTAGACACATTAATGTTAATTTTATTTTTATCTGTTTTATAGTTTTATTCAAATTGTTAAAGCATAAGGACTTTATGCCTATGTTTATATTTGTGATAATTAAGTAACAACGTATTAAAAATAGTTTTAAGCCAATTACCAGAGACCCAAAAGAATTAGATTCCCATTAAAATGAAATCTACAGATCCCTTTACTACTACTAAATTTGAGAAACAAGGTACTGGCTGGGCTAATGACACAGACTTTCCTCCATTCAAGTCATCCTCGAACCTGCTTTTCTGAGCAGTCTTCCCAAAGACCACCCTACTCCCCAGCTCAACAGGCTGCAGTGGATTTAAACCAAGACTAATTTGTCTCAAATCTAATTTGAAGTGGTGGTGGGGGGGGAGAGCAAACAATGGTAAAAATTGTAACAAATTAACTTCCACAAGGACTTTGGTGGGCTGATAGATTAAAATTCATTGAAAGATAAGGCATCTGAAGATAAAAAGTGAACAGTAGCTCAGGGAGATTAGACTGTATATATAATAAATTTGGCTCTAAAATTTATGGCAGCTAGAAAAGGAAAGGAGAAATTTATGGATTACATACTTTATTTTGTTTTCTTACACAGACCTCACCCTATCCAATCAGATTTTGCCCTATTCTCTGTTATGTACTCTTGACTCTAGTTCAGTTGGCTTCATAATTCTTCCGTGAACACAGCTATACACGTTACAAATTTTTGCTTGTGTGCCTACCTCTACCTTCTCTCTCCCCTCTTTTAAAGTCTACCCATCCCTCAGAGCCCAATTCAAATCCCTGCCTCCCTGACCTCCCTCACCTTCCTTGATCTTTTTCCTCTGAACTCCAAGAGCACAGACGTTATCCTGCACAATTCAGCTTTTAATTTTAGCCAGTTTCACAGTTTTCATTATCATTTCATGTACTGCCTTTCCAAGATGATAGTTCCATGACAGCCGAGAATGCGTCTCTTTGATCTCTTTATTTTAGCCTTCTCAATACTAAATAGCCATTTAATATATACCTGTTGGCTCTTTCGCTGAATGAAAAGTTTTATGAGGACTTATAGACATAAATATGCATTTGTTCCCATATATTTGTAAGGGATGAGACATAGTTTACAAACTCTACCTTACCTTTTCAATACTTTCTTTTACTAAGGGTCTAGTTGGGAATGTCTGAAATTGGTTCTGGAGAGAGCTTTGTATTTGTAGAAGAATTGAGGGAAAAGGACAATATGTGTGGTTATATTGTGAAGAAGTACATAAAATGATATTACAGCTCTGAGAGCTCCAATGTTGACCGCATACAAACAGACAATGACTTGAAGGGAAGGTAATTTCCTTAGAAGACTTTCTACTAACTAACCACATTACAATCTCTTTCTGAGAAGCTTTATTTTATCCTATTCTGAGTATTAGTCACAAAATACAATAATCATAAATATCAGAATTCCAAGACCAAGGCAGAATTGTATGTATTGCTTCTAAAAGAGTCTGTTCTGACAGGACTATTGAACTACCTTTTAAAAGATACTCCAATAATGAATACTTTCTTAGAGGTTAACTAGATCATGTAGAAAAATACAATTTCTATAAGTATAACATGTTATACTGTATAAATAAATTCATTCTTTTCTCTATTAATACAAATAGAGTTTAATTCTATTGAAAATACAGGGCATGTTCCATGATGACCATATTTATAAATAGACCTTTTCTGAATCAATATCACATTCCTTCCTTAAGAATTAGAATTTTTCTTTCGATTTTTATTTTCCTTGACTTCTCTATAGCACTGGATACTCTGTTGACAATTATTGTGTCCATGAAAATCTCTCTTTTCCTAGCTTTTATATTACCACTCTTTCTTAATTTCCAAATTACCTCTTTGCCTGATGCTTCTCTATTTCTTTTATAAGCTACCATTCTTTTCCTTGTCCCTTATATGTTAGTAATTTTCAGGGTTTTATTCTTTGCCCTTTCCCATATTACTCTATATATGTTCCATGAGCTATCCTCTATAGGGATATTTATCTACTGGACAAACTTCAAATACTGTACTCTACTTCCTTTATGCTAATGGATCTCAATTCTGTATTTCCTAGGCTCCAGCTTCAATCACCTTCTAAACATTTCTCCTGATTGTTCCAAAGCTACCACACATTCAATATCAAAGTTGCACTGATTTCCTTTCTTTTAATCCTATTCTCTCCTTTCACGTTTCTTTATCTTGGCGAACGGGGACATGAATTAGGTGCCCCCCCCACCCCCGCCTCCAAATTCTTATGTTGAAACCCCAACCGCCATTACCTCAGAATGTGGCCTTATTTGGAGATAGGGTCTTTACAGAGGTTACCAAGTTAAAATGAAGTCAGTCATTAGGATGTGTTCTAACCCAATATGACGTTATTAAAAATGAGAGATTTAGAGACAGTCACAAATGGAGAATGCCACATGAAGATAAAGGTAGAGATCAGAATGATGCTTCTACAAGCTAAAGAATACCAAAGATTGCCAGCAAACCCCCAGGAGCTAAGAGAGAGGCGAGGAACAGACGCTTCCCTAGCACTTTCAGAGGGAGCATGGCCCTGCTGACACCCTGACTTTGGCCTTCCAGACTCCATAACTATGAAACAATAAATTTCTATTGTTTAAGCCATTCAGTCTGTGGTACTGTGCTATAGTATGCTTAGGAAATGAATACGGCCATCATACATCAAGTCGTAACAATGAAAACAAAACCATAAAAAACCAACCATTGCTCTAGGCTCCTTCCCATTTTCCATCTTCATATCTAATTGCTAAACAGGTTCAGTCACTTCTAACTCCTGAATCAGTTTTGATCTATTTCTTCTTCCTGGTCATCTCCACTGCCATTACTCTAGTATAGGCCTTCTTCCATTGCGAAGGCTCTTGTAATAGACTGCCATTGAATCTCTCCTGTCTCTAGCCTCGGCCCGACTCAACCTTCCACATTGCTAGGAGATTCTGTAAAAGAAGCTGGAAATGGCTCCTCACCACCCATGCAATAAAAAAATCAAACTCTTTAGTATCCAAGGCCTTTCGTGACAATTCCTTTTTCCACCATCTCATACTCATACGTCAGCAACATTAAACTGCTTGCTCTCCTGTTGCCTCTGTAAATGCTGTTCTTTTCTTGAAATATGTTTCCCTTCCTTTTCCTTTTCCTGCCTGAGAAACTCCTACTCATTTGTTAAGATTCAGCCCAGGCTTTACACTGTGACTGTCCCTGTGTCATCTGTCTCCCTTACTTTACTGGGAGCTCTGGAAAGGCAGGGCCTGCCATTGCCATCTGTTTCCTTGGTACCTAGACTGTGGCAGGCACTCAGGAAATGGTGTTTTGAAAAAAAAAAAAAACATATTAATGTGTTCTTTTGTTTATCCATAAAGAACGTGAAAATATTAAAGTTTAAAATGTCTTTAGGTAAGTTAATTCAGCTTTGGTTGTCTCTTTTGGTAATGAGGACTGGCTCTATCTGTTTTTTATAGTTGTTCAGGATATAATGCAAATGTTTTAATTTTGTTATGTGCTCTGAAGCCTCCAATGAGAGAGTTCTATTGAAAATATATTAGTTCAGTGGTCATTATAGGAAAGAATTAAATTCATCTTTCCACTCTTTAGATCTTATTATTTTTTTTTAGGTAGGTCTGTCAACTCTCCTTAGATATCTTGTAGGAGAATCAAAAGCAGTCAATTTGCTGCTACAGTCATATAGTGACATTGGAGAAATGAAACAGAGCGTTACTACAAAATGCTTAACTGCTCCTTGCTGCTTCAATAACCAAAACCATGCTTGCTATCATTTTATTTTATGAAGAGAAAGAGTTAAGTGATTCTCATTTCTACTAGGTTATTTAACAACCCCCTTCCCTAATCCAGAGAGTTTAGTCATCTCATATTATTGCCTCCGGGTGGCAAATGCTTGAGTGCACTTTTATTGTCTTCGATGGGAAGAAAACCATTCCCAGTTATATACATCTCCCTTTTCACCCTCCCTACGTAGGGACAAGACACCAACATATACACACGGAGCTTAGTTAATACACGACAAAAAACATATTGCCAAAACCTATTCAGTGCTTTCTTGTGAAAACAGTAGCAAGTCCCTTTGGACCACAGCATTGAAAGTGTTCCACTAAACCTTTAATGTGAATTTGCTCAATGGGACTGTGCATACAGGTGTAGAACAATTATTAGATTTGATATCTGAATGAGCTCAGGTTCCCATTAGAGCCTGACTGCTTCAATGACCCCATTATTTTGCTTCCACTGCTCCCAGAACTGATCAACTTAATTATTCTGACTAACGAAACATTTAGGACATGAATTTCTGATTTGTTTTAAACCATATGGGACATCTAAAAGAGCTTCACTTAAAAAAAATCACAATACAGAAAAAAATGACTATGAGGATGTGTTAGATGCTTGGAAGTAGGGCAGGGCTGAGTTCCATGCTGGGGACACAGATATTGTCTTTCCTGGAATGGCCCATCTGTCTTGATCACTCTTTGGGATCAGTTACATCTTAGCAATTTTGCTCTTCCCTGAAATTTCACACAAAACAAGAAAGAATGCATTTGGCAATGGGGGTAGGGGCATGGAAGCAGGTGATGTTAAATCTTGCACTTCCTACTATAATACATTCAGCTCTTTAAAACAATTAGCGTTCAGCAGTGCAAATAAAACACTGTGCAGGGCAAGCCAATCACAGTGATTCTTTGGCAAGGAGAATAAAGAACAAAAGAAGTTAGAAAACGGGACTAACTTTAGAGTTGATGTGTAAGGAATGTGGCCTTTTGGCAGAGAGTGCCCAAGGCATGTAGAAGTTCCTGGGCCAGGGATCAAACATACACCACAGCAGTAACAACACTGGATCCTTAGCTTGCTGAACCACCAGGGAACTCCGTGAATATGGCTTTTTATATGTGGAACGTTAAGGTCAAATTATATGTCTTAATAAAAAGCATACACTTTTGAAATATTGGTTTTTGACATTAACCACAGTAGTATATTAGTTACAGTATATACCTAGGAAAGAAAAAGATACACTGTTATTTTGGCCACGCCCACAGCATGCAGATGTTCCTGGGTCAGGGATTGAACCCGAGCCACAGCAGTGACAATGCCAGATCCCCAACCTGATAGGCCACCAGGGAACTCTAAGGATACACTATTTTGATATAGAAATATACTGATTCTAATAAGTGACAGTTTCATAAATGGCATTTTTAAAAGCAACTCCAACATCATCCATTCTTTCATTTTACATTAATGACTGTTAAAAAGTTTTATGTTGGCCTACAGAAAGGAGGGCATAAAAGTATTACCAGTCTATAAAATTTTACAGATGTCAGTTTATTTCCCATCAGCGAATGCATCTGTCTTTAAAAAGAATGAAAGTGACATAAAGGGTTCCCTTTGCCCCTTGCCTCCTTTCACTAATGATATGTAACGGCTGCTGAGCCTGCAATAAATGTGTTTGTGTCCAGTCATATTCCCATCATTTTACAATCCAATCTGATTTGTAAAAGAAAAACAAGAAAGAAAGAAAGTCACAGGAGATGAGCCCAAGTTCCTGCTTCCAGGCATTCCCTGACATCAGCCTTCACGTCGTACTTGTGCTCAAAGTGTCTGATTTGACAAAGCACACAGAAAGTCAGCAGACAAGTCTCTTCACCTCCTCTCCAAAACTGTCTGACAGAAGTCAATAATGATTCTTTCACACAGCTACCATCTAACAATTTTAGATGAAAGTCTGAGGGGAAACTTTCTAGCTATTCCTTACAATATTTTATTAAAGAGGGGTGTAAAAATGCATTTGCCTCAGTGGTGCTATTCTCCTCCTCTAGTTCAACTCAATTCATTTTAACAGTTGGCAGTTTCAATAACAGAAGTTACAGGCTGCCATGCACAGACGCTTTGCATGCCACATGAAAGCAAAGGATTCAGAGATGGAAGCAAAAATGGAAAGGGAAAAAAAGCAGCCTCTCGTCTATAAAAGAATTTCTTTAATAACAGCAGCTGGGAAAAATTTCTCTGAGCTTGTGTCCTTCTCCTACTGTTTTATATAAAGCAACTACCATACTTTTCTTCCTAGGCTACATTTACTGACAGACTGTCAAAAGCAAACAACTTTACCCCTTATATTGCAATAATCATCTTCTGTATTTTTAATGCACTCAAAACAAATTTTCTTATTATAACATCACAGTGACAATCCCCCCTGTATTCCCAATGTAAAATGATATATTTTAAATATGATAATTATAAAAGCAGCCTATTCATAATTACTATTTTTAGGTTAAATAAAATATCAACATTTTTTATTCATGTTTAGGTTAACATTTACAATTCAGCTTTTTGCAATATTTAAATGGAATTGAATTAGTTATAGGAATTTCTTTTAAAGAACAAACTTTAAGACTGGTTCTTTCTTGAGTAGCTTGCCATCCTTACTGTCCACTCATGACTTTCACCGTATAACATTAAAGAAGAACTTATTCACTGGGTAAGCCTATTATTAACTATTACCTATGTCTCTGTGCACACCAACTGTGATTTAATGATTATTTAGAAAGAAAGTATGTCTATTTTTACACCATGTCCTACAATTACAAAGATTAATAGATACAACATAATTTACAAGCTTCTGACACATTCAGATTGTAAATTGGTTAGTGTGGAGGAAGGGGAGGTTCTGTCAATGCATCTTGATACACATAAACTTGTGCATACAAACTAACTCTGTAGGCTAGGTCTGACAGTTTTCTCTTAGGAGAAATAGCTCCGAAAAAAAAAGTAACAAATGTATAAGTAAATGCAAAAAGTGCTTACCTGTAGAATTAGGAGAAACAACTCCAATCTTGTTTGGCACCCTCCTCCCCCTTTTAAAACTCCATAGATAGATTGATTGATTGATTAAATTTTGGCCGCACCCAATGACACATATGAAAAAGTTCCTAGGCCAGGGATCAAACCCACATCACCAAGAAACAACCACACTGGATCCTTAACCTGCTTTGCCACAGCAGGAATTCCAAAACACCCTGGTTTTCAATAGCTCTATTTTATGACAAGTGGCTACCTTACATTAGCATCTCCAGCCTTTATAGCATCTTTTAATGCACCATTACATTATCCACTCTGGGATTTGGGGCAGCTTGCTACCTCTTAGTTTATCTTTTACCAAGAGAGTGAAAACTAGTCACTATTTAATCATAAACCTGGAGACAGATTATCCCTGTACTTTATCTTTTCTTAGGCTAAATATTTCCAAACACATGTTCATATCCTTCCATCAAGGAAGAAAGTAGGTTTTTTTTTTTTTTACTTTTTAAATGATTTTTATTTTTTCCATTACAGTTTACAGAGTTCTGTCAGTTTTCTACTATACAGCAAACTGACCCAATCACACATAATATATACATTCTTTTTCTCACATTATCCTCCATCACAAGTAACTATAGTTCCCAGTGCCGTACAATAGGATCCTTTCCAAATGCAAGTTTGCATCTATTAAATGCATAATCATAATTGTTCTTTAATTTATTGGATAATAGATGATTATGCTTTTAGAAAATATATATTCATGAAGAAAGATAGCAATAAAATGATAGACCATGATCTTTTGATGGTCCTATATAATAAACACACTAAAGAAGTAATTAAGGAGGGAACTCCCTTTGTGGTGCAGCAGAAACAAATCCGACTAGTATCCTTGAGGATGTGGGTTTGATCCCTGGCCTCGCTCCGTGGGTCAGGGATCTGGCGTTGCCATAAGTTGTGGTGTAGGCAGGTTGCAGATGCGGCTCAGATCCCGCATTGCAGTGGCTGTGGCTGGCAGCTGTAGCTCTGATTTGACCCCTAGCCTGGGAACTTCCATATGGCTCGAGTGTGGCCCTAAAAAAGTAAGGAATAACAGTAAGTTCAAAGTTCCTATAATATTATAATACAACATTCAGTAGATTCAGGTTTTTGGTAAACAAAAGTTCACTGGAGCCTATATATAAATCCTATAATAATATGTGTATATATATTTATATATATAAATACAGATTATAGGAATTATACATATGTATATATCATATAATAGGATATATATATATATATATATATATATCCTGTAATCTGCACTTTAATGCACCTAAAACATTTTTATATCATGCACTGTCCATAAAATCCTTACATGTTTATACAAAGACCTGAAAAAGAACATAGTTATCTGGTCTACTGCCTTGCTGAGATGCACTTCAGGATGGATGGATGGCTGTGTATACATACACACACACACACACAAACCTATGTAAATGTAGCTATATATGTATATATCTGATGTTTAGCAACACATCTTTTTTTTCATTTTTTATTTTTATATTTTTGCTATTTTAGGGCTATAGCCATGACATATGGAGGTTCCCAGGCTAGGGGTCGAATCGGAGCTACAGCTGCCAGCCTACACCACAACCACAGCAACGTGGGATCTGAGTCGTGTCTGCAACCTACACCACAGCTTGTGGCAACACCAGATCCTTAACCTACTGAGCAAGGCCAGGGATCGAACCCACATCCTCATGGATCCTAGTCAGGTTTGTTAACTGCTGAGCCCGGAACGGAACTCTGCAACACATCTTTATTAAGAGGTATTAAGACTTCTATATAGTTAAGATCAAAAAGTTTGGAGTGTCTATCATGCATGGTTCAGTGGAAACAAACCAACCGGTATCCTCAAAGATGCAGGTTTGATCCCCAGCCTTGCTCAGTGAGTTAAGGATCAGGTATTGCCATGAGCTGTGATTTAGGTTGCAGATGTGGCTACGATCCTACATTGCTGTGGCTGTGGTGTGGGCTGGCAGCTGTAGCTTTAATTGGACTCCTAGCCTGGGAACTTCCATGTGCCACACCTGTGGCCCTAAAAACAAAAGATCAAAAAGTTAAAAGTTCTTTGAGTTGTAAATTTAAGTTAGAAAAGTCACGGCACTGCACTTTCTGGTGACTCCATCATGTTCTCCAACATTGATGGAAGGAACTCAAACTTGCCAGTATCATGTCAGTATTCAGTGTCAGTGCTTTGTGTTAATTTTGTTCTAACCTTCATGTTACTGACATACAGTATGTGCTTTAGTATTCAATACACTGTTTTCAGAGTTTTGCAGTGAGCTGGGTATTTTAATTTAGGTTGATTGGTAATAAAATATAAATCAAAGCCAGGTGAACAAGTTAAATGAGTACTTGGTTTCATAGGTCTCTGTTCCCAATTATTCTCTGGAATCTGAAAGAGCTATACATAATCAATAGAGATACTTAGAACTTGACTAGAAAGCAGTACCTTTTTGTTCTATTTTTTTATTTTTATTTTTTGTCTTTTTGCGTTATCTAGGGCCGCACCCGCGGCATATGGAGGTTCCCAGGCTAGGGGTCTAACAGGAGCTGTAGCTGCCGGCCTTCTCCACAGCCACAGCAACGCGGGACCCGAGCCGCGTCTGCAACCTACACCGCAGCTCACGGCAACGCCGGATCCTTAACCCACTGAGCAAGGCCAGAGATTGAACCTGCAACCTCATGGTTCCTAGTTGGATTCGTTAACCACTGAGCCACAACGGAAACTCCCAGCAGTACCTTTTTAGCATGCATTCTATATGCCACTTACTATTGGGTATCTGTTTTAAAATGCTAGAAAATGCTGTCCCTTTCACTGACTTCAGCACAAATTATTTTTCTGAACAATGGCCTGCTCATCAAGGTTTCTTACTCTCATGAGCCACAAACGTAGTGACTCAAGGACAAAAGAAGAAGGATGTTTGTATATACATGGTTTATATTACATTACTCGTTACATTAAAGCTACATTTCCTATTTCTAAAATATTTACCTTTCCTCCCAAACTCCTCCATTTCTTCTAGTAAACAGGATAGTTTTTTCAATTCTTTCTACATGACTCATACCAGCAACCTCTCCTGCTCCCACCTTAAAATACTGCTGATCATCTGGTACACATTTCCAATCTTAATAATATTCCAGTAGTCACATAGAAGCTAGCATTGTAATCACCCCAGTGCAGTCTTAATAATGTTATATGATGAGTCAGAAAACATTCTCATAGTTAATATACTTTATTGTACCAATCACCCCTTGATGCTTCCATTTAGTCCTTGTAGTTTGTTATTTATGATTTTCCACAGCTTACTTCAAAATTTTCCTTGTTTGCATTATGTGTTATATTATGTAATGCTACATTAATTTCCTATTGTAATTGGTCAGCATGCCAACATCATGCACCTCTTTAAATAAAGCTTCAAAATTTTTTAGCAGCTCTTAAGTTTTATTTAATTGAAATCATTAAAGTAGTAGAGAATCTTGCTGCATGTTTGGATTCCATTTAAATTGTTGGTATAATTTGAATTGCTTTGTATCATTTTCCAAATGCCCTTATAAAGAAATTTTATAGCAACAGTATACATTTTTTTTAAGTGAGAAAAAGCAGTACTCTTTTTTTGTTGTTGCTTTTAGGAAGATCTTTCTTACAAATAGGCTGCTTTCTAAAAATTTATGTCATATATTTAAACCAATACTGTGAACCATAACACACAGTGTACCTTCTTCTTGTTGGAAACTAGCCACTTAAAAGGTACCATGGCAGAAAAGCAAAAGCACTGTCTGAGGCTCTGAAGAGAAGTGACCACTGAACTGATGCCTAGAATATGCTTAATATTTCAGACCTCAGATGGTTACTACCAAGATCAAGTGAGATCTCACAGATATAGAGAACAAACTAGTGGTTACCAATAGAGAAGGGGGATGGGCCATTTAGCGGTGGGGCAGTGGAATGTAGAAACTATTGGGTTAAGATAGGCTCAAGGATGTACTGTACAACACGGGGAATATAGACAATATTTTCTAAAAACTGTAAATGGGGTGTAAACTTGAAAAATTCTAAAAATTATTTAAAAGGAAGATCAAGTGAGATCATCTCTGTAGAATGCCAGGCAACAATGCAATAATGTTTGGCATATAGCAGGCATTCAATTCATTCAGGGAATTAGCTGCATATAAATCTGAACCTTAGCAATGTGTACTTAATAAACACATCTTAAAAGTATCAACCTTGGGGGAAAAAAACACAACTATCAACAGAGTTTAAGAATGAGCTACTAAGTATTGAGAGGAAGGGAGCTAGAATAAGCAATAACAAGCTTACATTTTCTGTATTTATTTTGGGGCAAAGAATTCATACTGAAGAAGAATTTAAAACACAGATTGTCAGGATTTATGAGGAAAAGATCTCATCTTTTCTCATTACAATAATAAACAGTGATCAAAAAATGCCTCATCAGACTTATGGCAGATATGAAGGGAAGTACAACTTTAATTACATCTTTGATTTATAGATAATGTTGCAACATCTCAAACAATGAACATCAAATTTTACCACAATCTATTTGCAAAGATGTGTGTATGTGTTTTAGAGGTATGATGGGAAATCATTTTTCATTTCATTCTTTTCAAATTAGAATGCACTTAAATAACTGTTCCAGAAAGAAAATGCAAATGAACATTAAACTACTTACATTCCTTTAAATTCTAAATTCTTTTCCAATATGTTTCAACATACACACATTATTATAGATATAACCAGTATTTATATACTCTTGTGATCTAATTTTTTCACTTAAATTGTTTCATATATACACTTTTATGAGTTATCGTGCAACAGCACCATCATCAGACTATACCTGTTTCCTTACAGTTCCTCTAACACCTTACTTTATGCTTAGGTATTCTAATAGGTATATGTTGCTGCCTTACTTTTATTTTAATTTGAATTTCTTGCTGGTAAAAATTATGTTTTTTCATGTGATAATTCATTGTGTAGGTTTTTTTCACATGTAAGCTTTTTCTCTTCACCTTTTTTTTCCCCTACGTGAACTGCCTTGGAAACCACGTGTCCAGGACCCTTAACATTTATTGCAGTATCAAAATAGTGAAATTTGTTGATTACTCCACTAAACCTCTACAACTAAATGGTACAGCTATTTACCTAATCAACACATCATCCTATGTTTGAAACCCAATATCCGAATGAGCTCCAAATCCTCTAATCTCTAAATTTTTCCCCCGATCTATCTTTTCTAAGACTACTTCCATCTCCTCACAGGTATTTTTAGAAATCAGCCTAGAAAGATAACTAAAATATAAACCTGATCACATAACTCAGTTTCCAATTAATAAATCCTTTACTGCTTACAGGATAAAAAATAAACTCTTTGAGCACAGCCAAGAAAGACTTTATAACTTAACCTAATCTCATTTACAGCACATCATTCCCCCAGTGCTCCCATAAATTCTATATTCCATCTAAGTGCAACGTCTAAATGGACTACTCGTTCCTAAGTAGCCTTCTTATTTTTCTTCAACCATCCCTTTGCTCATGTCATTTTGCCCCCCTATTAGGCTCAGGTCTCCTTTCTCTGTATTCTACTCCAAATCCCTAGGAATATCTTACACGTCCTTTAAGTTTCACCTCAAATATGACTGACCTCCTGAAGCCTTTTCTGATCTCTCAACTGAATAGGGCTTCTCCTGCAGCGAATCCCCAGAGCAGTTTATAGCTTTTTTATTTTACCAGGTTAAGAATTATATGTGTATTTGTTTTATAGCCTTGGAATAGCTTGTAAGCTGCTGAGAACAGAAGCTGCAAGTCACATCTTTCTCTCTGCAAATGTTTTGCACATAGTAGGCATTAATACATTTTTCTTGAATTGAATATTCTCCAAGGCTGAAAATTCCTATAACAGCAAGAACTTTGTCTCCTAATTAGTTGGATCATCCCAGCACCCAACATAAATATGGAATGGATAAAAATAAGAAACATGAATGCTTTCAAAGTCATATAATTGGATGAAAATTAAGAAAATTTTTATTTTATCTTCCTATATATAAGGCATGCCTCCCCCTCATAGTTATATCTCAGAAAAAAAGGAAGCTGTCTTTTATTCAAGTCTTTATAAATTTCTTAATTATAAGGATCCTCATCTAAACTACTGTACCTTTTAATATTAGAGTACTCACTGGAGAACACACATTTGTCTGGGACAATCTCAATTAATTTGAGTTTTAGGTGATTTTGGAGGTAAACTTACAGAATTGCTTGGGGGTTTGGAAACAACAAAATGTAACACAGATCTAAGAATTATTTATAATGTTATATCCTCCCAGTATTAAGTGTTGGATATGATGGTTAAAAAAAAAAGGCCTTTGAAAGAGCACCTAAAATTATAATTCAGTAAATATCTAGAGAATATAAAATATATACATATTTAGAATGAGTGGAATAATCAACTGGCCTAGTGTTATGCAAGTGGGTTATTTGTGGCTTGGGATGAAAATGACAGTGATGCTATCATACACTGATTAGAGTCCTGTATCTTCATCTAACAACTGAGATGGACATGAATGTGATGTGTGCCAGAAAACCATCAGGTGACACAAATTGGCTCTCATGCATGAGACACTGATGTCAGAACTGTTTTACAAAATGGGATAGTGAGAAAAAGCAATTTTTCTATATGATTATATTACACTTTAGGCAATCTGAATACATCTATACAATTAAATACAGCTTGTATCAGAATTACACATTTTACTGTTTCATCTACATTTTTGAGAGGCTATCTATATTCAAAATGGTCAAAAGCTTTTGAAAAATCCTATTAGGAAAGTAGAGGCACACCTTTTCTAGAGTATTTGTTGTGAGCTTTTGAATCCAGGGTGGTGGTCATGGCTCATTAAGGCCACAATAATGGTAAGTGCAGTCACTTAGCATTTGCTGGGTACCAGGGACTTTGTTAAATGACTTGCATATGTTACATGTCAGTGATTCTTTGAACAATCCTAGAGGGTAGGTATTAGGAAGCCACTTGACAAATGAGGATAGGGTTCCTCCAAGAAATTAAAAAGCTTGCTCAAGATCATGCAGTTAGTAAGTAGTGGAGATCTGTGGAATTTCAAAGTCCATAACCTGAACAACATTGTTGGATCCCACAATCACTGAGCCTGAAATTCTAGCTCCATGACTTTGACAGGATGGTGCTTTATATAAACAAAGGTAAAGTCAAAAGGAAGACAAGAACAAGAATTTTTGTAATCCATAAATGCATTGCCATCTGCAAAAATAACCCTTTTAATACATTTTTTATTTTTCATTTTTCAACTAAAAACCCGAAGAATCCCACACTCGTGATCTACTTAGCACAACTCTGTTTCTGGTAAGGTTAACCAAGGGATGCTCTGTAGAAAGGAATGGTCTGTCCTCCTTTGCTCCCCTACCCTTCTCTTTGCCAACCATGTGTATACAGTGCATGATCTGAGTCACTTTACTTTTAAAAATATGCTAGTTCTTTACAACTTCTGGAGTACATCATCCCATAAGTCATGAATAGTACTTCCTCTTCTCCATCACTGACCTCTGTAATATTTCAAGGATATTTGTTAGTTCCAATATTCTTGCATTTAGAAAACAGGTTTATGTATGTCCTATCCAAACCTTTTATGATTTCATTTGAAGGGCTCTCAGCATAGCTGCACTCAACCATTATATTTTCCAACAGAAAAGCCCTAATTATTTCAGCCTTTCAAAACAGAATCCTCTCTATTTGCTGGTTCATTACAAATGCCTTCTCTAGCCTGACACAGCAACAGCAGCTTTTTACAAAGAAGCAGCTATGAGAATTACCTGTAATACTTCATCAAGTCTGGAGGACCCTAGTTATATACTAAGGAAGCAGAACATCTTCTGTTAGGATGCCAGTCTCTTTCCAGATGCTGACCAGCAGAATGTTGACTTCTGTGGCTAACAGCACCTTCCTGAGTTCATTGTTTTTTTCAGGGAATGGCTACCAGTCACTCTTAAGATCCCTTTTCAAGACTAGAATGGAGAAGCCAGAGCCTGCCAGCCTGTGAATGCAACCTGGCTTATTTTACTTTCTTTTTTCTTTCTTTTATAAAAATACATTTTACCCACAAGGAAGCTCATCTGCCACTTCTCCGCCCACTCGTGAGCTTCGGGAGAGCTTCGGGAGAGCTTCCTGCAGCTTACCCCTGGCAGCTTCACATTTCACTTGCAGTGAACTCAGAAAAGTGGAGTGTCAACTGCAAGCTCTCCTCTTTCAGTTTCCTTAACTTTTTGACAGAGTCAACTACTTCCTCGAAGTAATTAAAGTGGTAATGTTTGAAATTATAGGAGAAATATTAAGTATAAAATTATTCTCTAATTAAATAAAAATGCTCTGCACAGTGATAGCTTTTTTTTTTTAATTTCACCCTTCTTCACGGTGATGATGAAAAGCAGATCGTAATAGAAGCCTAGATTTAGACATGCTACCGGCCTCATATCTCTGAGGGCATAAAAGCGAAGGATTAATCTGCCAAATATCCTAAAATGCATTTACTTTCATTGTCATCAATCCTTCCAATTGGTCCCCTCCAGGTTGCTTTGTAATTCTATATGCCTCTTACATATTTAAAGAGCTTAATGTTTATCATTACTTCATTTTTAAAACTTTTATTTCCTTCTCTAGGAAGCCTTATTAATTTTTATAATATTCCATTTTCAGACTGTAAAATAAATAAAATAGATTTCTAGTCTTCTCAGTTATGCCTCAATGGTATGAAGGCTTATTAGGAATTTAAAAAAATCAATTAGCAGAATTCTAACTTTCCCACAGACGTTTCAATAGAAAATAATGAAGACAGGATTTAAAAATTCTGTTGTAGCTAAATTTAGTACATGAAGAAATACAATTTTAAGGGTGTTATTTTTTGGATCAGTACAACATTAATTTGCACAGTCCAAATAGCCTTACTTTTGGGGGTATCTATGTGAATGTACACAACAGAGCAGCAATGTTGGAGGAGGAAATCATAACCTAGGTTTTCCCTTGACCACAACCTAGACACACATGAATCCAACAATCACAGACTGTGTAATTGCCTTCATATCTACCTTAGTTTTAAGTTCTGTCCTGAACACTGGTTGTTGTGTCAAAGTTCCTGAATGAACCACCCAAATCACATGTCAGAAGTAGATGCAGCATGATATAGTGGAAGGAGCAGAGAATTTGGATTCAGAGATCCTTGGATTAAATTTTGCTCAATCTCAATCAAGCCAGGGAACTAGTAAAGAGTCACTTAGTTTCTAATCCTCAGTCTCCTCACCTGCAAAGTGAAGAAGTCAACCTTATCTTACCATATTCACGTGTTTCCTGTGAGGTACAAATACGATATTGTAAAAATTTTAAAGGTAGTTAATAAATAATGTTACCAGGTAACTATACAGTTTTATTAAAATTGGCTTTATTAACTAAAAATAGACCCTTTTGCAAATGGGCCACTCTGTATCTTTTCTACTCTTGGCTCTATTTTATACTGTGATCCCTTGAAAAATATTCATGGCTTTATGGTTGTGTTCATAATTAAAAAAAAAAAAATTTTCCATGCCATCTTAATAAGCGCAGAAGAAAGAGCCTTGTTGTTATTTTAGCATTTTTTTTTAAGTTCAGTTTCTTCAGTGCAAGCCACTCTGATGATGTTTAAAAAACCAAGATATCAAATGACACTGTCAAGATCTGGAAATGTCTGCAAAGTCCAACAGGAAGTCTTAGCAAATGTCAGAATACCTCTGAGGCAAGGCAGATCCTCAGGATGGATAATGATTCAAGAGTTTAGTACTAAAGATTCAGCAGGGTGCCAGGGAAAGGCCTGATTGAGGCTCAAAGGTCAAGCAGCACAAGTTTAATGCTAAGTAAAGTAAAAGGTCACTTGGCATTGTGATTTGTGATGCTGAATGGGTGCAGGGTGATGTAACGGATATAGTCAACTAATACTTTCTCTTTGGGAGGTGTCAGAATGGATATTTTCATCCATTCCCCTTCCTTTTTGACAGGTAATTACATAGAAAAGCCAACAACTGAAAACATATCCTAGGCAGCAGTCAACTGTTCAGTAGTTGATAGTCTACTGTGGTTGAATTGCATTTAAAAGGCATTATAGTGGAGAATAACTTACAGACTTTAAGGGAAGAAAAAATTGTCTCTACACATCTGTTAAGAATGGTCTGACTGGTTCAATTGTTGAATTTTCTTTTAAAGCAAAACAAATACATGCATCAAGGCAACAGAGGCACCTGGACAAGGAACTGATCCAAGGAGATGATACTAATCAAGAATACTAAATATGGCAGATGCATAGTGATAAGCACTAAAAGGAGGCAGCAAAAATTCCCCCAATAACAATATTCTACTACTACCACCAACAGAATATTCCTAGAAATAAAAAAATTAAAGGTTCCTCCTCACCATCTGCTTTAAAAAAGTATAAGGAATGTTGAGATATATGGTAATGTGTGAAAATTAGCCCTAATACAAAGGACTTGTTATAGTGGTTAACATAACAAAATCCTTGTTAGGGTAATGGCCCATTCTAGGATATAAAGTATAATGGGAGTTAGACCTAAGGGTTTTTCATGTGGCAACCACATGGTCTCAAGAAGAAAATGAAATCAAAATGACACATTTGAAAAAGAGAATATATATTTTAATCTCATTTTTGATCTAGTCAGAGCATTAAAGGACTTATCCACACAGCTAACTGCCTATTCATGTGTATTCTGTCGTAGTCTTCTAGGGTTTATACAGGTTAGAACTGTAAGCTTACAGTTACTCAAGGATTTTTTTTCTGCCTTTTTGTATCTTTAATACCTAACATGGGACTTGCCACAAAGCTTGTGGAAAATAAAAGTTTGTTGAATTAAACTTATAGAAACTTTGCTCTTATGGGCCTTAGAATCTTATATATAGATGGGAAAACATTTAAATAACAAGCAAATGAAAACAGATGCTAAGAATTATGATAGACACTCTATCATGTCTGTATTTCTGAGATCTAGTGTAGTTCTTGGCAGGGGGCAGCCCTCAGGAAATACTGAGCTATTCGTGTGTCACATTGATAAAATGAAGTTTGAGAGGTGGGTAGGATTTGAAGATGTTTGTTCCCTACCCTTCTTAGCAACAGTTTCTAATGGAACTGGAGAGGGACATCCCTCCTCTAACGCCATATAAATTTATGTAAGTCTCTTCTTTCTGAGTGAATGACATCATCCTGATCTTCCCAGGATAGGTATGATGTGATATACATGCCAATTTTCTGCTAGGTCAGGATTGTATAAATCAGAGCTGGAAGCTGGACCAGAGGACAAATACCTGTGAATATCTGTCTTGCTCTAGAGCAGAACTACTTTTAACTTTAAATCCTTATGGTTTCATACTATTGAAGTATGTATTTTGTTGGTTAAATTTTTGCTTTGTTTTTAATGATTTTAATTCAGCAGATATTCACTATGTCTACTGTGCAAGTGGAAACAAAAAGTGAATATGTAAAATAAACATGTAATACTATAGTTTGAATGGTTTTAGCATTTTAAAAAAGTTTTGAATGCCTCTATTTATGGTAAATTATTTGAGCTGTTATGACTATTTTTAGGGATCTTCCCCCCCATATCTGTCCTTTTTTATATTTCTAGATCAGTTTAACTGAAGCAATCCATATCCTGATGTGGCAAGGAGAGTAAAACTTATTATTTACAACTCACCACTGCAAATAAGAATTGTCTCAATATGGTACAGTAATAAATCAGACATAATTTTGACACTGAATCTGATGTAACATGGGAACTGTAATGTATAGTCCCCAATGTTACATTTTTTAGTTTGAAGCTGTCTGTTTTTATGACCTCATAGTAAATAAGTGTTCTTCCTTTGAACATACACATTTATTCTAATAAAATACCCCTCTTATCTTTTAACTATCACAGTTATATAGAAGATTTTATTTGGAAAAGTTTTCTCTGCATGAAAGAACAACTGTTTAAAAACCACTACTCTACTCTCTTCCTCCAAATTGCTCCCAGAGGTCACTTTCTAAAACCCAAATTTGATCGTGGCACCCTTCTGCTTAAAACCTGTCAGGGGATCTCATACCATATAAAAGTTTCAAATGCCTTTGTTTCAGAACCCTTCTCAGCTACTGTTCAACTCCCCAGCCTCATCTCTCATCTTGCCTCTTCACATCTATACCTCAAGTCAAATACTCCCCCCACCAACCTTGAGATATATAGACTTTTAATTTCTCGCAGTTCTAGGACCATGGCATACCATTCATTTCTCCCAGCTTTGTAAAGAGCTGTGCCTAGGACACTAACTACCCAGTCTGGCCTCCTTGTCTATTAGGAAAACCATTTTTTATCCTTCAAAGTTCAACCTAAATGTAAAGCCTTCCTTGATCACCTGCTTCCCTTCTCCACTAAGAGTTGCATCTTTCTTCCATTGCATTCACCCAGCAGCAACCTGTATACACCATTATGCAACTCAACAAATTTGAATGTGATTATATCTGTTTCCACCTTAGTTGCTCACCCCAACTAGACTGTCAGTTATATAAGGGTAGTGTCCTCTCATATCTTTGAATCCTTGCTACTTAGGACAGAATCTGGCTCACAGATGTTAGGTAATACAATACTTACTTAAATAAATAAAAAGTGACTAACTCAGAATTTATTGGTTGCCCAGTGACTATGGTTGATGTTTACTTTTGTTTGGCAATCTCCTTGCCCATAGATAATCTAAAATTAATAGTATAAATAAGATTATAAGGAGAATATTTAAAATGCTTAAGAAAACAAACTTTTCAAATTCCCTCTAGTACTTTATAAGCATCAATTTACATACAATTGATATGCTAATTACAATGTAGCTGTATTTGTTCATTAAAACTGGGTCCTTAAGGACCTCTACTAGGCAATGGTTTGAATGATTGAATCTTGTTAACTTAGTTGAAGTTCGTGAACATACTAGAGATAAATAAATATGCATTTACTTAGAATTATTCCATAATTCAAATAGTTTTCACTGACTCGAATTGTCCATTCTAATATTGCAAGATGTTTTATTAACTATGGTTTCACTTCACCAGTCCGACAATTAGACACCAACATCAAATGCTACAACTTACATGTGGAAACTAAAAAAAGGACACAATGAACTTCTTTGCAGAACAGATACTCACAGACTTTGGAAAACTTATGGTTTCCAAATGAGACAAGGTGGGGGGTGGGGGGATGCACTGAGGGTTTGGGATGGAAATGCTATAAAATTTGGTTGTGATGATTTTCGTACACCTATAAGTGTAATAAAATTCATTAAGTAAAAAAAAAAACTATGGTTTCACTTCATTTTATGATACTACTTAAATCAATTCCTTGCTATTTTTTTTTTTTTGTCTTTTGTCTTTTAATGGCCACACCTGCAGCATATGGAGATTCCCAGGCTAGGGTTCAAGTTGCAGCTACAGCTGCCGGCCACAGCCACAGCAATGTGGGATCTGAGCTGTGTCTGCCACCTACACCACAGCTCACAGCAATGTCTGATCCTTAACACAGTGAGTGAGGCCAGGGATCGAACCACATCCTCATGGATACTAGTTGGATTCATTCACCATTGAGCCACGATGGAAACTCCCATTCCTTGTTACCTTAAGGACTGGAAAATATCCACAATAGTATTGGTAAAGGCTTTCTATTATATATTATAAAGCCACATTCTTTGACATGAAACAGAAGGCCCCTTACCATTTACCACCTATTCATTCTCTTCCGTGTAGCCCACCTGTGTATCCTATCACTCCCTACAACTAACCCTATAGTCTAGTTACAACAACTCCTTGCCTTTCCTGAAGGATGCTGGGTCTTTTCACAACATCATATTTTATACATATTGTGGCTTCTTTTCTGAAATGCCCTTTGCATACTCATGACCATGAATTCACCCATGAACTCTAATATCCTTTTTCTCATGCCTCAAAAGATAGCTCTGTAATAAAGCTTTTTGGTCACCTAGGACAATGGTTGTCTCCCATTTCTCTGCATTTCCACAGAATTTTGTTGAGCCATCTATTATTTATGACAATATATTATTAATTATACATTTATGTCTATCCCCATTTGGATGAGGTCTTTGAGTACAGAGACTGCATGCTATTCATTTTCCCATCCCCAGTATGCAGCATTTTATCTGGTACAAAGAAGGCACCTGTTGTGGGTTAAATTGTGTCCTCCAAAAAGATGTGTTGTAGTCCTAGCCTGTGGTACCTGTGAATGTGACCTTATTTGGAAATAAGTTCTCTGCAGATGTAATCAAATTAAGATAAGGTCGTACTGGATTACAATGGGCTTTAAACTCAGTAACTGGTGCCCTTAGTAGGTAGAAGAAAGAGATTCGGTAACACAGAGACTCAGAGAACACACAGAGGGAAGAAGGCCATGGGACAACAAAGGCAGAAAGGGGAGTGATGCAGCTGCAAGCCAAGGAATGCCAAGGATTGCTTGCAACCACTAGAAGCTAGCAGTGAGACATACAACAGATTCTCCCCCTCACAGCCCCACAAAGGAACCAACCCTGCCAATACCCCGATTTTGAACTTTGAGCCTCTAGAACTGTGAGAGAATAAACTTCTATAGTTTTAAGCCACCTAGTTTGTGATAATATATTATGGCAAGCCTAGGAAACTAATGCAGTATCCAGTATATTTTTGAATAAATAAATAAAGGGATGATGAAAGACTTAATAGAGGAGATCCTTTTACTCAGTAAAGAATCTATGTCCAGTGAATTCTCCAAAGCATCTATCCTTCTCTGCCAGCTACAAGTCTCAGTAAGCATGAGAAGTCCCTGTACAACTTCCAAATGATTCTGGGTGAAAGGAAGGGAACAGACATAAAAGCCATGGAAAATTGACCGCTTCTCTCTACCATCATATCCACTGGAAATAGAGCAGAGATCTCAAAGCCACAGCTGAAATATTCAGGATCATGATTTACCCAATAAAATTGCTTTCTCTGTTGTGGGATGTTCCCTTTGAAGTCGTGACTCATGTTCTGTACTCTAAAGTGGGCTATATAGTGCTAGAATCCCCATGTGAATGTTCCCGAATTTGTGGTGGAATGGTATAATAATGGCGGTTGTTGCTACTATTGCTGTTGCTTACAAAACCTATTTTAGGTAGGGTTACAACAAAAATTATAGTAATGCACACAAGTAGATCCGCATATAAAGCCAGGTAAGATGTTACTTCTCTAGCCATTTCACTAACATGGCCTTTGCTATACAAACATAACCACCCTTGACAGTCATATAAAATTGTGTTGTTTATGAAACATTTTGACACAGTCTTATTTAAAATAAAAATAAAATCACCTTTTATTCATTTTTTTCACTAAAGAATACCTTTTCTACGCTGACATTGATCTCCCAAGTTTTTTTCTCAAGCCCTTTCCTTCCTCTCTAGTGTCTAATTTTCTTAATAAGGCTTTCTCCCACTCACCCTATATACAACTATAGTCCATCATATTCACTATAATGATGTCTCTGTAAAAATGTTTCTACTCTCACCTTTGTACCAAGCTTTCTCTTCTTATCTCCCTCACTTAAAAATTGTAGAGTGAAAGAAAACACAAAACTGAAGATAAAGGGAGACTGCATTTCATAGAGGTTACCATATAATTGCTTTTCTGAAGAATGAGGGTCTGGTTTGCAGCCAATGGACATGCAACTCTTCCTTTATTGGCACCAGAGCTATCATCATCCAGAAGTGTTAGAACCCAGTGAGACTCTCTTCCAGGAACTGGTTTAAGTCCAAACAGACACAGATGTGTAATGACAGAGTGCAAGCCCAAAAAAGAGACATGCACTGATGATGCAGACATGAAGAACACAGACTGTAAAGCATCAAAGAAACACATACCAAATGTTCCACCAGCCTGTTTTTTAAAGTTTTTCAGGAAGGGGTTG
The DNA here is from genome assembly GCA_004024745.2 of Catagonus wagneri. NCBI lineage: Eukaryota > Metazoa > Chordata > Mammalia > Artiodactyla > Tayassuidae > Catagonus > Catagonus wagneri. The sequence continues at coordinate 9,644,573 of PVHT020000015.1, read as the reverse complement.
GCTGAAATCAGTTTATACTTTTCTGTCTGCTGATGAACCCCAGCAACAGTGCTGAGAGATCTACAGCTGCCTTGCTGGGAGATCTCTGCTAGATGTATAGTGGCTCTTGGTCTGGAAGACCTGTATGAAACAGACCAGTTTTGGGGCCACTGTTTTAAGTAGCTAGGAGATGCCAAACATTATTTGATTTTATTTATGCCACACATACTTAGACTAAGTGCTATCACTTACTTTGTGCCAGGAACTATTTTAAGCATGTTACAAATATACATTTACTTAACTTTGGAACTCTACAGAGTAGATAATCTGATTATCTCCAGATTATAGGTGAGGAAAATGTGGCAAAGAGAAGTCAAACAACTTGCCCAACTCATACAACTATGAAGCTACAGAGTTAGGATTTGAATCTGGGGAGTCTCTTCTCTGAAGTCTATGCACTAACCACTACCCATCTTACCTTTTTTCTTTTTTTTTTGCCTTTTGTCATTTTATGGCCGCACCCGCGGCATGTGGAGGTTCCCAGGCTAGGGGTCTAATCGGAGCTGTGGCCACTGGCCTGCGCAGCAGCCACAGCAACGCAGGATCCGAGCCACATCTGCGACCTACACCACAGCTCACGGCAACGCCGGATCGTTAACCCACTGAGCAAGGGCAGGGATCGAACCCGCAACCTCATGGTTTCTAGTCGGATTCGTTAACCACTGCGCCACGACGGGAACTCCCATCTTACCTTTTGCTTCTAGACTAACGTGGTTCCAGAGGAGGGAACATCTTTAGCCTTTCTCAGTTTCCTGGATTATGGGTTAGTTTTAGGATCCCACCGGATCCTAAATGGGTTAGTTTTACTCAGTGTTTAAAGTGTGAGAAACCGTCTAGCTGGTCCTGTTGGACTGCATGAGGGAGAGATATAGTCTTTGTCTTCCAGGAGCTTAAAAATGAGTTAACTATAAAGGCCACATGTAGACCAAATAAAAACTTAAGGAGCTTTATAAAGCTTTGTATACATCAAAAGATTGTTCAAGGAGTTCCCATTGTGGCTCAGCAGAAAATAATCTGACTAGTATCCACGAGGATGCAGGTTCAATTCCTGGCTTTGTGTAGTGGGTTGGGGATCCAGTGTTCCCATGAGCTGTGGTGTAGGTTGCAGATGTGGCTTGGATCCCACATTACCGGGGCTGTGGTGTAGGCCGGCAGCTGCAACTCCCATTCAAACCCTAGCCTGGGAACTTCCATACGCCTTGGGAGCGGCCCTAAAAAGCAAAAAAAAAAAAAAAAAAAAAAAAAAAAGGATTGTTCAAGTTTTGAGAGGCGTGAGGCGTGAAAGGAAGGGATTTGCATCCTGCACCATAATTCCCTTCTAGGCTAGAAAGTGTCTGAGGCAATCACTAGGCATGCTGCTAAGGGTCCTATATGTCTGCTTACAGAAAGATGTATCATTGAGACTGATTTTGCCAGCTGGCTATGTCTCCACTAGTTTCCACCATGAGAGCAGGACTAGCTTTTATTTGACCTATGTACACTCTTGTAGTCTACCAAAAGGAGGCGGCTAATATGAAGATATTTATCCATATTATGTATCTGAACCCATAATATATATGTGTAGATATTAACCCATAATATGTGTGTGAGTATATACATATATATGTGTAAATACACATATAGTTACATAAACATATATATACACATTACACTCATATATAACCAGAAATTATTGAGAATTTACTCTTTGCCAGGCTCTATGCTAAATGCTTTATGTAAATTACTTTCTTCATCATCAATCAAGCCTGTAATATAGGTATCATTATTTGCTCCCTTTGACAGATGAGAAAACTGAGGTACAAAGAAGTACAGTCAGTAGCAAGTTGGAATTGTCAGGATACAAACGCAGGCTGCCTGGCACCATAGCCATTTAATCTATTGTTTATAGTTTGAGTTAGGCCTTATGCATTATCATACTTTCTCAAAACTCTTTACCTTTACATTTTCCCAAACATTTTTTTCCAAACAGTTTTTTGACCTACTCATTACACAAAGTCTTTTAAAGTCAGCTAGAGAATAGAGTCTAGGACTCAGTGAAATGTCATAAGTTGCAATTTTGCGTTTCAGCACTAGGTCACACTGAACTTGAATATTTATCCTCTTAGGATTTCTATTTTAGGTTTAAATAACTGCTGCATATATAATATCCCTTGTAAAAAGTCCATTGTGTTTGTAATTAATGGAGTCTTAGAAGTTGAAGGCAATAAAATTTATTGTTGCTATGGAAAAAAAAAATCCTTATCAACACGAGAATGGTAAAAAAAAAAAAATGCCTGGTTTATTGGCTGATCTGTGATATGTGAACAACATCCAATTCTCTGTTATGTTTGACAAGGAAAAAAAAATCAAATGCTATGAAAATGTTGTGAATATTTAATTATCTTAATTAGGATGTATTTTGAAGCAATAAATTTCACATTCTTGGCACATGGTGATAAGCTGATACATGTGCAAGGCAATTGTACAGTCAAAATTAAATTATATTCGGTGCACAAAACCAAAACCACAGTAAGAATAACATAAGTCTAGGTTAATTATTTTAGAAATAAACATAGTGTTATGAACTGAAATATATCCCTCCAAATTCCTGTGTTGAAACCCTAACCCCCTAGTACCCTAGAATGTGACTGTATTTGGAGAGATGGCCTTTAAAGAAGTAATTAAATTAAAATGCAGTTTTTAGGGTGGGCTCTAATCCAGTAATGACTGGTGTCCTATAAGAAAAAGAAATAGGGCACAGGCAACACCAAGGAATGACCATGTGAGGACACAGCAAGATGGCAGCCATCTGCAAGTCAAGGAGAGAGGCCATAAGAAGAAACCAAATCTGCCAACACCCTGACCTTGGACTTCTAACCTCTAGAATTTTAAGGAGGTAAATTTCTGTTGTTTAAGCCACCCGGTCTGTGGTATTTGTTACAGAAACTCTAGTAAATTGTACACTTAGCAATGATTAAGAAGTTAACAACTATTACTAGTTCTTCCAAATTCTATGATTTAGAAGTTCTTATTTTAGAGGGGTAGTTAAGATCCCAACACATATATTACTTTTCTATATGGAGTTGTATTATCATTAAAATAAACTCTTGCCATCCTGAGATTTTCTTTTCACTCTATCTTATGGGAAAAGAATTTATACTTTTCAAAAAGAAAATCCTGAAGAGTAGAATAGATTAGATGCTACATTTTGAGGTGATGGTTCCAGAGCATGAAAACCTATTCCTTAGAAATCCTGAGGTATTCTCAAATATAATTCAGCCCTGAAAGTTATGATTCCATCCATTTAGAAATCCATTTAATTGGGATTATATTCATTGCTGATTCGATTTAATATTTATCTATTTTTTGCTAATGTTTATTCCTGATTTTTCACATAAACATTTTACATTCTCTTCCCTAGATATATATACAAACAAAATAACTTAATAGAGGTTAAGATAACTTTTTCATTTCTATGGAATGTGGTATATAGTAGGAACAATAAATTTGCATTAGTAAATGAATGAAATTTTCCCCCTTAAATTATTTTGTAAATCCCTAATACTCAAAAATGTTGAGTTTATAGCTTGGGAGATCATCTAGTCCAGTGACCTCATTTCATGCAAGGGGAGACTGCTGATGCCTAGAGAGCCTTAGTGACCAGATCAAGGTCACACAGTTGTGGAATAAAATGGGAATTCTATAAGTCTTAGTAAGTCTATGTCTATATACACTTGTCATGATCACTAGATGAGTCAGTGCTACTTTCACAAATCATAAATCAGAAATGTTTCATACTTAACTATGAACAAGTTGACTCATTTTCTAGACTTCATGCTATTATTTGTTGGCTTTTACCTTCACAACAGCATTTCTAGAGAAAGGGTAGGAGGAAAATAGGGATCTAAAAAAATATCTTAGGAAGGAAGTTATATGTAGAATAACCAGGATGGGAGACTCTACATTTTGGGAATAACCAGAATGAGAAACTATATAGGGCCTTCTAAAAATAGCGATTGAATTAAACAAATTATAGAGAAAAAATTTTTTGAAAAGAACCTACCATGACACATATTTTAGTGTATCATAACATGCAAATATGAGTTTCAAAATTCATACCATCAGACAATAACCAGGAAGGGTCACTGATATTTGTTTTATCATCATTTGCAGATGTGCCCAACTCCAAGCCAGGCTTGGGCTGCCTAGATTGGTGTTACCGGGCAAAACTGTAAAGTAAGTAGCCTTCTATCTATTTTTTGGCACCCATCTCCTGACTCTTAGTTGATGTACGGGGCCCTCTTGCTACTCATAATTCCCTAGTATAGGGGCACAAAGAGGTCCTTTCATCAAATATCCCTTGCTCTACACCACTTCCCCCATTCTCCCTGCTCCTCACTAAAATATTCTAATCACCCACAATCCAGAAAGTACTCAGATGAAGTCATTAATATGGAGGTGTGAAATATTGACAGCGATAGATACTCTCATTTGTACTTTACTGGAAGATCTTGTTTAACTAAATGTGGCCTGAATTGGTAGAGGCTCTGTGGGAGGTCTTATGGGGGAGATGAATCTTCCTATTTTACCCTTACCTATCCCCCCTTAGAAGAAAGATTCTTGAGAACTTCACTTGTCATTTTCTAGACTTTTGGGCTCAAAGTTAGGTAGTAGCGTCCATATGCACAGTAATGGGGGATGGTTGTGAGGCAGAATATAAGAAACAAAAGTACTCAACAAGCAGCAAAATGTTCTTAATTTAAAAGTCCATGGAAGAAATATTGCTCAACTTAGAATGAACAAGCAGTTATCTGAAACCTGTATCTGAAAGATAGATTTTCCTTATTCTATAATACTGCTTTTTGAAATGGCTATTCTATATTTAAATTGAAATTTGGGTTGAGTGTTTTTCTTTGACATTCAAAAAAGTGTCTTTATTTGGAAACATACTTAGGTGTTATTTTGAGTTTGTCTTCTTTCCTAGAGGAAATTAAAAAGGAAAACATGCCTATGTACCTCCTTGGAGATGTACTATAACTTTAAAAACTATAATATTTCTGAAGAGTACAGGTAAATTAGTTTGCAGAATGTGGATTTGTTTGATGTTTCCTCATGGTTAGATTCAGGTTATGCATTTTGGGTTATGCAAACTGTTCTACGTTAAAGAGGGTTAAAAAAGACATTATAACTGAATGCAACATGGAATCTTGGATTTTTTTTTTCTTTTGCTATAAGGATATTGGTGAGAGAATTGATGAAATTTGAATAAACTATACCCATTACATAGGGGTTTATCAATGTTAACTTACTGATGTTGATAAACTTACTTTTACATAAAAGAATATTTCAATTTTGGAAAAATACATTTAAGTATTTAGGGGTAAAGGAGCATCATGTTGCAGTTTACTCTCAAACATTCTGAACAAGATAATGCATGTGCACTTGTGTGTTTAGAAGTAGAAAGAATGATAAAGCAAACATGATAAAATATTAATATATGGAGAATCTGAATAAAGGTTACCTCAACATTTTGGACTATTGTATTTTTTGTGACTTTTCTGTAAGCCTAAAATTATTTCAAAATTAAAAAAAAAAACTTAAATGCTATGGAATATTTTGAATGTGTTTATGTATATATTAGATTCTTTTCTGTTTTGGCCCCCCTGTGGCATATGGAGTTCCCAGGCCAGGGATCAGATCCAAGCTGCAGTTGCGGCAATGCTGGATCCTTAGCTGGGCCGGGATCATGATAGAACCTGCAACCCAGCACACCCAAGACGCCACCTATCCCATTGCGCCACAGGGGGAACTCCTATGTTAGGTTATTTTCACATTTATATATATACCTAGGCAAGAAAATCTGAAAGGCAAGTTTTTTTTTTTTTTTGCCTTTTGTCATTTTATGGCCGCACCTGCGGCATGTGGAGGTTCCCAGGCTAGGGGTCTAATCGGAGCTGTGGCCACTGGCCTGCGCCGCAGCCACAGCAACCCAGGATCCGAGCCGCGTCTGCAACCTACACCACAGCTCACGGCAACGCCGGATCGTTAACCCACTGAGCAAGGGCAGGGATCGAACCCGCAACCTCATGGTTCTTAGTCGGATTCGTTAACCACTGCGCCACGACGGGAACTCCTGAAAGGCAAGTTTTAATGTGAGGTTTTGATTTCTAAGATCCACTTTACAGTCTATCAAATCCAAATACTAAAGCCATTTAGCAAGGCAACCTATCTACAAATTGCATCATAGGTGACTAAAAGCAAACAAATGGAATCAAAAGCAACTTAAAATCACAAAATATGTTAAAGTTTTTTTTTTTCTTTTTAGGGCTGCACCCATGGCATATGGAGGTTCCCAGGCTAGGGGTTGAATCAGAGCCGTAGCTGCCAGCTTACGGCACAGCCATGATAACACGGGATCTGAGCCTCATCTGTGACCTACATCACAGCTCACAGCAACGCCAGATCCTTAACCCACTAGGCAAGACCAGGGATCGAACCAGCAACCTCTTGGTTCCTAGTCGGATTCGTTTCCACTGTGCCACGACTGGAACTCCTGAAGTGGTTTAAAATTAGTTTCTTTTCTTTTTCTTTTAAAATTTAGATAAAATATTTTCCCAGCACTTGGGGAAATCTTCCCATTTATAAAATCTGTCATTTTATAAATGAGCAGATTTCTCGATATGGGTTTCAATGTACAAATAACTCAGTAAAATTCCAAAAGATTCCTTTTAAAAATAACAAATATATGAATTCACTTTATTTCACCTGCAGCTAAGTTAGTGTTTTGCTTGGACATGTTTCAAGTTCTTATTGTGACAAGAAAAATCTTTCAAAGCAACATAAAATTTAGAGTCATCTTGGTCAATTAATTAAATCAAACCAGAGGTCAGAAAACCAAGCTACGTTAGTCTTTTTACATGTTTTTTTTCTTCAAGGTGTCATCTTACACACAGCATAGAGAAAAATTATATATGACATATACAAAAAAAATTCACAAGAAATGAGCAAAATACTACGCTTTGGTTTAAAGGCATTGGCAATTTTGTATACAAGTGGGCTTGCATTTAATCCCCAATACGCGTATCACTGTACATTTGGTTAAGTTAGATTAGAAAATGGGATCATATCATTGAATATTGATGCCTTTTCATGATTAAGAAAAGCAACATGGCTTACAGAGCCCTCCTGATATGCCCTTCTTTCCAACCAAAGGCTATTGCAACTCTTTCAAGCATATTCGAAAAGGAGATATAAAAAAGAGAGCTCATAAAAAAGAACCTCAAGGAGAGTCAGAGAAGGGAGTCATACTGTTGTGGGGAGGTTGTAAGGCTAAGTAATCAGGAAAGAAGAGAGGAATAAATTCTCAGATTAAGAATGACCTTAAAATCATGTGTACATCAAAAATTGTGTGTGAAGGGGGATGGGGTGGAAGTGATATAATATGAATAAATGAATGACTAGGGAGTTTGGCTTTGGATTGCACAAAGCATTCTGGCATCCTCAGGTTTTAGAAGAGAGTGGTTTCTGTTGTCAGGTATTAGAGAATGGGTTTGAATTCAGATCTATCACAGTGGCCACTGGAGAATTTCCATCAGCACTGTTGAGCCCAAACCAGCTCACGGAACTGATGCTACACTCACTACAATTTAGTTCCCGTAGGATAGATATATATTGGAGGACAAATAGATAAGGTTCTTAAGTAGCACGGCAACACGGAGATTCCGAATCAGGTAGATCTGGGATCATTTAGTAGTTGCATGAACTTAACTTCTCTGGGCCTCAACTGCTTCAGCTATAAAATGAGGATAATGATATCTATCCTGTAAAGATTCTTTGAGGATTAGATGAGTGATAGTTCTTGCCCCAAATTGATACACAAAAAATGTTAGTTGTGTGGGAGCAAGCTTTGGAATGCTACCAACTGAAATGAGGCACAGAAAAACTGAAACCACTTCAAAGGAGATACTGGAGTTAGTGACTTCTAAGAAGGGTTATCAGCATCCAATCTGCAGGCTGATTTTATTTTATTTTATTTTTAAATTTTTGTTTTGGCCATGCTCACAGCATGCAGAAGTTCACGGGCCAGGGCCCCAACTTGCATCCCAGCAGTGACCAGATCCTTAAATGCTAGGCTACCAGGGAACTCCTGAAGGCAGATTTTAAAAGCAAGGGCTTGGGTAGAAATTCAAAGAACAGCACGTATGCAAAGTAAGAGGCATGCTGGTCGTGCTTCAACATCTTTTGAAGCAAAAACTTCAGGATTTGCTACCTCGCAATTATCCACAAGTGCGAGACTACATTTTGGCCTTCATCCCCTACCTTCTGTGTACTCAACTTTTTCTGTTTGTTGACATTTATACTTTTCTGGGTCTGGGACTACAAGAACTAGAAGAGTAGGTCTAGCCAACGTAACCAGAGAAAACCTTCCACATCGTAAGCAGGGTTTGAGCTGGAAAAGTAATGTATCTGGGCTAGAGAGAAGATAATTTCTTGTCAGGTTTTACCATCCATCTGATAGATGATACAACTGATCCCTAGCAAAAGGAGGGGAGGCAGGGAGGAAGGGTGAAGTATCCATGGGCATTCAGCTCTTTCTGACTGGGGACCTTACAGTTTGACCTCATTCTTTCAAGTGAAGTATAATGACTATCATGAATTATGTCTATATTCAAATGCTCAGTATAGAACTGGAGTTGCAAACAAATAATTTGGAGTTGTGTCTGCTACTAGTTCCTCTTAACTTACATGAAAAAAGTTGACTTCAAGCAAACTGCTGCCTGGTTGAAAAAAAAAGTGGAAGTGAGTAACACCCATGAGGTCATACTGCACAGATAGAGCACTATCCTCCTCACCGCTTCAATGAGAACGTAACTGTAATTCTGCACTGCCCAGGGGATGGACATCTATCAGCAGTCTTATGACAGCTAAATGTACTGCTGGATAGTATACAATGCAACTTTGGGTAGGAAAAAAGAATGATTGGAGGGCGGACAACAAAAAAAGAAATCCCACAAGGTTTTAAGCCTATTTATCACTGTCCCTCAACCTTTTGTAATTTTAATGAACATTCAATCTAAGTTTATGTACAAATGCGTAGCTTAAATTAACATTAAGAGCTATATCTTATTAGTTTGATGTAGGTTAACATCTCTATGGCAATAATAGGACAGTTGTGTTTTAGAAACTGGTTGTGATTTCAGTAAGTGTTAGTATCAGTATTTGACAATAAAATTCACTTGGGGGAGGGGGGAGGGAGGAGAGAGCGGCTTTGCTTCTGGAATAAACACTATTTAAATCCCATGCAAATCGATTTCTGTGTTATTGTATTGAATTTTCCTTTGATTTCCAGAGGATCACCTTATAGACTTAGCTATATGGCCCGTCCATGTATTTAGTCCCTGGAATTTAAGAAACCTCTCAAAGTGAATGAAAATAAATTCCTCCCTCCTCCACTGAGAAAGGACTATACCCTTCCATTTTAACTCAGTTAAAAAGGGGAGAAAATATTAAAAAGGAAAGCTTCTGAATCCAGTTGATTCTTTTCTTCCTATTAAGACTAAGTTGAAAATTGGATATCCAATTTACCACTGAGAGGGTATTCAAATATTTCTGCTCAATCCCTCATTGCTTCTAAATTCACTCAAAGGCAAGATTATTAATTCCTCCTGACAGAAAATCAAGATTTAATGAGAAGCTGACAGCCCTTAGGAATTACTGGGGAAATTTAATACAATAGTTTTGACTAAATAATGTGCTTTTACACATATGAGAAACACATTATGCAGAGTAATGAACATACAGTAAATGTTAGTTTAGCGGCTATATTTTGGGCAAGTGATTCATCTTATAGGAATATATGTTTTTATCAAACTTCCAAGAAAAAAAGCTACATCTCCTACATTGTTACCTAGACTATATATACATTTTGGCAGATGGCCACAACATTTCCTTGGCTTCATTTTTTTTTTGGCTGCGCCCATGGCATACAGAAGTTTCTGGGTCAGAGACTGAAGCTGAGCCACAGCAGTGACAATGCCGAATCCTTAACCACTAGGTCACTGAGGAAGTCCTCTTGGATTCATTTTTAATTCGACTAAACAACTATTTTGCCTTTTACAAATACTAGGTCCTGGAATAGATAGAGCTCAACATTATTTCTACTTTCAGGCCTCCAAATCTAGTGGGTGGTAGAGACAGGATACAGGGACAACTGTAACACAAAGAATCTGTATAGAGGGACAAAGGAAAATAGCACTGAATTTGGGGTGAGTGGGTGAATGTGGTATTTGTGTTCGGGGGCAAGTCTTCATGAAGGAATTTGTATTTGAAATGGGCCTTGAGGAGTAGATATGGTGAAAGTGATGCAGAAAGCCATAGAGGTAGGAAAGGTAAGGTACAGTCAGAGAAAAGGGAGTCATTCAGTTAGGCTGGTTAGATGATGAGGGAAGTAGTGGAAAACACAGGCAGAAAAGATCTATTGAAGGCTATCCCATGGAAGGTCTTGAATATCAAGTCTATAATTCAGTCTTCAGTTTGTCTCACCAACGGGATCCTAAGTACCTCAGGCATAGAGATTGTTTCCATATGTCTTTGCCTTTTCCATTTGCATCCAGGTACGGCAAGCTTGGATGCAGAGTAGGTCTGCAATATATACTCAAGAAATTGAGTGGGTTGTAAAATGATTTTTCAATGGATTTTTTTTCTTTTACTTTTTCTTAACCCTTCTTTTCAAACCTCCTTTAAAAGTAGACTTTAAATTGCCTAAGATGAAAACTTGAATGGAATGTTAGCCCAATGATTCAGACAAGCATTAGAGTCCTGCCTAAAAGAACATGCCACTGCTGGAGCTCAGGTAGTCTGTAAAGCCTGGTGCCCCTTGAACCAAAACTGTTAAAGTAATATCTTGTGGTACATTTTATAAGAAAGCTGACTTCCAGTCAGTAAAAATGACATGGCCTAAGTGATTTTTATATAGGATTTTTAGCTTTCAGATAGCCTCCACAGGGAAATAACATCAAAACTAGAATTGAGGTGGAAAAATAGAGATGCAGAAAAACTGCGTCTTGTGCATTGATTTTATTTCTGGTCCCCTCTCTCCTCAGAGGAACACTCTACGACAAACTGAAAAGATGCTAGTGACAATCCACTTATAAATTTCATTTTGTTGACTGTAAAGGCAATTGAATCACTTTGGTTTTAGACAGTCTATGTAATGGTTAACTATTGCATTAAATGATATTCATTTAAGTATGTATGTTATTGAGTTAATATTCTACTAGCTTTCATTTCTTGGGAAGAGGATATGTTTTGTGTGCTTGCAATGTGATTTAAATAAGCCTTACTGGTTTTCCTCTTCCTTTCCAACGACAATTTCACGTGATGTGATACTATTTGAATCTGAGGGAAAGTAGAGGGATAACAACTAAAGGAGTTTGATAGGGAAAGGTACTTCTTGTGTTTTTGACGAATAAATATAATACGAATTAATCTTTTTTTCTATCAAGGGTCAGTAATGCACTTACAAAAGAAGTTCAACAATTATTATAATAAAGCAGCAAAGAATCTATCTAGATCTAAGGTTGCTGATAGATTTGAGTGAGAGAGAAATCACAGTGCCTGACACCCACTGGTATTCAATGTTATTTGTTTTTTTTTTCTTCTTTTAGGGCCACACCTGCAGCATATGGAGATTCCCAGGCTAGGGGTTCAATCAGAGCTGTAGCTGCTGGCCTACACCACAGCCACGGTATCTGCAACCTACACCACAGCTCACAGCAACGCCAGATCCTTAACCCACTGGGCAAGGCCAGGGATCGAACGCGCGTCCTCATGGATGCTAATCGGGTTCGTTAACTGCCAAGCCATGACGGGAACTCCTATTCAATGTTATTTGAATAAATAATATATAAATATTTCCTATTACTATTATCTTTCAACAGATTCAAGAACAGTATAAGTAGAGACATTTAAAATATGTTAAACAGGTGCTCTTCAAGGAGTACTTTAAAATGGAAGTAACTAAAAGTGATTCCACTTAAGACAGGGATACAAAGGCAATTGAAATTGAAATAAAAAATAAGACATACTCATAAGCAGATAATTCAAAGTTATTATACTCACTGTAAAAAAGAAATGGTAATTATGTGACATGATGGAGGTGTTAACTCATGCTGAAGTTGTAATCGTATTGCAATAATGTAAATATTTCAAAGCAAGATGTTGTACACCTTATACTTACACAATGTTATGTATATGCTATATGTGTCATATATTTTAAACATGGGTGTTTATTAACTAAATGTTTAAAAGTAAAATAACATTTAAAACAATAAAAAATAAGACCAACAGAAAAAAAAAAAAAAAAAGAATATACTAGACTTGGCCATGACTTTTTTCCATAGTCCTTTAAATTCAATGACAGATTAAATATGAACACCTATTATGTGCAGATTCTCCCATCTGGAGGTAGAATCTATTTCCCCACTCCTTCAATCTGGACAGGCTCTGTGACTTGCTTTGACTAACAGAATGCAGTATAAGTGACATTGTGTGACTTCTGACCCAGGAGTCCTGAGACCGTGTAGCTTCTGTCCTTGACCTCTTAGAACACTACACTGGCCATATACGAAGGCTGTAATTCCTTCTGGAGAAGCACGGGATTGGAAATGCTGGGCTGAGAGTCCCAACTAACGATCAGACATGTGAGCAAGGCCACCCTGGACCATCCAGACCTCCCAGAGCCACTGTGTAACTGTAGCCACGTGAGTGACCTTAGGCAAGTCTAGCAGGGGAGCTGCCCAGTTTAGGCCTGCTCAAACTGCAGCATCATGAATAATAGTTTTAAGCCATTAAATTTGGGGTGGTTTGTTATATAGTGATGAAGGGTGGATATACCTTCCAATATTAATATCCATCCTGTCTTCAGCCCCTTATTCGTTCTACTCTGTTCTGCTTGCTCTTTTCACTTCTTACCTTGATCTCAGCCTATTTATTCCAGTATTTCTTGGCTTTTAAATATGTCTCCTCCTTGTCACTTTTCTACCATATACTGGTGATGTTTTTGCTATTGAGTTTAGCATATATATTTAAGATCAATAAGCAGAATAACATGTTGCAGGATATAGAATGATACAACCTCACCCAGAGCCCTGGCAGGTAAGATTATGTCTCCCTTGGCCGTGGTGTCATAGCTATACGACACTGTGTGAAAAGGTAACAGGTTAAACTGTCAGTTTTGAATCTAAAACACCATCACTGAGCAGTCCTGCTTCTTCACATTTAGCAGGTAACAGTGAATCACCTTTTTCTGAGCTGAAAAATCACGTTCTGAGCAGAAAGAATTGCTTTTGATAGACCTAAATCAGAATATGAGATTCGACGATCAAACCCATGTCTATATTTACTTACATATAATACAAGTAATATACCCATAATATATTTGCGTTCTCCAAACCAATAATTTAGCCTAGTATTCTGGGCCTCTAGCACTCATTACTAGTTAAATTCTCATATAAACCTCCACGAGGGTCTTGACCTACCCTGATCCATCATCCCTCTACTTGAAGTCTGAAACATTTCCTGAGGTGAGGGCCTTTTGAATGAGAGGCTGGCATAACTGGTCATCATATGACTAGCTGAAAAATTAATCATGCTGTGGCAACAGCTCCAAGATTGCCCAGCAATCTGCCTAATCTCATGCCTAGCCCAAAAAAGAACCCATTTCATATCAACTCTCATCTGATTCTGAAGTCATTTAGTCCCACATTGTGCTTCCAAGTAGGCTTCTGTGCCAAAACCACCAGAAATACTGATCAGCCACTATCTTTTCAACACGTTCTTGGAGATTTCACTGCCTCCCTTTGAAACAATTTTTCACAATCCTTATAAAGTAAAACAACGCTTTAAAGTCCATGATCCTAGTTGGTAATTTAAACTTGACCCTTTTTATTTCTCCTAAGAGGAAACAGAAAAATACATCCTCTTTAGAATTATATAGCCACATTTATCTTTGTTTTTGTGATTATGCTGCCCATCTGCCTTGTCCAGGGCACATAATGGAAAAAAAAATTCTAGAAAGCAATCAGTGAAGCCAAATTTGTCTTGGCATGTGCACTCATGCACGCACGTGCGCTCACACACACACAAATATGTATAAATACCGGAAAAAAGAATAATTACTCTGGGAGTTCCCATTGTGGCTCAGCGGTAATGAACCCAACTAGTATCCATGAGGACGGAGTTTCAATCCCTGGCCTCGCTCAGTGGGTTAAGAATCCAGTGCTGCCGTGAGCTGTGGTGTAGGTTGCAAATGCGGCTCAGATACCAGGTGGCTGTGGCTGTGGCTGTGGTGTAGGCCAGTGGCTACAGCTCTGATGCGACCCCTAGCCTGGGAACTTCCATATGTCTCAGTAGCAGCCCTAGAAAGACCAAAAAAAAAAAAAAAAGTTAAAAAGAAAAAGAACAATCACCCTGAGTTTGTCCTCCTCCTTCCAGCTCAAGTGCATCATGGCATACATAGCGATGCAGAAATATTTGCATTCCCTCGGGATGTGTCAGGTATGGATAGAGTCACAAAATACTTATTTTAGATCATTATATCTTCCTGTTGAGTACTTCAGTAACCTGCCCCCCTCATTTTATGTGATATGCAGGCAATGGTGACCAGAAATATGACCTGAGAGAGTGAAAGTTTGTTTTCCTCTGTGAGATGAATTTATCTACCCTTCCCCCAGCTTTGGTAACCACATTACAGTACTTCTTGGAGAACTCATAATGATTCCTCTAGTACCTATAAAAACCATTTCATCCTAATTTTTAAAATGCTAAATGCAAATGCCGCAGTGAGAAGTGCTGAGTGCCCTAGTAAGTATCCAAGTGGATTGAGACCCTCGCAAAATGTAATTAACTCTCTTCTCTTCTCCTCATCCTCTTGACTTGAGTTTTCCTTAATTTCCTTTGCTTCAGAAACAGAATTCTGGCTTGGCATTTAATATTTGGCATGAAATGTCATGGTCAGTTGGGGAGTTAGGTTACCCATGAGGAATGGGCAAATTTTTGCCATGCCTATAAGTAGTAAGTAGTTCACTTTTCCTATTTCCCTGCTCCTGCCCTCTCTTTCATTTTCCCTCTTCCTCTCCCCCCTGAGAGCCCAAGAGAGATATATGGACATATTCTCTCTAGAAATTTCATTATATGAAAAATTACTAGAAAAGTTACAGAATTTTTATAAATATAAAATTTTATGTATCGGTAACTGATGATTAGCAAAGGCATTGAAAGTCATGCATCTTTACTTCTAAAGAAAGTCTCCAATAAGGCTGCTAAACCATTGGCTTCCAGACTGTCTTTGGACAGCTAAAAGTTATTTGTCAAGCACTTGCCTTCACAGCTTTAAAATTCAGTAGTACCTACCATTTTATACCATGGATTCGTATATTTATATCTTCTAATTAGTTGCATTATGATGGTCAATTCTCTATTAATAACTTTGTGATATTAAGATTTTCTTTGTATTTTTAATTTACAACCTTGTTTTTAAAAACATGCAAAACAATTACATATGATTTTAGTACATTAAACCATACCAAAGTTAAGTATTATTTCACTTAATCTCAG
Source organism: Catagonus wagneri (assembly GCA_004024745.2). Lineage (NCBI taxonomy): Eukaryota > Metazoa > Chordata > Mammalia > Artiodactyla > Tayassuidae > Catagonus > Catagonus wagneri. Next base: position 9,628,940 of record PVHT020000015.1, on the reverse strand, counting down.
CAAGATGCTAGTTACTAGAAAATTCTACTGTGGATTTTGCAAATCAAGGAAAAGCTGTTAACATCTGGTTTGCATTTGTGTAAAGGGTAAAATATATAATATCTCAGTCCTTGTGAAAGTGTCCATATCTAGGTGACATTTCCCTCTTGTTGAACTCTTTTTTTTTTTTTTTTTAATTACACCCACACCCTTGGGGTGGGAGTGGAAAACAAGACAAAGATAAATAAAACAAGAGAAAACCATGTCCATTCATCTAAGCCTTTAAAAAATGTAAAGATTTTTCACTCAGATCTTATCAATGACTCATTGCAGTTCATATATTTCTCTCTTCTGGATCCTGAATTGAGCTATTTGGGGCAAATATTTGCCTAGGCCAACAGCATACTAAGTATGACAAGGATAGAAGACAAGCATTGTCTTTGATCTTTCACTGCTAAAGCAGATGGATAATCACAGGCCAATCACTGAAATTAATGCCTTTGGAAAGCAAAATACTTTATATCCAGTGGCATTTCTTTGCTTCTATTTCTTATCAGTAAATTTAGCATAATCTTAAATAATTTATAATGCAGTAAACATGGAGTCCATTTCTTAATGAATGGGAGTTATATGCTTATAGTATGTTGGGGATAGTCTATGAGGTATAAATTTATATATATATATATATATATATATATATATATATATATATATTTCTCTATTTGTTTTCTTTTTCTTTTTTTGCTATTTTAGGGCCACACCCATGGCATATGGAGGTTCCCCGGCTAGGGGTCTAATCTGAGCTGTAGCCGCCAGCCTACACCACAGCCACAGCCATGTCAGATCCAAGCCACATCTGAGACCTACACCACAATTCATGGCAATGCCGTACCCTTAACCCACGAGCAAGGCCAAGGATCGAACCCGCATCCTCATGGATCCTAGTCGGGTGCATTCACTGCTGAGCCACAAAGGGAACTCGTTCTATTTGTTTTCTCATTCTCCATGGTACCACCCAGTACTACAGGGTCTCAGGATAGAACTAAGTTCAGTCATAAAAAAATAAAGTTGCATTTCTTATGTACCTAAATTTGTGGATTTCAGATTCATATCATATATGTATATCTCAGCAGTCTAACATTTCTGAGCTCTTTATTTTATTTTTGTTTTTAGGGCTGCTCCTGTGGCATATGGAAGTTCCCAGGCTAGGGGTCAAATTGGAACTGCAGCTGCGGTCTATACCACAGTCACAGCAACTCTAGATCTGAGCTGAATCTGTGACCTACGCTGCAGTTTGTGGCAATGCCAGATCCTTAACCCACTGAGCGAGACCGGGGATCCTCACAGATACTACGTTGGGTTCTTAACCTGGTGAGCCACAATGGGAATTTCTTCTGAGCTCTTTTAAAATTGAGTGCCAAAATTAAAGGAATAAATAAATATAATGATATATCTAAAGAAGTTATCATACACACCTATCCATAAGGGGAGTCTTAACTGCAATTGCCAGATCACTTGTCTCTTCTTCATAATTGTCTTGCTTTAAATTTAAGTTATTTTGCTTTCAGAAAAATGACACATGCCTAGGGTCTGGCTCAAATCTAACGAAACACAAGTGAATTCCAATTTTAAACCTCAAATTTTTCCAAGATTTGGCTTTTAAAAACCCCAATACATTTGAAGGTCAGTATCAAGAAAGGAAAGGAAGGACTATATTGTTTTAAGTCAGCATTTAGTCACCCTTTTTACCCTTTAGGGAACGTTGGAACTTGTGCAGGAACCTCTCTAGAAGATCTACTCTAATCATAATTGAAAATCTGACTACATTTTTTTCAGGCTACCATGCCTCACTGCCGTGATTATAGCTAAGGCACCATAGAGAGTGGCAAGGACCACTCTGACTGCTGACAAATATTTCTGTCCATGGTTAGATCTGGGGGGGGCAACTTTTTAATATCCAGCTGTTTCATCATTTTGATTAGGTTACAAAACCACTTGCTATACTGCAGTGATCAAGGTGTTATTTTTCTCTCGTCTTTCTAAGTACATTTAGCATGCAGAAAATGAAAATAGTGGGTTATCAGTGCAAACAAAACAAATAACAAAAACTAAAAAAGCAGACTGATTAAATATAGTTCAAAGTAACATGTGGAACCAAGGCAAAGTGTAGAGTCTTAGTGGAGGCTTGAATCTATGCATAGGTGCAACTTTCTTTATTCGGTGTTTTAGCGATAGATCTACTTAGATAGAAATCAACTGCAAAGAAAAAGTCAATTTAGTTTATCTTCACTTTTGACTATTTGAGAGGGAGTTTCTGGCTAGCACAGCACCCTTTTCAATTTGTTTCTGTATAATGTGCAGCAGATACACTTGATTAATGAGCTGATTAGCAACTTCTTTAATTATTTTCCAGTAGGGCTTTTTTTTTTTCTCCTCCCATTATCAAAGCTGTAACAAATCCTTAAAATTAATGTTCTCTAACTATGGTACTCCAAAAACTTTAAAAATAAATTTGTTTTCTTAAAAAGGATAAATAGAAAATGTGAGAGATGTCTGATTTCAAACAGGTTCCTAAGATCTCTCTTAGAAATTAAGTCCTGTATCTTTCATTTCTATAAAAGCTTTAAATGTCGAGGGGTCATAAAGATATTTGTGAATGAGCACTTTACACATAGCCCAAACAACTAGAATTATTACTGGTGGGGAAAATACTTTTAGAACAAATATAATAGCTAAGATTATACAATGAAATACGAAGAATTTCTGGATATTATTAATAATTCACTAATCTTTAAGCTGTATTATGTACAGAAATGACAGAAATGAATTCTTTGATAATTTAGCACAAAGATAGGTTAGATATTGAATTTGACCTACTATATTCACTGCTTACTACTGCCTAACAAATTACCCCCAAATTTAGTGGCTTAAAAATAAAGTCGATCTCTCACAGTTTTTACATGCTGAGAATCTAGGCTTAGTGGGTTAAGGATCTGGCATTGCTGCAGCTGCAGCTTGGATTCAGCCCCTGGCCTAGGAACTTTCATATGATGCAGGTGTGGCTGAAAAAGGAAAATAAATAAACAGACAAGTCATAGGCCCAGCTCACATTCAAAGGACATGAATACCTGGAGGAAAGGATCACGAAAGGACCATCTCAGAGGCTATTTACCACACATTCTAACAGTTAAAATTAGGCTAACAAATCAACTTAACATAAACTTGAATCTTATTATTGTATCACCTAAATGCTCTCTGTCCTTTCTGTCTGTCCTTCATGTAATTGCACAATAGATCATTCAAATATCAGGTGTGGTTTTGAAATCTATTCCTCAAGAAATTTTAATGGTTCCCTACTGTGTGCAGAGTGTTGTTCAAACTCCCCAGTCATCTATTTGTTCTCTTAGGATCTGACTTGTTCTCCTCACACTAGACTACTGTAAACACTGTACACTTTCCCATCTTGAGTCTTCCTCTTTCTGAAATTCCTCCACTCCACACTTATGTCCCCTCCTCCTATTGCATTTTTTGCCTGTCCAAGTTTTAACCCATTCATTTAGGACCCAGTTCAAATACTTGTTCTGTCATGAATGCTTCCACGAGTTCCCTAGTAAGATCCAATCTTTCCTTCCTCCGCATTTCCAAACAGTTTTGTTTTTACCTCTGTCATAGGATTATGCACATGTACTATCTATTTTTCTCTTTCTTTGACTGCACTCATATGTGGATTGAACCTGTGCCATGGCAGTGACCTGAGCTGCTGCAATTATGCTGGATCCTTAACCCGCTGAGCCACAAGAAAAATCCCCACATGTACTATATTAAAATTACTTGCTTCTATGTTTGTCTCTTCCTCGAAGATAAGGATTATGGTTTATTCAGCTTTCTATTTCAACTTTACAGCACCTAGCACCGCACCTTACTTATAATTCGGTAGTAAATACATATATTTTGGACTCAGTCATTTGTGTATAAATTTGTGTAATTTTTGTATAATACAGCTTTCTACTGGATCTCACTCAATCTGATGACATATTCTTTGGCAACAGTATTTTATGAGGTTGCAACGTACATGCTTCTCAAGCCAACATTAAACATACTTGACAAGAGGCAAACTGGGCTGCTGGATTTACAGAAGCAGAGGGTGTGAAGCCAAAATGCCATTGAAAGAAGAGGTAAAAGATCCAGTGCAGAAATTCTACAATTAGGTATTTCTAGTGTGGGATATTTGAAGGCCTTGGTAATTTAATATACTCTGGTACAAATATGAGATGGCTATTTGTCACTTATGATATTTGTCATACCTCCAAAATATTCTCTTTAAAAATAGCTGATCCAAATGTTGAGGATAATTTTCATGTAGTTATAACATGTTAGATCAGACCAATAGAATTGTGTGTGTGTGTGTGTGTGTGTGTGTGTGTGTGTTTAGGGTCACACCCACGACATAGAGAAGTTCCTAGGCTAGGGGTTGAATCAGAACTGTAGCTGCTGGCCTACGCCACAGCTACAGCAATGCCAGATCCAAGCCGCGTCTGCAACCTACACCACAGATCATGGCAATGACAGATCCTTAACCCACTGAGTGAGGCCAGGGATGGAATATCCTTATGGATACTAGTCCGGTTCATTACTGCTAAGCCACAAGGGGAACTCTGAAATTTTTAAAAATTAAAAAGCTGACTCATATAATACTTTCATTCTAAAGAGCCAATGTAGCTCATGTAGCCTCATATGGCGATAATACATCTGAGTAATTTGGTAACTGGAGTTTTTATTTTGTGGCAAAAGTTACATAGAGTATTTAAGGTAAAAGATGGTATTAAGTTGTCAAAGAGATTTATTTTCTTTGTCCATAAAATGCCACATATTGCATTAGCTGAGACTAAGTTTCCACTGATACATTTTAAAACTTATACTCTTTATGATCCACTTATCTACATTTGCTTCTACTTATTCACTTAGTAAAGTCCTTGAAATTCTTAGAATTCTTTGGTATTACACGTATGCTAGCTGTATGGCATCTCCATGAAGTGTAAAGCAATTATCTCATTTAGATAGTGCTTTCCCTAAGGATGCATAAATTATGTTCGCCTGTATTACCACATACAGGGACCACAGGCTTTTAATCATTTTCTATGATTTTCAAATTTTCTGTAACATACAGTGCTTGAAACACTAAGTAATAATAATTAGTATATCAGAAAATATCAAATTATATTTGCATACTTTGTTATTTAAAAAAAAAGCGAGATGATAGTGACCTTTATCAAGTATCAAAAAAATTTATGGTATTTTATATTTTCAAGAGTTTCCTGATTTTAGAATTTCTAAATTTATATCTCATATCAAATATACTATTCCCAAGGCACCTAAGTTTTTAAATAAATTATTTTAAAATAATTTTAGATTTGTAGAAAAACTGCAAAGGTAGTATAAAGTTCCCATATACCTCATGCCCACTTTCCCCTACTATTATTTTCTTACATTAGTGTGGTACATTTGTCACAACTAATGAACTAACACTGACACATTATCATTATCATCATACTTTATTCAGATTTCCTTACTTTTTCCTTAATGTCCTTTTTCAGTCCCAGGACCTCATCCAGGATATCACATCACAATGAGTTATCATATCTCTTTGGGCTCCTCTAGACTGTGATAGTTTCTCGGACTTTCCTTGTTTTTGATGACCTTGACAGTTTTCAGTAGTAATGGTCAAATATTCTGCAGGATGTCCCTCAGTTTGGGTTGGTCTGTTTAGACGGAGGTTATATGTTTGGGGGAGGAAGACCACAGCGGTAAAGTGCCATTTTTATCACATGAAGGGAACATAGTATCTACATGTCTTATCATTAATTATGTTGACTTTTGATCACCAGGCTGAGGTAGTCAATGAATCTAGTTTCTATAATTTTTGTTTATCTAAAGTGTATCAGAGACTTAAGGGAATAAATAGCAAGTTTTCAGGTAAACACCTTTTTTTCCACCTATTTCAATTTACTTTTTGCATTTATTAAGTAATTAGGGTTCATGAAGATGTTGAATTTTATTTTCACTGAAACACTAAGGTTGTGGGCTATTTATGGGCAATGCTAAATAAAAAAGATTAAATTTTTAAATTAAGAGATTAAAATTAGGGTTGTCACACTGGACAGGAGTTGCCTTTTGTACAGTTAACTCAGTATATATGACATCAGTTAGCACCTATGATATAAACATTTTATAATATTGATATAATACAACTTGAATCTGTTTCATCATGATGCCTGACGAGTCTCATCTCCAATTCTAGAAAATGGCCAAGAATTTTAAAATATATGATATACATAAATTATAAAAATAGGTATGAATGAAAACCTAACTGAAAAGTTTAAATACTCCCAATCACAAAGGATTTAGGTGATGTGCAAGGGCAAAATTAAAGAAGGATAGAAATACACAAATTAGATGAAACATGAGTAAATGGATGAGGTGATAATTTGTTAAAGACAGAAAAGCAAAAGCTGAAAAGTTTGAAAGTACATAAATGAATTCTAGAAAAAAATATGGTAGTTGGAAACTATAGAATTCTGCCATTGAATCAATTAAAAATACTTCCATTTTTTCAAGAAGCACTTAAATCATGTTTGTATATACTTGGTGTACTGTTTTAGGAAAGTTAATTGTACAACTTGTTAGATTGCATTTATATATATTTATCTTGATTCTAGAGCAAAAAATCATTTGATTTTAATTTCTGCTTATTTTAACTGAGTTTCTGCTTATTTTAACTGAGAATAGTCTGTGATTCCGTAGAGAACAATTTCCTTTATTAGAACATTGTCAAAGGAAATCAGCTGGATTCTTCTGAAAATTACTAGAATAAATTATTGTTTTTTTTCCTGCTCCAACAGAAATTAACACAAGATGACTTGCAACCATTGTGGTAAGGATTGGTTCAGGCAAAAATCATCAATAGTTGTTAAATCTACAGGGGAACTCTGACATGCAGCAATATATTTACATGGTCTTAAAGTGTCTTCCCACAGATTGCTTATTAGTTAGAACAGGGAAAATGATACCAGGCAACACATCGACCAGGTGATCAAAATGACAATCACCAACGAGGGACAGAGAGACACTGTCTACCTTTAGATGGGAAATCTTAAGGAGGACATACTTGGTTTATGCAATATTCCAAATAGAAGTACATAACTTAAATCTAATCATCAGAAGAAACCAAACTAAGGAATGTTCTATAAAACAACTGACGAGTATTTTTTCATATTTAACAATGTGATGCAATGTCATGAGGAACTGGTCCACAGTAAAGGAGACTAAAAAGACAATTAAAATGCAATATAGGCTCCTGAAAATGCTGTAAAAGAAATCACTGGGACAATTGACACAATTAGAATATAGACTCTGGGCTGTTGATTAGACAAAAGTATTACATTAATGATAATTTTCCTGAATTTGATTATTATACTATGGTTACCTAAGAGAATCATCTTGGCCTTAGGAAACAGTCACTGAAATATTAAGAAGTAAAGGTGCATAGCCAAACAAAGATGGCTAAATGTTTAAAATGAAATCTGAGTAAAGGGTATACAGGAATGTTCAATATTATTCTTGCAACTTTTCTGTGAATTTGAAATCATTCCAAATAAAAATTAGAAAAAAAAAGGAGTTTGGGGAACCCAATCCAGATGGCTTGCCCGCTAAGATAAAAATTGACTAATTACATATTAAATACAGCAAACAAGAACAAACTTTCCCACATTACTTGCAAGTTGCTGGGCTAGCTCACTAGTTAATCGAGTGTCCTTGTCCTCAAGACAGTCACACAGTCTGTGGAGAGGTTCTTCCTTTTTTTTTTTCCCTTGCTTTTTAGGGCCACACCCAGGGCATATGGCAGTTCCCAGGCTAGGGGTCTAGTCAGAGCTACAGCTGCCAACATATGGCACAGCCACAATCAACACGGAATCCGAGCCACATCTGTGACCTACACCACAGTTCACAGCACCACAGATCCTTAACCCACTGAGGGAGGCCAGGGATCGAACCCGCCTCCTCATGGATCCTAGTTAAGTTCCTTAAAGGCTGAACCACAACGGGAACTCCAGGTTATTCCTTCTGATGAGAAGGAACTAATGTCTTAGGATTGATTTTAATTTTATGCTAAGTGGGGCGAAGGAATGTTTATCAGTTTGTTTCTACAGTATGCTAGTGATTTTTACTTATAATAAGTCGATACCGTTTTTTTCAAATAGGATCACAAGAGAAAAACAGTGTAGAATTAAAGCTGCCTGTACTTTTGGATTTGCAATTTACTCTTTGGATTTTAACTTATTTCAGACTCTTAAGCATTCTTAATATTTGCCTGCTGGCAGAGCCACGCCCTTTTTGTTTCAAACCGACCACTTGCCCAGTGTAGGGGAAAAAAGCCTTTGCAGGGCATGATACTGCCACAATTCAAGATGGAATCAAGATTTAGTGACACTTACGATTTGGCCTGGACTAGAATGCAAAAGCAGAGGTTTTACAGTTCACCAGACTGCCTCTACATTCACCCAGAAAATAATGTTCTAAAGTGTTCAAGCTAGCTTTTCAGAAATATTATAGTTGTAAAATCTGTGACACCAGTATTAGTTGTACCAAGCATGGGTTTTATTTTCGTAAGTTGTTTACCTATGCCAATGTTTAAGTGTACTTCTGTGCAAAAAGATGTGGATAATAGTTCTCTTTATAGAAAAATCAATGCACCCAAATAGTCATAAAATATAAGAGTGTGTACATGTACATGCATTATGCAAGTACAAATAGATCTACACTGGGCCAGATGTGATCTAATCATTCTGGAAGTTCTGTTTAGGTATATGATATTAAAAAATGCTGAACGAGCTTTTTTCCTCAGAGTGAAGCCATACATTTCACATTACTCCTGGCAAATTATATTTGACATGTAATTTTAAAATGAAGTTACTCTAATCTAAAGTAATAGTAGAACAACAGGGATAAGCACCGAAGCCTTTCATAAGACAAAATGGATTTTAAAATTCTAGAAAGTTTTAGTTACAAGTAATTAGAAATGCAGTTTAGAACACTTAAAATGTATTTCTTTCAATGGTTAATTATATTAGAACAGTTATTATTCCAAGTGGTGATGGACTAATAAATTGTAATAATCACCTCTCTAAAAATTGGATTGCAGTGCTTTAATGGGCAGTCTGTATATGACTAGAGAAGCCTCTTTTTCCAATTCTGCAAATTTACATCAGTAAAGTATGGATGCATATAGATACATGCACATAACAAATAAATATTACATGTATATATGAATATACACATTTAATTGTGGTCTTATAAAATATATGGGACTCTAAAAGGCATTTTAATTATCACGTATGCTATGTCTATACAAATTCAGGCACTAAAGTGGTTTGTACTAGAATACACATCACTTCTAAAAATCATCTCAGATGTATGATAGCATGGCTTGGGTCTAAGTAGGTCTCTTTGGATACAGGCTCCCTCCTCTTAACGTACAAAAGTTATCACTATTTCCACTATTAGAAACAAAGAAAGGAAACAAAGAGAGAAATGGAAAGGAGGACAAAGGAGAGGAAAGGAAAGGAAAAGGATGCAAAACAAGTGGAAAAGGAAGCAGAAATGGAACTGTGCAGAGGGCAGGAGAGGGGAGGGGAGGGAAATCACCACGTTCTTGAAGGTGTGAAAACACTTCCATCAGTACTCTGACCTCAAGGAAGAAGGACAGTCATTAGGAAAAGAACAACCTAAGATTTTGGTCACACCCAATTTTGCCACCCTACCAATAATGCGAATTATTTGGTTTGTTTGGCCACACCTGGGGCATGCAGAAGTTCCTGGGCCAGGGACCAAACCTGCACTGCTGCACTAACAGAGCCACAGCAGCGACAACACCGTATCTTTAACCTGCTAAGCCACAAGGGAACGCCTATTTTATGTTTTAAATCAAAGTCAAAAGCAAATAGATGGTGATGAGAACATGATCAGGAATTTGTTATGATTTTTAATGGATTTCAATAAACATTTATTTTATATTTTTGGAGATTATTTTTCTCCTCATATAGTCTGTACCCCATGCCCCCTCCCATGGGCCCCCCTTATTCTCTGTTCCTCCCACAGCACACATACATCTCTTTCAATCATTGACTCCACATATTTCACTTAAGATAGTAATTAAAACCAACTTAACTAACTCTACCTCAGAAATGATAAATAATAACTTCAAGCATCTTTTTCTCTGATCACAGCCTCCTATGTTTCCAGCTCTTTCACGTAGTGACTCCAAGTATACCCATTCATCAGTTTAAAAGGCATTTCTTATTTCTGGACCCCTCTACTGTGTTTTTAGCTATATGTCCCTTCCTGTCCTAACTTCTCTCCATCTTCAGCCTAGAGCCCAGAGTGTATCTGTTGTTTTCTTGCAGATACCAGTGGTTGTCTAATCCAACAACCAATGCCAATTACATTGTCTCTCACCTTTAGAGAGTTGAGTAAACTGAATAGCCTCTTTACCAGCATCTTTTGCATGGAGACATGTAACACAGTTCTTGCCAGTGAAATAACATTGAAATTTTTCCTGATAAAATAAACAATAGAGCAGGCATTTCCCCCTCTCCCCATTCTCACTGCCTTGAATGCAGACAGAATGCCTGGAGTTGTGAAATCTATCTTGTGACCATGAAGGAAAAGTGGAAAGAATGAGACTCTAGCCTTAACACACTTGAGCCATTGAACCCAGGAGAGGAGCCACCTAGTTCCACATTTGTTATGTGAGAATAATAAATGTTTACTTGTTTAAACCACTCTAAGTTGGGTTAGGTTTTACTTCCAACCAAAAGCATTCTTATTTTCTTTAATTCCTCAATTCCCCTGATCCACTGTACTTATCCCGTCTCTCTTCAGGGTAATCATACTATGAGGAGTTCCCAATCTCCTTGTCCTTACAGACAGTTCAATTCATGCAATTTTGGGGAATTATCACACCTGTATAACTTGAACAAAGCCAAGCTCCCCACGGTTCCCTGCTGGCATGGAGCTGCATGCAAGTAAAAATCAATCCGAATAAAACATGATTGAAAAACAATGTAAATAGTTACTGAATTCTCTCTAAGGATACCAAAGGAAGATTCCATTTATTATGTGCAACAAAACTGAAAAAAAATTTTCTTCCAAATCTTTCTCAGACAACCTTTCACAGCTCAAATCAGCACAATCCCAAACGTTTCCTCCTGCATTCTAAGATCTATTCTCTATAACTGAACAAAAAAAGTCAATAAGTAGTATTTTTCCCTTTCCTCAGCTCAGGTAAACTTGTTAGCTTATTCTTCCCTCTCTGTATTACCTTTTTATAACGTGGCCAAACTTAGCCTCTCTATCATATTTCAACTTTTCCATTTACATACATAAAAAATGGACTGAGAGGAGTTCCCTGGTGGTGTAGTGGTTAGGATTTGGCACTTTCACCACTGGGTTCAATCCCTGGCCTGGGAGCTGGCATGCCACAAACACACCCCCCACCCCAAAGGGCCTGAGAACTAATTAAACAAACAAGAACTCCTTTTCCTTTGGATGGCAGTGCTTGTGGATTGCAAAAGCATATGTGTTATTTACTTTTTTAATCCTTCATATTTGTATATGTCTCCTCTTTCCAAAATTTTCCTCTGGTACCATATTTCCACCCTACCCCCTTGTTTTGTTTTGACCTCCATTGTAGTATAGTAGTTCCACCATAAAAACTCTATAATCAAAAAAGAAAAAAAGAAACAGCAAAAGTTCACCAGTTTTAAAATCCAATTAGGCTTGATAAAGAACATGTGTCATTTAAAGTCTTTTAAAATGCTCAGGAGTCCTATTCTGAGACTTTAGACAATTTCAATTAACTTTGTCATCCTCTTATAATTAAATCTGTTTTTCCTCAAGTACCACCATTTCAGGCCAAAATATAAAATTCTCTTATCCAATGGTAGTGCTCTTATTTTAAGACTGTATCACAAAAGTGTTTGCTTCTGTTCCCTGAAAACGTATGGGATTTTGTTGACATTATTGGTATCCTGGGAGAGCCCAACCACCATTTATAACATTGCCTCTGTGGGAAAATGCTTTCTGGATTCCAAACAACTGACATCCAAACAAAGTTTTCCCACTTGAGTAATCAGGATTCGAACAATAATATGCCCTACATCTGTCTACAAGCCATTTGTAAAAAGCGGACTGCTTTTATTTGAAAAACACATGTTAGTATGTTGCTCTTAATCAGGGAAAAAGAAATATTAAGATGATGAGGTTTCATGCCTGAATTTTTCTAACTAGTTTTCAAATACATTCCTCCTGTCTATCAGATTAGACTCATGTAAATCCTAAAGAAAATTCTGTCACTACAACAGATGCTCCATTTTTAATCTTTTGAGAATAATTTTCAACACATCAAACACCAGTTAAGCATTCAGGTTACGGAAATCTCTCAATAATTACAGAAATCAGTTTTTCAGAACTAAGTAGATGGATTGGGACATATGCTTTGTTTTCAAAATTTTACCTAATAAGTTGAAATTTTTTCTTTCATTAGAACGGACCCAATCAACATACTGCTGTTGAATAGCATCCCCTACTGGTATGAATTAGCCTGGGGGGCCACAGAGGAAGAAATGGTCAATAGCTATTTCCAGGGTTAGGGGTTGCAAAGCCAAGAGCAACTGAAGAATTGTGTAATGAGTGAATTAGGTTGAGTGCGGTATTAAAATGGCTGACGGCAGAGTCATGACTGGGTAGGGACAGAAACAAGACCAAGAGGAAAAATACAAGTAGAGTGGGTGTGATGGGCCAGGAAAGATGGAAGGAAAAGTGGCTGTGTTCAAATAAGAGAACTTTAGAGTAATGAAGGTGTAAGAGTTTCAAGTGATATAACCTGCACTGGTAATCAATGAATCTAGGGAATCCAGGAGAGGCTTGAGTCAAAGTTGACCCCCAGGGTTTGAACCTAGGTGGCTGGGCTCATTATTATTAGAGATGGAGAAGGTAGAAAGAATAACATGCTTTGGAGGGAAAACAAACACAGCCCTGTGCTGGAATGGATATTAAAGATGGTGTAAAAATTCAATGCCTGTTCCTAGCTTTTTGTAAACAAGTGACAAATGGAAATGATGGCACTGGTTTTTATTTTGCATTCCTTCTTCTCAAGTGGCCCGATCACAAAACTTTCCATTCCCATGGATTCAATAAGAGGAGATTCTATTTTAAGACCTCAAGAGCAGTGGCATTTTACCCTTGTGTTTGATGGGTCACTTTAGGACAGCCATTCAAATCCCTCATGTTCAGTGTCACAATCATCTGTATAAAGCAACCTCTGCATGACTGCTTCAAAGACATTTGTGGAGGCTACTATCTGCTCAGGGGAAGAAAAGCTTTCTCAGAGAAAACTACACACTCCTGCTTGAGGTCATTTTTGTTAGGAAACAGGTCTGACAAGGCTCCACTGATACTAACTCAACCTGCCACACCAGGGTACAGTTATCTAAGGATGACTAGGAATTTCTCTGGACAGTCAAAATTGTGAAGTGATTGCCAGAGGCCTGGTTTGCTGACATTGATCAAGGTCAGGTTTATATATTTGAAGTAGGAACAGAAGAAGCATTTTTCATTTATAGCAGTCATGCAAATTAGGTCTACAGTCAAGGGGCTTACATGGAACCAAGCCACAGGCAAGAAACTTTCTATCAAAACATTCCAGAGCTCTGGCAGTTTATTTAGGCCCAAATACATTCTATAACATCAGTATCAAAGCAGTCAAGGTGGACGAAATGGCAGTGGAACATAAGATTGTATGTGGGCAGTAGTAGATTACTGCCCTTTCATGTTTTTATTTTCCCTAATCAATTTAGATTGGTATCTAAGGTATTAGGAATATAATTTTATGTTCTTTGATACCATAATATTATAACTCAAAGCCACGCTCTCCTGGCCTGTTTGTTCTTTTGTGCATTCGTCTATTCATTTGTCCAAACATCTTGGGAAGGCCCATTAAGTTCCAAGTGACATGCTTAATGCTGGGCCTACACACATGAATAAGATATTGTGCCCCCAGAGAGCTCACAGTGTAACAGGAGAGACAGGAAGGCAAAGAAACCAACACAGAGGAGTGTGGGAGTTCGAGAGGGCAACGTACTGAAAGCATCAGAGGGAGGGCTGAGGAGATGTATGCAGCCCTTCTGGTCGTAGGGGCAAACTGACTTTTAAAAGAGAAGCAAGAGTAAAACAAATGAAAAGGATAAGGGAGGGTGGTAGAGGCAGAGAAACACAATGAGCAAAGTTACAAAAGGATGTGTGGGTGAGATGGTGAACAAGACCGGAAGCTGGAGTACCATTTCGAAGATGGCTGTGCTAGTCCTGGCCACGGGCGGAGGGAGATGGAAACAGGGCAGAGGGAGTTAGGATGGCACAGGGGTAACACATTCAAGACATTATGTAGGAGCAAAAAGAGGCAGGATGTGGAGATTTAGAGCAAAGGTGGGGTCAAAGTTCATACCTAGTCCCTAGCCAGAGTGACTGGCTGGATGGTGGGGCTGCCTAGGAATAATCAGGAAAAGGAAGAGACTTTAGAGGAGAAAGTAAAGGGAAGAGCCTGACATGTAGAATTGAAGGTGCCTGTGAAATATCTGGGTAGAACCATCCAGCAGTCATATGGCTAGGTAAGTCTGAAGTTCCAGGGAGAATTGTGGGCTACAGCTACAGTGCTGGGAACCATGTGATGACAGATCAATAAAAACATGAGAGTGGGCAAAGTCTCACCCACCCACCCACACACACACAGACTCATATAGAGTGAAAAGGGCAAGGATTGAGAGTGGAAACTTGGTCAACAGATGCACTTAATGTGCAGGGAGAAAAGGATACATCAACTGAAGGAGGAGAGACAGAAAGGTATTAGAACACTCAGAGGGAAGGTGGTGTCACAGAAATGACAATGAGGTAGTTTTGTGGAGAAAGGCAGCTACAGCTCCTGTTAGACCCCTAGCCTGGGAACTTCCACATGCCGCGGGTGCGGCCCTAGATAAGGCAAAAAGACAAAAAAAAAAAAAAAGAAAAGAAAAACAAACAAACAAACAAATGACTACAGAGATGGCAGAGAGTCTAAATTTTTTTCTGAAATTGTCCTAACAGAGTTAGAGCAAGGGTGCAGTATCTTAATTATATTTGTGTCCCTATTTCTGAGGTATTGCCTGGCTCACTCTTCTCAACTGATATTTTTTGAATGACTGAGAAAATGTTTGTTTATGTGAAAACTGTATTTTTAAGTCACATATAAAGGCACAGGGCTCAGTGGGTTACAAACCCAACTAGTATCCATGAGGATGAGGGTTCAATCCCTGGCCTCACTCAGTAGATTAAGGATCTGTCATTGCCATGAGCGGTGGTATAGGTCGCATACACAGCCCAGATATGGCATTGCTGGAGCTGTGGCTGGCAGCTACAGCTCCAGTTCAAATCCTAGCCTGGGAACATACATATGCCACAGGTGTAGCCCTAAATAAGAAAATAAAAAAAGGTACATGGACATGGAAAAACAATAAAGCTATTTTTTTGGGGGGCCTGTGCCCACAGCAAGTGGAAGTTCCCGGGCCAGGGATTGAACCCATACCATAGTAGTGACAACACTGGATCCTTAAGTCACTGAGCCACCAGCGAACTCCCACTTAAGCTACTTTTATTATAACACATTACTGATAATCAAATGGCAAATGAAGATAATGCTAACCATCCAGTCTCGGGCAATACAGGAGAATATTCATTACATCATTTGAAATGGGCAAGCTGTATAGGTCATGCTTACAAATCAATTCAACAAACATTGACTACCTACTATAAATATTTGCCAGACACTGTTCTAGGCACTGGGGAGTCTTTGGATAACTAGAAGAGTCAAAAGTTTATCCTCTCATGGAATTTACATGTTGCCAGGGGAGGAAGAGACAGAAAAATAACTAGATGGCAGATGTTGATAGACGCTAAGAAGAAAATGAAAGCAGTAGGGTAAGGGGAGCTAAGAGGGGGGTACTAGTTTATACTTAAATCTAGTTATCTCTTATTTCTATTATGAAGATGACTAGCAACTTTATGAAAGACAATATGGAAACCAAATATAAGAACTAGATAATCTGGGAGAAATTCTAATACTAGTAACAGTTTAAAATATTTTTAAGTAACTTAGCAAAGAGAAATCAAACAGGTTTTAAAAAAAAGTTGTAAAGAGGAAGCAATAGCTGCTCTTTATT
Source organism: Catagonus wagneri (assembly GCA_004024745.2). Taxonomy (NCBI): domain Eukaryota; kingdom Metazoa; phylum Chordata; class Mammalia; order Artiodactyla; family Tayassuidae; genus Catagonus; species Catagonus wagneri. The sequence goes on along the minus strand of PVHT020000015.1, from coordinate 9,612,657 downwards.
TCAAGTAATATTTTTATTTTCTTTATTTTTATTTATTTGTGTTTTTGTCTTTTTGTCTTTTTAGGGCCGCACTCACAGCATACGGAGGTTCCCAGGCTACGGGTCCAATTGGAGCTGTAGCCGGCGACCTGTGCCACAGCCACAGCCATGCCAGATCCGAGCCATGTCTGTGATCTACACCACAGCTCACGGCAACTCTGGATCCTTAACCCACTGAGCGAGGCCAGGGGTCAAACGCACACCTCATGGTTCCTAGTCGGATTTGTTTCCACTGAGCAACGAAGGGAACTCCTCGATTAATATTTTTAACGGACAAATCTGGTTTTGAAACTGGTCTGGATTTTTTTGAATGAGTTCTCCCTCCTAGATAATTTTTTTTTTCAATTATTGCCCAAAGTAGGGAGGGAGGTAGGCTTCTACAAAGTGAACCCTGGGAATTGTGGAAGCAGAGAAAATAAGTTCCCTTGGCAGGCTGTATTACTATCAATGTTAGCATCCTTTGGCTAATTGGAATTCCAAAGTACAAAGATAACCACTTAAATAAAATAGGATTATGAATTGGAATTGATATGAGTGAGATGTTCAGTCCGTTTAATCTTGGTCATTATCTCAGGCTTGTATCTGAAGTTAGTTAGAATTCTTTCAAATGCATTTCTATATACATATTAGGAAGGGAGAACATTCCAGACAGGAGTCAGAGACAAAGGAATCCCCCACTGATCTTTTTGCCTCTGTTTGGTCTCAAAAATACAGTGGCAGGGGTATGGAGGTGTAGAGGGACAGAGCAAGAATATTCAAAATTTCAAAGTTTATAGGTGAAAAGAACAAAAGTCTTATAATATGTATGACATCTTCTTTGCCTCTATAGATGGAAATGAATTGCCATTGTTTGTGAAAGCCCTATGAGACTGAGGTTTTACTCAACCAGCTGCCCTTTTCCTGGGATATCCAAAGGCAGAAAGGGAATGGATGGCACCGCCTTAAAGAATGAAGCAAACAAGCGTTGAATGAATCGCTTACATAAGGGGTTAAAAATGCCTTCCATTCTTTGCTGGTGATCACCAGCTTCACTTTCCTGCACTGCACTCTCAGGACTGGGCTGCTGCTGGGCAACAGACAGGCCACTAGGGAGGCCCTGAAGGAGTGAAAATCAAAATCTTCATCAAGTCCCTTAAACAGAGAAAGGTACAGTCAAGGGCGGGGGGGGATGCAGATTTACTGTTTGTGGTAATGATGCTCCTTTTCCTAGTAAAAACAGGAGCTCACAGAATATTAATAATGAACATGAAGGGCAAAAAGTCAGGATTCCATTTGCCTAAAAGGCATCTTGTACCTCAATTATCAGTTAAACCCAGTTCCTAGTTTTGCCTCTCTGAACCACAGAATTGGTCTAATTAAAGTGCTAATGAGAGCAGTCATGATTTTGAACAAAACGGACCTCAAATTACAAACTATAGTTCAGAAGTATTTGTTGACTGAACGAATGGATCAAAGATTCATTAATCTGTTAGACAAACAATTTCATTATGAAAGTTAAAAACTGAGAGTCTATATGATAATCATGGATATAAGTTCTATATAGAGAAGGAAAATATTATATAAGGCTTGGGTCTGTCACATGTGGGGTTGCCACAGCAATTTGAATGCATATCTAATCCTGTGAATCTATGTCAAACAGTCATCAGAGGGCATGAGTTCTAGCGTGATTTTTCTACTAAATGAGCTATACAGACCTGCACAAGTCCTTAACCTTTATGTAAAAGGAAGGACTCGGTAACGGTACTTTAAGACCATGTCCATCTTGAAATTTCTATGACTCTAGGGTTTATATGTAAATAACTTCCATTGGCAGATATGCAGATAGTTATTATCACGAATTCCTTCTATAAGGTCTATGTGGTTGAATAGTTCTAGGGTTAACATTTCCTGTACATTTGAAATTGTTTATAATTTGAAAAGAGGGAGAGGCACAAGTTGGTACTTGATACAGGCTTGCAAGTAAAATTAGGATTTTAAAAATTCTTAGAAATAAATGAATTTTTCCTGTCCCAGAACTATCACCAATCACATACCTTTGGGAGTGAAGAAAGGCAAGGAATGTGGGTAAATGGGGAAAGGGCAGTGAGGAGTGGGAAGAAGACTTATTCCAGAATAAATATTGTTTTCTATAATATCTTGCAAAGTTATTCCAAAATGAAATTATATTTAATTGTGCTTCATAAGTGCACACAGTCAAAGGGAATAAGGAAGTGGCTTGTTGATGAAGCAAATGGTCATGAAGAACATTTTGGTACCGTCTCTACTTCAGAGATGACTTCATATCATCTCTCTCCAATTAGTACCTCAACCTGCTATTGAAGACAATGTTATTCTTTGCCTATTATTTTAAACTCTTTGTCATAATGAGAACTATAAAATATATCAGGTTTTTCTTTCTGGCTCGGCTTCTAAGGAGCTCGGAGCTAAATTTAATGCTCAATAATAGTAATCATCGTTAATTTACGTATCTAGAATAACTGTCTAAACTTGTCCCTCTAATTTTTAATCTTATTTTAATGGCCTTTTGTTGTGAACTACCTGAAACCGTTCTGGGGAGTACATGTGGGATAAATACATGAATACATACAGAAAAGAAGGAAAAAAGAAGGAAGGAAGGAAGGCCTGCTGGCCAATTTAGGTGGAAAGAGGGAGGCTGAATAACTAGCATTTCAATATGTAGATAACTTGGCAAAATGAACCACAGAAACCTAATCTAGTTAGGATGCAAGCGAACATGTATCCATGTTCTATCTAGAGGGGAAAAGCATTTCCATATGTGGAAATTAAAGACTATTTTAAGACCATGGTCCGAAAAAATTCATTAGAAATAAATCAGCTTTGAGTAATTAATTCCATAAAAGCATTATTATGTTTGGGAAAAGGTATAACTGTTAACTAGCTGTGGAACCCTGAGACCAATCTAGAATGTAAAATTCAGTGCCTTCAGCCATCACTGGGACTACACAGAGCAACAGGAAGTTTAAAGAAAAACAAGATAAAACATTTTTGAAAATGCAAGATTTGGAAACTCTTTGAAGTTGTACAATTTTAACAGTTTCCCTAAAAAAAGTCTCTACATACATCAAAAATTCCTTTTATTTCAATTGGAAAAGACTAAGAAGAAAAGAAGGTCTAAGGATAGCTAAGATTAAAGTAAAAACTAAATAACATTCTTGTTATCTAGATTGAGTAGGTGAATTTCTTGATGCTCTTTTAGAAAGGAACATAGGGGAAAGGGGGAGGACGAATGCGGGGAAAGAAGAAAAATTAAAGGGCTGCAGGAAAATGAATAACAAATAAGCTATTTGACCAAGATTGACAGACGCATATCTGGGCCACCATGAAAACAGTAACCTCTGTTGAAAATCACAAGCATCCTTATCAATCACATTTACAAGTATACTGCATCTTCTTAGGTTGATAGAAGGCTATGCACAGACTACATTTAAAAACTGTTTTAAAGGCATCTAAGGATTTTTAAAGAGAAGACAGAACATCTAGCTGGTGAGTGATATGTGGCAACAATTATCTTCTAACCTGTTCTTGCAGATGCAGGTGACTTTTGATATATTTGTTGCTGGAAAATTATTCATAAATTTGATGTTTTTCTTTAAAACAGATGTTCTAAATGCCATCAGGGAAATGACTGACTAAAGTAACCCTATAGTGAATCTCTTTTTAAGGTGAGAGATCCCTGAAGGGGAAAAAAATTACCTTCTTAGCTTATCATTTTTATAAAATGCTACTTCTGTTTATTGAGTTGGCTTAAATGGGGGCATATCTGTATACCATTGTGGGCAAAAATGAAGTAGCCTGGCCTGGCTTTGTGCATCTGAAACTGCAGGGGCTAAAATATACTGTTCAGAACGTTCAGTTCGTTTTCTAGGTATCAGGTAATACATAGCCAACTCTCAATTATCTAGGCTAATGGAGAGGAACAGTGGAATGGCTAATTTAAAACAGCAAATAATCCAGAAATTATTTATGTAGATTTGGAAAGCGATTTTAAATCCAAAATTACCTTTGAGATATGAGTCACTATTCAGGAAAGATTAGAAACTGAGCTTGCATCAGGCATCCTGAGGGCTGAGCAAACCTTTTTTTATGGCCACACCCATGGTATATGTAAATTTCCAGGCCAGAGATTAAATCCAAGCCACAGCTGCAACCTACGCTGCAGCTGCAGCAACGCCAGATCCTTTAACACACTGCCCTGGGCCAGGGATCAAACCTGCACCTCTGCAGCGACCTGAGCCATTGTGGTTGGATTCTTAACACACTGCACCACAGGGGGAATTCCTAAGCAAACTTTCTTTATGGATTCTCGAGGCTTTATTATACCTGCTTTGTGAATAAATGCAATAGAAGGCCTGTATCTATTATGCTCGGCTAGAGACAAAAGTTTAAGAATAGGAAAGGCAAGAAGGGTCCAGGAGGATGAAGCCAAAATGTTTCTTGGAAAATCCCATATTTTCTCATTTGGAAGTGTTCTACTTCATTGAAGGACTGAAGCTCCACTCACAGATGTTCTAATCCACACATTCTAATCCATAGTGAAATCCATGGCTTGAATAACCAGCCAGATTAAGTGGACACTACTGAGAGAAAACTGGAAGCCCAAAATATATATAAGGACTAGAAATAATTGGAAGGAATTTTTCAAAAAAAATTTGCAACATGTTTTCCAGCAAGGATTAAGAAAATGTCAAGCTGTTCAGGGGATTCTTCCCCATTTTGCTTTTTCAAACACAGTCCTATGTTCTTCCATGATATCCTCTAGTTTTATAACTGCATGTAAAGAAGTTACTGACTTGAGATATATAGGAGAAATAAATACCACCATCAAGAACTCACTGTTTACCTAGGTTTCTCTCATACTGCCAGTTCTGCTTACTCTCATAAGGCAGAATAGAATAAACCAAAAGAAAATTGCCTCCTGGGCACTTAGAGTCCATGCCCAGTTTCCATGGCGTTGAGTAGGTATTCACATCCATTTAAAGCATAGGAAGAACTTCAAAATTTTCTGGCCCCAAGACTTCTACTCTTTTGATTTACCATAAAAGATTGCATTCCCAGTGCTAGGGCCAGCAGGAATTGGCCCAACATGAGCAACCTGATTTTGCTCAGGTAGGTGAGCTGTTCTACCCCCATAGACTTTCACTTCTGTGGCTAACGTTTTGCTTATTGCCCTGTAACAAACACCTATTCTGGGCTCTGATGAGTATAGCACTGGGCATCTTAACTTAGCATTTGTCTCTATATAAAAATTATTTTGTGAGTTCTGACATCCGCCATATGTCCAACCTTGGAAAAAATTACATTTTTGCCTGTAGGGTTGCCTTTAATAAAAACAGGGCTAGAGGTGTGAGGAGGTGTTTATAAATAGAAATTTTTGTAAAACATAAAAGTTCTTGGTTTCTGAAAAGCTAAGAATCTGTCTGACCAAAGCTTCAGCTGCTCATATTTTTATTAGCAATATATTTTAATAACGACTTATAAAAATGCTATTGTCCCCCCCAAAAAAAAATCCTTTCATATTTTTTTAAAGCTAGGGAAAACTATCATCATTTTATCTAGAAAATGTCTTTTTTCTCCCACTCCCTTTTTGTCCTGTCAAGGAATCTTTGCCTTACAGATGAAAGATACATAAATTATACATCACTGCCCTGCTTTGTGAAAATTGTGAGAAAGATGGTTTGAACTGCTTGTTTTTATTATTTCACTAATAAAAAAAAACCAAAGAGAATCAAGATAGACTGTTGAGGTCTTTTAAGCAACTTTTTTCTTCAAACCATGGAAGAGATGTTTATAAAATGAGAATAGAATTAGACTTGCTGCCTGACCGCAATGGATGGGCTCAAACGCTGAGTTTACTGAGTTCAAATGATGTGCAATTAATTTATTCCATTTATTCCACTGTGAACTAGTGTTTGAATGGGGACTCTGATAGAAGCAGCAGTGAAACAGCATAAAAATTAATCTAAAATATGTGGAATTTCTTCCAATTCTGGGTTGTTATGAATGAGTAATAAGGAAGACAAAAGAAAAAAAATCAAGTAGTAAGAAATTCAAAGGCAAACAGTAAAAATTTCATTAGAAAATTATATGAAAAGAGATAACATAATATTTCTAAGATTAGCAAACTGCCCTCCTTCCTCTGTGAAGCCTTCTTGGAATGTTTCAAACTATAGTAATCTTGTGAACAAGATGTAAACAATGTGAACAATGATAAGATAATGAATTGAGATGATTTTGGAAAATCAAGGATATACCAGAACCTGTAGAACAATCTTTTAGTATACATTTACTGTTGTGTGTAATTGATTTTGATAAGTTTGGTTCCCCAGGGAAAGAGACCATGCTTTCTACTTTTATAATTCTCATAGTACCAAGCTTATAATAGTTCCTCAGTAAATACTGTTGATTGAATATCTTCATGGCCTAATGGGCTAATTTTATATGCATGAGTATGATCCTTTGGAAGCAGTGTTCAATGATCTAGAATATTTCCAGAATAAGAAGTCCCTTCTCTTTTTTGCAACATAAGGGCAACAGTTAGATTCAAACTGGTATTATGAAAGACTGCTTTGCCAAGCAACAAATCCTGGGCCAAAATGGCTTTAACAAATTTTGCTTTTCTATCATTACTCAGCATTCTAGCCCCCTTGAAAGGGAAGTTTAAGCTCTGTATATTATAAACTCTGATGAGTATGTATTATCTGCATTTAAAGAACAAACCCAGGGTTTCCTATATTTGTTACTTCATAATGTAATGACTAGAGATGCATTAACTGTAGGCATGAGAGGATGGGGTGTGGGCTGGGGGTGGGGAGCAATAGGTGCAGTTAAAGAGACAGCACATGTAGGTTTGCTGACATAGCTCTCCGCTTTACCGAATTCCTAACAATGCAAATTAGGCAGGTCTATTAAAAATTTTATCTATTCTCTATGCTTGATATGTAATCTCATTAATCTTGACAAAGGTCAAGAAACTGAAAGTAAATCAGTACATACAGTGGTATGCCTCAATTTCCTTCATTTATAATTAAGATTCTCCACTACTGCATTTTAAACTCTCATTTTGTCAACTCTAAGTCTATGCAAGGAATGAGGAATGAGCAATTCCTTAATAAAGCCAAATATTTAGATTCACAGTAGTACAATATCTAAGAGGAAGTGTGCAGGATACTTGGAGTAGGTGCTGTACAGATTAAAGGGCCAATGGATATAATGATTTAAAGAAAAGGTCATGTGATTTTTCTTTTCAGATTTGGTTCCTCATCTACTTCTAATTTTCAATGTTAAAAGACATAGGAGAGTATAAGAAATTACTTGGTGGCAGTGATGGTTTGGGGTGGGAATAGGTGGGTGTTACAGCAGATAATTGATGAGATGAGGATGCTGGGATGCAGAAATGGTGCTAAGTGGGACACTTTGCCACTTAGGGGCTGGATAAGGCAATTACATAATCCTCTTTACTACCACCACCATAATTTGCTCACTCTACTAACCCCACCCTTAGCATTTCCGGTGTCCTTTCACAGGCCCACCTTTCCTTCCACTCTCCCTTTAGCACTATTCAACTGATCCCCAGGAGTTTCTAAGGGCTGTATGCTCTGCTGGAGAATTAGTGGCATCAAGGGCCTGACTTTATGAAAAGTTGCCATAGTATTAGTCAGCTATGAGTATCAAGCAGAAGACTTGTCTTTTGTAACGTGAAGTAAAAGTCTTTCATCTGAATTCCAGTTCTCTAACAGCACAGACTTAAGAGAATTCAAGGATGGAGACTCCCTGGAAGACAAACTCATTGTTTTAACTGTCACGTATTCAAAATGATCCCTTATGAGATATGCACCATTCTAGAAAGTGTTCAGAATCAAATATAATTATGATTACCTCTCATAAGAAGGCTCGATAATCAGGACCTCATCAGGAAAAAAAGTTACACTGAGATAGGAGACCATTTTATTAAATACCAGAATAAAATGTCTTTGACAAGTAGTGTTTCAGTTTTTTTAATCTAAAAACTCTAGGAAGATTCTTAATTTAAAGATTTTAAAAAATACATAGACTCGGAGTTCCCGTTGTGGCACAGTGGTTAACGAATCTGACTAGGAACCATGAGGTTGCGGGTTCGATCCCTGGCCTCGCTCAGTGGGTTAAGGATCCGGCGTTGCCGTGAGCTGCGGTGTGGGTTGCAGACACGGCTCAGATCTGGTGTTGCTGTAGCTATGGTGTAGGCCGGCGGCTGTAGCTCCGATTTGACCTCTAGCCTGGGACTCTCCACATGCCGTGGGTGCAGCCCTAAAAAGCAAAAAAAAAAAAAAAAAAAAAAAAAAAAAAAAAAAAAAAAAAAAAAAAAAAAAAAAAAAAAAAAATACATAGACTCACATCATATAGAATGTGTATCTATATTATATGATATTGAAGGACAGATTCCATACAGAACTCATTTATTCATTTTACAACTACTCATTGAGTATGTATGCAAATAGTGTAGAGACAACAAAGATGGGTTCCTATTCTGTGTAAGATAGACATATAAATAGAATTTAGTCTCCCTGAAAGTAGGGATTTTTGGTCTGCTTTGTTCATTGTTGTATCCCCAATATCTAAAACAAGGGCCAGCAATCTTTTCCTTTTAAAGTGCCAGAGAGTAAATATTTAAGGTTTCAATGGCCACATATGGTCTCTATTGCATATTCTTCATTCTAGTCCTGCAAGTTGGATATGTCCCACTAAATATAACTTGCCAAACTTGGTCTAGATCATTGCCCAGCACTAGGAAGAACATATTGAGTGTTTGTTTAAAAAAATAATGAATGAATGCATTCAATGGAAAACTGATAAGCAATGGAGAAATAACAAAGATAGCATGGTTGATCCCCTCTATGAGCTAATGGATAAGGGAGGGAGACAACGGGACAGATGTATATATAGAACTAATGAGAGTTTGAGTGAGGAGACTCAGAGGAGCAAAATTGGAATGAACAAGGAATGTACATTTGAACTGATCTTAGACAGGACTTTTTTAATGAAAAAGAGTTCAAATGAGTTCTAGGTAGTAAGAGTTCCTCCAATGACTTGAATTAGGGAGGAAATTTTGGAACTCACAGATGAATATATAAAGTTATTTCTGTACCTCTTGGAATGTATAAACCAAGAGTTATGGCACATGCTGAATTTACAACTGTATTTCCTTCTAGTTCACCATTGTAAAAAAAAAAAAAAAAAAAAGGGGGCCAGTGGATATCCAGAAACATTATGCTGAAATCTTTTTTTTGGATGAGGGTGATGAATTCAATGGTCTACTTTTTGTATCATCCACTGCTACAAGGTGAACAAAGCCTCAGAGTCAAGACAAATCTTGCCAGGTTGGCTGTTAACTATAATCAAAGGAGTACATTCCACAAAAGGAGAGACAATTAGCAGATATACAGAGTCACACCAACTCAACAATCCATCTTATCATCTTAGAGTATGATAAGTAGGACAGACAGTGAAAGTAGGACAGACAGTGACAAACCAGACACCTTGTTAGTGAAATTGAACATTGATATTTATATACAAATTGACATTTTCAATTTTTTAGTACAGGTATGGAGTTGGCGTTAAACTGCTGTTCATTTAGATTATAACAGATGCCAGAGATATTTTTTAATTCTCACAACTTCCTGAAAAGATAAGTTTGAATGTTTTAGGACTGATGAGTTCCAAACAAAACAAAACAAAAAAGCCCTACCTCATTTGCTGCATTATGCTTCAGTGATCGCTATGGCAGAATTGACCTTTCTTTATTAAGTACTGCATATGTTCATTCTTTATATGGCATCCAAATGATTCAAAAGGTGGTGAGGCTGTTGGCTCCATAACTGCACACTCCAGAATGCTTGTTTACACAAAGGAGGTCAGTCTGTTCTTATTTTCCCTCAACTCAGGGCTAATATGCACCATCTAGGATGCCTGTAATCCTACTCAAATGGTTCCATGCATGCAGTTGTCTTTGTTAGCATTGCTTCTGAGTCTCGAGTTTTTCTCCCTAAATTACATGATGATCAATGCCCTTTCACTGGTTATTTCTCCCTATTGAAAGTCACCGTTGTCAGCAACATGGCCTAACATGACTAGAGTCATACCCTATAATGATGATGATTTCAAGGCAGACAGGACACAGAAAAGAAAAGGCAGCATCAGCTACACAAGAGGAGGCCTGCTCTGCAATGTAGGCATCACAGTCTCTTTAACTGCACAACATAACTAGGACTTTTACATACATAACTGGACATGCTTATGCCTATTATCATGTTTGAACTGTTAGTGTTGACCATTTTGTCCCTGATCCTCTAGAATTCCAATTAGGAAAGACAATATATGAAAAGAGTGTCCTGGCATTTGACTAAGTGAACCACATTTCTGACCTAAGTTTATTACAGCCCCATGATCCATTTTACACCATGTTAGTGTGTCTATTAGTGATTCACTCTTAAGAGACCCACATGACAATCTGATTTAGCTTGTGAGGAAAGACTGTGGCAATTTCAGACTCATCCTTTGGGAACACTAATCCCTAAAAAACTTCAAATTAGTATATACATATTTTTCTATTAGTCTATCTTTTGAGAATTCAACAGAAATGCAGTGAATTTGGATTTCTCTTCTCTATTTTACCTGACATCACTTCTGACACAGAAACTGACGAAGTAATTGTCAATTAGGTAGACTGTGGTCATTGTGCACGTGAAAAAAATAGTAAGGGCAGGACCTGCTTCACAAAAGCAGATCTAGGGAGCAGTGACTTATTTGTCACAGACATGGATGCTAGAAAATGGAGCCAGGATGTTTGCCTGACAGCTGACTTACATATAAGTACATCTGAGAGCCAACAAAAACATTCTAATCTTCCTTTATTACCACAGCAAAAGACTTGTGAGGTAGCAGAAGGTAAAATAACCTGTTTTCACGCCATGCACTTTCGAAGCATCATTGGAATGAGATGGGCAACAACTTGGCAGGGCAGGCTCACATTTCATCGGAAAAGGAGCAAGAGGATTCCCTGGTGGCTTAGCGGTTAAGGTTTTGGGGTTGTCACTGCTGTGGCGCAGGCTTGATCCTGGCCCTGAAACTTCCACATGCTGCAGGTACGGCCAAAGGAAAAAAGAAAAGAAAATGAGCAAGAAAAGTAAGACATTAAAAAAAAAAAAAAACCTAAGAAAGGAAACATCTGGAAGGACAAGTAGCACAATGTCGGATCATTCTCATTCCAGTAAAATTTCTACTCTGTGGCTTAGCTATGTTATAAAGTGCTGTGGTGAACTTATGACAATTTTATAGATAATTAGCAGAGATATTATCATAAACATAGTCCCCATTTTCTGAGACTTTGAATATAAAATACGGTTAACAATGAAAGTAGGCTGAACATAACAGAAATATTTTTTTGGATGGTTCAAAAGGTACTTGGGGGCATTGCACTGCCTCAGGGTCATCATTACGCACATCAGTCACCACTACTCGGCAACATGTCATGGGTCTAATTTTATGCATTCAATTTGCTTCAACATTTTTCGTTTTCAAAATAAATAGAGTCAGCTCTGTTAGGTACATTTTGCCATGTTTTCCCATAAAAAACAAGTGCTAATAGATAATTATTTCTTCTTTTCTTTTTGATTTTTTCTTTTTGTTCTTGCCATTGGGTTTCTCTGAATTTTCTCTCTGGTCTGTATTTACTCCCTCCTTCTTTTCTAATGAGTTTTTCGCCCTGTCTTCCAATTTCTTTACTGACCTCATGAGCATTCTATCCAGGGCTTTCATTTTTCCAAAGACTACTTGTGCCATTCTTTTTGCCATTAAAGTCAAGGGGAGGATGGGGGAGAGATCTTAAAGCAAAAGGTTTGTGTTTGTCTTCTCAGCAAAGACTGGAGTGAGAATCAAAAGTGCCAAGTCCTAGTCCCCACTGTCATGAATTACCGTTTGACCCGGAATAAATTACTTACTTCACCCTCTCTGGGCCTAGTTTTCCTCTTCTGAGAAATGACAGATTTGGACCAGGTGATCTCTAAGAGCAATTCTGGCTCTATAATCCCCCATCTACAATTTTGTCAGCAATCACAGAGGATGACAGTTATACAAAGCTGTTCAAATACTGTGAGTAGATTTGTCCAAAATATGTCAGTTCATTATGAATTCCTTTGCTGTTGGCCCTTTGGAGGGTTTCTTCTCAGTGTATAGTTTCTGAGGAAAGAAACCACCTCTTACTCCTCTCAGGGTCCCCAGCACTTAAAACAGTGCAAGGTACTTGGTAGCAGCTAATAAAATATTCCTTCTACTTTGTGTTTCCTCACCTCACAGCATTTTCTGTCCATAAACTTTATAAGTTATTTTTAAGCTTTATATCATAAAAGTTTATCTTAAATGATAAAGTTTAACTTAAACTATTCAATGTCTATGGTGTTTGCCTACTTAACTACCAATAATATCCCATTTTGGAATATAATGTTTTCTCATAAAATTGCAGGACCGATGGGAACAACACTATTTTCAGAAAGAGACCAGACTGACTCATAAGGGAATCGATGTTCACCTCCTAAATAATTCACTAAAATATACTACAAGGACTCTGCACTGGTGTATGCTACTTGTGTTATGAGAATTTCTGTTCCTACTTGAGATTGTGACTTTCAGAGTGAAAGGCTTAAATTGAAAAGATGTGACTTCTGGAAACATGTTTGAAAAAGAAGCTACAGAAAAAATTAAAAATTTTTAATACTATGTTTCTGTTGCTCAGATTCCATAAGTAAGCCTAAAGTGGTATAATAAAAATTGCTGTCACAGCTTAGACTTACCATCAATAATAGATTTTAGCGAGGGAACTCTATTAAGAGAAGTTCTCAGATTCATACAGTGATCTTACAAAAATAGGAAAGGAATGTCTGTAGAGCAGTCAGAGGTCTCAAATTAAAATGCTGGAATTTCTTTGGACCACTCTGTATAAAAAGTATGCTTTCTTTACATCTTAAATTTTACATTTATAACATTTAACGATGATTAATCGTAAAGGACACATGTAAGACTATAATGCAGCTAAATGATGCATTTGTAATTCATGTGAAACAACATAATTAGTTCTCCAAGGGTTCATCAATATATTATTCTACTAAATAGAATACTTGAAAGTCCCACTTGAGTTTTAAATGCAATATGAAGCCTTTATTTTAAGCATGGCTTCCTCTGTGTAATATTCTCATAATTATTTTCCAGCAAGGAGAAATATTAGGTTGATTATTTTTATTCTAGCTGTTTGCCCCTCATGCTGCGAAGAAAGCAACTTTGTGAATTCATTTATTTCAATACAAAATTGACATATTTTGGGAGCTATGTTTAAAATAAGAAAAAGAAGAAAAGATCTATGTTCAAAAATCTTATGAGGTGAAAATCTGAACTAAAATAATTATTTTAAAAGCCTGCATTTTTTAAAAGCCAGAAAGTATTTCTATCCCCTCTCCCCAAAAACTATCACGACTTTATATGAACAAGTAGAAGTCAGCTTTAAGTACAAAATTTGATTCATGGAAATAAATTACCATCTTTATATAGGAAACATTGTGCTAAGAAGAAAAAAAAAAAGGCCATCTTCTTCATTTGATACATGTCTCTGAGTATAAAACAAATGCCTTAACACAAACTTTCCTTTTAAGAATAATACATGTTGGTTAAACTGTTAGGTATGAGTTAATGCTAGTCATACTGCTTATATATCTCAAGAGAGTTCTGCTTTTTCTTGAAACTGCTGTCTGCTAATTGTCTCCAGAAACTCTAAAATTTGAAAGATACATAGGGCTTCTGAAAAGAAGCTGGATGAGGTCATTCAATGTCTTTTCCTTCTTAAACTTCCAGGTAATGTGATTTTCAGCCACTGTTTTCAGTTTGTTTAGAAAATCCACAACCCCAAAGAATTGTGTTTGTCTTCGTCCAGTGGCCTGTCAATGTGCCTTGATATATAGGAGAACCCAAATTAGCAAGCATGGGGAAGCAGTTGCTTAAATATTGCCAAAGGAACTGATGAGATTTCTATTCCTGATGCTGGATTTGGGGAGGGGGTTTGGTGGGGGAGTGTCTGCTAAATTAGTTTCAGACAACAGCAGCCTGCAGCATTTCTTGCACATGAGCTGTTTTCTTTATCCAGGCATGGAAAATAGAAGATTAGAATAAAAACTAAAAGAAAGGAAGGAGTATAAGAGTGGATGCAAGGAGACCTGACATATGTATAGGACTGGGAAGGGAAGATTGAAGAACACATGTCCCAGGATCTCTAGAAGGCACCTACAAAGACTAAGACTTAACCTCACCACCAAAGGACCAGTGCAAGGTCAGTTAAGTAAGTCACTTGGAGGGAATTATGCTAAGTGAAATAAGTCAGACAAAGACAAATACTATATGATCTCATTTATATGTGGAACCTTAAAAATGCAGCAAACTGACTGTAACAAAAAAGAAGTAGACTCACAGATAAACAGAACAAACTAGTGGCTACCAGTGAGAAGAGGGAAGGGGGGAGGGGCTTGATAGGATGGAGGATTAAGAGGTACAAATATTAGGTATAAAAAAGGCTATAAGGATATATTGTACACATGGGAAATATAGCCAGTATTGCTATATTGCACACCTGTAACTCATATATTGTATATCAACTATACTTCAATTTTTTTTTGAAAAAAAGTATTTACCTATTTGGAAGTGGGGTTGGAAATTGGGCAGAGAGGAATACAGGTACAAGAAGTAGACTTTTCACCTTACACATTTTCATACTTAATTTTTATATCATGTGAGTCATTATTTTCAAAAATATTGAAGAATTCTGAGATTATTTTAAAAAAGTCACTTTGAAATTACTCAAGACAGTTAACACTTGAACAGCTTGAGATTAATCCAAGTATAACATTTTGTCAGCCTGTGGATTTAAGCAACCATAGACTGTGTACTAGTACAGCTTTTACAAGTGGAAAAATATCTGCTTAGAAGTGGACTCACACAGCTCAAACCCACCCTGTTTAAGGGTCAACTGTACTTCATCCTATTCTGCCCATCAAAATATCAATGAATGGCCGCTGTGGAACCCAAGTGTATTTATAGACATAATTCCTCTAGTTCTCCAATATCTATAACAAATGGTACTGAAATAACAGATGGAAAGGCACTGTGTATAAGAGAGAGATTTCTATCATTAAAGTTAAGCTCATTCTTAGGATATGTAAAGTTCAGGTTCATCAGGCTGGCCCTTCAGGTGTGCTCTAAGCACAATATTGGAGATTTGAATTCCTTCCCCCAGAGCATAACTGAAAGTCTAGTTTGGTCTTAGAAGCCAGAATGCCCCGCTTGTGAAATTCTTCTTATGAAGCATCTAAGGCAGTGACACATATAACCAGGCACTTTGCTATCATCCTAAGCCAGCTTGCTCTGGTTCATAATTTCAAAGGAGTCCCCTTGGGGTTAGGCTTGTGCTAGAGTCCTAAAGTGTGTGGGAGAAGATTAGTTATCTTAGGCTTGAGGTCTCAGAAGGTGAAAGGGCCCCAAGAGACCAAGGTGAAAATCATATTAGCTATTGCAATAAGACTATAATAGCTGTGGAACCCATAAGCAGTACCCAGAGATTCAGCAAGAGAGAGTTCTCAGAGCCCTTTATTTTATCCAACTTTATTTTATCCAGCATTTTTACCCAACCCTTTTTTTGCACAAGATGTATAGCAACATCCGGTAAAACAAATATTCAGTGGAAACAAACTGGGAAATGTAGTCCTAACCAACAGCTCTCTCACATATCATACCTACAAATCTGGAGTAAACATATCCCTGAATGCTGGGGCCATTGCCTGGGAGTGCTTTCCCAGATAACCACCCCACTGGCACAAGAGCAAGTAGAGTTTGGTAAGGACTTTCTTTCATGCCAATCATGTTAATGTGGGACTTTATTAATAGAGCAGAGACTAAAAGATAACCATATTAATTCATAATTATGATCAAAGCTATGTTAGCCTCCTAATAACAAAAAAAGTGTCAACAGCTAGAGATTATTCATTAATGTATCACAACTGTAAGCTTAACTCTCCTTGACCATGCTATTTTAGTCACCTTCCAGACAAAATACAGCACTTGTTGTTGTTGTTTTTGGCCACACCCACAGCATGTAGAAGTTCCTGGGCTGGGGATTGAACCCTTGCCACAGCAGTGACAATGCCAGTTTCTTAACCACTAGGCCACCAGGGAACTCCAGCATTTGTTTTATTAAATGATTCTGCTTCCAGAGATGTAGTTAATGTACAAGTAATAAACACAGAGGTGCTTTAGAAGACAAAAGAAATAACTTAATTAACTATAAGTGGGGACAATAGAAACAGACCTCCCAGATCTATACATGTCATTTAAACCAATATGGGAATGTGCTCTTCCCTCCCCTTGAATCCACCTTCTGATACTTGTCAAATCCCTGACCCAAACCACACCCTAGGCTAGTGTCTGGCCTCCTCTTCACTTGTAGACAGATACCCAGCTGTCTGTTCCCCAGACATTACCTTCTAGACTCCCAGATTTGTAACCTGACCCCTAGCCTTTAGCATTTACTTCACCCTCTGGGTCACTCCTCTGGGACCTTCTCTGGGGGCTCACTTGACCCGTTTTGATCCCATGACAATCTCAGATACATGACAGACACCATGTTTCACCTTTCTAAAATGTATACTTTTTCCTATAACACTTTTGTTACTGGGGTACACCTAATAACCAATGGCATGCTGTGGTTTAATTGACATTATTTCTTTCTTTCTTAAGGGAGCATAAAGTAAGTATATTTCACAACTAATTTCATCTTAGAATCAATGATAAACAGTAAGAGTAAATATTAGTACCTCAAGTCCCTCAATGTGATGGCTCAATATACAAAACATTCTGGTCATGATGCTTCTAGGTTGCACTGGCCTCTTCTGAGGTAACTTAGGGTCCCCTTCTAAAGAGGTACTTTATATATAGGCCACAATGCTTGGTATCAAATGTTCCCAATTGCAGTAGATTAGATAATGGGTAAGTGCCAAAGAAAAATATCCATAGGCTACCTGGAGAGCTCATTCTAGCAGGAACCCTCTGTTTTGAACCATACCTTTCTTTTGTGGAATTGAATGAGACATATGCAGAAAAGGATACAAATGGTAGGCAACAGCAGAAGCTAAGAGAGATATGAAGCAAAAGTGACATGGCAGTAGAAGCCATGAATAAGCAGACACTTGATGTAAAAGAGAGAGAGTATCTTCATTGTTGAGGGGTACAAAGAAGAATTAGATAGACAGAAAACCAAAATGGAGTAACCCAGTTGCCACAACAGTAAAGCACTGAAAGTCGGCAGATTAGTAAGCACAGGTGGAGTTTGGCACAACAGACATCTGTTCCAAAAGGAAGACTACCAGCAGAGTGGTCACTGTGTCACCAGAGCTGCTGTCAGCCTGCCAGAGCTGCTGTTATAAACTGGGACATTCTAGTTTTGAGGAGGCATGGCTGAGCCACCACTGTGTTATTTTTTTCCCCAGGTTTCCTTAATACTCA
Organism: Catagonus wagneri; assembly: GCA_004024745.2. NCBI lineage: Eukaryota > Metazoa > Chordata > Mammalia > Artiodactyla > Tayassuidae > Catagonus > Catagonus wagneri. The sequence goes on along the minus strand of PVHT020000015.1, from coordinate 9,595,032 downwards.
GCCATGCCTCTGTTCCCAACAGTTGAAAAAGCCCTTGATGCAATATTAAACAACTGTGAGAAAGCAAAAGACAAAGTCTAGAGAGAATGAGCCACAGAAAGGAAAAGGAGGTTAACTTAAAAACTTGAGGTGGGGAAGGGCCAGGGCAGAGGTACAGATGATGGGGGGGGGGGGTGGAACAGAGGTACAGGGCCAAATCCATTATAACTTTTCTATCTATTCTTTCTATCTTCGGAAGGAGCCATTAGCATATATTAGTATATATACCAGTTTTTTCTCAGTGATAGTATCTTATTGGGTCCTGGCCAAATCCTAAAATTTGATTCTCATTCTACTCTCCCCCAACCCCACCCCAGCAGTATGCCGCTCACCTCCCTTCCCCAGATCACCTTGGACTGATCAAACTAGGGCTTCTTTCTAGCCAACAGATCTAACAATATTCCCAGGATTATCTGCATGAACTCAGGCCAACATTTATTAGGACATTGTCTTCCTGTCCAACAGACCTTAAATGGGCCCAAGCTCTTCAGATTGAGGACCGAAAGAAACTACAAGTCACAGTTGTGTTTGTCTCTTTATTTTGGAATTTTTTAATCTGAAAAAGTATCACTTTTAAATTTTCATCAATGAAAAAAATTATGAGAATTATTCTAAGAGAAAATTATCAATTAAAAGCTTCTCTTAATTTAGGGTTACAAGGAACTACTTACCCAGGGAAAGTACCAATTTGGAGGAGGGTGTTTAAGAGAACTATTTTCATTCATTGTATTACCTCCTGTGAAGACTGCAAACTAAAACATGGTTATGCTCTCTTTTCTTTTTTAACATTTGAACGAATTTAAGACTTGAAATGGTAGTAATTCAAATCCAATTTGTTACTCTTAATCTTTGTAAAGGTGCAATTCTATTGCTGTCTTTAGTATCTGAATTCTAGCAATAACTTCTGGAATAGTTTCTGCCCCTTAAATTCAATGCTTTTCTTGCACTTCTTTGGTTTTGAAAAGACCAGAGCTTGTTTCATTTGGGTATCTTTGTTGCTTTTTCTATGGTTTGACAATATGGAGTGAGCTGTAATTCTCCTACATTTTGGCTACTTAATAGGCAATGATTTCCTAACACAGCAGAATGACACTCTCCAGGACTGGTCATCACTATGGATATTACGGTGTATGGGAAGGGATAAAATGAAACAGAACAGTCATCTTGTCTCAGATATACATTTATCACCAGGATAAGAAAGAGTTCAAACTGTATACTTAATATGTGACAGCATTCCTTTGAAAACATGCTTTCAAAGACTTTTATCACTTCTCTCTTACCTTTTCATCATCTTGAATACATTTGTGGTCACCTTCTATGATCTCATTTTCCATCAAATTCATTAATAAAACTTAACTGTGGGAATTCTTCTCTCTTATCCTTTAGACTGGTGGCCTATGAGGAGTATTTGGTTTTATATTAGCTTTAAAACGGCCTGCAGGGATCCTGTCAGTTACCTGGCGACCACGCTTACACCCTTTTTCGCTTTGAGGGTGCCAGAGTGGAGGGGGGATTCCAGGCAGCCTTTTGTTATTTAGTCATTCAAAGGGAAATGTGTAGATCAACCTGCATTACATTATATTACTCACTTAAGGAACCAGCCCATTTAAATAACAGTATGTTGTTTCTGAGGCAGGTAAAAAGCTGCTGACCCTGAGCTAGACTAGTATCTGAGTAGGCTAGGCTAAAAAGGTATGTGGATATATATCACTAGAAATGTAAACTCAAGCTCTGCAAGTCATTTCCAGGCAATGCTTAGAATGGCCACAAGTCATGCACCACAAAAAGGTTAGGAAATTTTCCCACAGTCTGGAAAATTTTATAAGCAACATATATACTGTTGCAAAATACATACTGTTTAGGTAACAGATAAACTGTAGGTTGAGTTTGGCTTCTTTTATAGCTCTCTCATTTTCTCTAGCTCTAGAGTCCAAAAAAAACCCAGAGAACACTGGTGCAAGGAAGGACATATTCAAACTACATGTTCCTTTCTTGGTCTAGAGTTATTTCAGAGGATACAGTTTAAGGCAATTAAAACTAGAGCTGTACCGTATGTTCCAATAATTAGTCTTGAAAGCTATTTTCCAGTAGTGAAAGTTACTAGTTTGCTTAAGTTAAACGGTATGTAACATTGCAGCAAAATAATTATCAATTGCCATTTCCATCAACTTTTTGTTTTAAATTACTTAGAGTATCTCGTGTATATCTTCTTTTAGAAAAGAAGCACAAATGAAATGCAGTTTATTTTTCTTGAAAAGAAATGCTGATCTCTATTCAGAGCCTGCTAATAGCATTATTTCTCTTCTTTCTATACATGCAGAGGAAGGGAGGGGAGGGGTATTGAGGGAAGGGAGTGTTATAAAGACCTTTTTGTAGAAGTGTTTTTTGCACCTTCAATTGCCTCATGGCAGGTGCAATGACCACTTTGTGCTCTCTTGAGGACAAAAGTGGCAATTTGTACTTACAAATACATAACTATATCAGTAAAAATGAGGCCATGCTGAAAATCTGCCCCGAGATGTTTAAAGGACACTGAGTTTTGACTCAAATTTACACATAAGTCAATGCCAAATGACAAATTTCAAGCTTCACAAGTTCAGGCATTGATCAGGGAACTGGAGGTTCAAAGCCATAAAGCTGAAAGCTTTTGGACCAAGGAATTTTCTACAAAAGCTGTATAAAAATGCATCAATGAAATTTGGTGACCTCAAGCAAAAATCAGTAAGGATTTGATGAATGAAGTATTCTAATTTCATCTATTCTTTGAACTTCCCTGGAAAATGAGAATGCCATCACTGTCAAAAGTTGATAACTATATTTTCCAAATGGACTTTTAGTCCATTTGGAAAGGCATGAAATAATACCTTACATTTGCGTAGAACTTAACAGTATACAAATGGTTCCCACATATATTACCACATTTCCTTCTCACGTCAAGGCTCCGAAGTAGGGCAAAAATGATTCATCCTCATTTTCTATATAGAAGCACTGGAGGTAAGAGGTCTCTCTCAGATAGCAGAATATTAAGGACTGCATGTTTGTGTCCTCACCAAATTTGGTATGTTGAAGCCTAATGCCCAATGTGATGGTTTTTGGAGGTGGAGCCTTGGAGAGGTAATTAGGTAATAAGGGTGGAACCCTAATAAAAGGGATTACCATCCTTATAAGAAGAAACATTGAGAGAGATGATTTCTTGCTCTGTCTCTGTCAGGCATGTAAAAACACAGTGAGAAGGCTGGCTGTCTATAAGCCAGGAAGTGACCCTTTATCAGACAAGGGATCTTTGGCACCTTGATGTTGGACTTCCCAGCCCCAGGAACTATAAGAAATAAATATTTGTTGTTTAAACCACCAAGCCTATGTTATATTTGTCACAGCAGCCCAAGCTAAGATACAGAGCTAGGATCTTGGCATTAGATATTAAAAAAAAAAAAAAATTCTAGTGATCTTTTCTCTATTCCAGGCTATGAGGATAAAGACTCTTTCTTCCTGTTTAAACATGGTAATATTTGACTATCTTTGGGTGTAAGATGGGTGGGGCTGCTAGTCACACTGTGAATTGCTTTTGGTGTTTACACCATCACATTGACATCCTAAGCAATTTTTTTCCCCTCATTCAATAAGTTCCATACTTTAATGGTTTTTAATTACACATTCATATAGGACTAATGTATCAAACTGGTTGCCCACATACAGTTGAAATTGATAAGGATATTCTACTCTATGAGAGTAAGCATGTGCCATTATTTTAGTCAGATAGTTTTGTTTCCCTACTGGGTAACATGAACTGATGGTGTTATTAATCTTATAAACTCTTTGAGACATGAAAAATACATTAATATAATATTGAGGTAGAACCTCACATTTACTTTAAATGGAGGCAATATGAACGACCCATAGAAAAGAATCTATTTCTACATCATAAAAATTTTTTAAAATCAACAATATGAACTATATATTGGCACTATAATCACCAGCTCCTGTGCTAAGTACTTAATGGTAATTATTGTATTTGATCTGCAGAATAACTCCATGAGGTACATTTGGTAGGTGAGGAAACCGGGTTTTAGAGAGCCTAGGTAATTTGCCTAGGTTCACACAACTAGTAATGGTGAAAAATGGATCAGAATTCAGTTTATCTGATTAAACACCGCTCTTTAACCATTATGTCCCCAATGTTCAAACTTTAGAAGTACACAGAAGAATGACCTAGGGCACTTGTTGAAATGTGATTCTTGTGCACCATATATTGTGAATCAGTAGACTCAGGTAGGGGTCTGAGAATCTAAATTTTAATAAGCTCCCCAGGTAATTCTCATGCTGATTTTTTTTTTAACAGACTTTGAGAAATACCGCCATCCATTATACTGACATAGCTAATATTGCTTCCTCTGTATTAATTTCATGAGTCTTTTTAAAACAAGTCATATATTTGAGGTTGTTTTCCTTTTTCTAAAACGCATAATGCTCACTGTCTCACTGTAATTGAGAAACTTACCAGGAGAACAGAAATTGTGATATGATAAGTGAGTGTATTGATAATTTGCATAACGGCTGTATATGTATGAAACGAGTTTAGTGTGATTCAGTGAGGCCTGGCAACAGGCTCTCTCTGTAGGTTTAAGTAAAGGCATGTAGATAGGGAAGTAGAAGAAGAGGAAAGAAGGGAGAAATGAACATGGAAGTGAAAGAGAGGGCAGAAAAGAGAGAATGGGAACACAGCAAAGAATTGAGCTACTTTTGAACATAAATGACTACATTTCTCTCAAAAGACAAACAGGTTCTCAAATATCATATGAGATCACTAATTTGTGGAATCTAATACAAAATGATACAAAAGAACTTATTCACAAAACAGAAACAGACTCACAGATTCAAGACCAAAGTTATGGTTACCAAAGGGGAAATGAGGGGAGGAGGGATAAATTAGGAGTGTGGGACTGACATATATACACTAACTATATATAAAATAGATAAATAATAAGGACTTACTGTGTAGCACAGGGAAATCTACTCAGTACTGTGTAATAACCTATGTGGGAAAAGAATCTGAAAAAGAATATATATATATATTTATATATATAACTGATGCACTTTGCTGTACACCTGATACTAACACAACTTTGTAAGTCATCTATACTCCAATTAAAAAAAAAAGACAAACAGATTCTGATTAAAATTTGTGTTTTGACAGCCATGTCTTTTATCTGGTTTTTGTTTAGGTCCTTAAATTGATGACAGGGCATACAATTCAATTGGCAGTTGTGATTAAGAGGTCAGGCAGTGAATTCAGTGCTTAAAAAAAAATCTCTCTCAATCTCTTTCTTGTCCCCACTTCAACTGGCACTTCAGTCTCCTAACTTATTCATATCAGCAGGAAGCAATGGCTGCACACTACCCTCCACATACAAATCTAAGGACAAGCTTCATTATTACCTTTTGCTTCATGGAAATAAGTTCAATGACGTTCAGATAATCCAGGCCCATATATAGCTTTTCAGTCTCAATTATTGTTTTTTTTTCTCCTTCTGAACTATTAATCTAGTAATGAAAAGCTTAAAAAATTAAAGGGCTTTTTAGAAAAGGAATCACTTTTGTCCCTATACAAAAGAACAGCAAAAAAGGTACTCTCAAGGACAGAGTCTGTTAAAAATCAGATTATTTCCACCACACTTCCCTATTATTCACCTGTCAGTAAAATATGTCCTCTCATTGTCTCGGTTTGAATGCCTATTTTTATCTGACTGAAGCTATATGGTCATTTTTGTATTTATTACTAAGTTCTTTAGGTTTCCTCCCCATTCTACTCTCCCCACCCCAGAGCATGTTTTTCTGTTCTTAAAAACTGGGCCACATGCCTCTGAGGAGAAAGTAGTGCATTATTTCATTCCCACCTTTTCTTCTTTTTTGGCATCTCTGAGGCCTGCTATGCCCAGAAGTGCTTCCACTCAAGCTGGACCATCAAATCAATTATCACAGCAGTCTGCTTTCTAAATATGAATGGCAATGAATGACAACAGGCAAGGCAAACTTTCAGCTTTGATTTGTCATTGGTAATGTAAATCTTTTTTCTTTTTTTCCCTTGTCCCCTCCTCTCCTTCTTCTCTGTCTCTCTCAATTTCTGCTAGTCTCTCCCTCTCCAACTCTCCCTCTCTCATTTATGTTAGAGAGGGTCCAGTCTTTTGGCCAAATTTCTTCCCTGCACCCTGCCTGCCCCTGCTGTCTGCAGCTGCATTGTATCAAATCTTCAAATAAAAGCTTCACCTTTTTGAGTCAAAGTCACAAGAGAAAAATGGTACTGGGAGCCATTATTGCTATAAAATCTCTTCCTTCTAACCTCTGAGCCTCTGAAGAAGCACAACAATGTTGCATCCTAATTCATTTGGGCTGTTTAAAATTCTTGCCTGCTGCAGTGTTTGAAGCTCCAATTGTTTTGTGCTTAATGTTGCTCATTTCATATCAAGTTCTTGGTTATGTGAAATACTTTAATTTTTAAAACGTTATTATATCCTAGCTGTTTAAAAAGATTGAGGATGCCATAAAGAGAGAGACTGGTTTAAGCAAACTCTAACTAGCTTTCTTAATGCTGTATGTGATCATTAATCCATCACTTTGGTGGGGAGGTCTGCAATTTCTAGTATACTATAGTGCTTTCATTTCTTTTCTGGAACTGGAAGCAATTCTTTTCATTGGCCAATGATGCCACACTTTTACCAATTATATTATAAATACTGCTTTTAAAAATGAGTGCAAAGCAATAACATAACTTGAAAATAATAGGCAAGAGAATGAATCACGCCCACCGCTGTTAACCCGAAATTCTGTGCCAGAGCCTTAGAATACAGATTGTCTTGATTTTGTCAAATAATGATGAATTGTGTAAGGCTATGCCTAGGACCAGTTAACTATTGAACTAAGTTGTTGATTCTGTCATCATTAGTCCACCATAATAGAAAAATACTTATCACAACCTATTTTATGACATGCATACACTGCTCTTTGTGTATCACAGGTACAGGACAGGGATATAAGAGGGTGAGTTATAATTCCTATCCTCTAGGAACAATCTGATTGAGGAGATAGGTTACACACAGATTTTTTTTTTAATTATAACAAAGTGCTAAGTGCCAAGGCAATTACATAGAAAGCACAAATTATGTAATTGTGGAAAGCAGATTATTTCAAAATAGGGTGGTTGATGGTGCCTTAAGATGAGATCTGAACTACACCTAGTGGAAGCATAAATGAGGTTTTCATAGGTAGAGAATAAGACAGAGGTTATTCCAAATGGGCAAGTAAATATCTTAAATTCATTTATTCACTGTTCATTCTTTGAAAAAAATATTTTTGAGCTCAAAGATCTTTAGCATCTAACTGTGTAGTTAACTAAAATAGACAAAACCTGCATAAAGTTGAAAAAGGTATATCAATAAACAAATGAGAACTTGAAGGCATAGTCTTTCTGTTGCTTACCCCCGGGTTTGTCGGTATGAAATCCTGGGTCAAAGGTGGCTTTCCAGGGACCAGTAATAGCTATAACAAATAGGATTCTAATTCAGGCTGATCAGGCTTTTTAGAAGATAGTTCCTTTATCTTTTAAGGAATTGTGAGTTGCTCCAAAAGAGATCTTAATGGTCAATTTCCATCCAGATTTATAATAATGTGCTAGGCTGGGGGTGGATGTCTTAGAGTGACCTGTCCAGTCTGGAGCCGCCGTATCCCTTGGGGACTCTTAGCAGAGTAGTGTCCAAACTTTCTGCATTAGTTGTCTAGGGCTATTGTAATGAATTACCTACAACTGAGTGGCTTAAAACAACAGAAACGTATTCTTTTATGGCTCTGGAGGGTAGAAGTATGAAATAAGGTACTGGCAGGGATGGTGCTTTCTGAAGGTTCTGAGGGAGAATCTGTTCCAGAACTCTCTCCTAGCTTCTGCTGGTTGCCATCTATCCTTGGCATCGGTCCAATCTCTGCTCCCATTATCACATGGCTTCTCCCCACGGGTCTCTGTATGTATCCCTGTGTTTCTACACGGCCTTCTTATAAGCATTTAGGGCTCACCCTAACTTGGTACAATCTCATCTTAACTTTCTTACATCTGCAAAGACCCTATTTTCAAATAAAATCATGTTCACAGGCACCGGGGGTTAGGACATCAAAATATCTTTTCTTTTCCCCCAGTGGGCGGTTGGGGGGGCTGATGCAATTCAATTCAATATGTAATGCTATCCCAATGATTCATTTAGCACATTTTTTTCTTTTGAAACTTGCAAGCTCATATGACATCTCCACCTGATAAATAACCTGACTTTCAATTAAAATGGAATGTCTAATTTCTAAACTAGTTTAGCACATATTAGAGCTGTCTTCAAAATCTATTCTCTACTTCAAATAGCGGGAGCAAGGTAGTGAACTCAATGTTACATTAGGCCCTGTGGGGAGATAAAAAATGATAAAAAAAAAAAAAAATTGGCTCCTACTCCCATATAGTTTACAGCCTTGAGGTTTCACTGCATGGAATGTTCGCAATGTAAGGGATCATAAAGATCACCTATTCTAAAACACTCATTTTATAGATGAGGCCTTTGAGGCCCAGAGAGGTTAACTAACTTGCCCAGGGCTCGCAAAGTTAGTTAGGGAAATAGAACATGCAAAAGAAACAAATGAAGGGCACAAACTTAAACTCCTTAATGGCTATTATTTTGCTTTCATACATGTGAAGTTATACACAAATGATGATGTGCTATGGAGAGATTAGGTTGAAGCTTAGCAGAGAGCAAATCTAAAGTAGATGCAAAGGCTCTCCCTCCTCTCCTATGCCCTGATCTCTGAAGTCTCCCAGAAAACAAAACGATTCCCTGACCTTCCTGGTGGCACAGGTGTAGCTCAAGTTTCAGCTGTCTGGGGAAGCAACACCTTTCCAGGAGAAAGGGAAGACACGCTTTCATGGCTATGCTGTTCTGCCTGGTGTAATTTTCTGATGAGCGCAAACTAATTGGGGAAAATTAGTCCCCCAAGGAGGGTAGAAGCTGGAAGGAAGGACCTAGGAATTATAGATCCACTACAGATAAAAGAACCGTGATACGTGTTTCACTCTTTGCTATCTCAAAAAGGAAATATGCAGTATTACTGATTCTGGAAGGGAAAAAAAAAAAAGGTGCAAGCAAATACAACCAACTGCTGGAATGCCTGCAAGTCACTCTGTAAGTCAAAGCTCTTCTTTCCTTTCTCCTTTTACTGAAAAAAATTATATTTAAAAAATGACTACCAGAAATGAAATTAAAAATAACCAGTTGTTAAAGAACAGTGAGGTCCCATGGTATTCTTATTCCAGCCTAACTGAGAATTTAACAAACTAAGAAAAAAAATCAAGAAAAAAAAAGAAAATTATAGGAAGGAAGCAAGGATTTGCTTATCTTGCTATTTTTTAACAAGCATTAAATTATCAAATGAGCCTACTTTCTCTGAATTAATGGGACTAGCATTTAATCTGACTTGCCTAATACAGGGACAAGCTTGATTCTTGTCCATAAAATGTACAGGATTTAAAATTAAAGTAGAAAAGCACCACTTTCCAAACCTACTATTTTGGGATGTATTGAAAAATTAACTATGTTTCCACTAATTTATTCAATAGTTCATTCAAAATATTCTTTACATAATTACATTTCTTAGAGCTAACTCTAAGAACTGCAATTTCAAATTAGGTGATTTCAAGTATACCTATATGCCTAGATGTGAATTAACACAAATTTTAGCATCATCAACTTGAAAACAGAGCTGCAGAGAAACCAAATAATGTGTTATAGATTAACATAAACAAATTTACATAATCAGAGATTCAGAGACAGTAGAATGTCACATTTTCTTTGAGATTTAAAAAAAAGAATAAAATCGCACAAATAATCTGTGGTAATTACCATCTCCATGAGAGTATAACTGTGGAATACAATTTTTGGCTTTACTAACAACAAGTATTATGACTGAATGCTGTAAGTGTATACGCACGTCATGCTTCTTTGGGAGTAGTCACACAGTTGTGACAATACCAAAAGCTTAATTCTCATGAAATTTTTCTCCTTATTAGAAAGTTACAATGCTTGCTAACTTTGGAAAACCCCACAAATGAGTAACTAACTAAAAAAGTCATTCTTCCACTTATCACGGACTTCTTGGAAAGCTGAGTTTTTGTCATTTATGATGTAGCTGAGATGTGGAGCTTTTTAGTATTTTTTCATTAGACTCTTCATGAAGATCAGTAATTGGAAAAGTACCCATTACCTAGGCATTAAATCTAAATTCTATTAACAGTCCCTACATGTTACTTCACTGGTCAAACATACACACAGAAATCAATGCAAGATTTCAGTAAGATATTTACATGAAAATACAATTCCACATGCTAGTTGGAATGGAAATGTACTTCAATTTGTAATTATTTAATTCACCTTCTGAACACTATAGAGATGATTCACTTGCATATCTTTTTCTTTCTAACATAATGGATTATTTAATCTGAAAAGGATATATGTTTTTAAAAGTACTACTCATTCAATTAAAAAATTAATTCTACAGCCCAGGTTTTATTGAAGTCATATCTCATAGTACAAGTTCTGTACAAAAGCACTTTTTAAGCCCTTAAATACTGGTTGAATTTCAGAATTTCCATCCTCAAACGGAGCAGACATACAATTTAATTAAGATTAGGCAAGATGCAGACATGGACACAATGGTGACAGAAAGGAACTTGAGCTTTGGGAGTTTACATCATTGTTATTTCCTCTCTGTCACAAGCCCCAGTAGAACGTGGCCACTTTATGCAGATCTTTGGCTCTAGGGAATGGCTACATGTAAACTTATACCTTCACTATACTAATGTGTAAAACCACTACTCCTGTTAACTCTGTGTGCAAAGTACAGCTACATTTTTTAACCAAATCAAAACACCATAGTAAATTACAAGTGTATAGTTCATGACTTAAACCAAAATCTGACCATGCTTTTCGCAGTCTCTACGTTAATGTGCTGTGACTTACCTCTAAACAGACTGAAATCAATGAGAAAATGTGGACATTGCACTTAGAATGACAGATTTAGATGACAGGAAATTTCTCTTAAGTTTGAATATACTGGGTTCTACCGACACAAAGTAAAGCTGCAATTGAGCTGAATTTTACATGTAATATGGTACATGTAGGTGAATTTCTAATGTCTTCCTGAAGACTCATGTACAGTGCCTTTTTTTTTAATGGGTCATGTTATTCACTTTGAAATACTAATGCTGTTTTGTGACCAGTTCAGGAAGCCCTATAACTTTTCCCTAAATTACTGAGAGATGCAGCTTGACAACTGTATTTATTTAGCTAGCGTGATAATTAGAATCTAAAAGTTTCATTTCAAAATGCCCTATCACCTATATAGCTCTGACAATAAGCCATTTTCTTGGCAAAGAACTGATTGATGGTTCATCCTTAACATGCTTGAAGAAACACATTAATAAGATAACCCATGCCTTTTTTCACTCTTTAATATCTACAGATGATCTCTATTTCAGATGACTCTAAGCAGCTAAACATGAATAAAAAAGAACACCTTTCTGCCTCATTAAGGCAATTGCTCAAGCTGTCATTAGCATTACCTCTCTGAAAATGCAGTACAGGATGCAGTAGGCCTTGTCCGCTGCAGAAACTAATGGCACACAGCTACCTTTTGACAGCAGGACTAAATTTACATACTTTACATATTCAGTGAGTAAAGAATAATTTACATTAATCAAATAGGTTATGTTTGGGGGATTTCTCCCTCCTCCATTTGAAATATACCTATACACCTCGTAGGCCTCATCACCCATGACTGCTTACTAAAGGAATTAATTGTGCCAAAGCAAAAGGGGCCTTTTCTCCTTATTTAACCCTCCCCATTATCTATAGCACAGTGGTAAATTGTGCCTTAGAAGGTAAATAGCCAGTCGGGCCTGAAAAGATGGGATGCTGTGGTTTTCGTCCTCAGACCTGCTAGGCCGAAGACCCGTCAGATAACACCCAAGCCAGGATTATGCTTTGAAAAGCTGACAAACCACAGATTCTTTATCCCTAAGTCAAACCTGCTGGGTTTAAACTCTGAACGTTAATGATTTCATGTTTAATTAAAAGAACTAGATGAAACCAAACATGGTGGGGGCTGAGGCAAAGGAGAATTAGGGAGTTGTTGGGGATGAGGAGATTTCATTTTCACAAATCAAATTTCTCATTTCTAATAAAGCAAAGTTTACAGAGAGAGGCAATCCAGGAATCACTGAGCTGCACAATACTAGAGGTTATCTGGTCTATCTGAGAATGATAATCATCTACCCTGCTCTTAAGAATCTCCATAGGAAGAGGTTCTGCCTGTGTTGAGGTTTCAAACTGCTAGGGACACTACGTAAGTTTACCAGACATGGAGAAAATAAAAAGTGTTACACTTCATCAAATAATAGACAAGAATGATCTGTGCTCCAAAGATTGCTTTTATGATTATTTTTTAAAATTTCAGGTAAGATAACGTAACTACCAGTCCTTGAGAGTGCCTTGTTTCAAAATGGAATACTCATAAGATAACTGAATTATTTAACCAATAAGTACTCGCTAGCAATCTATTCCAGTACTTGGCAAACTTTCTCCATAAAGGGCCAGGTAGGAAGTGTTTTAGGATTTGTGGGCCATAGGATCTCTGTCACAAATGCTCAACTCTGCTGTAGCAGCCCTAAAGCAGCCATAGACAACACATAAATGAATGAACATGGCTAAAAAACTTTATTTATGGAAAGTTGAATTTCACATAATTTTCATGTCACAAAGAATTCTTGTGATTGTTTCCAACAATTTAAAATGTAAAAATCATTTGGGGCCAGATTTGGCCTGTAGTCCAAGGTTTGTCATATCCTGGTCTAGTCTATAATTAAATCATTACGTAGGTGAGAGCAAATAGTGTAAAACATGGCTACTTTTCATAATGGTTGGAGAACCAAGGATAAAAATATTGAAAGACTGGCAAATAATACAATAAAGGAATAAAGCATATGGAACTGTCCACAGGGGCTAAAAGAATGGGGGTATGGGGGATACAACGATGTGATAGCTAGAGCAGTCAGGGAGGACTCATGTATCAACTAATTGTACTGGGAAGAACTAGTTGGATTAATGTAGATGGAGAAAAGAAGAAAAGATAACTCCAGGTGAGAGAAAGATCATGAATGAAAACAGAGAAAGGTGAATTAGCAGGATGCACTGGTGGAAAAGTAGGAGAAAGGCCTGTCTAAGCAGCATCAGTTGGAGAAATTCATTCATTCATTCAATAGATAACTATTGATTATATCTGTGTCAAGTTTTTATGCTAACTACTAAAGATACTGTGATGAAAAAGACACAGTTCCTGCCCTCCAATTGTTTGCAGTCTTATTAAATGCACAAATAAGAAGTTACAATACTGGATAGGATAGGGGGTAGAATAATTAAATTGAAGAGTAAAGGCTATCTTAACTGTGACAATTTAAAAAAATTATGTCAATTCTCAACATCCCATTCATTCACATTTAAGTTAGAGATTTGTGATTTAAACCGTAAAGGGAATCCAAATGCAAAATAAAAATCTCTCTGTGACCTACCCAAGGCCCGGTCACATTTATCTGCCTTTCCTAGAAAAGTGGCAAAAATCACATAAACTTCCTATGAGTAATTTCCAGGGACCCTTTGAAAATTATAATTTTAAAAGGGATTATGATTTTATTGGCTCAATTCACTTGAACTGGACATTGTGTCATTGGCCCTAGTGACAGAAGTCTTTTCAGCAGTCAGGTAAATTACTGTGGAGAAGCCTGAAGTGTTTTTTCCTCAGAGATCTTTAAGAAAAGGATTTATATCTACCTGTATGAGATGGCTCAGGATCAATAACACCTCTAGAGCACAGCATGAATTTTCAGCTCCTATGATTTGAAAATTCTTAAAAGTATTCCAGTGCATATTTCCACACAAAAATCACTCATTCTTTAAAAATGTAGTGATGTTATTAGTCTTATGTGAGGTCAGAACTAAAAATTCAGCTACAAGTGTTCCTAGGAGTATGACCGAAGAAAATCTGAGTGATCTCATAAATCTTTTTGCATGAGCCCCCAAGTGAAAGGCTACATTGCAAGGAAAATAACAGAGCATGCGGTTTAGAATTGGACCCACTGGCGTTCAGATGCTGATTCAACTGCTCACTAGCTGTGACCTTGGCCAAGCTCCTTAACTTCTATAATCCCCCATTCCTTCTCCTATAAACTTGGGAAAATAAAAGCTAACATTCAGGAATGGTGTGAAGATGGAGTGAGATGGTTACTTAATGCAGTGCCTTGGCAGAAAAAAAAAAAGAGAAAGACAGACTGGGTTGAATGAACAATAGCTTGTTTTGCCACTTGATTATCTTTATAAGTTATGTTGTACAATCATGCCATCTTGTTTAAAACAAACTCTTAGGCCATTTATGTTGCTGATCTTGGATTAGCCCTTGTTGTGCAAGGATGACTTACCATTGCAGAAAAGAAGAAATAAACAGAAAAATTCTTTGAAATGTGCAAAAAAAAAAAAAAAAGTTAAGTGTTAGACAGCCCCCAGAACACTGAGTACAACAAAATTATGAACAGTTCATTTATAATATTGGCTCAGGATAAAAATTAAATTATAGATTTTAGACATAAATCACATTTTTATTTCATTGGGTACTATGTAGTTCATGATGAATATGTTACACAATAAAGGAATGAACTGGTTATTGCCAGCATTCCATCCCAAGCTACATTCTTGCTTCTTTCTTTTGAAAGTAGTAAGCTAATGAATAGATGCTATTTTCTATGATACGGATGTCCTTCACTATTAGAATCTATTGAATTCAGCAATGAATACATATTCATGAATGTGTACTGTTCGCAAAACAGGGATTTAGACAGTCTACTCCATTAAACATAAGTTTATTTTTCTTCCAGGTGTCAGCCAGGGAATCAATATTTTGGTCAGTGGCCTTTTCATGATGTTTGTCCTAATGGAAATAAAATCAACTTATGTTTAATGGAATAGATTTTCTAAATCGCCATTCTGAGAAGAGTATTGTTTCAGGAAGAAGTAATTAATTCCAAATATTAGAATTAAAACACAGATTCATAAATATAACTCTAGTGTAATTCGAGGCTGATTAAAACAAGGGTTAAACAAAAACTATATAATTTGCATTTTATTATATATTCACATTATATCGATGGTGCTAATAATTAGAGCCTGCATGTCATCATCTACTTGTCATTCTCTTAGTTGAATTGTTTATTTTGCTAATGCTACCAGGGTTTCTTGCATCTTTGATGAGGTCAACTGTGTTACCCATCAGTCTGTTTGAGTTACAACAGGTGCACAGAACAGATTACCTTTGTGTTGATCTAGTGATCAAAATTTCTGATCACCTAAATGGCTAATAAATATTACCTAATGCATTAGTGTTAAATAAAATGTGCACATAAAACCTAATAAACTGCATATTAAAACTGCATATTCTTGGTTTCCTTTACCAGTAATAATTCATTATTTTTTAAAAAGTGCTTTGAAATATTCTATTCATGCTCAATGAATAGTTACACCAAAGTCAAACTTAAATAACCTAGCCTTGCTAAATATAAAACAATATACACTTGACAGTATGGAAGAAAGATAATAAATAATTTTGGTAAATTTAGTGAGGGATGGGGAATGGGGTGGTAAGAGCCATATATATGCTAGATTCACACAGTAGTTTTTGCTTTGGGTGTTCAATTGAGCATCTGAGCAGCTCCTACGTTTTTGTCCCATGGTAAGATACTGGGGCTAATGGATATGACATGAGTTCCTATCTCCTTACAGTCTTGTGTGCTTTGAGAACCACTAGATTCTATTCACTCCAGGTGACGATGATGATTACAAAGAGGACAGCAGCAGCCATGCTCATAAATGACCATGGCCAGAGGCTGACATTTGGAACATGATATTGGCCGAACATTCTACTTCCTGGTGTGGTCAGTGTGACAGTGGTAGGGATAAAATGTGGAAAACTCCTAAGTGGGAAATTTTTGCTTCTATTTTTTTTTTTTTTTAAAGTATTCCCCTGCCAGCATGGTCTGATTGACAGCTCCTACAGACTGACCTAATGAACCTTCAGCCTGGGAGCCTTCACACATTCCCTGATAAGCAGTGAACTCAAGTTTCACTGTAGTCATCATCTCCTAAACCCCAGTGATTTGACTAAAGTGGCATGGCCTCCAAATACCACCGCAAACAGTTACTGAAGGCCAATCCCAGCAGGAATGTTGTCAGACTGATTTTTCAGCATTTATAGTCCCTCTGCAAATCAGCTCAAATCACACTGTTCCAGGTTAGATGAAGCAACTAATTGTGTACCCCCATAGAAAATATATGGTCCCTACTAGAATTTTCCAAAGGGGTAAATTACAGTATATGAAAACACCAGACAGATACAAGGAAATATGCAAATGATCTGCTTATTCTGCCTGTAGACTGTGAACTATTTTAAAATTCAAGTTTTTTTTTAAAGCAACCATTTTTCTTATAGCTATTTTACTTCTCGTTTTCTTTCTTAGCCATTAGAGCAGCTTATAAATGTAAAACAGGAAAGATGAGACATAAGGCCAGGACAGGAATGAGTCAGGACTGTGAATAACACACAAAAAAACATCCTGTACAAAGAGATTCCCCGGGTCACATTTAGAAGGATTCTACACTGTATATCTTAGGTCTTAAAGCATACATCCGCAAGTGTGCAAACCAGTATACTAGTCTAGTAGACAGAAGGAAGACAGTGCATTAGTTTCAAATCTTTGTGTAACAACAACAAAAAGGAATTTGTCTACTAGTAGTTTTCTAGAAATAACAAGTGACCTACCTTGGAATTAAATGAGGATTAGAGTATGGAAACTCTGATTAACATTTCAAACTTCTGAAACCACTTTTATGTTGGACTTTTCTTATCAGTTATTCCTTTTCTTTTTCTTTTGCTGCACGCATGGCATATGGAAGTTCCCAGGCTAGGGGTCTAATCCGAGCTACAGCTGCTGGCCTAGACCACAGCCACAGCAATGCCAGATCGGAGCCGTGTCTGCAACCTATACCACAGCTTATGACAATGTGGAATCCTTAACCCACCGAGCAAGGCCAGGGATTGAACCCGCAACCTCATGGTTCCTAGTCAGATTCATTTCCGCTGTGTCACAATGGGAACTCCTTATCAGTTATTCTTAAATTAAGGAAATTTATTGCTCTAAATCTTAGATAAAGTGTGTGTTCATGAGATTATACTACTTAGAATTCTAATTTTAGCTTTAAAATTGTCTTTTTTTCTCTTAGAAATCAGAATGACTAATCTACAAAGACGCATTTGAAGAAATGAGAGAAATGAAGATATTTGAATCTACAGTAAAAGAGAAATATATATATATACATAGCACTTTTCTCAAATCACTTTGTACATACAGCATATTGAACCCAGTGATTTTGAACTTGTCAGCAGATATACATTACAAACATACCCCCTCCACATACACATTCAAGCTACATAGCTATTGTGATAAGAGAGTGTCTAAACACCAACACGAAACCATGTAGATCTTTTTTGCTGAACTTTGACTATCCCCTCTAAGGCTTCTGCCTGTGCTGGCAGTACTAACTTTACATAACTATGGCAAAACAGTAACAACATACAAAGGTTTATTACACTGGCTGGTTCAGGAAGAGATTCATGGCAAAGTGCTCTTTTCCTTCTTCTAAAAGCTCTAAGTTCATCTACTTTGTTTCCCATGTGTACAAACCACTTCAATCTATATTTTTTTTTCTATGTGGACATGAGAAAAGCATACTGATGACGGGTCAATGTAGCTGAAGTAAATGGAAGACAGAATTATTTTTCTTTTTAACACTTCTCTAAAGGAGTCCAACCAAATTATTTTTTAAATCTCATAATTGGCTAACTACAGATTGAACTGGGCATTTGTATTTTGTATGCTTCCTTATAATTTTGATACTATAAGTCATAGGAATGATTTTTTTAAATAATCCACATGTGTTGGTAAATGAGATCTATCGTCATCAATGTAGTTGCTTTGGGAATTACAGAATCAAGCAATGACTGTGTGAAACATTTGTGAAGTGCCTCTTTGGGATATATTTAGTCAGCCTCACATTCTTTTGAATAGTCTCAGTGACAGCAAATCTTTGATCTTTTGTAGTACATTTGAGTTTTAGAAAACAGATGAGTATTTCAGAGCCAGACAGAATAAATAAGATGGGTAATTAAGCCATGTAATACTAATGTCAGGTTAAAAACTAGTTGAAACTCTAAAAAAATGACACTGAATTTCTTCTTTAGTTCAAATCATGGCACTTTGAAGAACATTTATTGAGATAAACAAGTACTTGTTGGTTTAATAATAAAAGCAATACATTCATTAAAATATAATAAATGTACAAATGAGTGTGTGTGTGTGCATGCACGTATGTGCGTGGCAAAATTCTAAAGCTAGATAGCATCATTCATTTTACAGTTAAGGAAATGGAGGCCCAGCACTTTATATTCTAGTAAAGTACCCAATATATAGTAAAGGGCTTATTAAATCGTAAAATATTATCTATGTAGCCAAAACTATGATCTATGGAGAAATACATGATATGTTTGAAAAGGGCATTAGTGCTAGGGTTATGGGTATAGCAAACATCAGACCATTCGCTGGCCTTCCTTCTCTTCTTTCTCGGAGAATCTGTTTTTCCAAACAGTCCTTGCAAGAGGCAGCGATCCTATACATGTGGTCTTATCCCTTCCTGACTGAATGTACACAGGTTGGAAACCTGACCCAAGGGGAACAAGTTCATAAGCTAGGCTGGGCCAGTTGGATTCTGTCACAAGAATTTGCACTCAGAGAGACAGACACTGGAGGAGAGGGTCATGCCATATCACAGCTATGGTGGTCACAGTCAATAGAAACTAATGAAGAAAAAGAGGAGAGAGAGATGAGTGAGACCACAGAAGGACAGAGAAAGCAACTTACATTTCTAACTTGCCAGTTTGGGTTCTAGTCCAAAGCACACTATAGTCTAATGGTTGTTTCCTGCCATTGAGTGTCCAAAAGGTCACCTATCATATCCCTGAATAAATCCCCCTTAGCTCAAGCTACCTGAGTAGATTTCTATGCCTGATAACTAAGTGAGCCCAAGACAAGGTGTTATTGGGCTGCTATTCCCTCTCTTAGCTTTTTAATAAAACAATTAGAAAAAAAATAATTTTTAAACTGTTCAGGGAAGGGCTGAATGCCATTAAGAAAAATTAAGTGGGAGTTCCCATCGTGGCTCAGTGGAAACGAATCTTAATAGCATCTATGAGGATGCAGGTTCGATCCCTGGCCTTGCTTAGTGGGTTAAGGATCTGGCGTTGCCATGAGCTGTGGTGTAGATTGCAGACGCGGCTTGGATCCTGTGTTGCTGTGGCTGTGGTGTAGGCCAGCGGCTACAGTTCTGATTTGACCCGTAGCCTGGGAACCTCCATATGCCATGGGCACAGCCCTAAAAAGATCGAAAATAAATAAATAAATTCCCACCAAGTCATTCACATAGTGGCAAGTCAAGGACGGACTAGTAACCAGATCTCTTAATTCAGGACATAACACCTCCCACTAGAGTATGCTGGTTTAGAGCACAGACCCTGGAGCTACATGACCTTGGAAATGGTACTTAACCTTTCCTTGCCTCAGTTCTCTCCTCTGTAAAAGGGGGTATAATAATAGCACTTAACTTATCCAATAGGACTGTTTTGAAAATTAACTTAGTTATCACATGGCACAAGTAGTGATGACTGACTGAACCTGGATAGAAACCTGACTTAAATGGCAGCCATCCTAGGCTCTGGTGCAGAAAATGCAGGAGGGGACCAGTGCACCAGGTACCATTCCTTACACAGGAATGTGGAATAGGGACCCGGGAATCTTTGTTGTGGGGTAAAAGGGGGCAGTTAGACAGGGGTAAGCAAAATCTCCCTCCAAACTCAGGATAAGCAAAATATCTCACCCCTCGCCGCACTCCCCCTACCCTCCGCAACACACACACACACACACACACACACACACACACACACACGCCCATGAACTTGTGCTGTGGAGAACCTGAGAGCTGTCTTGAATACAGAACAAAGATCCAGGTACTTAGGTCTAGACATACATTTCCTGTCCTCAATTCCCTTGAACCTCTCTGTATCTCTTCAATAAATACTCAGTTCCAATAGCTTTTTGTTCCTTGCAATCAAGAGACATAACTGAGTAAAATGCTTAATACTATCTTACCCTTTAGTGTGAACATTAAAAGTAATGACATATACACGGCATAGGCCCATACGCTTCCCATGTCAAACATATTTTTCTAGTATTTTCACAGTTTTCCAGCTTCATCAATACAATACTCCCATTTCTCTCTTTCTGGGTAAAAGTGCTTTATCACCATCTTATCACCAGGAACTAAATGGCACAGGTCTTAAGAATGAGTAATTAATTATTCTATATCCATTTAGAGTCATTGGATTGATTCATTTTGTTTAACATGATAGATAATAGTTTAAGCCTACATTCTCCCAATTAAAATGTGAAAATGTTCCTTACTGAGGTCCTTTACGCTTAGAAGGCTAACCAAACTCTAGAGCATGTTCTATAATTAGCATCCTGAAAATAATTTTTAAAACAGCAAAACAGCAACCCGAGCAAAAACAAGAAGAAAAACAAGACTACTGCAAATTGTAAACAACTTCAGATGATTTATAGGGAAAGAATTCTACAAAGCTTCCTTAATGTCAGGATATAAACAGTTTTTAGTGCTATTTAGTTAAATGATAATTATAAAACTCATTGAGCTGAATGAGAATTAGGATTGTCAGACAAATGCTTGTAAGGGGTTAATTAATTCATATGAACCGCACAGCTCAGCTGAAAATGGGCTCATTATTCTAAACCACCAACTTTGTTTCTTAGTAATGTCCTCCTTTCTCCATCAGACTCACCCTATTACACCCCCACCCCCCGTAGCAAATGTCAGGAGACAGAAATATTTAAAAAGGAATGTGAGCTAAAGGCATTTAACAAGGGTACATCGGGGGTACAAAGATGTCTGCTGGAACACTGAAATGGAAAGATCATTTATTAGTACACCATGGTTCATAACATCCCAAAGGGTTCAATATTTTCATTACGCGCACAAACAGACCCCCCCCCCCTTTTCAAATGCCTCATTACAGCTGAGCCTGGAGCTTTTTGCTTAAAAAGCTTTCCTCTGAAATTATTAATAATTTGAAGTTCCCTACAGGCCAAGAGTATTATTACAGTCAAAATGCATCAATATGTATATATACTTATATACTCTCTTTTATGCTATTTTAAATAACAAAGTATTTAGTGGGAACAGTAAAGAATTTATAAACTATATACAGAAAAGCCTTGAGGAAGATGGCAATATCCCAGGCTCTAAGGAAACGGCTCTTGAAGCTTATTAGGTGGGTGTAGGAGACTGTAATAGGATTATGAATTTTGGTTTAGCCTGTCCATCATTTCAAAATCCCCATAACTAAAGGGAATATCTTCATAGGGGTCTGAGTTTAATATCGAAGCTGCTTTATTTAATTCTTCCTATTTTATAATGCTGAGTGCTAATTAGTTCCATCCACTTTCTTCAGGCTTGTCAATAAGGCAACTTGGAAGCCAAGAACCTGCTGAATTATGGATTAACCAGTTCTGTAACAGTGTGTTCAAGCAACCTAGTTAGCGACTCCCAAGCATAATGTTATTATGGGCACAGGAGAGCATAAAATACGTTTTTGTTGTCTTCTGCTAAAAAGCGTAAAAATAACTCCCTAGAAGTAAACTGTTTATTCTGGATGTGTTAATGAACAATTTGGATACGTAAACTAAAATAAATAACATTTGCTTTCATGTGTGTCCAACATAGCCTATTAAAATCACAACACCCACAATATCTGCTACAGAAAACGACAAACTAGTCTTAAAATTTTCTTGAACATACAAACAAACTGTAAAGGCAGAAAGGATTGAGAGAGTGAACCTGGCTAGGATGAGTTCCCTCATTTACCTTCATTTTGAATGAAACTACATCCTAACCTCCCTGATCCTTCCCGTCATTTGCTCACTTTGGCAAATCCAATCGACTCCTTTCTTTTGCAGCTGGACTCTACAATCAGTCCCTTAGGATAATAAATTCTGGTGTAAGAAGGGATGTTAAGAGATAAACGGGTGTAGCTCTCTCATTTTACAAGGAAATTAACTGATATCCAAAGGTCAAGTGACCAATTTAAGGGTCATATAAACTAGGTGATTGTAGAGTTGAAAAATGAACCCAAGTCTCCCAATTCCCTGTTCAATGCTCTTTCACTTCTACTTACCCTCATAACACTTACACTCTACCATGTTCCAACTTGCTGGCCTCATTAGACTGCTCAGCTACACCTCCAATAATCCATGATCCCCTCTCCCTAGACATTCATTTCCTTAGCCTCCAGAAATTGAGCTATGAATGAGTACAGACAAAACTCAACTTAGCTGTGTCTACTGTGTGCTCCCTGGATTAGTCCCCAGGTGTGTCCAAACTCCCCTTGGGTCCACAGGCTTATAATTTACCTTCTTTTCCTCATTCCTAAAGGATGATCTTGATTTCTTGCTTGTCTGAATGAGTCTGTCTCCCAAGAGCTGTGCCATCTGCCATTGCCTAGACATCACTTACTTTCTCTCCTGTCCATCTTCATGGTAGAAACAGCTCTTCTTCCTCTTGCCTCCTAAAGGTTAGTGCTCCTATGTTTATTCCCTTCCCCCTGAGCACTGTCTATCTCTCTCTCTTAACTGCTGCCATTTCTTTAAAACCAAACTAATAAAGATAATTGATAATAATGAATGATGCAGTAATAACAACTAGCTCGTATACACAAAGTGTTTATTACATAACTAGGTACCATTTTAGGTACTTTGCAAGTATTCATTCATTTTATTATTAATATTTAGTATTAATCCTCACAATAACCTATGAGGTAGGTATTACTACTATGCTTGTTTTATAAATAAGGAAATTGAAATACAGGAAGTTATGTAACTTGCCTGAGATCCACAACTATGAAGTTGCAATATCAGGATTTGAACCCAGACATCTTAAGCTCCAGATTCTGTGCTTCTAATCATCACACTACCTCTTTAATATGTATCTCATCTATTCCATCACTTATATTATCTCTGTTACATTGGGCAACTTACTGAGCTTCTCAGAGAGTAAGTTTCCTTATATGTAAAATGAGAATAATATTGCTAATCCCGTAGGGTTAATGAGGATTAAGTGAACCAGAGAATATATATAATCCACCATGCCTGGCATATATGAAGTAGTCAGTAAATAACAGTTAATTTTTTTTTTCTTTTTAGGGCTGCACTTGCAGCATACGGAAGTTCCCAGGCTAGGGGTTGAATTGGAGCTGCAGCTGCCAGCCTACACCACAGCCACAGCAACACCAGATCCGAGCTGCATTTGCAACCTATGCCGCAAGTTGTGGCAACACCAGCAAGGCCAGGGATTGAACCTGCATCCTCATGGATACTAGCTGGGTTTTTAACCCTCTGAGCCACATTGGGAACTCCAACAGTTAATTTAACAATGAAGACGTTAATAATAATAATAACCCAGCTTCTGGCATAATTCTCCCGGAGGAAGACAAGCTTTATTATGTGTTTATGAAATGCTTACCGAGGACTATTTTAAGCACTTGACCAGTGTTCCTTCATTTCTCAAAATAACCAAGAAATGACTCCTATTATCATTTCCATGCTATACATGAGCAAAATGAGACAAGGAGACAATTAACTTCTCCAAGGTCACAAAGCTAGTAAGGGGCAGAAGCAGTATAACTCCAGAGTCTATGCTAGACAGACTCTTAACATAATAGTTTGTTATAGGAGGGCAAATGTGAGATACCCATGTCTGGGTGATTAGCATAGACACATACAGTAAGTGTACAAAGATATCATCTAGTGTAGTTACCCAAACTTGTCAACTCAGGAGAATTATCTGGTGATTAAAAAAAAAAGAACAGAATAATGGACCCGATTCCATACCTACTAAGTCAGACTCTTGGAATGGAGATGAGTGGAAATAATAATAGAGTAGTAAATCAGATTCACTTAGGGGAGTTCCCGTCATGGTGCAGAGGATAACGAATCCGACTAGGGACCATGAGGTTGAGGGTTCGATCCCTGGCCTTGCTCAGTGGGTTAACGATCCAGTGTTGCCGTGAGCTGTGGTGTAGGTCACAGACGCGGCTCAGCTCTGGTGTTGCTGTCGCTGTGGCGTAGGCCAGCAGCTGTAACTCCGATTCGACCCCTAGCCTGGGAACCTCCATGTGCCATGGGTGTGGCCTAAAAAATATAAATTGAATCACTTAGGATGGTTTTTCAAAATCCCCATGCCTAGAGCCCATCCCTGGAGACTCTGGTTCAGCATATCCATGGTGGTCCCAAACCTCGCTTGTTATCTGTGGGGATGCTAGGAAGTCAGGAAAATTATTTTGAAAACTGGGAAAATAAAAGGAAAGAATAAAGCATTTATCCTATCTTCTCTGTATGAGCTATACCTCAGTGCAACCGAATAGATGATAAGGGGACATTTTTCTTAATAGAACTATTCCAATTAATAAAAAAGAGGGAATGATAGAATATCACTCTTTTGAATCAACGGATCTAGGTAATAATTACCATTGGCCGCCAATATAATAAGAGACAACCAGCCATCATGTACTTCATTATAAAATAACACACCAACGACTATAAGGATTTCTTATCAAAATATGGAAACTGAATCTGATCAAGCTTTTATATCTAAGTTTATAGGAAATGCATGGAGTGGGGTGGGGGGCAGGCAAAGATACATGTAAATACATCACTGGAATGCAGTAAGCCAAATACAAACTCTATCAGACAAATGACATACAACAATAGGTCACTGTGTAAGTTACTTCAACAATAACAACAGAAAATTTGAATTAAAAGAGAGAGAGAGAGAGAGAGAGAGAGAGATGGAGAGGTATAGTAGCTAGCCTCTGAAACAACCACTCAATTATCTTCACCCTTTGGTGTTTATGTGCTGGTGTATTTATCTCCCACATTGTTTATGAGTTGGTCCATGCTACTAATAGAACATATGACAGAAGTGCCGTTATGTCATTTCCTAGGCTAGGACATAGAAGGTACTGCGGATTCCTCTTTGCTCTCTCTCTTAGATCACTTGCTCTTGGGGAAGCCAGCTGCCATGTTGTGAAGAGACTCAAGATATCCTACAGAGAGGCCTACATGGTAAAGACATGCGCTTAAAAGCAGATTCTCCAGCCTCAGTCAAGCCCACAGACTACTAGAGCCCCGGTGAACATCCTGCCGGCCACTTCAAGAGAAAGAATGAGATAGAATCACTCAGCTAGGCTGCTCTAAATTTTAATATCTAGGATTTGCTTGAAAATATCCCGGGGGGGAGTATAGACAGGACAAGACTGACTAGGAACTTATCATTGTTGAAGCTGGGTGCTGAATTCATTATATTATTCTATTTTGCAAATATTTTGAACATTTACAAATAAGGGGGGGAACCAGATAGCCGCCATTGCTTCCCACATCAGATGAAGCAATTCCAACTAAACCACCCAATTCAGAGGGGCAGTTTCCCAATAGCCATATAAGGTTTACTGATGGGTTGCAGTATGTGCAAATCCATATATACAGATGAAGGAGGCAAGAGCAGTGACATGAGCACAATGTGGGCCTCGGGAAGGGGGACTAAAGGAAACTGACGGAACTTGGAAGGTTAGGTAATCTACTAAGATTGATGGGTGTGAGCTTTGGTTTGCAGGATAGGGGAGAGGACAGCAAACCTGGACAACTCACCAAGGCATGTGACTCAGTGAAATTAATGAATAAGGAGATTGCTAAGCAGGAATGTAGACTCTATTAATGTTACTAGCATACTGCATACATAAAAGATGGAGATAATATTTGAGATTATTCCACAAGGGCGATGAATTCATTTTTAGTATATTTTTGTTCTGTTGTTATTGTTTGATTTTTATTTTGAGAGGAGAGGAATGGGTAGCAACTGTGCTTCAGCTGTGATATGACTAGCAAGGAAACAGGATTCAAAATACTGTATTCTTTATGTTGTATATGTTTTCCTCCAGAAACTTTCCAAATAGCTTGAATAATTTATGGTGATTATAATATTTTGCAATAATTTGTAAATATGTAATTACTTCCTCTCTTACTTTGTGAAAGTTTAAAAAAGCAAGGGTCAACCAGCAAAGGCAACATCAAAAGGAAAAAAAACCCTCACATTTGAGATAAAAAGATATATTTTAACATCTAACTTGGTCATTTACAAACAAATAAAGACAATCACTCAAACATTTGTTTCCATGGCCATCTGAGAATAATGCATCAATAAATAGCTATGGACACTTAGAAGAAGAAGCTTAGATAGAATAATACTGCATAATTTAATAGGATAAATAGTTGCAGAGCGATTTCACTTTTAAAATAGAAAAACGTAAAATGAAATCTCAGCTATCCAGAAACTTCAGAGAATGAGTTGGTCTGGATAGGTGAGGGTTTATACATTTTAAATCGCAACATTTTCTGTCTTAGCTATTCTGTACAGAAATGTTTTTTTTTGTTTGTTTTTGCTTTTGTCTTTTTGCCTTATCTAGGGCCACACCCGTGGCATATGGAAGTTCCCAGGCTAGGGGTCTAACAGGAGCTGTAGCTGCCGGCCTACCCACAGCCACAGCAACGCGGGATCCGAGCCGCGTCTGCAACCTACACCACAGCTCACGGCAACGCCGGATCCTTAACCCACTGAGCAAGGCCAGGGATCGAACCCGCAACCTCATGGTTCCTAGTCGGATTCGTTAACCACTGAGCCACGACGGGAACTCCTATACAGAAATGTTTGGAAGATGTATTATACACTTTGCTGCCTTCACAGAGGGAATCTACTAAAAATACATCTTTGCTGATTCCCATAATTATCATGAACATCAGATACTATGCTGTGTTCTAAATCCACTGAGGTCCTCAGGGCATGCTTGAGGTGTGTCTGTTGGTTTCTTTAAAGACACCAGAACAACTCTGTCTTTAAAGTTCTTTTTCATCCTAAAAATTCCTGTTTAAATTATTTTATTTATTCTAATGATAAAATCAGCACATGGTTATGAAAGAATATTTTGAAAAGTAGAAAGTAAAAATCACCCATAACATGACATAGCCACAAAGCCTGTTAATATTTGGACATATTTCATTGCGATTTTTTAAAGAAACTATATACATATATTTGACTTAGCCAAGATCAATTATAACCAGTTTTGTATCCTGTGCTTTTGCTTTGCAATATGTTAACCTGCTGTGAGAATAAGTTAATCTCCTCCACTGGAGTCAGCATATTAGCTATCATTTCTTATTGCCGCCAGTGGGTCTTAACATATCTGGCCCTCTCTCAGTCCTACTATGCTATTTCTCAATTGTTGATGGGTGAAAAAACAACAACAACAACAACAGAAAACCCAATTTGATAGAAGTGTTTTTAGCAGAAGAATAAATAGATTTGAGTGAGGGACTGGGAAGATGCTCTTCAGATGAAAGGCCATGTGCTGCTGTTTAGAGACTTGCTCTCATTCCTTTTGCCTATTCAGAGATACTTTTGTCTTTGCTTACTTCCAGGCTTATGGTCATATTTCGAAGAGATAGATGGCATTTCCATGTAGGCATGATCGTTGGAATAGCTGAATTTCAGAGAAGTGAGGTGTTACTGTACTGCAATGCCAATGAACACCATAAATCGAATGCATGAGTCTGACCTAGCATCTTTCCAGTACATGTCTACGCAGACAAGAAAGGACCCCACTCCAATTCATTCTTGGTGATTAAGCAGCAAAAATCTACATTATCTTTCTTAAGAAGAACAAATTGCTTACATATCTGTGTTCCTACACTACCATGTATCTGCTTCAATATTAAAGCACGCTGTATTACACTAGGTGGAAACAAATAAAATTAACATTTTTGTAGATCAAAAATTGACAGTTTCATATGGCTGAATTTAATGCTTAATTTCATGTGTCTCTCTTTTCCACACTACCCTTGGTGGAAGGTTCATTTTTGTGCCCTAAAGTTCCGGCTATAATAGATTACTAAAAATATTTCTTTAAAGAATGTAAAACATAGGTAGATTGATCTAGATTTGGATATTTATATCTATCTATCTATCTATCTATCTATCTATCTATCTATCTAAAATCAGCAATTACAGATTTTATGCTCTGACTTGACCCAGATGAATGATACTTTGTACCTGGCAGGTAATAAAGAATTCTTATTTCACTTCATTTACTTTTTTTTTTTTAAAGATAATATAGTGGATCAACTTTCTTCTCCCCTCTAATTGTACCTTTTTAGGTCTCTTGCCTGGAGTTGTTCTCATAAACCTTTATTTTCTCCCCAGCTTTACTAAGATATAATTGACCTATAACATGTTGTAAACTTCAGGTGTACAACCCAATGATTTGATATCCATATGTACTGTGAAATGATTCATCCTCACATAGTTACCATTTTCTTGTTGTTGACAACATTTAGGATTTACTCCCTTAGCAACTTTCAGGCATACAATACACTATTGTTAACTACAGTCATCATGCTGTACATTAGATCCCCAGAACTTACTTCAGTTTCTAACTGAAAGATTATACTCTTTGACCAACATCTCATTTCCCACACTCCCTAGCCCCTGGCAACATTAATCTATACTTTATTTCTATGAGTTTGTCTTTTTAATATTCCACATACAAGTGAGATCATACAGTACTTGTCTTTCTCTGTCTGACTTATTTCACTTAGCATAATGCCCTCCATTTTGTCTGTAGTTTTATTCAAGTCCACTATTTCCTTATTGATTTTCTGTCTAGATGATGTATCCAATGTTGAAAATGGGTATTGAAGTTCCCTAACATTACTGTATTGCTGTCTATTTCTCCCTTTAGTTGTTAATATTTGCTTTAAATATTTAGGTGCCTCAAATATCGGTGCATACTTTTCATAACTATTAAATCATCTTGATGAACTGACCCTGTTGTCACTATATAGTAACCTTCTTTGTCTCTTGTGTCTGATTTTGACTGAAGATCTATTTTATCTGATATAGCTATAGCTATTCTGGCTATCTTTCAGTTAGCTCTTATTTGCATAGAATATTTTTTTCCATTCCTTTACTTCCAGCCTATGTGTGTCCTTAAAGCTCAATTGAGTTCTTAGGTAGCATATTATTTGAGATATACACATGCACACACATGCACACACACACTTTTATCAATGTAGCCACTCTGTGTCTTATGATTGTAAAATTTAATCCATTTATGTTTAAAGTAATTATTGCTAAATAAGGACTTATTATTGCCATTTTATTCACTGTTTTCTGACTGATTTTTAGTTCCTTTATCCCTCTCTTGATATCTTCCTTTAAGATTTATTTTTTACAGTGGTGTGTTTTAATTCCTTTATCTGCTGTGTATCTATTATAGGTAGTTACTATGAGGCTTATACAAAACATAGATTTAATAGCCTATTTTAAACTGGTAACGACTTACCTTTAATTGCATTACAAAAGCTCTCTACTTCTACTCCCCCACATTTTATGCTATTGATGTCACATTTTACATCTTTTTATATTGTGCATTCATGAACAAAGTATTATAGCTGTAGTTATTTTTAATACTAAACTTCTCATTTTGTTCATGCATTGTTTTGCTGTTTTGTTTACAACGTTATCTATATTCTCTTGAATTTCATCAAATTTATTTCAAATAATTATTCTGAATTCCTTGTCAGGGAATACATAGATCTCCCATTTCTTTGAGGTCAGTTACTGGACCTTTAATTAGTTTCCCTTGGTAATGTCATATTTATTTGTCTGATTCTTCATGATGCCTATAGCCTTGCATTGGAGTTTCTACATTTGAAGGAGTAAACACATCTTCCAGTCTTTACAGCCTAGTTTCAGCAGTTAAATACTTCCCCTGGTGGTTCTCCAGGCTACTGTGATTATGTTTGGAGTTGCAATCCTGATGTGTTGGAGATGGGTCACAAGGCTATTGTTGGGTCTGCAGTTGGCAGGCTTGTTGCTGGCATCAGTGGGTGTAGATCCTGTCTGATCCCTGGGTGGATGGGATGGCCTCTAGGATCTTGTTCAGGAGGGTAGTTCTGGAACAAGGGTCGGCTTCAGTATCCACAACTGGGTCCTCAGACAATGTGTCTGTTACTAGGTGCATGGATAAGTGTGGCTCTCACTAGGTCCTTGGGACCTAGGTTCCTTTTGGGTCATAGGGTGGGTCCCTAGGCAGGAAGAACTGGCCATGGACTGGTGTTGAGAATTGATAAAACCAAGTCACAGGGCAATTTCTGGGTCTCCTGCCAGGATTGAGGTCTGCAGACCTGCCTCTGGAGGCTTAGATGGGTATCTCCTGCCAGGACTCTGGGTCAGCTGGACTGCTCCCTAACCCTACAGGAAGGGACTGGAGCTAGGTACAGTGTGATTTCAAGGTCTCAAGAGGTTCAGGCAGAAGTATCTCTAACTCAGTTCCTAGACTGGCAGGACTGCTTACGAGCCACAGCTACGAAAGATTAGAGTCTGGTAACAGGGATGTTTTACAGTTTCCAGCTGGACCAAGTTTGGCAGCCTTACCTCCAGGGGCTTCAGGATCACAACTGAGAAAGGCTAGAGCCAGTTCACTGGCCATTTCAGGGTCAACGGCTGGGACCAAGGTCTGTGGGCTTATTACCTGAGGCTTGGGTAGATGTGACTCCTTTAGATCCCTTAGCATATAGTGCTGATAGCAGGACCCAGGCCATATGAGGTGATAGCCAAGTCCCCTGGAGTCTAGAGCTATTTCTCGATTTTAGCTGGGACCACAGCCAGTGAGTCGGGCATCCAGGTGAAAACCTACCTTCCTTTTTTTTTCTTTTTTTCTTTTTTTTTTGCTTTTTAGGGCCTCACCCATAGCAGATGAAAGTTCCCAGGTTAGAGGTCGAATCGGAGCTGTGGGCTCTGGCTTACACCACAGCCACGGCAACACAGGATCCAAACCGCCTCTGCGACCTACACCACAGCTCAAGGCAACACCTGATCCTTAACCCACTAGCGAGACCAGGGATTGAACCTGGGTCCTCATAGATACTAGTCAGGTTTGTTACTGCTAAGCCAGGGTAGGAACTTCAAGAGCCTGCCTTCTTGAAACAGATTTCCTTGGTTGGACACGACCAGCCTTTCATAATTGGCTACCTAGATTCCAAAGCTCCCACGAAGCACTTCTGTCTGTGGATGGCTGCCAGATATTTGTTGCTGAGGGGACACATGTGCAGGGGACCTCTTATTCCACCACCCTGCTGACATCACTCCCCTACATTTACTTTCTGTAAATGTAGCACAGAGGTGTGCTGATTTCTATGTATATGCACTGTATGTTGAAAAATGTGTGCTATAATGTTTATAGTTGCAAAAAATAGAAACAAATTCACTGTCCAATTTAAGGGATTCATGGAGTACATTATCACATATCCATATACTATTATAATATGCAACCATTAAAAAGGTGAAATATAAAGTGATGTATTAATATATGAAAATGCTTACACATTTAAGTGGAAAAGGAGACACAACTGTATATAAAGTATAACATAAATAATGTAAAATAATGTACAGAAATGCAAGATAGAAATAAATAAATAAACCAAAATGTAAATGGTTGATTCTTAATTTTGAAACTATATATATTTTTCTTTATATATTATATATTGCCAAATTTTCTACAAAGATCATATGTTATCTTTGATAATGTAAAACATTACAATAGAGAAAAATATATGATGATAGCATATTTAAAATTATTTGGTCAGAAAAAGAGGAAAGGCAAAAGGGAAATATAATAGATAACCTAAAATAGATAATATAATTATTCAGATAATTTATTCCACAAATCCTTGCTGAAGATACACTGTGTGCCAGAAACATAAACAGTCTTAGCCTTTCATATTTAAATGGGTGAGAGAGTACTTCAGAAGTCCATTTCCATTGTGTTTTGCATTTTATCTTTTAGAAAAAGGCATCAAACCATAATATTTTAGACAGTTCTAGAATACTAGCAAAGGGGCAAAGACTAATTTGTAATTCTGTAAGTGATGTCCTTCACGTGGCATGGTTCCTTTTCACAGCCATATTATTTACCATCAAAATCAAATATAATAACAGCACACGAATCTCTAGAGAAAAAAAGTTTTAAATAAAAATATTGGAGAATAAGAATGCACTCATGGTCATTTCTCAGAATGGCCAAATTCTGGATGACCTGAGCAGGAAATTCTAGTATCATTTTTTGGAGCATACTGAATTTGTAATTTGAAGCCAACCCCTAGATACTGATAGCCTCTGTTCATTGGTTTCATAAAAGCAAGTGGAAAGCTAAAATATTAATAGTATGTCTCTGCTTCTGACAGAGCCATGATGACTATGGCCCCTCTGATCATGAGACTTAAACATACATTTGTCTCCAGGAAGGGATACTTAAGTCAGAATAACAACACAAAAATCTTTGTTTTCTATATTATTATAAGACATTTATCTCTTAGATGCATATTTGACTATATGGGTTTCTTTGTTTTTTAGAAAGAGATACTACTTTTGCAGGCTCCTTATAACTAAAATGTTTAAATCCTCATCTATCAAAACAAAATACTGGTGCCATACATTTAAATTTTTTTTTCTAGATTGAAAAATAATCAGGGAAAGGAATGACTATTTTAACTCCTGGAGTTGCTTGTCCTTGATCCCAAATAATTTTTCTTTCAAAAATTTTAGTGCACTATAGAGTTGTGGCTATAGCTCCTGTCGTGGCTCAGTGGTTAATGAACCCAACTAGTACCCAGGAGGATGCTGGTTCGATCCCTGGCCCTGCTCAGTGCATTAAGGATACAGCGTTGCTGTGAGCTGTGGTGTAGGTCGCAGATGTGGCTCGGATCCTGTGTTGCTGTGGCTGTGGCGAAGGCCAGCAGCTGTAGCTCCAATTCGACCCCTAGCGTAGGAATTTCCATATGCCGCACGTGCGATCCTGAAAAAAGAAAAAAAATTACTGCACTAGAATAGCTTAGCCAGGAAAATAAGATGGCTTCTATATTATAGGTGTGGCCACACAAACAAAAAGTCTGAGGTTGAACTGTGAAGGCCAGGGTACAGGAAGTATTTCCACTGCTTCGTAAAGTTATAATAGTAGAAATACTAAATTTCATCATAATTATTGAGAAACTAGATTATGGAGAGATGGATACTTTAAAATAAGATTTATTCTAATTGTTCCATTTCGAAAATATCAGACCCTATATTAAAAGTCTGACAAGCAAAGTGACTGAAAGTTCAATATACTCTATTTACTGCTATTAATTAAATATCTCATAAATTCTAGCTTACATTTTAATTGTTCATTACCTTAATCAATTATAGATATAAATGAAACCAATAACATTTTACCTATTTTCATAATAATGGCCAAACGATCATAACAAAACTTATCTGGCATCACATTTTCTGTTTTTTTTTTTTGACTGCTGCGTGCAGTGGCTTGATGTGGGATCGCAGTTTCCAGGACAAGGATTGAAACCAAGTTCTAACCACTAGACCACCAAGGAATGCTCTGGCATCACATCTTCTTAACCATCAAATTACTACTCAAATTCTACCAAAAACTCCAGTTTCTGGGATGAATACTAGAAGATCTCTTCACCCAAAACAATGATTCTCTTTTAAATGTGATATCAGTTTTGTAGCTGAGTGCTATGTTTCCTCACAGCCTTGAACTATTCAAGAAGAGCCAAGCAATGTAGGTACAAGTTGGATCACACAAAGCCTTTTCAGCTACTGTAAACATTTTGGATTTTCCTAAAAGTAATGAGAAGCTGCTGACGTAAACGACACTGATTTAATATAGTAATGATAATAATCTTTAAAGACTTGAAAGCTTTGTTCAAGTTTTAAATAAATGCACTTAAAAAGTTTCAAAAAATTTCATATCCACCATCTCACTTTATCCTCATAGTCACTGCAGGAAATAAGCAAGGTATCCTCATTTGTGATTATCTAATGGATTCATTTATTAAAGTATATCAAATGTGCTATCAGTATGAAGATTCCCCCATTTTTCAACATTGAAACTTCATCTTTTTTTGACAAGGGGGGGTGGGGGGTGGAGTATTAAGTGGATTAGCCATGGTAGATTTTCTGAGAGGTTTTAACATTTGTTTTTAAATACAAATTTTCTCTTCTTTCAAAAAAAAAGGTGGACCATTTTAAAGGAGGCTTATCCTGTGACCTAAGGCTGTCACTCGAATGGGCAGTATATCTTAATGAATTGTGCTAATCGCATTAATATTCTATACTACCACACAAAAGCATAGCACAGAGATATGTTAATAAAAGATAGAGGCTGTAGTTAAAGCACTTCTGTAAATTGCAGACAAAAGAGCTTGCAGATGGAAAGAGAAGAAAAGAGACAATGCAGTTGATCAGGGCAGAAATTGTGGGGAGGTGGGGGCTGAAGAATGAGAAAGTCTCAGACATAAAACAGCCAAAGGAGAGAGTGGAAATCATGCCAGAATGGTACCTAGTTCTTACTTGACACCAAAGGAGCTACATAGAGCTATGTACACATACAACATAGCTCATTTTACCAAGTCTGACTTTCAGAGAGGATTTTATAATTAAAATTCATCCTTTCCAACCCCACATAGTTTAAAAGAAACTAACCAAGCCTATCATTCTAGAGCTATTTTTCTAAAGGTGTTATAGGTTAAAATTTGTATACACACCAATTCGTGGTACACACAGATGTCCCTTAGGTTTGAATCATTGTTAAAACTGAGCTATACAACATGATTTTATAATACTTTTGAGGATTTCTACCTCTTGATACCCATGTGCAAATTCCATTAAGATTAAGGTGTGGATTTATATGTGTTCATCCATGGATGTACATATCTAAGTTTTATTGAAATAAAAGGGTCCTATAGCCACTATTTATATCCAGGCAATGTAGAATTGAAGACTAGCATAAAAATCCTTTTTTTAAAAGCCTAATGTTTATTTACTACCTTTCATCTAGATGCCACAGCACTCAAGAAACTTGAACTGATATTCACACAATACAAAATAATCACTTGATCCACTAAAAAAAAAAAAGGCAGCTGCTTTGTAGGCTTAACCATGCAACATAATGCTGAGGACAGAACATGATAAATACCATAGCCAATTGAAATTGTATAAGAAATTTTAGTAAGTAGAATGTAAGACATACAGCATCATTCAATGCTGAGTATTTTCACAAGCAATGGTGAGAGGTTCTAACCCAGGGCATAAAGGGTCCCTCTAAAGGGCATCATTGAGGGGGAGAACTCATTCAGATATTGGTCCCCTTAGCCTTTGTTCCTTTGACTACAGCTCTCATTCCTTGCTTGTCATTTGAGTGGGGATTTAGGCAGATGAAATTCTCTAGGATTATAATAGGAATTGTTTCGTTAAAAGCCTGGTAACCAATGGAAAATCCTACCTTCTCCCACCCCTCCCCAATAATCTTCTTTTGGAATGACCATCGGTTGTTTCACAGGATAAAATACATTTATATTATGTCAAGTTGTTACCTACTAGTTAGCTGGGACATATTATATATTTTATTACTTTAATTACAAAAATCATAAAACAAAACACATATGCAGTAAAGACAGATTATGCAACAAATACCTGTTTTCATATTGCCTTGGTCTGTTTATGGAGTGGTTTGGCTTAACACAATGAATAAAACTAGATCTGAATGCTATTATAAATAGGCATAGGCTTTCCTTACGTAACCCATATTTATATTTATCAATAAAAGCTGAGACTTAAGTCTTGATGTAATAACTTTGTGGAGAAAGCAGGGCAAATTTATTATCTGTGATCCCTTCTTTATCTCTCCCTATTACATCTGGGACAACTCTGTAGTACTTAGGTGATATGACTAAATCTTATTAGTAGAGGGCTTTTCTATTTTCAGCACAAATCTGGCCTTTAAAAATCCCAAAGTAAAAAATTAACATAGAGAATGTCAGGAAATTAAGCAAATTAAAAGATACTGTCAATAGTATGCAGTACTGTCAAAGGACTAATAACTCCAGTTAAATAGTATCAGGAATGGGTACTAGACTTTTGAAAAGTAGATACCAAAGCAAGAGAGACATTTTATGTCAAAGTATAAAAGAGATTTAGAGCACAATACATATTATATTAAACCATCAGTCCTTTGATTACTATTTTATCATCTGTACAGTTGACACATATGGTACAAATAACAGTAAAAATCTATGAGGTTTTTAAATTACCAGCTTGCACCAGGGTTAACCATGAATCATAACCAGTGCTAGCATAAGTAAGATTCATTTCCAACTTAACATATTTACGTGCTTCAAAACTACCTTATTTAGGAAAATATAATCTACCAAAATTGTTCATGATACACTGTCTTCTCAAAGCAGGCTTCTTTTCATTTCAAAACTTTATTTTTCCTCCCATAAATGTTTAAGTAGCAGGTAGTCAGTAATATAAATTACTCGTGAATTCTGTTGCAATTAGCTTAAGAAGAATTATAAATGTGAGAAAAAAGAATTTTTAAGTTTGTTAGTGTAGGAAGAAAAAACATCTTTACCATAACAAAATATTAATTACCTTTTCCTTCTCACGCAGAATCTTGACATTATTAAAGGAGTTAGAAGAGTAGAACACTTTGGAGTACATATTGAATTTCTCACTTTAATAATGAAGATACGGTTCTGTGTAATCTAAAATTAATTTAAAGCTAGTAAAAAATAAGTAATATTCTACTATCTCTGTTTTGTTTGCTCCCATTCAAATTTAATAAGTGGTAGCAGCTTTCTGGACAGCATGCACAAAAGATCCAAATTAGATGTCAAAGTTGAATAAGTCAAATTTGCCTCATTCTGTTATCTGAATGGGACTAATTTACTTGATAACCTAATTTTTAAAAATTTATTTTTCTTCTCTTTATTTTTTGCCCACGCCTGCAACATGTGGAAGTTCTGGGTCCAAGAATCGAACGCATGCCACAACAGTAACCAGAGCCACAGCAGTGACAATGCCAGATCCTTAACCCGCTGTACCACCAGGGAACTTCAGCCTACTTTTTTTATATAAAATTATTTTCTTCTCAATAAAACTTAAAGCTATGGAAAGTGCACTTCAAAAGTGGTGACCATTTCATAAATACTATGATATTCAAATTGAAAGCAAATAAAACTGCAAATGGATGGGGAAGAAAAGTGGAGGAATCACATAAAAGAAATATTCTGTTAGAAGGGGGATAAATGAGGCAACCCTTAGCAAAGTCCTCTCATTCTGTATCCCAAATGCAAGTCAAATAAGACCTCTTGCTTTGGCAGCAATGTTGTCCTATGACCAAAGCACCATGAAAAAAATACCAGTGGCTTGTTTTCATTTTCCCTGCATTTCTGATGTTTTATGGCCTGTGGAGATGTCCCCTGTATCATAGGTAACACACTGAGTGTCATCTCTAAAGATTGCATTCTTATGACTGTATTCACACAGCTCTTGCTTTGGGTTATTTCTCTAATAGGAAAGATTGATTTGTAAGTATTCATTTCTACTCTTTTACCCTGTCCCCATTATTCCTGCAAGCTGCATGGTCAACTGATTTGAAATAAGTTGACAGAGAAACAATAGGCTTTAAAAACATGAACGAAGGCTTCACATCTTTTAGTAGAGGAAAGTTCCAGGAATAAAAGAGCTTGGGTCTACCTTAAAGCAGGAACTTCCCTGCAGAGAAATTGAAAGAAACAAAGGCACGTAATGCCACTGCAGCTGCAATATTTCTGAAGTAGGACACTCAGAAAAGGGCACACGCTATTCATGTTTCCAGAAACATTACATTTAATTCCTCTGCAAAAGATTTAGCAGCTTAGTGGAAAGCAGTGGCACACGGGGGGAGGGGTGTTGGGGGGGGGAGGGGAAAGACCACGAAAGAAGAGTCAGCACTGCAAGGAAATTCGCTTAAACTAATATTAGAAAGAAAATATTTCAGAAATGGTTGCCTCTAATAATCTCATACCCTAAGGCTAGAATAAAAGGTCATAGCTAATTGGTATAAAAGCAGCTTTGGATATATGGTTAGGAAGTGAAATTCTATGATGAATTCTACCCAGTCACTCCCCTTTTTACCTTCAATTAGGCCAGGACATGTATCACATGTTATAGAGCCCAGAAGAAAAGCCCAAAAAAGGCATACTTCAAAATGGAGCTTCTTTTCCATTAAAAAAAAAAAAATGCCACATCTAACTTTTATAGCCAAAGCAACTAGGGTAACAAAACCATTCTTGATGGTCAAGAATAGGAGTTAAGTAGCAGTTTGATAAATTATGCATAATGTGTGACAAAAATGTTTTTGCATGATTTGATGAAAACAATCACAACTGATAAAAGCTTCTTCTTTCCAAGGGCTACACTTGGGTTTAGGTAAACAAAGAAGCACTCACACCGTAGAATCTCAATTTTACTGGAGTTAGTCTCCAAGTTGTAAAAAAATTTAAAGAAGTAAAAGAACAGAGGCATACGTTTTCAAATTATTAGAGAAAAAATTAACATATCAACTAACTTATAAGAAAGGTATTTTTCAAGAAAGTTTGTCTTATATGCCTTAATAATAGAGAGCTCCTTGGAGTAGAACTTAATTATGACCTGTTCCCTTAAAATCTAATATTTTATTTGAATGAATTTAGAGAGCAAAAATTAAAAAATACTAAACCTGCCAAACTACTTATTGAAACCCAGAACTTCTTCCTTTTCATTGAACACATTCATACTTGTCATGCTGTAAATGACTATGCATTGTGGTTTGAGGAATTTTTATGAAAAGGTATTTTCGGTTTTCTTTTTAAGAGTGTATACTTTTTGAGAACACAAAGATCATGTAGTCATTTCACAACTGTCTACACTAATTGATGCTTTATTCACAGTCAGGAGGCACTTGTAAATTTCAGTAATGATGACATCATAATTCCACAAAGGCTGGGAGCCAAGAGTCCCTCCAGGAATGTTTCTCTGTACCTTTCAAATGTCCCTCATTGGCCCCCCTCCCTTCCACTAAGATTGGGAACAATTTGCAAAGTCAGAGAGGGTTTATTTGAAACAGTAAGTATGGTCAGTGAGGGGGTCTTTTGTTTGTTTGTTTTCCTAAAAGAGACAGGATGCTGAGATTTACGAGAAGTGAAATAGACTCCAAACAATGCTGATGCTATTATATTTTCCCCCTCCTCCCTCCCCTTTAATTTTTCTTTTCCACAGCTAATGTGTGGAATTTTAGATTGGGAAAATGGAGGTGGGAAATACTGTTGTAAGGGAAATAAACTGATAAAACAGGATTCCTCTGAAGCAGCAGAAGGGAAGTGAAGAAAGTGGTGTACAAAGGGCCCCAGGACCACAAAGTATGGTAAGTCGGAAAAAAATTAAGAAACTGGAAGCATAAGGATAATCTATAATGCAAAGAATCTGTGTGGACAGCATTCAACTTGACCATAATCCTTTTTCAGTGCTTTGCATCTTCCTCTGCCAGGAAGTTTCAGTTCTAAATGAGCCATGCAAACAGATCAATACTCTTTATGGCAAATGAAAAAAAAAAATAAATTGCTAGACGTGATCCTTTTCTTCCCATTTGCCCTTCCCAATCTGATACAACCTGAATTCAACATTTAAAATACCCTCTAATAATTTGCTAGAAATTCATTATGTTGGAACTTCATTTCTAAATTTATTTTGTATCTTGGACCATTACCCCCTTACCTCTTGGTGCCTTCATGTTGTGGGTTTTTAGGACTACTGACTGAATTTGTTTCAACGTTCTCTCTATATGCATGAGAGTTCATTTAAATATGAGCCTTAAAATGAAATCTACATACTAGAAAAGTTTTTTTAAAAGTCCTTTTTCTTTTCAATTCAAGAATACTTAGGTTTGATTCCAATTATCTATTGATATGACAATAAAGTGAAATCTACAAATATTATTCATAAAGCACAGTCATCTCTCACACTCTCTGTCACATAAAATAGTACTGGGAATTTACATTCAAAATCCTATGATAGAGAGTTCCCTTCGTGGCTCAGTGGTTAACAAATCCGACTAAGAACCATGAGGTTGCGGGTTCGATCCCTGGCCTTGCTCAGTGGGTTAAGGATCCGGCGTTGCCGTGAGCTGTGGTG
>PVHT020000015.1:9504768-9553536 GCA_004024745.2 Catagonus wagneri | reverse complement strand
GCTACAGCTCCTGTTAGACCCCTAGCCTGGGAACCTCCGTATGCCGCGGGTGTGGCTCTACATAAAGGCAAAAAGACAAAAAAAAAAAAAAATCCTATGATAAACCATAATGGAAAAGAACATGCAAAAGAATTTATATATATATATATATATATCTGAATCGCTCTGCTGTACAGCACCAATTAATACATTATACATCAATTGTACTTCAATAAAATAAAACAAAATAAAATAGTACTGATATAGATGACTGAGATGAAGTCACAAATATAGCTAAAATAAACACTGGAGTATCCATACAAAGCAATAATGCTTATCACTCTTGGTACAAATTTCACTTCATAGGTTAACTCCAAATATATGAAGATAATCTGCCAGTTTATTAGGAAACAAGATAAACATGTACACTTTTGATTAACAGCTATAAGGCTGCTAAAAATCTAACGAGAATTACAACTGTGCAAGAAAGATGAAATCCACACACAGCAGTATTAACTTGCCAAACAACATGAAAATCATATCCTTGTCTTTGTGTTTTTTAATTTCTTTGTGTCCAAGATATTCACTGACTTTCTGAAACCACTGCAGAGTTGTGAATAATGTATGAAAGAAAAAAAAATCCCTGTTCATTGTCCAGAGAGTACTGTATTGCTTGCTGTATACTACATCTATGCAAGACAAACAATAGAACAGACCAGTAAACCCAGAAATCTCAAGCTAAAACCTTCCCAAGTGGAAAGGGAAAATACCATCCTGGATTCTAGAAGTCGCTGAAACAAACAATTCAAATCCTTAGAATACTCCTATGTACTAGATAAAAACCCTTAAACTTCAGAAAGCTCTGCCCTCCTGAGGAAATCTGTGAGAAAACTGGAAAAATAATTACTTATTCAATGTTATTCTAAAGAGATTCACTAACTCCTGTCCACTTCCCCTGCCTTGTAGTACATATTTGCAAAGATCGATGAGAAGATATGTAAAATGTAAGCAAAAGGCAGTTGTCAATCTATTTTTCCTGTGTTTTCTCTAGCAGTATTTCGGAAATTTGCCCTCTAAGTAGCAGGAATAGAACAAACTACGATTTGACTTGAGAATGACAAAGAGGCAGCAGTCAAATGTAAGCACAACGGACGTAGGAATAAGAGTAATGGCATATAGTTATATTTTGTTTTTGATAAAAACTCAGCATTTTTCTTCACTTGTCAAGCCTAAACATAAGTGAATAGAAAGGTCATGTGAAGGTAACATACATAGGACATTCGAGTTTGTCCATAAAATAAACTCAGCTTTACCAGAATTCCATTTACAGTGACGCAGAATGGAATTTCTATATCCTTCATCCCCCACATTTCAAACCTGAGAAAAAGCTTTAAGTACAATATATTGAAAAGGCTTTCATGTAGATTCAGAATTTTTTTGTGGATATTTGTGAAGTATTCAACAAGCATTTATCAAAAGCATATACTATACTGAAATATGGGCTTGGTGCTAAAAATAAATCACAATCTTTTAATAGTGAGATACAGTTATAGGCCTTGTAGTATTTCACCACTTTGTATCATCAATATCTTTAAGAGAGCTGACATTGAGCATAACCTTAAAAGGTTTCCTGGGATAGGTGAAGCACAATATTAGGTTCAAGGTGTCTGGGGCTCATAATTTTGCAAATGCAAAAAAATACCAATGAAGAATAGAAGAACTTGAATCTCAAAAGGGTATTATAGAGCCTTAGATACCCACTGTCCTCTGCCCTCCTTCTTTGTCCTTCTGCTCCACTCATTTTAACAGACACAAAGAAAGCAAGGCTCGAATTGTAATACACAGGAGAGGTGTGTCCAAAGGTTTCATGAAAACTGGGAGATGTGTACAGAGTACATTCATTTCCAGGTTAATCTACCTGTCTCTGGCCACTGGGGCAGCAGGTGGAATTCAGCTGGACAGGAAGCAGAGTTTATATCATCACAACTGATAATTGGAACAATTATCTCCCTTTAGTTTTGAAAACAAATTGGTTCCCTATGAAATTTAAGATACTTATGACAGTCTGATAAATACCTTGTCATTTAATATAGTTACAAGTACACAGAGTGTCTGCTCATATTAGAGCAGTATCACACACCTGACATATAGGGTCCCATTTATTCCTGAACTGAAGGTTTGTAAATAACCAGATGGTTGTGTGAGCTTAGCTACCAACATTAGCATGTCTGAGAATTTTTGACATGGAATTAAAACTACCAAGAGAAATTTATGGCTGAATAATAATTGCTTGTCCTAACTTAGCCCATATTCTAATATCTAAAATAAGAGTGCTAAATTCATATTCTCGTAAAAATCAACTGAAATTGACCTTATTTCCTACTGGCTTGCAGAGATCACCAATGAAGAAATCTGCAGCAGAGCTGATTATATTGTGTAGGAGAACAGACAAGCAAAAGTGATTGAAATTTCTATAGAGAACGTCATCAGTGCTTGCTTAGAACAATTTTGCATATAAATAGGGCGTAAATGGTCTGTGTTCAATTTGTTCTCTAGTTGTCAAAGAATAATCAAGGATAGACTACATAGCAAT
The DNA here is from genome assembly GCA_004024745.2 of Catagonus wagneri. Classification (NCBI taxonomy): domain Eukaryota; kingdom Metazoa; phylum Chordata; class Mammalia; order Artiodactyla; family Tayassuidae; genus Catagonus; species Catagonus wagneri. The sequence continues at coordinate 9,550,964 of PVHT020000015.1, read as the reverse complement.
CTTCTCTTTCTAGCCTCCCTAATGAAAACCTAGACCTTATTAATCAATACATGTTTATGTTGGTCCCAAAAGTAAAATTTAATTTCCATAAATAAAAAGAAAAAACAAACAAAAAATTAAGTAACTAATACAGGTACACACTTCATTATAAGTTTCACATGAAGTAATGAAAAAAGGACAGTAAATTAAATGGCCTTAAAATTAACAGCATTTTAGAACTCAAAGCATCTACCTCACTCTTATCCATCCAAACACACTCTTCTAAAATTGTTTTTGCTAAGATCACCAGTGAATTTCTAATGGTTAAATCCACTGGATCCTTTCCAATCTTTATTTTATTGGTCCCCCCAGCTATATCTGATGCTACTTAGCATTTATTCTTTGAAAAGCTCTATTCCTTTTGCCTAGGTGATGTACCACACTAGCTTTTTCTCCCCACTCCTTCATAACCAACCCCTTCACCCTCTCTTTCATATGCTTTGGCTTTCAAGCTAGTCCCATAAATTGGTAGTTCTCAACTCTTGTGGCACCTTAAAATCACCTGAATTACTTTTTTAAATTGAAGAATAGTTGATTTACAATGTTGTGTTAGTTTCAGATGTACAGCAAAGTGAATCAGTTATATCTATCTACACACACATTCTTTTTCATACTCTTTTCCATTATGTTATATCACAGGATATTGAATATAGCTCCCTGTGCTACACAGTAGGTCCTTGTTGTTTATCTATTTTATATAAATATATATATATATGTGTGTGTGTGTATATATATGTATACATATATACATGTCAGTGTATATTGGAATCACTTTTAAAATATACTGTTGCTCAGGCTTGGACGCCATAGATTTGGATTTGATTGCTTCAGAGAGGAACCAGATGTGTGTATTTCTTAGAAGTACCTCAAAGTGATTCCAGCATGTAGCCAGGGTAGAGAAACAGTGCCACACATGTTTGTTTTCTCCAGGGTTCTCCCTTTGCTCTCTGCTCTACTCATTTTCCCCAGATTATCGTACCCACTTTTGTATTTTTAACTGTCACCTCAATGTTGATCAATTCAAAAAGATGCTAGTATTTATCCTCTAGTTACTGCCAAGAGATAACCAAGCTAATACTATTGAGAACACTATGTGGCTGACCTAAGGATTATTTGATCCTTTTTTTCTCCTTCCCCACCTCCACTCCTAACCTGTACTTCTACTCAGTTCAACTCAAGAATACCTTTCCTTCACCTCTCAATCTATTCTCTCTCTATATGAGCCAAACGGCATTCATTTTAACTTATGAGACTAGAACTCTGCATTGGATAGCTATGAATCGCATACACACAACAGATGAGAAAGCGCTTTGTTAACTGTAAAGCACTAAGCATTATGAAGTATTTTAACTACATCACATAATATATGCTCAACAAATACAACTGAATTAAGAGGGGGAAATACCATGCATATGGAAGTGAAACTAGGCATAATAATTTAGGACTGGCAGCTCCATTCAAGACCTTTGAAAGGATCTTGAGTTTCCTGTGAGAATCTCTAGAAGAGACAAAAGTTCTCTTTTCATTCTCTAACTACATGCCTTTCCTTCAAGCCCCTGCATTTAAGGTACAAAAGGCATTCTTCCTTGTTTAATCCATAAAATCCTTACTCTTGACCCTAACAGTTACTGAAACTGCTCAGGAAAAGGACAGCTGTTACCTGCTAGTTGACAAACCCACTGGTCTATTTTCAATCATCATTCTGCTTACTTAACTCTCTGTAGGATGTGACCTTGCTGACTTTCTCCAAGTCACATCTGAAATTCTCTCTACCCTCAGTCTTCCAGGCATCACTTTTTACTGTTCTCTTCTTCCCTTTCTATATTTTTTTTTCTGTCTCCTTTGTTGATTCTTCCATTTACCTCTTAAATACTATAATTCCCAAAGGCATAATTCTTGGCCTTTATCTCTCATTGGACATACTCTTCCTGGGTGATCCCAGGGTTTCTATAACCATATGTGCAGATATCCCTGAAATTGGGTATACGCGTGTGTGTGTAATTAGGTAGTCCTCTATTTAAAAATCTCTCTGGCTCTTGGTTGCAACAAACTTTTCATCATTGCCACTGTATCCTCCCATGTCTCCACTGCATGTATTTGCTATCGTTCCCCCGTTCTCCTGACAAACTACTATTCATCCTTCAAAACACAGTTCAGTTGCTACTTTCATCGTGAAAAGTTTCTTGAATTCTCTGGTAGGCAGTTAATTCCTCTTTTAGCACTTTCTTCATATTTATAGCATTTATTTTGTGTATAACTCTGTCTTCTCCAGGAGATACTGAGATCTTGAGGGCAAAACCCATGCTTTATCCATCTTTGCCTCCAGGGTCCTAGCACTGTTGCCTGTCTTCTAGTATTTGATCAAGAAATAGTTGGATGAATGCTGTGTTTTTGTTTACTTGTTTGCATTACGTCATTTTCTTTTACTAAATTTGGATTGCACATTACAATATAATAACTGTACTACTGACAAAATGAGGTTTAGTCGGCTAGTCTAAGATTCTAACACTTACAAATAAAGTCTGAGGAAGCTCCTGGGAAAGAACTCATCCTAAAGGAGAAAGAAGTAAACAACTTGGAATGAATGACCAGCCTGACTTAGTAACAACACAGCAAAAACAAACACAGTACTCCACCAGACCTTGTTCATCAAAAAAGGAAGATGAACTGAGGACCACATGGGATCTGTCGTGGGCTTGTCTTTGAGCCTTGCTGTATGGGGCCAAATGCTAGAGAGATCAAGAAGAGGGCAGTGACAAACCTGAAAGCTGTTTTTCTAAGAATGTCTGTAAGACCTTTACGTAGAAGTAGTATGCTAGTTTAGTATACTGATGGAGTGTCACACTCTACATCCATAGAGTGTCACACTAAATGCAGAGGCATTTCCCCCCACTTTGCCACTGACCACTCCCAAGCTCTGGCATAGTGAAGGCAGGAGAGTGCCGGCTGCTATAGCAAATGGCAGGCAGGGAAATGCACAGTACTGTAGGTGAAAGCAGAGGAACAGTGGCCAGTGACTGTGTTTGTGAAATGCCCCCCCCACCCCAGAACATCCAGAAACGCTGTAGAGATCCCTCCTAGGCAGCTGAGGTCCTGAATGTGTATGTGGAAGCAAGAGCCAGGACAACTTGGGTTTTAGTGTTGATATGAGGTAGAGAGGCCTAACAAAATGTGGGTTTTGTTTTGCTATTAAAATGTTTTCTATCTCTGTCCTTAAATGGTAGATTCCGCCTTCTCATTTATACTATTATCTTGCTGATCCATAAAACTAGCAGCATGTGTTTTTCCTGGTGTTCTATCAAATTTAGTTTTCTTGCTTGCCCTGTGTAGGTTTCGGGTTTTTTTGTTTTGTTTTGGTTTGGTTTTTGCCGCACCCATGGCGTGATGAAGAAGTTCCCAGGCCAGGGGTCAAGCCTGTGCCACAGCAGTGACAACAGATCTTTAACCACAAGGCCACCAGGGAACTCCCTCTGTGTGTTCTAAAACAAAATTACATTTATTCTGTTTCCTGCTTTCAGTTCTTCATAATGCTTCTCTTGTGTGTTTTTAAATGTCTAGAACTCTATATCAAAATCTACCCATAGCCAAATAGCTAAGTTAGGTATCTATCAATTTTCTGAGAAGCCTGTTTATATTTATTTACAGTGGGGGAAAAATGAAGAAATGGAATTGGTTGAAAAAGAAGAAGCTGTTCTAACCATCTACAGCTATTTAGAAATAAAACAGATGTGGCATTGTGTTTTTATATTTTAAGTGTGGTTTTCACTACTGCAAGGTTTTTCTTTATGTGTTGCTTTTTCTTTCAAAGATTACCTTTGATCTTAAAATGACAAAGTCAGGAATACTGATGGGCGATTCTTTACAAAGTAGATTATAAGCATATGGGACTTATTACCATAAGTGCTAACAAAAGTTGTAACAAAGAGGGTCCAGAAAGATTTAGCAAAAGTCATAGACAATAGATCCATACTAGATAATTAAGGAAAACTGAGATGCTCCTTTCACCCACCAAACTTCTAGAAAGCATAATCTGCATTCTAGGGAATGCAAAAGGGAGAGGAGAGGGCTGCATATGATTCCTATCTAATGGCACGTACAAGATTACATTGCATTTTTAATCATGTGGATTATATTCATGCTTTCCCAAATGGTATGTGAGCTCCCTGTGGCAAGTGTTCTGTTTGGTGTTTTGTCCTCGGTACCTAACCCAGGATGTGACACCCAGTGGGCATTCGATAGAATTGTGTAATTGTTGAATGAATACTCTCTATTCCTGCAACCTCACCATCTATTCACTTTTTTTTTTTAAAGCCAAGAATGCAAAAATAGCTATTTATTTTCTTTTTTTTCTTTTTTTTTCTTTTTGCATTATAGCTGGTTTACAGATTTCTGTCAGATTTTCCAACTGCACCATGTGGTGACCCGATTACATGTACATATATGGATTTGTCACATGTAATTAGATATAGTTCCCTGTGCATTACAGTTGGAGCCATCTATTCACTTTTTAGTCCCTGCCTTCTGGCTCCCAGTACCATTCCAATATTGAAAAGATGCTCTTAAAATGTCACTAGAAAGCTCCCAAATGGCAACTCATTGGTCTTATTCTTTTTGATTCCAATGTAGCATATGCCATTGTTGCAAATATCCATCTTTTTAGCCTTCCTTTGCTCCTAGTACAATAATGTCTTAATTGCTCCCCTACCCCCAGCTACTCAACTCTTCCTGGTTTATCTTCTCTGCTAGTTCTACTTTTAGTCCTCCAGGGAAGGCATTTTCAAGGTTCTGGTTTTGGATCTCTTTTCTCTTAATAATCCCTCTAAAAATCTCTTCCGTTTTGAACAATAACTAGAAATCTCATGAGCTCAACCACTTTGTGATGAAATCTACTTCATATTTCCAAGAAACTTCTGGATATCCTGACCTCAATGCTCTGTTACCACTTCTTTTAGTTTCACTTGCCCCCAAACCAAATTTGTTTTCTATCACCTTTTCCTGATCTTTCTTAATAGTTTTCTCTCATAACCCAACTGTCCTCCCAGCTAATCAAAGTTAAAACCCTGGGGTTATCTTTGACTCCTGACTATTCTTCTTATCCTAAATTATCTCCTTTGACTAAGAACATGACAGTAGAATTCTAATTTACCACCTACACCCCTAGAAATGAAACGTTCTAATACATAGCTTTGCTCATGTTCTTCCACTGCTTAAAAACCTTCACTATATCCCCACTGCCTAAAGAATGATGTACTAACACCATAGCCTCTTGTTTGAGCTACTCTATGGTGTAGCACCAACCTCCATTTCCAGAATTATCTACATACATTTACACTTTATATAACCTATTTTCTTACTAGCTGCACTATTTGCTATTCTCCCAAAATTCTTTGGACTTTCTACACTGTTAATGATGTTTCATTAGACTAAGACACCCACTCCAAATCCCCACCTCCAAATCCTGCTGCTGAAATCCATACTCATCCTTCAAAGCCTTTTCCTCCATAATTTTTTTTCTGATATATCAATAAGGCACAATATTTCTCTCCTCAGATCAATATATCTATTTATCTAATGTTTTTATAGCTGCACCTGCGGCATATGTTAAGTTTGCAGGCTAGGGGTCAAATCGGAGCTGTAGCCGCAGGCCTATGCCACAGCCATGGCAACACCAGATCCAAGCCACATCTGTGACCTATGTCACAGCTTGCAGCAACACCAGATCCTTAACTCACTGAGTGAGGCCAGGGATTGAACCCACATCCTCGTGGACACTGTCATGTTCTCAACTCACCGAGTCACAATAGAAACTCTAACACCTCTTGTATAATGCCTCTTAGTCTCTGCCTTGCCCTGTAGTCTTCCTGTATTCTTTATCTTTCCTATAAAACACAAGGATTTGGTTTTTTTTTTTTTTTTTTGCTTTTTGAGCCACACCCATGGCGTATGGAAGTTCCCAGGCTAGGGGTAAAACTGGAATTAGAGCTGCTAGCCTGAGCTACAGCTGCCGGCCTATGCCACAGCCACAGCAATGTAGGATGCAAACTGCATCTGCAACCTACACTGCAGCTCAAGGCAATGCCAGATCCCCGACCCACTGAGTGAGGGCAAGGATCGAACCCGTATCCTCACGGATACTAGTCAGATTCGTTTCCACTGCACCACAACGGGAACTCCAAAATCATAAGAACCTTATAACTAAGGCAACCTTAACTATTTCTGCCTTTTTCATCATGTCTAGCCTAGTACCTTTCATAGAATAGAGGTCCGATAAATTAAAAATGTTGAGGGGCTCATTTTCTAATATCTGAGTTGACATCAGCTAAGCCATAATCTGGGTTGATATTCAGTCAGTAAGCACTGGAACAAACATAGTGCCTACCTGTTGCTTGTACATGTTCTGATTGGCTGGGACCCACACCATACCAGTTATTAATATTTTTAATATTTTCAATATATCTGCTGATGTGATCATCTCCCTAAAAATGGCTTTGGGTGCCTTTAACTGAAACAGCATGCTCAACTGCATGGGCTAGAGGCAGTATTTGGGAGCTCCTTCTGAGTTAACTAATGTGAGTTCATGAGGAGGGGAACATGAGCTCACTATGGAAGATTTGCCATTTAGGCAACTAATCATACCATTTATTAACATTTTGATTTTCTAATGCAGAATACAGACTCTCTCTTCATTTCTTCATTTTGTTTGAATATAGAATTGAAAACACTGCAATTAGAAGCACAATTGTAGGGTTGTGTATTTTACATACTGCAGTTTCCAGCTGCAAGCAATGACAATGGAGTTGGCAAGTGGAGCAGTACATCTTTGCTGCTTGTGGTTGACCCTGATCTAAAATTTTTTGGCTAAGTTCTCTGATTTGACTCTGCTGGGAGAAAACAGCCTTCTTTATAATTTGGCTTTTCTGCTTGTATCTCATCATGGTGAAACAGAGGTTTTTGGATAGGAACAAGGATGCTGGAGTTGGATAGGAAAGTGCAGCAACATTAAGTCAATGGGATTTTGGAAAGGAGCCAAATAAGGTGCCTAAGAAAGCAGAAACAAACAGGGGCTGGCTGGAAAAGATGATCTAGCTAAGAAAGGCAGAAACAATGAGGAAATCTGGAAAAGCCCCTAGTTTTGCTGCTTTTAGAAAGAGGGAAACAGACGGGAATTTTGGGCAGACTTGCTAACTCTGTGCCAGACTTCCTCTTTCCCTTCCTTCCAGTGCTTCTACTGATGTCCAAGATGCTTTACCAATCACCGCCACTGTCTGCCTTCTAGTTTCCTCTTACTGTTGGACATTTGCATTGGCTGCTGCCACTTAGAATGACTGCCAGTGCTAACTGGGATGATATTTTTGACCCTATGTGTTCATGGAGGCCCTCCAACTTACAAACCAAAAGAGGTCCCAATTTAGATTACTTGGAATCGGTACTAAAAAAAAAATTATGCAGTTTGCGAATATATTCTTGGTGTTTCACAGTTAACAACATATACTCCCTTGAGTACCATACGCACAGAAACCCCATGGAATGATCTCTCTGACGGTAGTCTTTCTAGAGTCAATGTGAGGTGTGAGACTAATCAGACGGGGGCCTTAGCAAATTTATTTTAAAAATAAACAGCCTAGAAAGATGATGGCACTTCTTTTACGACTCAGAATAATGTACTCTTAATTATCAGTTGCTTAGCAGAGAACTGAATTGATAGAAACATTATTTCAGTTTGCTTTTCACTGACTGCTAATGCTCTGATGGTTCAAGGAAGAGCAGGGAAGATTTCTACTTTCCTTAAAAGGAGGAAGGGGCCTCTGAGAGCACAGTAGAACATTATCATTTTACAGATAAAGACTGAGGACAGATAGAATGGCTGTCTCATTGTTAGAGATTAGTAGTGCTCCTAACAATCTGTCATGCAGCATCACCTTAAAAAATTAGTATGTAAATATAAACATAGGTGTTAATTTTCTTTCCTCTAATTTCCCACTCTTTCTGTAGGCCATCTGCAATGTCTTCATCCACATAAAGCAGTCTTATTATATCCCAACGAAAACACTCTCCTCCACTCAACGAAATCTAACCTTCAGACTAATCCACCCATCAGGATTCACTCCAATGTGAAAAAGATGAATATAACTTTAACTGTCTTCTGCCATGAATTTCACCATTGCCAAAAGCCTTCCTGGACAATTCTGCCCCGGGCTCCATTTCTTTCACTGGTTTGTTGGAGTACAATGGTTTTAAGAGGTACCAATTTCCATTTTAATGAAATATGGTCATTTCTATTCCAAACACAGTATATTTTTGGATTATAGGTTATTCAAGGCAAATCTTACCAATCTAAATTACATAGAGTTTGCATATTTACTATTCACTTTCCTTTTTTCATTTACTTCTCCATATAGCTCTATAGCCCATGAAGGAAACTTTTACAACCAACACACCTAATTTATCCTTCTACTTCAAGAAACATATGAACTGAAGATATAAATTTCTGTAGAGGAGGTGGATAGTGCAGCCTACTTGGGATTATTCTGAGAGGAGTGATTATTCACTTTTGCCACAGAATATGAAAAGGAAAGATGGAGAACTTTCTGGTTCCACTTGAGTGAGGGAGGTTGTTTTGCTTCTTTTGTGTTTTTTTCATAAGATCATTTTTCATAGTGTGGCTTTGTTACTAATTACGCACACACAAAAAAAGGGGTTCCAATGCTTTGGGACTTTGGGGGATCTTGGATTACCTGTGCCTCTCCTCTCTTTAGAAACGTACAGAATGGAGAATGAACTGCACTGCAAAGTCAAAATGGCCTCTGGAAAGGAGCTTTATCTCAGTTTCCTTACCTGTAAATAGCTAATGTAACATCCTTAGGGCCAATTACTTGGAATGATTTAATTACATTTATGGTTTTTAAACCCCCTTCTATCCAAACCATATGCTCATAAAGTAATAACTAAAAATATTTAATATTAAACACAGAAGGAATCCTTGTTTCTAAATTTTTTTCGCAAAGTCTACAGTTATTTGAAGATACTTTTATCACGTTGAAACTTGTGATCATGTAGATATAAAAGCCTGCTTGAGACGTCACATGTGAGCTGAGATGAACTGTTTTAAAAAAAAAACCTTCACAAGGAAAGTTTCTGGCTTTGTTTTGGTATTTTTGGTACTGGGCTCTGAACATTAACATTTTATAATACTATGTGAGCTGGAATGGGTTTTACCTGGATTCCGTGGAATCCGCTTTCTGCGGTCTCGGAATGCTGCACCTGATTGCAGGGCTTCTAGAAGATTATCCATCACGCCAGTCTCATCACCCTCTGGAGGAAGGGAGAAATCGGAATTAATCTTGGAGCAATTAAAGTTAAACTACAGGAAAATAAAGGGAAAAACTCCTGTCAGATTTACATAATACCCCTAAATTAAAGACATATATCTGTTTTAACATAATGGATCCTGTCACTTTCTGGCACCACAGACTACTTTGCTTATTACGCACCATTAAGCAAAATTCATGCCAGTCCTACTGTTCTTTCAACTTAAAGACCTTGTCTTTTGTATTATTGATGACACGCTCAGTATGCAAATAAACAGTAGCTGATCAGCTACTGCTGCCTTCCTGTTAAGATTCTTATAAGATATTCCTAAGCAAGAAACCACTGACCCGGCTTAATGCAATCAATGCACAGGGTGTGATTTGATGAAGCGGAGTTACACAAGGTTAAATACTGATTGTATTAATACCTTCAGCATTCAACCATCATCTGCAATTATCTTAAAAGACACTATTTGCAAAACACATTTGCATTCAATTCCTATCTAATCCATATCCTTTATCCATTTTGAAATGCTGACACTGTAGAAGGAAAAGGTGACCACATCATCTGAAAGGCCACATTTTACATTTGAGAGACATTAGCCAGAGTCTCATCACCCTTTTTAGAATGCTGTTGTGTTTCTAAACTTTTTCTATGAGCGGGCTACTCAAAAGATGTTCATGGAAAAACCTAGTAGAAATGCATATAAGACATTTAATGCTACTCTTATTTTTGACAACCCTGGCCATCAAAACCACTTTTAAGATTTGTTAGAGCAAGATGCCTATTGCCAGAAACTCTCTACTAAATTGTGGATAATCCAGAGTGAGCTGATGGTCTTCTTCTCAATGGGCCTCACCTATAAAAAGGACCCTCACTAGGTGGTTAATTTGAGTGGTAGCTGAGCATGTACAAATATACAATGGAGTATTACTCAGCCATAAAGAAGAATGAAATAATACCATTTGCAGCAAGATGGATGGACCGAGAAACTATCATACCAAGTGAAGTTAGACAGTGAAAGAAAAACATCACATGATATCACCTATATATGGAAGCTAAAAAAAAAAGGGATATAAATGAACTTATGTGCAGAACAGAAACAGACTCACAGACTTTGAAAAACTTATGGTTACCAAAGGGGACAGGTGTGTGTGGAGGATGGACTGGGAGTTTGGGATTGGCATATGAACACTACTGTATATGGAATGATTGGCCAATGCGGACCTGCTGTACAGCACAGAGAACTTTACCCAGTATTTTGATAATCTACATGGGAAAAGAATCTGAGAGGGAATGGATATGTGTAAATGTATGACTGGGTCCCTTTGTTGTACAGAAGAAATTATCACAGCCTTGTAAATGTACTATACTTCAATAAAACTTCAAAAAAATAAGGAAAAAAAAAATATTTGTTAGAGCAAGGTGTCTATTGCCAGAAACTCTCTACTATACTGTGGATAATCCAGAGTGAGCTAACAGCCATCTTCTCAGTGGGACTCACTGATGAAAAGAACCCTCACTAGGCAGTTACTCTAAGTGGTAGCTAAGTGTGTAGGTCTGAGGTAGAGGACATTTGCAGCAGGAGAGTGAAGGGAAGAAAAAGAGGGGAGTGAGGAAAAGAAATGGCTTCTGATGTTATTCCAAAGTTAGACTGAAATCCTACTTTGTTTAAAGAATTGATGGTGGGGTATAAGATCACAGGGAAAAAAAAATATTCTCTTTATGGGGCAAGAATAAGTAAAATCTTTTTTTGATTATGCTTTTCTTTTGACTCGAGATTTTTTTCAATGCTACAATCATTTATTCTACAACAGGATTTTAAAGGAAAAAATAAAAGGAAACAGATGTTCTCAGGTATAGCATTTGGTAAAAAAAGGAAAAATAAAGAGAAAGTAGAACCTCAATGATTAAACAAGGAAAGAGGATTGTGAACTTGCAGGAATATTAAGGCTGCAAACACATCTGAACCATCACCCGTTATTTATAACAGAAAGAAAGGGGAAACAGAAGAAAGTTTGGCAAGGCTGGAATGTATCTGAGAGAATTAAATTTTATGCAGTAGGCACATTAGTAATACCTTTTAATCCTCCCAACAACATATCAAAGCAGTTAATATCTGTTTTTTTTTTTTTTTTTGTTAGCTGAGGATACTGAAACTTTGAGAGTTTAAGCATCGAGCTCACACAGCTGGCATGTGGAGGAGCCCAGGTATGAACCCAGCTCAATCTTTGCATGACAGCTAGGAGAAGATTAAATGGACTAGGCACACGATGGCCAGATGATAAAACACTGTAATTCTATTGTTACAAAAGAGAAAGCACAAATGGGATGACTTGTGCTAAGAATCACATCAGCAAATGGAGAAAATTCTTAGATATTAATACTTAACCTAACTGCAGTTTTAGCCCCTCTCAGGAATGTTATCTTAACTACTCAGTATACAATTTCCTGTTCAGCACTAGCAAGGAAATCTACTTGGGGGGGTGGGGGTTCTATTCAGTAGATTTCCTTACTAGTGTTGAACAGGAAATTCTCCCACAAAAAAAGGTGACTTTGCTTGAACAATCCACTCTTTGCTAGAATAACCTCTTTGTCTCCTCTCCTGCCTAGCAAAGTCTTCCATTTTGTACAGCTCTTTGGAGCTCCTTTCTATTTGCTAGGGGAGATACTGCTCAATTCATGATTCACTGAATAAAGCCAATTAGATCTTTAAAATTTACTCAGCTGAGCTTTGTTTTAAACAGTATGATATGGGTTTAAGCACTATCCTATAAAGCCAGCGCTCTCCAACAGATATACAATGCAGGCCACAAATGTGAGCCATATGAATACTTTTAAGCCTTTATTACCATATTTTTAAAATATAAAAGAAATATTGAAATGACTTTTCATATATTAATATTCAACTCAATATATACAAAAATTATATATTTTACAGTCTTTTATCAGACCAAGTCTCCGAAATCTAATATGCTTTTATTTTAGTATATTTCATTTCAGATTAGCTACATTTCAAGCACTCAGTAGGTATATGTGACTTGTGGCTACCATACTGGGCAGGACAGCCATAAATAACATAGGAAGTGACTTGATCAAATTTATATTTTAGAAAGACTTGTCACATAGCACTGTGGAGAATGACTCAGAGGATGGCATGACAGAAGGCAGGGAGCTGTTTAGGAGTGTAATATAACTATCTAGTAAGAGATAAAGGACTGAACAAGTTAGCAGAGTGAATAGAGAGGAAGGATATTTTAAAGGTATTAATAGTATTAATAAAGTTAATAGGACCTGGCTGGGAGGGTGAGATCAAGGGGGAGAGAAAGAGTCTAGAGGACAAGGGATAAGCAGGTTTGAAAAAAAATGTTTTTTTTGAGGAATATCTAAGTAGAAAAATCCAGTAAGAAGAAGTTGGAAATACGAATCTAGAACCCAGGAGAGAAATCTGGGCTGAAGCTAAAGAACAGAGTACCGCTGGAAGATGGGTGAGATTACCCAGAGATAATGTATGCAAAGAAGGTTCCTGAAGATCCTAATTTATGATAGGCAGTCAGGAGAGACAGAACTGCCAAGAAGATATGGAAGGATTTTTTTCGAGGTACAGAAGTACAACGAGAAAAGAATCGCAGTACCACTGCATTTCTTGTATCCTTATAAAAACAGTCATTATAAAGACTGTAGAAAGATGAAGATATGTGTACGAGTGAACAGAACAAAATACCACAGTATGCATTTATGATTTTACATAAATAATAGGTAAACATGAAAATTTTTTAACATAATGATAGTATGGATGCCATTTCATTAAAATTCTTAAATGCTATTATATTTTAGTTTATTGACTAAAAAATGGAAAGAACAAATATGACATACAGAGGAATTAAAAATAAATCCCTTTGCTTAATTTAGTGGTTGCCATCTGACACTTATCAAAATATTATGTCAGATCACTCTTTCTTGATTTTTTCCCCATTATCATTCACTCTTCCCCTAAAAGAGCCCTGTTAGATATCTTTTTTCCTAATCACCCCCATGTCTAAATTCAGTATCACAGATATAACTACATATCTGTTCATGTATCATGGCCCTTTGGAAGGTCACAAATCATTGTAATATTTAAGAATTTTCTCCACCCACCTCTCTAAGAACCAATATTCATTCCCTTTTGGGTGATACTGCTCCTGCTGAAAATGCATATGATAGATGGTTCTTTAAAAAAAAATAAAAACAAAACAAAGCCAAAAAAAAGGCATATCTTTGTAAACATCACTAATGCATTTAAGGAAGGAAATGTAAGCTTCAGTCTACCACACTATCGTTATCTTTTCATTTCTTTCATGATAACTTTCAAAGGAAGAGATTTTTATGAAATGCTCAACTCTAAGGAATTGTTTTATGAATATATTGTAGATTTATATTTCTGTTAGTCTTCCTAAAGCAAAATGAAAGCCAACATGATCATTTGAAAGTTACTCTTCATTTTAAATAAAGTTCAGTGAAATTTGGTCAGTGATTGAATTGTGTGTGAGGCTGAGAGTTCACTTAGAACTTCCAAGGTCACAGAACCATTCATTCTCATTTACATGTGATTAGTAGTGAGTAGCAGTTTTGATTTTTTAATTTTTTGGTCTGTGAGATCAAACTCAGGGAAAAAATCTTTTACATTTTTTTTTCCATTGAAAAGGAAAAAAGCTTTACTGAATTACATACAAAAATGTGTTTTCTTACAACTTACAATACCTATTTTATTGAGTGAAAGAATATCAAGGAGACATTTGGTAATGCCTTTGAGCCACTAAACTGGTAATACATGGGCATGTCTGAGGAATAACAACTCAGAGTCAACTTACTAATGTTTCATCCTGAAATTAGATCACAGACAGTATTAAGGAGCTAGGAGGGCTGTGAGCTACTTATCTTCGGGTAAAAGAAGAGGCGTTGGTTGTATCTTCTATTTCATGTTTCCAACAGTGTTGGTCATTCAGTAGATGCTAAATGCCCACTGATTTCAATTTTCAGCATCAATGCTTACCTGTGTTGTGTTGACTTAATTTCCCCAGAAGAGTTTGGAGATATCACAGATAAAAATTGGCACTAGGTAAATTAATAATCTCTACTACATCTGTAGGTGAGACTATTCCCCAATGGCTGGCACAACTTATTTAGAGGAAATTTCAATGGGTTTCTCACATTTCTGCACATTTTGTGGACCCAGGCACTGATGACTTTTGTTCTGTACTACATTTTCAAGGATGTTTTTATAGTGAGCAGCCTTGAAGATACGTCTCCTTTCAGAGCAATGGGTAGGTTTGTTGACTCTGAAGACAGATTATATCAGAGTTCTTGTTGTGGTGCAATGGGATCAGTGGCGCCTCTGCAGCACAAGGACGCAGGTTCAATCCCGAACCCAGAACAGTGGGTTAAAGGATAGCTATTCTGAATCTGATCAGACTGTCTCAGACCTGATCCCTGGCCTGGGAACTCCATGTCCCGTGGGGTGGCCTCCACCTCCCAAAAAAGTCCTAAAATTAAGACAGATTCTATCTCCCTCTAGGACAGATGTCAGACAGGTTTACTTTCTGTCCATTATAAAATATGTGGATTCGCTAAGTGTGGGTTCCTCACCTGTGACACAAACCCAGTGTGTAGCATCCACCTGGGCCCACCTTAGTGTAACCCTGTGGGAGTGGGAGGCCAAGGGAAAGCAGTCTGAACATAAAGTTCACACTGCTCACTGTGCTATGAATAAGAGTTCTTTGTTTCTGAACCAGGAATCTTGTGTCTTCTGCCAGCATCCCTGAAACTGTGGCAGGCTGACTTGTTAGCATGCAAGTAGAGTAAAAGCTCTGACCTTTCACGGTTTTTGAAAATACTCTGAGATTTTCTTCCTTTTTATCAAATATTATTAATTAGAATACCCCTTATTCTTCTAGGAACCTAACACCCAGTACTTTGGACTTTCCCATTAACTAAGATCCAACTCTAGTTCATTATTCCCCAAAAGTGGCTAAAGTAAAGCCAAAACTATAAAACTCATTTCCTAAGATCCTAACAACCTGGCACAATGGCCTCTATATTCACTGCCATCGCCTTCTGGAATTCTCAAATATAATTAAGGCTTCTGGAAAAGTTGAGCTGTTCCTTAGTTAGATATGTTGCCACCAACCAATAATAATGACTCAATAGTCAATATAGTGACCCAAAAAAAGAATAAGGTTTCTTCATGATGGTAGGATCCTATCATGTGAAATAATACTTAGGTAGACTCAATAATTTTTTAATTACTTAATGAATTTTATCACATTTATAGGTGTACAACAATCATCGCAACCAAATTTTATAGCATTTCCATCTCAAACTCTCAATACATTGTCCCACCCCCAACCTGTCTCATTTGGAAACCATAAGTTTTTCAAGGTCTGTGAGACTCAGTAATTTTTAAAAAATAAAATTATGTTCTCTGTGGGCTTGAAGAGTTGGAAAAGACTCATGGAAGAATTAGGACTTAAGACAGAAAAAAATTACATTTAAAAGGTTGAATAATGACTAGTTTAAAGAGATGAAAATATAAATTTATTAACTTCTTGTACATACATAGGCTTACTTGCTCACTCTGTATATGTGTGTATATGACTTTACGATATTGTAATGCACATATCTTGTATACAGTGTTATGAATTTTGATGACCACCACCACAATGAAGATAGTGAATATTTCCATCATCCCCAGAAAGTTCCCTCTTGCCCACACCACTCACAGGCAACCTCTGCTCTGATTTCTATAACCATATATGAGTTTTGCCTATTCATATCATATAATGTTAAGAGAATAAAGTGTGTGAAAGTGGTTTAGAATCAGTATAGCTACCTGAAATCTAATATGCATGGTGTCCATGATAAACCTTGAGGACAGTAGCATCAGAGCGAAGTTCTAAATGGCCTAGGATATCAAAGTAAGAGGTCTGTATGTGATGAAAGGGCCTCTAAAGTGCTATTGGAAGATCTTCAGCAAGATAATGATGTAATAAAGGTGACATTTAAGATCAGCCTGACAGTATTATGCAAAATAGACCAGAGTGGGTAAGAAATTCTACAAAGAATTCAGTTGAATTTACAGTGACAAACATTATTCTGCATATAACCCTGGGCAAAGTAGGATGGTCAATTTTAGCATTCTTGGTACAAGACTGACTGGAATAGTAAAACTGGTTTTGTGAGCAAGGTCATAAGTGGTGGTAAAAGGAAGCTGACAGCATAAGAAGGCAGTGATAAGTGGAGTGAAAGAAAAATCTGTCTTAGATTCAATCTTTTTCACACTGTCTATTATAGGCCAGATTAAGACCCTGATGCAAGACATATGGATTTGTAGATGACACAAAATTAGAAGACTGCTCACATCGAAAAGGAGCGAAACAAAATTCTTTCTCTGGGATCTAAAAAAAAGAAAAAACAACTGAAGCCCCAGGGCTGACAAATAGCTCTTATAATTCAACACAATAAGAGGGAAGATAGGCCAAAAACCTGAGCAAGTTTCTAGAAAGCATCTAGAAAGACTCTACCTGATGGGGTTTTTTGTTACTTTGCAATTTAATTGGAAGTGAGTAAAGAATGGAGATAATGGTGACTTGGAAAACCAACAGATGGTAACTAAGATAATAGTCTATGAAGTTGTTTACGGCCACAAAAAGTGTTTAAGAAAATCAAGATATTATTCCCTAGAGATTAAAAGAGGGCATAAATAGAATGTAGAAAGTTCTAAGGGAAATAACGAAGGCAGATGCTCCTGTTCAAAAGAAGAAAACTTTTCAGAGGGAAAAGAGGACACAGGAGCTTAGAAGAAATTATCAGAAACCACAGGATGAGCTAGGGGGCAGAGTAGTAATTACATTATATGGCAGTTGAAGATGTAAAACAAAACAGAAAAACATTATGCTCCCAGGTTGAAGCCTTGCACAGTAGTATGCACCAAAAAGCAAAATTAATCTCAGAGCAATTAAAGTTAAAACTACAGGGGAAAATGCTGGTTAGAGAGTTCATTCATCCTGTTATCTCATCTCCTTGCCAGAACAGGTAATGAACAGTTTCCTATAGCGAAGGAAATCATGAGAGTCAGATAAACTTCATAGTGAATTCTACTCTTCCTTACCAATTTTAATTGAAGGTTAATGTTATGGGTACATTCTGTCATGGAATAAATATTGTATTAGGGGTCCCAAGCTAAATGGATATTCCACTCCAGAGAATGGTAAAGGATGAAATGATTTTTCTTCCAAATAGCTACGTGGTCGGTGCTACATAACAGTCTGTCAGGGTAACTAAACTGGTAAATTAACTTTCTCTTATGTATCTGCACTTAAAAAAAAAAAAAAAGTGCCTGTTAACACTCTTGAATGGATTTCTCCTGATAGTTTCAGTGAAAGAACTTTTTTGACCAGAGGCACATTTTGTCTTGCCTATGGTAAGACAGCTTGATAGTAAATGGTAGTTAAAAAGTAATGTTTATGCCTGTTCATTTTTTTTTCCACGTACCTATATGCTAGAAGACTGGGAGAAGAAATTACACATTCTAAAAGTAAGCAAATACCCAATATATCTGAATGCTAACACTTACCAGAAAACCACTGTTGATGCCTCTGGTAAAATATCTCACATTCAATATTTTAAATAATTAATATTTCAAAGAGACCTTTGAAATACTCTGTGTGTCTTATCAGAATCAATCATTTACTAAGGGCATGGAATACCTGTGAAGGGAGAACTAAGCAAAAACAAACTTGGAAAAAGAATAAATTGTACTTGATTCAAAAGCATCCACCAAAGTAAATCTCAGTGACATTCTGAAAATATACAACACAGATGTTTTTAGAGGTAAGAATAGTAATAATACCTGCCATTTATTGAGAGCTTACTATATGGCAGGCCCTGCTCTGAGAGATTTACATTGGAGCTCCATCCAGTCTATTTTTCAAGTAACAAAACTACAGCATATTTAGGTAAAGCAACCTGCTCGATGTCACAGAGTTTGGAGATGACAGAAACAGCCTTAGAACCTGGGGAGCATGTGTCTAGAGAAGGAGTTGGCAAACTATAATCCCAGTGGTCAAATCCAGCCCACATCATAAAAATGGTTTTCACATGGTAAGCGTTTTGTGTTGTTTTTTTTTTTTAAATCTAAAGAAGACTCTTTCGTACTACATTAAAATTTCCCACAATTCAAATTTCAGTCCAGAACTTTTATCGGAACATAGCCATGCTCAGGGATGATGTTATTGGTCTATGGCTACTTTCGAGCTTACAGCAGCAAAATTGAATAGTTTTGACACAGACCTTTTGGTATTTGAAGCCCCAAATACTTACTATCTGGCCCTTTACAAAAAAACTTTGCTGAAACCTGCTCTAGAGCACATAGTGTCAGTATCAACATCATGCTGTGTACAGACACGAGTGGAACTCACAGTCTTCCTCTGAGGTGCTAAAGGACCTTGTCAACCTCCATGCCAGTAAAACAACGGCTCATCATGGATGGAAGGTGGGAAAGAACATGAGAGGTCAATGTCAGCCTACTTGAAATTGAGACGCTTCCAAGGAGAGCGCCAAAATCAAGACTGAGACAGTATCATTAATGAAGCAACAATTACATATACACCTCCATGTGGATTTACATTTAAGAATCCTTGAAGTCCAGTTCGTTCCAAAAGAACAGTCACCAAAAAAGAAGTGAATATTTTCAAAGGCCAGTGGGAGACATGCTTTGCAAGTTTTGATTTCCTGTCTGAGAACCAGCCACTGACTGACATGGCGTGAATTCAGCTCCATTCCAGGAGACCTAGCTCCTTATCTATGGACTTCAACTGGACTGCTATAGCAGAACACAATACCATACAAGGAGCCTAAGCATCTTCATAAGAAATACACAACCCTAGTGAGGGAAAGAAGAAAAGGAATAGTTTTCAGCTTCCAGGGCACCATCATGAGGTCAAATGTATACCTGTATTTTTCTCCATGCCTAGTGCACGCACTAGCTAAGGGAGGGATGGAGGTAACTCTTCAAGAATGGCCCTCCACCAACATCCATATTATAGGGGTGCCAGAAGGAGAGGAGAGAGAGAAGGGGACAGAAAAAATATTCGAGGAGATTATAGCCGAAAACTACCCTAATATGGGAAAGGAATCACTCACTCAAATCCAGGAAGCGCAACAAGTACCATATAAAATAAACCCAAGGAGGAACACCCCGATACACATATTAATCAAAATGACCAAAATTAAAGAAAAAGACAAAATTTTGAAAGCAGCTAGGGAAAAGAAACAAATGACATACAAGGGAACCCCAATAAGGTTATCAGCACATTTTTCAGCTGAAACTCTACAGGCCAGAAGGGAGTGGCATGATATACTTAATGTGATGAAAGGGAAAAACTTCCAACCAAGACTGCTTAACACTGCAAGGCTGTCTTTCAGATTTGAAGGAGAGATCAAAACCTTTACAGATAAGCAAAAGCTAAGAGATTTCTGCAACACTAAACCAGCTTTACAACAAATCTCAAACTAACTTCTCTAGTCAGAAAAGAAAAGGCCACAGCCAGAAACAAAAACATCACAAATGACAAGGTCCACCAGTAAAGGCATATATACAGTAAAGATACTAAATCATCCATGCACAATTATGCTACCAAAATCAGAAATCGTGAGAAGAGAACACAAATGCAGGTCACTGGAGACGCACGTGCGATTAAGAAACCAACAGCTTAAAACAATCTCATTTGTATATAGACTCCTATATTAAAACTTCAGGGTAAAAAAAAGAGCAACAAAAACCCCAAACAGTTAATAAAATGGCAATAAGAACATATATATCAGCAATTACCTTAAATGTTAATGGACTGAATGCCCCAACCAAAAGACAGAGACTAGCCGAATGGATACAAAAAAAAGACCCGTGTATATGCTGTCTTCAAGAGACCCACTTCACTTCTAGGAACACATACAAATTGAAAGTGAGAGGATGGAAGAAAATATTTCATGCAAACGGGCATCAAAAGAAAGCTGGAGTAGCAATACTCCTATCAGACAAAATAGACTTTAAGATGAAGAACATCTTAAGAGACAAGGAAGGGCACTACATAATGATCAAAGGATCAATCCAAGAAGAAGATAAAATAATTTTAAATATCTATGCACCCAACATAGGATCACCACAATATATAAGGCAACTGCTAACAACCTTAAAAGGAGAAATCAACAATAACACCATCATAGTGGGGGACTTTAACACCCCACTTACAGCAATGGAGAGGTCATCCAGACAGAAAATCAATAAGGAAACACAGGTCCTGAATGAAGCATTTGATCACATGGACTTCATAGATATTTATAGGACATTCCATCCAAAAGCAACAGAATACACATTCTTTTCAAGTGTGCA
Source organism: Catagonus wagneri (assembly GCA_004024745.2). Lineage (NCBI taxonomy): Eukaryota > Metazoa > Chordata > Mammalia > Artiodactyla > Tayassuidae > Catagonus > Catagonus wagneri. The sequence goes on along the minus strand of PVHT020000015.1, from coordinate 9,530,188 downwards.
TGGAACATTCTCTAAGATTGATCACATCCTGGGCTACAAATCAAGCCTCAGTACTCTAAGAAAACTGAAATCATATCAAGCATCTTCTCTGACCACAATGCTATACGACTGGAAATCAACAACAAGAAAAAAATGGCAAAAAATACAAACACGTGAAGACTAAACAACACACTACTAAACAACAAATGGATCACTGAAGAAATCAAAGAGGAACTTAAAAAATACCTAGAAGCAAATGACAACAAAGATACGACACTCCAAAACCTCTGGGATGCAGCAAAAGCAGTTCTAAGAGGAAAGTATATAGCAATACAAGCCAACTACCTCAGGAAACAAGAAAAAGCTCACATAAACAACGTAACCTTACATCTAAAGCAGGTAGAGAGGGAAGAGGCCAGGTCATGGAAACAACCTAAATGCCCATCGACGGAGGAGTGGATAGGGAAGATATGGTACATACACAAAATGGATTATTACTCAGTCATTAAAAGGAACAAACTAAAAACATTTATAGCAACATAGATGGGCCTAGAAATTATCATGCGAAGTGAAACCAGTCAGACAATTAGACAGCAACACCCAATGCTACCGCTTACATGTGGCACTAAAGTGACACAATGAACTTCTTTGAAGAACAGACAATGACTCACAGATTTTGGAAAACCTTGGTTCTTCAAATAAGACAATCTGGGGGGTGGGGGGATGCAATGAGGGTTTGGGACACAAAATGTATCACATGGACTTGTGATAAGCATTGTACACCTATAATTGAAATAAAACTCATTGTTATAAAAAAAGAAATGGCCCTCTTGGAGTTCCCGTGGTGGCTCAGTGGTTAACGAAACCAACTAGGAACCATGAGGTTGCAGGTTCGATCCCTGGCCTTGCTCAGTGGGTTAAGGATCCGGCATTGCCGTGAGCTGTGTTGTAGCTTGTGGACGAGGCTTGGATTCTGCGTTGCTGTGGCTGTGGCGAAGGCCGGCGGCTACAACTCCGATTAGACCCCTAGCCTGGGAACCTCCATATGCCGTGGGTGTGGCCCTAGATAAGGCAAAAAGACCAAAAAAAAGAATGGCCCTCATGACAGTGCAGTCAGGCAGTTTTAACAAATGTCACAGACCACAGCAATAATGGGAGGCCACCACCAAATATAAAGTGTTGTACACGAGGGAACTGGAACTTTTAATTGCTGATTGTTGGAGTACAGGAAATAAGTAGACAATTCATCTGTTGCTAGGCCCACTTTTAAATTCTTCTTCTTTTTGTTTAACGGATTCTTCAATGGGTCGACTCTCCAGCCAGAAAGGCAATGACAACTTCACACTACTTTTATACAGAAACTTAACTGCCGGTTATCTATTTTTAAAGTGCAAGGAGTCGTGTGTATATGTGTGTGTGTGTGTTTCTGATCATGTCATTTTTTTTTTTTTTTTTTTTTTTTTTTTTTTTTTTTTGTCTTTTTGCCTTTATCTAGAGCCGCACCTGCAGCATATGGAGGTTCCCAGGCTAGGGGTTTAACAGGAGATGTAGCTGCCAGCCTTCGCCACAGCCACAGCAACGCGGGATCCGAGCCGCGTCTGCAACCTACACCACAGCTCACGGCAACGCCGGATCCTTAACCCACTGAGCAAGGCCAGGGATCGAACCTGCAACCTCATGGTTCTTAGTCGGATTCGTTAACCACTGAGCCACGACGGGAACTCCTGATCATGTCATTTTTTTGAATGGCCAAAGAATGAAAAAGCAAAAGCAGTTTGGAAAAAAAAAGGCATGTATAAGCAACTAGTTGATTGAACAGTCTCAACTCAGTAAAGGTATCAATATAAAAAAACTGTTTTTTGTTTTCTTCACCACTGTTCCTAAACATACAACGTCAAGCCTTCCTTTCATGTCCCTTAACGGCATCTTGGGAAAACTCCCTAATTTTCTGGTTGTAATTTGAATATTAATCTTACGTTTGCTTCAGGGTGTTTCCTTCCCTCACTGTTAGTCTTTTGGACCCAGGTGCCTAAAGGGTGAACTGGTGGCATGATCTGTTGGCCCATTCACTCCCCCAGCCTCTCTCATGGAAGAATTTGATCCCAGTGGGTTGGGGCAGGGAGGAATAAAATGGAAAAAAGAGAATGTCATTATTCTCTTGACGAACATGTTAGATAGCTTGCAAGAGACAGAGGTGGGCATTTAGCGTAAGGATATATGCAGAAATAGAAGAGGACTAAGAAACAGGCTATAGAAATATGGTCTTGTGTGACTCACAAAGAACTGAAACACCATTCAAGATACAATCATGATTCTAATCCTACCGCTACAACAACAGCTCTAGTCATCCATTCATGTTATTACTTCAGTATCTTGATGTCCATTCTCACTTACCATGTGCACCTACTCTTAGTATTTGTTATTTTCTCTTCTGCCATTTTCAAACTAATTCTCTGTCTTTGTGTCTTTGAGTCCAAACTCCCCAAGAAAAAGAATCGACTTGATTCAACCAGTACAGACCAGTCTTTTGGGAAGAATGTTCATGACAGGCTCTTATGAAATAGACTAGGCTAGAGATGGCTGTCCTTGGGTCAAGAATCAATCTCTGGCCCATTCTGAAGTTAGGGGAGGATTGCATGGGACAAAGCCTGGTCAGCATTGCTTAAGATGCTGCCTATTGCCACTTGCCTCAGCAAAGGAGCTGAAGGTATGCACTTCTGATATGCACTATCATGGGACAAAGCCTGGTCAGCATTGCTTAAGATGCTGCCTATTGCCACTTGCCTCAGCAAAGGAGCTGAAGGTATGCACTTCTGATATGCACTATCATAACTCAATAGTGTAATTTACATTGATGTTTCAAAATGGGAGTGGGAAAGATTTACCTTTAAGCCCTGATCTAAATCCCTCAATAATTCCCTAAGAGGAATTCAATAATCTCCTCCAGGAGAGAGCCAGTCTGACTTGGAGCATGGTGGGATTCTTTCTCAATCAACTAGAATGGATTTGTACTTCTAGCAATCTTACTCCTCTCTCCTGAAGGAATTGAAACAACTCACTGAAAAATAATTATTTAGAAAGCAGAACGAAGTGTCATTGGATAGTCTGTGACCTTTCTTTCTCAGACTCTGGGAAGTGATCTCAGTTTTAAGACTTCTGGTTCCCTCCTGTGATGGAGATGGCTTAATTCATAACCCCTCTATTTACTTTCATTCCCATTTCCAGCCCCAATCATCAGCTAATCCCAAACAATGTTATTTATAAAATTTCCTGTCAACTCAGACTCAATGTGACTCAGGCTGATTGAATCATTCACAGATTTCCCTACCTAATCATACCCCTGATGACTTCTTAGCCCAATTTTCTCATTTTCAATTGTCCCCTAAGAATCAGAACCTTGGAATGGTCTCCAAAGTCAAATAGTGACTAAACTGCACCACAACTTCACAGGCAATACAGAGTCTCCTCCCCAAGTTGAACACTTATCCCTTAACCTGGATTATTGCTACATGAAAAAACTTGGTGAATTCTGTCTCTAGTCTCTCCTCTCACTAAAGTATAATAATCACATTTTCCTCTCTTCCAAGATTCAGTGCTCATCAGATCTAATCCAAACTCCCCTGGTCTCACTGATTATTTCCAGAATTTTCTTTGGCCTCTCCAACCATACCAGCTAGGCTACTTCTATTATTTCCACATATCCTAAGTGTTCGCACCTATATGTCTTCTAGCATGTACCTAATTTAAGAAATAAAAGATTAGTGTGAATTCTAAATAAGAAAGAAAAAAAAACACAAAAGACAGATACTTTAAGTTAAAACACATATAGCTTTTGGAAAGATAATTAAATGAATATACTTTAGCTCACCAGATCTATTCAAGGGGTCAAATTCCTAGAGCGAGTGCTTTGGAAACATAAATAGCCTAAATCCAGATAATTTAGGTAATTTATACAAATACATATTCACATCTTGCTCTATTAAATAATTAAAATTCAGATAGACCTTAATTATATACTTTACTAAATAAAAGGAAGTTGGTTTCCAATAGAAAAAGAATTTAATTTCAAAATAAATAAATAAATAACTCCCTAAGGCAGATACTCATAGTAAATTTAACATACTGCTACTACCATTTAATTGAATTCAACCTTTAAATTAAAAAGGAAGACATATTAAAAGTAATATGGTAATTGTATATTTGGTGGTATTGCCTTTTGGTGTTTCAAACAATCAAGGCAACAATGATTAACCTCTTCATTACTTTATAACGTTCATCTGGGAAAAAAAAATAGCTCTTCCAAGTTCAAATTTTCTAAAACTGAAACCCACAGGGCTCCTAAGAACACAGGGCAATAAAACATAGGGTGCTTCATTAGAGGAAGTCTATAATTACAGATTACTGAGTAAATAATATGGATGCCATTGAATTACATGGGAGTCAATCTTAGTAGAAAATGGCATAAAATTATCAAATTAGGCACCAATACCTCAGAGATATAATTATGTCAATTTCTGAACATTATGTAGTTCTTTAAAATATGAAGACGATAATTATGCTTAAAGAACCCACTGAAAGCTGGTAAAACCAGAGAAAATACTGGCACTTAAAGATTGCCATTCCTTGGAGCTTAATTTCAAAATTGCTTTATTTGGGTGTGTCTATTTGACCTCTACATTTCTTTGGTTTTTACTTTTAGATTCAAAACATATATATTTTATGAAGTAACTACATCATGATCCAGCTACTGCTTGTAAATATTATTCTATATTTTTGAAATGGATAGAGTTCTGTTCAGAGACAGATTTGAAAATAGGCACTTAATTCCTTACTTTGGATTGAGTAGAAAAGATCTGCAATTTCAAATGTGTTTCAACCATGTCTCTTCTTGGGACAGTCGCCTCCAGAGAGGAAAGCAGGGAGGACTTAGACATAATTAATCACCATTGCTTCAATCAGACCCCTGGCACATTCTTTACTTTGCTTTTAATTCACTCTTCCAAGCTATCAACACATGATCACTGGGCACTTACTCAGTGGATAGCACTGAACAAAACAGGGAATTATAGGGCATCCTCCTAAGACGTATTGCCACAAATAGGTCAATTATGTATTTATTTCACTGTGTAGTCTAATTTGGAAATTAAGAGAATTTCTGGCTAATCAAGAGCCTTGCTGATCAAACCGAATAAAACTGAAATACTCCAAAAATCTCTACTTGTTTCATATATAATATATATGAAGAACTGAAAGAAAAATACTGTAGATTTTTGGCTCTTAAACCAATAATTTGACAGAACATCCTAGTTCTTACATTATAAACTGGGCATGGCTCTGGTGTTTATAGTCAAGATTCTACAGTTTGGAAAAGTAAGCTATTTTTGTACAGTCCAGGTAATGATAAATTACCTCAGACAAATACATTATAAAGGGAAGAACTGCTGATTTTATTCAATAAAGGATATTTAAAAAGACTTTATTTTGCTTATCCACTGAATGGTAATAATTTTTAATATTCTTAAGTATTTCCTCTCTTATGTAAGTGAAAAAAATTCAAAAACATATATCTGTTACTCTTCAAAGATGGGGTTAAAAAGTGGTATCTGCCGAAAGGGTAGAAAGTGACGAAGTTACTAAATACTCCTTTGCAAAGATTTAGGACCAAGTGATATTTTATTATTTTTATGATTTACTTACCTAAACTCATCAGTGAAATCTTTGCATACTATCTGATTTCATTAGACTGTTTATTTCCTATTTATAGTCTATATCAAGAGGGGGAAATTGCAGTCCACAAAGAAATGATAAGGACAATTTTTCACTCAGCATTTCAGTGGCAGCTGGTAATGTTTAGTATAAGGGAAATTTATCCCCATCCTTTAGAAGGAATACACAACTTATGCTGTTATGACGTAGAGAATCCTGGGTCGTCAAGAAAACTAGGATTTTCTACTTCAGGAAAAGGAAGGGGAAAACATGTACCACAGTTTCTTTAAAGCAATTACTTGCCTTGTTAGGCTCTAAAAATGTCGTTATATTTGTTTTAGTAACTAAGTACTCACATTAACACTGCCTTGAACAAAGAAGAAATATACTTAGAGAATCTGTTCCCTGCTGAAATCTTCTTTCTATCCAGTCTAGAGGAAGCTATTTTAAGGTGCATCCTGAATTGGGGAGCAAAGTGAGGAAGAGGTCACTTCCACCTCAGAGTCAAATCTAGACAAGTCAACATGCCCTGGATGTATTAATCATTCGCACTGAAAAGGTGACTCGGAAATTGGTGGCTAAGGAAACCTTGTCAACATCCAGCTCCATCCAAGATATGACAATGTCACTTACTCTCATGAGAATGAACAGGACATATTCATTTGGAACAATAATAAGGGAAACGGTAAGTTAACCAACCACACTGCGCTCTGTCTGAAGAAATATGATGCAAACAGAATAACTGTATCAACAGGAGACCAAGCAACTGATTAGGTGACTTCATTAAGGTCTCTTTCCCAGGGAGCAAGATTTCCTATTTCTACTTTTTTTTTTTTTTTTGTCTTTTTGTGTTTTTAGGGCCACACCCGCAGCAACTCCAAATCCTTAACCCACTGAGCAAGGCCAGGGATCGAACCTGCAACCTCATGGTTCCTAATTGGATTCATTAACCACTAAGCCACGACAGGAACTCCAGGTTTTCCTATTTCAAATCTCTCTTTCGATGCAAAAAAAAAAAAAAAAAAATCTGCTCGAAATTTCTCCTACATGTCAAACTTAGCCAGTAAATGAACAACTAAGACAGACTTAGTTTCATAACCAGAAAAAGTGGTTAAGTAATAGCAGAATATCACCTTTCTGTTAGGGGAATTTTGTATCTTTTTATTAGATTTAACCCTGAGAGGTGGCCATTTTTATAAGTCAAAAAGTAGTCAAACAGCAGCAGTTTCATATGGTTCAAAGTAATATTTAGGGATATAATGAAGTCATTTGAACTATTACCAACTCTCTGAAACACTGTTTCAAAGAAGAGGAGGGAAGATTATACAAGGCAGGTGGCCATGACAATGACGAAAAACATGTTAAAGTATTTTCTGAAATGCAGAATTTGAAAAGCACTGTCTTTCTAATAGTCCCTATTTTCCATAACTCCAACCTCTGTGTTCTAACTCTGTATGAGTCATCAATACAAAATCAAGACAAGCCAGGGCTTGACACACAGTCGGCACATCCTCTGGGCTATTATGTTCACGATGGCTAGGTGGCCAATTTTTCACTGAGGTCAGTAATTTGCACTTCTTTCCCTAAAGCTTAGGAATGGTTTTTAAAAGATCTCCCAGAACTCTGTCCCTTGCCCCCACTCCAGCACAGGGATGGAAGGCAGCTTATCTTGTCATTTTAATGAAACATCTTTGAGGTATGATTTCACTGGGGAGAGATTTAGAAATCAAAGCTTAAGCAGGGCTGTGAAAGTAAGTTATGCAGTACTGAGCAAAACACAATCTCTAGAACTCATTTTTTCCCTCAGCAAGCATTAATGAATGTCAAGCCTTTATAGATTAGTTAATATACTTAGACATAGAGAATGCATGTTTGTTTTGCCAAAACCTTGATATAGCCAGTACCTCACTGAAAATTGAATAAATAAACCTACTCATTATAGTATTTTTTCAAAGAAAAATTCAGCAATATTCGCCAAAAAAAGTCAAATATCTTCTTTTTCTATTGTAATCACATGGAATAATGATAATTGCTTCAATATTTAGAATGCCAATATATCTGCTACGTTTGCACTTTCTTATTAATTATCATTTTATTTCAGTGTATTAGAATTTATCAGAAAGGAAAACAAAACAACCAACCCAGTTCAACCAAATATCTAATTACATTTTTCATGCTCTTTGTCATTTTAGTGAGTTTCTTGTAAGAGAACGCCAGCATGACTTTTATTAATGTCAGAGAATGCATTTTTTCCTTTTGATAAAAGAAGAAAGGACCTTTCACATTCAAAATTCAATTTTTTCTCCTAACATTTTCAATATGACACAAACATATGGTAAATAAAATTATTCTAATAAATATTAGAGCCAGTGGACCAGTGAGGGAAACTCTGAGCATGCTGTGAATATATTGAATACTAAAGAGCATCTGAAATATAAAAATCGTTGAACTTTTAAGAAAAACTGAATAATTCAATAGTTTTTCATTAAAAAGAGAGAAATATACACAAGAGTAATGATTAACCAGGATATGTCTATATATCAAAAAAGGCTGACGAATGGACAAATGTGATGACAAAGCTTTCAAGAGTTTTACGTGGTGGTATATACTGGTAAGAAGGGTCTGTTTTCTTTTTCCTCCAAAAGAATAATTAAACTTAGGTTTTGAAAGAAAGCACTTTGCCTGAAGTAAAGAAATAAGACACATCAAATAATTTCAATAAAAAGAAAAGAATAATGATTACATTCAGGAACAATCACTTGTGAGGAATATAAGTGCATTGATGTTTCCCTGGACATCCCTCACTATATAAGGATTATTGGCGCTATTACACTTTCCTTCTCCTGGGACAATTAGAAACATGCTGTCTAACCATTTGTCTTACAGAGTTACATACGGGTATACCTTGCGGCAGGGAACTGGCCTGGACAATCTAGAGAGCATCTTCATGTTTTATGAAAATCAAATCACAGAAAACAAATTCAAAGGACAAATATTATTCTAAGTGCAAAAAGACTCAAAGACAATGCTGCAGAATGAAATCCTATAAGTCTTATTACATTACTTATAGAGAACGTGGTGTCAACTATCTGTAGCTGTGATACCTTGAGCCACCAGGGATTAAAAAAAAAAATAGGAATTTCTTCAGAAAAATATGTGAGAAATTTGAAGCTGTTTGCTCAGTGTATGTAAAGTATTCATCAGTGAAAAATGTTCAAACCTACTTTAAGAGAGATGAGAACTATTTCTTAATATATCAGAAGAGGGCTGAGGAAGATTGTTTCTTGACAGAGGTTCCCATGGGAAAAGCTCCCTCTTTTATTTGCTACAGAGATCAAGCTGGAATTGATGGGAAAGAAATAGACATTTTGAAATAAATAAAAGAGGTCACTTGCAGGAAGAGTTTTTTTTTTTAAGAAGTAGATTCTTGTTAAAAAATTCTCACTTTTATTCAAGTTATAATGTTCATTTTGTCCCATGAACAAAGGTGTTCATATTTTATTTCTTCCATTCATGTATACTTAGGCAAAACACATGGCTTCCTGGGCATGTGACCATGCAGTCACACAGGGCCTTATGCTCAGAAGGACACCACACTTGGTTTACTGCTTTGCTGCTGCCACCTTGAAATTTTTAGTCATCTTTGAACAAGAGGCCCACAGTTTAATTTTGCAGTGGGCCCCACAAATCATGCATCTGATGCTGGTAAAATAAAACTCATTTGTAACATAACGAATTACCTTGATTGTCCATTTTTCATATATTTTTATTAATATTTGAGAAAAGATTACAAAGTCTTCAGAATGATGGAGTATTGACTACTGATAATTTCTGCATGCTACTTTAACATTCATAAGATCATATCAAAGAAGAATTTCCCCACGGTTAAGTCACTTCCTTTAGAGACTACACTAACTTTTTTAGTTCACTCAAGCGTGATTCAGTAAGAAAATAGTCTCAGTACTCCAATTATCATTGAAAATAAAGGTTTGGCTGTTGAAAATAAAACTGAAAGCAGAAAAGATTGAAACAGTAGCTGTGGATTTCCTTTCCTCTAAGTTCATATCCATGAGGGTATATGGGGCAAAGATGTGAAGCTAAAAGAAGTGGCAACACATATGTTTATTTGCTCTCTGAATCTGCCCATCGAGAGCAAACAAAAGGCCTTAAATTATATACAAATAAGGATAATTATAGAACAAGTACACTAATACTTAATAACTAATATAAAGTAAACTTGTTCTTCAAAAGATGTGTTCCTAAATAATTAGGTAATTCATTATCCACCTCCTCCCTATAACCAAGGAATTATATTTTAACATATCAGGGACATTGCTACTTCAGAAAGTTCTTTGGTAATTCACTTTACATATACTTTACGTACATATATATGGAAATGGAAATGATTGTTCATTTCTTAGTAAATCAGTTGCTTGAGTTCATTTTGATATGTTATAGTCAGAGAAGCATGGCAATATCAACCCATAAAAGCTATATTGGACAACACCAATACTCTGCTGAGTTCCCTATAGACTTCCAATGCCTAGGATATCCTCCTAACTTATTGAAAAACACTTGATTCTGACTAATCTTGTCATGTGGCAGAAGGTTCCAAAATTATAGGAAAGTACGGCTTGGAGGATAAGCCTCATTTTTCATATGGACAATAATCTGTCATGACTAAATTTAAGTAATTAAAACCAATTTAAAGCACTAGCACTGCGGAGTAGTACAGCAGAGGGAGTGGTGGGCTGAGTCAGGGACCACACTTTGAGAACCACCGGTCAAGAATCCGAAGGGTAAGAATCTGAACCCACCCACTGTGGATGAGTTCCTGAGGCACTGTGCCCAAGTGTCCCAACGTATCAACAGATGACAGTGGTGGGAGTTGCCACTGTGGTTCAATGGTAACAAACCCGACTAGTATCTATGAGGTCACAGTTTTGATCCCTGGCCCTGCGTAATGGGTTAAGGACCTGGCATTGCTGTGAGCTGTGGTGTAGGTCACAGACACGGCTTGGATTTGGTGTTGCTGTGACTATGGTGTAGGCCAGCAGCTGAAGCTCCCATTCAACCCCTAGCCTGGGAACCTCCATATGATATGCGTGAGGCCCAAACAAAACAAAATAAAACAAAACAAAACAAATGGCAGTAGTGTTCTTTTGAAGGAAGAAAGTTACGGTGAAAGATGGCATTGCATTAGCCAGCCAATTAGCAACAGGAGCAGGGTAGGGGAGAGGAGGTGGGTGAACTGTGAGGAAATCAGGAAGTTATGATCTGAAACTAAGACGAATAAGATCATACAATGCCCTAAATCAGGCAATAGAGCCAGGTTGAGCACAAAGCTATGTGAAATATTTTGGCTTATAAACTAATGGGTGGGAGAAAAAGACAAATCAAAGAGTCAGGACACAGGAGGAGCACTTTTGGTGAGATGGGACTATAGGAATGAAAACTCCTGTGAAGTTAATAAGAAGATCAAAGTTCCCAAGCTTTGGTGGTAGTGTGGGACAAAACTTGGATCTCTCTTGGGCTAGAAAGTTCCTAAAGAGGCTTGGTCCAAATAATTTACCATTTTTACCCAAAGGAAATTCTAAAACATGTATTATAGGCAGAAAGAGTAATTCCAGACGTATGGTCTGAAATACAAACAAAAGGAATGTAGAGCAATACGTGGGTACTCTAAATGGACTGTTTGAAAATAATCATCATACAGTTTTGCTCTAAGGTGGGTAATGCAAGAGCCAGACATCCATGTTGTAGGCCTTTCTTTTTCAAAAAAATTTTTAAGTTGAAGTATGTTTGATTTACAATGATGTTTTAGTTTCAGGTATACAACAAAGTGATTCAGATTATTTATACAGACACACACACACACACACACATTCTTTTCCATCATAGGTTATTAAAAGATATCGAGCATAGTTCCCTGTGCTATATAATATGTCCTTGTTGGTTATCTATTTTATATATAGTAGTGTGTATATGTTAATCCCAAACTCCTAATTTATCCCTCCCCTGCCCCCCTTTCCCCTTTGGTAACCATAAATTTATTTTCTGTCTGTGACTCTATTTCTCGTTTGTAAATGAGTTTATCTGTATCATTTTTTAGATTCCACATATAAATGATATCACATGATATTTGTCTTTCTCTGTCTGCCTTACTTAGTATGATAATTTCTAGGTCTATCCATGTTACTGCAACTGTATGCCTTTCTAACTAGCTTTAAATACTTCAGTAGAACTTGAAAAATGAGTTATGCTAGTTTGATTCTATTATTACATGGACACATACAAATAGCCACTTATTTGTGGGAGTCTATGTAAAAATGTGCATGTATATATATGTATGTATGTATGTATACATGCATTATATATACTGTAACCTTCGTTATATTTTAAAAGGTATCTTTGCTAATGAGTTCATGCAGTAAAACCATATCCATACTTGTTTTTGAGCATATTAAATTTTTATTAATTTCACACATAATTCTACACCTACCAAAGCACACAAAGCAACTATGAATATATGTCTACATAGTCAAGAATTAAGGTCTAAGTTTAACACATTCTCTCTTACCACTCTTTCTAAATGAATACTCATTTAATATCAGCAAAAATAAAAACAAACTGATTGAAGTATTCATAATTCCTGAGATGCTTCTAGAAATTTAGTAGCTTTTTTTTTTTAAGACATATTTCTGTCTGTGTAAAGGTTTGGGAGGACACCCAGAAATGACAGACCTCTGGTTTTACTTTGGATTGTAAATTCCAATCAGTCTTTAGTTACTTTTGTCTTTAAAGAGCGACATCCTTCAGAAGAAGCATTAACTCCTGAAGTCCAGAGCACACAACAGCATCTATGATTTTAAAAATTTCGTGATAAAAAAATGTTTACTTTGTTCCTCTGGGGTCTTAAAATGAGAAGGGACGGGGAGGAGAGGCTAGGAACCACAGCGCAAACCACTCACCACCCATCCCCTCTTTCCACCTATGAGGAGAATTTCATTTACTGTCATGGTTACTCAAGTGAAAAGGGCTAGTTTTCAGCAGAAATTGACAGAATATTGTAAATCAACTATAATAAAAATTTTTAAAAAAAGATTAAAATTAAAAACAACATCCTCGGAGTACAGGACCTTACAAAAGATTACGGAAAAGCCCAGGCGGTATGTACTGTGGGGGATGGAGCGTGCGTGGGCACACGTAACACTTAATGCAGCCATAGTTCATCTCTATAGCTCGATCTCCATTTGCCTTCAAAATATGATCAGATAGTCCTTTGAACAAAGCTGTACTGACCCTTTCAGCAAAGAAAAAGAGATGCAAAGAACAGTATAACAAGGCCTAACAACATAACGGATTCCAGTTATGCCAGACAGAGCTCGGACTCAGAACCAGTTGCCTCAAACAAGTAAAGCATCTTTTTAAAACACTGGGGAAGACACAGGGGAGGCAGTTTCATATACCATACTGAAGTTCAGTAGAACGAGGTCGGTTAAGCACTCTATCCTGAGACATACACCTTTCATTTTCAATTGTTTTCAAATAAAAAGAGAGAAATCCCCTTTTCAAGTTGGATTGTTTAAATGCACCTACAGCTACTCCTGTCTAGCAAAGGCTAGGCAAGCTCTCCCTACTGATGCATTTCAAAAAAGGTTCAATTGGCAAAAGAAAGCGAGTGCAAAGGGTTTTTGACAAAAGAGGACTAGAGGGAACACATTTTCCTTTCACAGAAATACTGTTTTAGAAAATCAGAGGAGGTAGCGACTTAAACCAGGAATGCATACATATTGGTGAGATAAACAGGGAATTTGGAAAACTTCAACTTCAGACACTCAACTGCACAAAATTATTATCTTAAAAACTGGGGTGAGGATTAATTAGGAAGTTGGGATTAAGAGTATATATAGTATATATATACTATATATAAAACAGATAACCAACAAATACCTACCTCATAGCAAAGGGGACTGTATTCAGTATCTTATAATAACTTATAATGGAAAATAATTTGATATATATATTATATACATACATATGATATATAAATAATATATGTGTATGTGTATATATGTATATATGTGTGTATATATATATATATATATATATATTTATGAGTCACATTGCTGTAAACTGAAAGTAACACAATACTGTAAATCGACCATGCTTTAAAAAAAAAATGGGAGTGGGAGTTACATAATAAAAATGAGAGACTAAACACTTAAACAAAACAAAGTATTATGACTTCTAGATTATACCACAGCCTAACCCAGCGTACTCTGAGAATACAGTTCTGGTACTGCAGAACCACACAGGTCTATAAAGAACCCCTGGGACCCTGTCCTACCCTAGGCAGAGCTATGACTGCAGCTCCCTAGGCCCATACACACGCATCCTGTTTAGAAATTCTCCAAGTAATTCCCAGGCAGCCCTGTCCAGGACCCGGCAAACAGAAGAGACTAAACCCAAATCAGAAGCAATGAGATAACTCCTCTGATAAAGGGATAACTTTTTTGTTTTTTTATATAACATACATTTAGAGTAGATGTCAATACTGGTTCAGACAAATAAAAGTATTACAGCATCCATAGTTAATTGCACATTTAAAAGGATAATTATTTTTTGCTTACCAAATGAATCATATCATCTTCTTCTAAGCTCTTATGAAAGAGCATATAAAAGCCATTATTGATTTAGATAACAATCAAGTATTCTAAGTTTAGGTTATAACGTTTTTCTAGTACCATTATAACAAAGGCATAACTACTTTCTTAAGCTAAGATTTTTTTTTCCTATGTTTTTCTCCCACTAACTAGTCAAAATATTTTATAGACTGTTTGTACGTGAAGGGAGTGACCAAGGACTGAGGCTTGACTAAACATAAAGAAGACAAACAGAAGTCTCCATATATTAAAAATATGTGAAAAAATGAAATATACATGTTATATGCAGCACACGGTCCTATGTGAGTGGATACATACGTAGGTGGCAAAAGCTGTTATTTCTTACAGAAGAGACACACACAGAGGGAGAAAGGCTACCAGTTAGTAACCCCTGATGTAGGTTAATAGTGCTGAGTTATCAGACAACAATACTATGATTAGGGTGTGTCACCCTGTTCAACATAACATGGGCACTCAATACAGACTTACAGAATTAAATTAAAAATCACTGAAAGGTTTTCATCCATATTAATCCCTTTGCACATTTTGCATAACAACAGATTTTGTCCTGATTCTGAAGCAACCCAGGAGCTCAGGGATTCAATGTGGGTGGGACAAATATAATTAAATAAAAAAAAAGTCATTAGAGATTCAGTTGGGTTCAGTGCAGTTAGCTGGTTCCATGAATCTGTTAGGTGTAATTATCGACGTGAATCTAAATACATTTGACTGAGAACAGAACCAGGTTAATTGCAATGTTGGTATATAATACCTGTTATTCATCTGATACTTTTCTGTAAATAAGAATTAGAATATTGAAGTATGGAGCCGAAGCATGTTTCTAATAAGTGATTAGGCCACCTACAGTGTTTTGGTCATTTCTTACATAGTCAATTCAACTGTTTTTACCCATTTGCTCCAGTATTTTCATGCTTTTCTGGTTCTTGAAGTTACATAAGGTGTGCGTGGCAACAAGCACTTACTGCAGAGAAAAGCCAAATTTGTAACTGCCAGCATTACTCATCTTCTACATAAGAACTGATGAAATCTTGTTAAATGCTCAACACACTGAAGACAGCTCTTCTAGTTTTGCAAATCTGAGTTTCTGCATTTAGAATGTAAGAACTCTTAATGAGATCTAAAGTGTATTACCTCTCTTTTTTCACATATTTATTTCTGTCTTCTATTTAAAAGAATATTTTTAGTTGATGTAGAAATTTGTTGTACTGCTAAGGCAGACAGAATGAGAATTTAGCACTTATTTCCAGTGAACTGATGCCAGAAATGTAATTATTCTAGTATGAGCTCAGAAAAAAATTACTAGTGATAAGTGGCTCAAATAGACTACTGGAAAAAAATAACTAGAACCTTCAATTAATCTAGAGTGTATTCCAGAATTAGTACAGATGAAGCCCACTCTCCAACATTTGTGTGCTGTGATCACTGATGCTCTGAATAATGGCCCAGAACCAATAACAAAGTCCTAATGATTTATCAATGAGCTATATATATATAGTACACTGGCTATATGTACAAAACTATATTTAAGTACTATGTGCTGTACATTTTCACTTGTGTTAAATGTAAAGTCAAAAATCCTGGGGTTTGGGAGAAGATAGTTGGATGAGAAGTGGGTTGTGGACTAACAGAGTTCAGGAAGATTACAAATAATAAAGACTGACGCACAAATGGCTTTCTATAGAGTTACAAAATCAGATTAATCAAAACACCTCTTCCCCTAGGCTTTCTAGTCAATCAAGATTTTACTGTAGTGATTATTGCTATTCACCATTTTCCACTGGATAGCTATTAAGGGGGTAACAACGTTTCACACTTATTAAGCCCTAAACTTGTCCCAAGCTGGTGCTAAGAGATTTGCACCTATTGTCTCATTTCATTCTTACGAAAATTCTAGGAGGCGGATGCCATTCTTTCCCCAGTTTCATAGGCAAGAAAGCTGAGGATCAGAGGGGTTAGGTGAATTGCCCAAAGTTATACTGTTTAGCAGGGAGAATCAGGATTTGAATTCAGGTTTGTTAGAATTGAACTCATTTCAATTGCATGCTAAACCACTGAAGTCTATCTGACATGTCGCTGGGGGTGGGGGTGGGGGGTGCTGGGTGTGATGCATCATTTGATGGATGCTACAGTGGGAGCTTCTCTTGCATCGCAATGCCTTAATCCTGGGCTTCAACTTAGAAATTCAAGAAGTCTTTACTGAATGACTGGCAGCACTATGGCATAATATTGCCTGAAATGGACCTGAAGATGTTTCATTGAAATAACAACGTCCCGAGAGTACCCTTGTGGCTCAGCGAAATGAACCTGACAAGCATCCATGAGGACGCAGGTTCAATGCCTGGCCCTGCTCAGTGGATTAAAGATCCGGTGTTGCCTTGAGCTGTGGTGTAGGTCACAGACGCAGCTTGGATCCAGCATTGCTGTGGCTGTGGTGTAGGCCGGCAGTTCTAGCTCCAATTTGACCCCTAGCCTGGGAACTTCTAAATGCCCTGGGTGTAGCCCTAAAAAGCAAAAACAAAAACAAACAGACAAAAAAAAATCCCAAATTTATGCTACCTTACAGTTTGCTAAAAGCTCTAAAGCCCTGAGTAAATCTTTACTCTACTGGATAATTTTATTTGAGGAAATCCAACCACAACACTCACACACTGCATTATTTCCATGTGGGGGGGCAAAGAGAAAAAGTTCTGATTTTTGAGTAAACAGATTTCTTCAAATGTTTACTAATATACGGAGCAAGGCAATTTAAATAAATGGAGTATCAACCAGGTACTTTTTTTCTTCATAAATAAAGCTTATTAGGTCAATGATTTTCTTTTAGGTCCACCACACATACACATTTGTTTAGCTTTGCATTAGCAGCTATGAGCTGTTCATTATCATTTGTAAAATATGCCAGGTGGTACCTACACTGTCTCAGGAATTTATACTATCAGGGGTGCTTTAAAACTACTAGAATCAATTCCGTTATTTATAGGTGTCCTAATATATATTATTGGTTACTATAATTTAATGCCTGGGGTATGACATTAGGAAACATAATTTTAGTCTATTCAGATTAAAAAATAATATAATGTGAAATGAATTAATTTACTTATAAGATGTAATTGTTTTAAAACTTAGAAAACAAAAATAAAATTGCTATCCTCCACTAATGATAGCGCTTAAATGTTTAGGTTTATTGGTTAAAAGGTGCTTATTTACCCTCAGAAGACTCATGTATCATCAGATCTGATTCAGGTAAGCTTTCTTTATCATCATCATCTTTGCCTAGAAGTAAATAGGCAAGTCTAATTTCCATACAATCTTATATAAGGAGGAGTAAAACTGTTCCTGATTAAACAGTATTTGCATAAGAATCACACTTGGAGTTTCCAATTTCAAAATATCCTTTTAAAAATGCATTTCTTTTTATTGCTTCCTCCAAGCCCATACAATTAATTTGCTGACTTCTAGAAACATGAAAAGCAAGAGATTTACTTACAAATATTACAAATATTTGGTAAGCTTTCTTACTCTACCTACAGAATTAATTAATTTATTTTTAGTGATCCCTAAGTTGATTATCATCTATATTAATATAATCAAAGGTTGGAGAACATATATTATGTCAAGTACTTTGCATAGTTTACAACTATTAAACACATTTTAGAGTACATTTATTGATTTAGCATATTTTTTGCTGCATTTAAATTAGCTTTCTCCACTTTACATTTAAATAAATGGAGTATTACTGTGCATGCTTTAATTATAATTATTTGGGAAATAGTGCAATAAATATTGGTTGGATGAATGAAATAATCTTATGTCAAAAAACATTAATACATAGTTATACACTGATGAAACCATGTTGTTCTTAAAAAAAAAAAAAAGGTCTTGCCCGTCAGTGAATCCATTGCTTCCAAATCCCACTGGCCTTTTTTTTTTTTTTCCCATCTCTGTTATAAATTTTTTTTTTTCAGAGCCGCACACGCGGCATATGGAGGTTCCCAGGCTAGGCGTCGAATCGGAGCTACAGCTGCCAGCCTACACCACAGCCACAGCAATGCCAGATCAGAGCCGCTTCTGCGACCTACACCACAGCTCACGGCAACGCCGATCCTTAACCCACTGAGCAAGACCAGGGATCGAATCTACAATCTCATGGTTCCTAGTTGGACTCATTAACTGCTGCGCCACAACCGGGAACTCCTGTTATAAATTTTTTCCTTCCTGTTACCATCTTCTTAAACTGCCACAGGTTGAAACTCCTTTGAAGAGAGCATCAGATATGAGCTCTCCTTTTTCTTTTCTTTTTTTTTTCACCTTTCACTGTTCTTTTCGAACTACATCCACTCTGTGTTTATTCATCTCTCCTTCCTTATGTCTCTGGCTCACTATCTGGGTAGTGAGAAATTCCTAAAATCTCCTTGGCTCTCCTACCTCATTTCCTCACAACCCATCCCCCGCCATCTGCTTTGGAAGGCTATTTACAGTCTTTCCACAGTCTTCCCACTTTTCCAGCAATTTCCCAATTCAAACGCTTCTCACTAAGGACAAGAAAGAGGTCAATCACAGCAAGAGGAGTTCCCTTCGTGGCTCAGTGGTTAATGAATCTAAGAACCATAAGGTTGCAGGTTCGATCCCTGGCCTTGCTCAGTGGGTTAAGGATCCGGCGTTGCCATGAGCTGTGGTGTAGGTCGCAGATGCGGCTCAGATCCCACGTTGCTGTGGCTGTGGCGTAGGCCGGCGGCTATAGCTCCTGTTAGACCTCTAGCCTGGGAACCTCCATATGCCGCGGGTGCGGCCCTAAATAAGGCAAAAAGACAAAAAAAAATCACAACAAGAGAGAATGTTTACTGAACACTGACCAAAGACATCAGACCAAAGACATCAGCAACCAAAGAAATCAACATATACTTAATAGAGTATCAGTAACACCAGTCTCTGTGTTATCTAACTCTCACAGTCACGAGGAAAGTACTATTATTTCAATTTTGGAGAAGAGGAAATTAAAGAACATAGAGATGAAATACTTTGTTGGAGAATATATGGCTAGTCAGTTGTGGATCTGAGACCTGAACTTAGGACCTTTCCTCTTCATCATTCTGATCTATTTTCCCATGAGTCACTGAACAGATCCTCCAGGAAGCCTGCTGCCTTCTGTGCTGATACACACCGCTGCTAATGTTAAAAGTCCCATTTACTTGAATAGTTTCACCTCTGCTTAGCCAAATATTACCCATCTTCCAGTAACTAGTTCATCTGGTATATTCAGAGACTATATTTAGCCTTCTCTATGAAACTTTACATCACTTTACCAGACTTCATAGATATCCCCTTTGAGATAGTTTTAAATATTCGCTGTTACATATCATTACACTGTTCGCTGGCTCAGCTTTATTGAATCTGAAAGGTGGGGAATATGTCACCCCAAAATATGCCACTTTGGCATATGGATTATTTTTGAGCTGAAGGCAACTGAGAAGCCGATACTGGACAAACTCTGCCCTCCTGCTATCTGCCTAAAAGCAGGGAATAAACATGTAAAGTTCCTCTTCCTCTCTTTACCAGGAATAACAGATGTTATTTGCCAGAGTCTGCTCTAGATAGACCCTTATCAGCCCAGAGATGGAATCAGATACTAACCCTTATCTTCCATTAGTTCCCCGTACATTTACCTTCCCACAATTTGCCACACTAGAAATTCAAAGTCCTTTTCCTCTGATTTAAACATTTCTAAAAATGTGTTATTCTTTTGTGAAGATGCTATATAAGCCCAAGTTCTAACCACTCCTTTGAGTTACTCATCACTGAGGTGCTTCCACGTGTATGCACAATCCATGCATTAGTAAATCTGTTCATTTTTCTCCTATTAACCTGTCTTTTGTCAGTCTAGTTTACAGGGCCCCAGCCAATGAACAGTTTGTCCTCCCCTACGCATCTCTCTGACAAAACTGTAAACTTCGAAAAGAAGGGGACCATGTCTTGAACCATTTCCAGATTCTTCAATGAGCAGAAAATGACTCTTTCATCATCATCAACAGCAGCAAAACTATTCCAGGCCCCTTGTTACGTACTGTACTTAATTATCTCATTTAATGTTCACTAAAATGATAGGAGGTAAATGTCATTATCCTATATTACAGATGAGCTAACTGAGGCATGAAGGGATGCAGGAATAGAACAACTTCATAAAGCGAATAGGTGGCAGATCTGATCTCTACTTTTTTAACATATAGACTTTAATAACATTTTAGTCATGACACTTAATGCTTACAAATGACTATTTTTAATATATACCTGTGTCATTCCCTCCTTTACAATTAAAATAATATCATTTATTATCATTACCTTTGCCTTCAGATCTCCAATTCTTTCATAATGGAGACTTGAAAAAAAATTTTTTTTGAAACACGATATTTTTTAATGGATTTAACTGAAAAGATATAATTTTCTGGCTGCTTGGTTTCCATAATATCTTTACTTAATTCTGAGCTCAGCTGATCATATCTAGATTACAAAAATAATGTTTTACATTTGCTTTATCATGCTACTCTGCTGAATAATTAGATTCTCCTTGATGAATATATACAATTTTGCATGCCAGATAAATATATCTTATTATTGTTACTTATTAGCTATATGGGATCACAGGAGATTTAAAAAAAAAAGGAAAGGGTTTGCAATTTTGCTAATTTGATATGAAATAGAAACTTTCCAGAAAGAATTTTTGTGTTTTTAAAGTTGTAATTCTCTTTCATACAGCAAAGGAAACTGTAAAAATAAATAAATAAAAAGATAACTACGGAATGGAAGAAAATAGTTCCAAACGATGTAACTGACAAGGGCTTAGTTTCTAAAATATACAAACAACTTAAACAACCCAACAGCAAAAAACCCAACAACCCAATTTAAAAATGGGCAAAAGACCTGAATAGACATTTCTCCAAAGAAGATGTACAGATGGCCAACAGGCACATGAAAAAAACGCTCAGCATCACAAATTATTAGAGAAATGCAAATCAAAACTACAACGAGGTACCACCTCACACCAATCAGAACGGTCATTAACAAGTCAAAAAATGACATATGCTAGAGAGGGTGTGGAGAAAAGAGTACCCTCCTTCATTGTTGGTGGGAATGTAAAGTAGTACAACCACTATGGAAAAAAGTATGGAGGTACCTCAGAAAACTAAATACAGAACTACCATATGACCCAGCAATCCCACTCCTGGGCATATATCCATACAAAACTTTCATTGAAAAAGACACATGCACCCCTATGTTCATGGCAGCACTATTCACAATAGACAAGATAGGGAAACAACCTAAATGCCCATCGACAGATGAATGGATTAAGGAGATGTGGTATATATATACACACTATGAAATACTACTCAGCCACAAAAAAGAACAAAATAATGCCATTTGCAGCAACATGGATGGAATTAGAGACTCTCATACTAAATGAAGTAAGTCAGAAGGAGAAAGACAGATACTGTATGATATCACATATCTGGAATCTAATAAATGGCACAAATGAACCTTTCTATAGAAAAGAAACAAACTCATGGACTTGGAGATCAGACCTGTGGTTGCCAAGGGGGAGGGAAAGGTAGTGGGATAGACTGGGAGCTTGGGGTTAGTAGTTGCAAACTATTGCCTTTAGAGAGGATAAGCAATGAGATCCTGCTGTATAGCACAGGGAACTATATCTAGTCACTAGTGATGGACCATGATGGAGGATAATGTGAGAAAAAAAATATGTGTATGTGTGTGAGTGTGTGTGTGTGTGTGTGTGTGAATGACTGGGTCACTTTGCTGTAGAGTAGAAATTGACAGAATACTATAAATCAACTATAATAGAAAAAATAAAAATCTTAAAAAAATGAATAAATTCATAATTTTCAAGCGACTTTCTTTACCCAAGGGACTCTTTATTTGACCATCTTTGTTCTAAGGAAGATCCCCTGGTTCTAATGGCATATATCTCTAGTCATATGTGCATGAACTATCTTTACAGTTTACACTGTATTTATCTCACAGTGGAAATCTAATACTAGATATCATCTTTCTTTCAGAGGAAAGTGGATAACACTGTTCTAACTGAACACATTTAAAAGTTCTCTAAATCAGTTTCTGATGGCTCTTTATTCTCATGTCTCCCATGGACTGACATTTTATGTAGCTCCACCATGACTCTTCCCAGGCTCTCAGAAAGTGTGCAGTTGATCTCCACCAACTTAACAATAACATCTTATAAGATACTGAGAAATTCAATGACATTGAGCTCCGACTTGAAACCCAATTAACCATTTCTGTTCTTATTCTTTCTTCTCTGCATCTTTTCATCTTCTTAATACCATACGATTTCAACGGAAGGATCTCTTTTTAAAACATAGTTGTAAGTAATAAAACAGAGATACCCTTAAGTGGAAAATAGTATTACAATAAATAATACAAGAAGAAGAAGAAGCAGTAATAGTAGCAGTAGTATTTGTAACATATGGGCCACAAATCAAGAACCTAATGGTGATGTTTACTATTTAATGGATCTATAAATAGAGATATGGTAATAATACACACAAAACTAATCCTATTTTAAAGTGTGTCTTTCATGTTCAGATCACTCAGCTAAGTATTTGCATAAAAATTTTATAGTATGTCTTCAATGATATTTGAAGAGGTCATCAATAAAATCTTGGCAAGTGAAAAATATATATACTATAGATAGACACAATCACAATTGGTTCTTTCTTTCTTGTTTTCTTTCCATTGTAGGTATGTTTTTAAGCAAATAGTGAAAGGTTGATAAATACTTAGAGGGGATGGGGGTGCAGTGAGATGTGGAAAGATTATATTCTTGGCAAAAAAACTGGATATATTTTGCCTTGACTACTTCCAATTTTCACCATTCATCCTGGAAACTCTCAAAGTGTAATATGGGAGCTCCTGGAGGCCTGAGATTATTTCAGGTCTGTAAGGTTGAAACTATGTTTGTAAGAATACTAACATATTTTTGCCTTTTTCTCTCTGATTATTTCATGAGTGAACAGTGTTTTCTAGATGCTTCATGATAAACACTACTGCATTAGACTGAATATACAAACAGGTATAAGAATCAAGCTGCCTTTTAGTTAAAATTTGAAGAGATTTATAACACTCATTTTTTTCTCTTCTTACTACATTTTTTGAGAGGATTTTGGAAGATAAAGATACTTTTCATAAAAATGTTATTTACTAGGAGTTCCCGTCGTGGCTCAGTGGTTAACGAACCCGACTAGGAACCATGTGGTTGCGGGTTCGATTCCTGGCATTGCTCAGTGGGTTAAGGATCCGGCTTTGCCGTGAGCTGTGGTGTAGGTTGCAGACGCGGCTCGGATCTTGCGTTGCTGTGGCTGTGGTGTAGGCCACCAGCTACAGCTCCTGTTAGACCTCTAGCCTGGGAACCTCCATATGCCGTGGGTGCGGCCCCAGATAAGGCAAAAAGACAAAAAAAAATGTTATTTACTAGGTAATAGGTTTATTAATATAAGTAATCCAAACACAACAGTAAAGACAGTCATTAAACCACAAGAGAATAAGAGAAGAAGGGAAGAAAAAAGACCAACAAAAACAAATACAAAACAATTAACAAAATGGCAGTAAGAACATACATATCAATAATTACCTTAAATGTAAATGGACTAAATGCCCCCAATCAAAAGGTACACACTGGCTGAATGGGTACAAAAACAATACCCATATACAGGCTTTCTTCAAGAGACCAACTTCAGTTCTAGCAACACTTACAAACTGAAAGTGAGAGGATAGAAGAAAATATTTCATGCAAACAGAAATCAAAAGAAAGCTGGAGTAGCAATACTCATATCAGACAAAATAGACCTTAAGATAAAAAATGTTATAAGAGACAAGGACATTACATAATGATCAAAGCGTCAAGCCAAGAAAAAGATATAACAATTATAAATATATATGCACCCAACATAGGATTACCTCAGTATATAAGACAACTGCTAACAGCATTAAAAGGAGAAATCGGCAATAATACAATAATAGTGAGGGAGTTTAACACCCCACTTATAGCAATGGACATATCATCCAGACAGAAAATCAACAAGCAAACACAGGTCTTAAAAGAAACATTAGACCAGATGGACTTAATAGATGTCTATAGAATATTCCATCCAAAAGAAGCAGAATACACATTCTTCTCATGGGCACATGGACCATTCTCTAGGATAAATCACATTAGGGCCCACAATCAAGAAAATTGAAATCATATCAAATGTCTTTTCTGGCCACAATGTGCTGAGACTAGAAATCAACAACAATAAAAAAAAAAAGCTGCAAAACCCCACAAACACGTGGAGAGTAAACAACATGCTACTGAACAACCAATGGATCACTGAAGAAATCAAAGAGGAAATTAAAAAAAGATCTAGAAGCAAATGACAGCAAAGACACAATAAACCAAAATCTGTGGGATGAAGCCAAAGCAGTTCTAAGAGTAATACAGGCAATACAAGCCTACCTCGGGAAACAAGAAAAAGCTCAAATAAACAACCTAACTTTACACCTAAAGCAACTAGAGAAAGTAGAACAGACAAAACCCAAAGTTAGCAGAAGGGAAGAAATCATAAAGATCAGAGCAGAAATCAATGAAATAGAAACGAAGAAAACCATAGTTAGGATCAATGAAACTAAAAGCTGATTCCTTGAAAAGAACAACAAAATTGATAAACCCTTAGCCAGACTCATCAAGAAAAAAAGAGAGAGAACTCAAATCAACAACAGTAGAAATGAAAAAGGAGAAGTTACAATGGACATCACAGAAATGCAAAGGATCATAAAAGACTACAATAAGCAACTCTATGCCAATAAAACGGACAACCTAGAAGAAATGAACAAATTCTTAGAAGAGTACAATCTTCCAAGACTAAACCAAGAAGAAATAAAAAAGATGAATGGATCAATCACAAATACTTATATTGAAATTGTGATTAAAAAACTTCCAACAAACAAAAGTCCAGGGGAGTTCCCGTCGTGGTTCAGTGGTTAACGAA
>PVHT020000015.1:9207544-9504668 GCA_004024745.2 Catagonus wagneri | reverse complement strand
AAAAAAAAAAAAAAAAAAAAAAAAGGCCAGGACCAGATGACTTCGCAGGCAAATTCTATCAAAAATTTAGAGAAGAGTTAATCCCTAGCTTTCTGAAACTATTTCAAAAAATTGCAGAGAAACGAACACTCCCAAACTCATTCTATTAGGCCACCATCACCCTGATACCAAAACCAGGAAAAGATACCACAAAAAAAAAGAAAAATACAGGCCAATATCACTGATGAACATAGACACAAAAATCCTCAACAAAATACTAGCAAATCAAGTCCAGCAATACATTAAGAGGAATGTACACCATGATCCAGTGAGATTTATCCCAGGGATGCGAGGATTTTTCAATGTCTGGAAATCAATAAGTGTGATACTATACACCACACTAACAAACTGAAGAATAAAAACCATATGATCCTCTCAGTAGATGCAGAAAAAGCTTTTGATAAAATTTGACACCCATTTCTGATAAAAACCATCCAGAAAGTGGACATAGAGGGAACCTACCTCAACATAATAAAGGCTATATATGACAAACCCACAGCCAATATCATTCTCAGTGGTGAAAAGCTAGAAGATTTCCCAAGGTCAGGAATAAAACAAGGATATTTGCTCTCACCACTACTTTTCAATATAATTTTAGAAGTCCTAGCCAAGGGAATCAGAGAAGAAAAAGATATAAAAGGAATCCAAATTGGAAAGGAAGAAGTAAAACTATCACTGTTTGCAGATGACATGATACTATGCCTAGAAAATCCTAAAGATGATACTAGAAACCTGTTAGAGCTCTTCAATGAATTTGTTAAGGTTGCAGGATACAAAATTATTACACAGAAATCAACTGCATTTCTACATACTAACAATGAAAAATCAGAAAGAGAAATTAGGGAAATAGTCCCATTTACCATCATGTCAAAAAAAATGAAATACACCTAGGAATAAACCTATCTAAAGAGACAAAAGACCTGTACACTGATAAAATATTTTGTTCTAATTCTGTGAAAAATGCCACTGGCAAGTTTATAGGGAATGCACTGAATCTGTAGATTGCCTTGGGTAGTATAGGCATTTTGACAACGTTGATTCTTCCAGTCCAAGAGCATGGTATAATCTGTCCATCTGTTTGTGTCATCCTTGATCTCTTTTATCAGTGCAGATGCAGCTTGGATCTGGTGTTGCTGTGGCTGTGGTGTAGGCCAGCAGCTGCAGCTCTGATTCGACCCCTTGCCTGGGAACTTCCATATGCCACAGGTGTGGCCCTAATAAGCCAAAAACAAAACAAAAAAAAAAAGGTTTTGCACAGCAAAGGAACCTAAACAAAATGAAAAGACAACCCACAGAATTGGAGAAAATATTTGCAAAATAAGTGACTGACAAGGGATTAATCTCCAAAATAGATAACACCTCCTGCAGCTCAATATCGAAAAAACAACCCCATCAAAAGATGGGCAGATTTAAACAGATAATTCTACAAAGAAGACACACAGATGGCCAAAAAAGACATGAGAAGATGTTCAACATCTCTAATTATGAGAGAAAGGTAAATCAAAACCACTATGAGGTACTACCTTACACCAGCCAGAATGGCCATCATCAAAAAGTCTACAAACAATACATGCTAGAGAGGGTGTGGAGAAAGGGGAACCCTCTCACACTGTTGGTGGGAATGTAAATTGGTGCAACCGGTATGGAAAACACTATGGAGAGTCCTCAAAAAACTAAAAATAGAATTACCACTTGATACAGCAATCCCATTCCTGGGCATCTATCCAGAGAGAACCATTACACAAAAAGATACACGTACCCCAGTGTTCATTGCAGCACTAAATACAATAGCCAACACATGGAAGCAGCCTAAATGTCCACTGACAGAGGAGTAGATAAAGAAGATATGGTACATTTACACAATGGAATATTAGCCATAAAAAGGAATGAAATAATGGCATTTGCAGCAACATGGATGGACCTAGAAATTATCATGTTAAGTGAAGTTAGACAGTGAGACAGAAATATCATATGCTATCACTTACATGTGGAATCTAAAAAAAAGGATACAATGAACTTCTTTGCAGAACAGAAACTGACTCACAGACTGAAAAATTTATGGTTACTAAATGAGACAGGTTGGAGGAGAGGGATGGACTGGGGGTTTGGGATGGAAATGTTCTAAAATTAGATTGTGATCATGGTTGTACAACTATAAATATAATAAAGTCATTGAATTAAAAATGTTATTTAATAGGTAATAGGTTTATTAATATAATTTAATAGAATAAAAATCATTTAAAATTATTTCTTAAATAATTTTATTATGTCTGTTTAAATTCTAATATGATAAGTGGCAATAAATATATAGCCCAAATAAGCAACAGGTATTTGAGCTTCTCAATAATTTTTAAGCATGTAAGAGTTCCCATCGTGGCTCAGTGGTTAACGAATCCCACTAGGAACCATGATGTTACGGGTTCAATCCCTTGCCTTGCTCAGTGGGTTAAGGATCCGGCGTTGCCGTGAGCTGTGGTGTAGGTTGCAGACGCGGCTCGGATCCCGCGTTGCTGTGGCTGTGGTGAAGGCCGGCAGCTACAGCTCCTGTTAGACCCCTACCCTGTGAACCTCCATATGCAGTGGGTGCAGCCCTAGGTAAGGCAAATAATAATAATAATAATAATAATAATTTTTAAGCATGTAAATAAGTTCAGAGACCAATTACTTTCTGAACTTCTGAGTTATATTTTAACTTGTGATCTCATTCAGACCCATGTGTTATAGAATAAATTGTGTAAAGAATTAAGGTGAGGTCATACTGGAGTATGTTGGACCCCTAATCCAACATGACTGGTGTCCTAATAAAAAGAACACCATATGAAGTGACAGCCATGAACACAGGGAGAATGCCATGTGAGGATCAAAGTTATGCTGCCACAAGCCAAGGAATTAACTAACAGAAGCTAGAAGAGAGGCCTGGAATGGATCCTTCCCTAGTGTCTTTACAAACAGCAAGACCCCTCCTGTACCTCGATTTCAGATGCCTGTCCTCCAGACCGCTGAAACAATAAATTTATTTTATTCTAAGCTGCTCAGTTTCAGGTCCTTTGTTACAGAAGCCCTAGCAAACTAATATACCCTAAATTTAATCATCAAAACCAATGATTCTCCAAGTCTGTCTGTCTAGTTAAAACCTCTTTCCTGAATTTCAAAACACATGCACATGTATGCATGCACACATACACGGTGGCTTCTTCGATAGTTCCCATCTTTACAAACTTTCTGAAAATAAAACAGGTTCAAAATGTCACTCATCATTGTAACCCTCCTGATGGAAGTCTTCTCTATTCTGGAATTGCTTTTTCTTTATGAAGGGTACCACCTTCTTTAATAGCTCCTTCCCTTAATTCCCACATCTAACGTCATCAGTTTCAGTCAGTTCTACCTTTTAACAACCCTCTAGTGATAATGAATTTCATGTGTTACCTTGGCTGGACCACGGTGCCCAAATATTTGTTCAAACATTACTCTGGATGTTTCTTTGAGGGTGTTTTTGAATGAGATCAACATTCAAATTAGTGGATTTTGAGTAAAGCAGATTGCCCTCCACAATGTAGGTGGGCTTTATTCAATCAGCTGAAGGCCTGAATAAATAAAAAACTTGATCTCCCCTGAGCAAGAAGGAATTCTACCAGCAGACTGCCTTTGGACTTGAACTGCAATACTGATTCTTCCCTGGGTCTCCATTCTACCCTGGAAATTTTGAACTTACCAGCTTCTGTAATCATGAGCCAATTCCTTAAAATAAATCTGTCTCTGTATATCCACAAACTATAGAACTGTGATACATCTCTTACTGGTAACTCCTGTAAATTTACTCCCACTGCATTAGTTCAGGCCACCATCATCTCTTGTCAGGACTGTGATAATAACCTCATAACCTCTGTTGCCTCAGTGCCTTCCCTTTCCAGTCCATTCTCTATGCTTCTGTCACAATGATCTTTCTAAGAAACCTATCAAAGCACATCACCTTCCCATTTAGAAACATTCATTGGTTTCCCATCACTTTCAGGGTCAGACTCTTAGCATAGCCAAGAGAATGCACCATCTGTCCCCTACCTCTTCATACCTCTTCTCTCACTACTCTTCCCATGCGCATAAGGGAGCTAACATTCATCACTGTTCTACTCACTCCATCAGCTATCAAGAGAGAACTTCTTACAAGTGCCCATTGCCATGCTGTTATCTAGTACTTTTCCTAACTGAGTGATCTTCAGTCAGGACCAGCTCTTTTGATCCTAATTATGAGGATTGTTTGCTAAATAATGTTGATACTACTCTTTTACTTTGGCTGTTTATTTTTTTCTTTTTTAATAAATTATATTTATTTCCTGGGTGAAAAGATAAACTGTAGTCAATTCTTAAAAACGTGTATCTATTTTAAAGGTATGAAGAAGAAAGGCATAGATATTTCTGAAGAGTCGCCGTTAAGAGATATTATGACAGAATAATCGATATGATTAATAATTATATTAAATAATGATAATTAAAGGTATGTAATACTTAATAATAGTTAATAATTAACTCTGGCCACAGACTGCCTACGCTCAGATCTTGGTTCTACCTCTTAGAATCTTTCTGAACTTGGGCAATTTACTTAACTTCTCTGTGTCTCAGTTTCCTCATCTTAAAATGAGGGAGCAGCACCCTCCTAACAGGGTTTTATGAAGATCAAATAGTTCGAATACATAAAAACTCCTAGAACAGTTCCTGGTATATAAAAGTGCCATGTGTTAGTTGTTGGTATTATTATTGTTACTATTATCTGAAAACGGCATTTTAAGCGCAAAGATTCTATAGTCAGACTACTTAGATTATAATCTTGCTGCTAATACTTCTCATTTGTGTTATCTTGGTAAGTTCCTTAATTTCTATGAGCTTCAGTTTCCTCATCTATAAAATGAAATAATAAGAGTACCTACCTCATAGAGATAATATGAAGATTCACTGACTTAAAACATGTGAAAGTCTTACAACACTGCTTGGCATGTGATTCAATATTATACAGTACTTGCAATTTTTACTATATTTAGAAATAGGTGGTCCATACTTATAAAATATAAGATATATCTTATTCAGATTTTGTTGTTATTAAGCTCTCTAACCTTCAGTGGCAAAGCTATGCTTTTTCATTCTTAAATTGAAGTTATCTGGTGCTAATCACTTTCCTTACTCGCTCTTCTTTAAAAAAAAACAAAACAAAAAAAATCCACCTTTAATATGTAGTCATTCTTGCTAACCAAGCAAACAACTTACTTTATACTATGTGGATATACCAGAATTTTGTTCATAGGCTCACAGCCGGACAAGGTGCCTCTCCTTGCTTTTTTTTTTTTTTTTTTTAACTTATACTAGTGCGTCA
This sequence comes from Catagonus wagneri, assembly GCA_004024745.2. Lineage (NCBI taxonomy): Eukaryota > Metazoa > Chordata > Mammalia > Artiodactyla > Tayassuidae > Catagonus > Catagonus wagneri. The sequence goes on along the minus strand of PVHT020000015.1, from coordinate 9,499,267 downwards.
ATATCCATTATGATTTCAAATGTCCAAGTTCTCCAAAAGAGGGTGTTAATTGTTACTGTATTGTCAACAAATACGCATCAACAAAATAAAATTAGAGCCATAAAGCTCATTTCCCAAACCAGTGTTTGTCTTTTCATCTGACTCTCTTCTTTTCTTACCACTGCCTCAGCCATAATATAATATAATTTGCTAAGACAAATGAAGAGAAAAAGACTTGCAACAACATATTACCTTGCATTGGTTACCAAAAATCCTGTGTTCAGTGTAGGATGACAACAAAAACAGATAATATAATGAGAGACATTTGATACAGGTAGCTAAGAATACTGTGAATTTTCTACCATGCACATGATTATTTACTTTATAATTCAAGATATGTGTGCCTGGGTCACTTTGCTGTACAGTAGAAACTGACAAAACACTGTAAATAAACTATAATGGAAAAAATAAAAATCATAATAAAAAAATTAATTGATTACAATATTCTGCTCTTTATACCTCTTTTTTTTGAAAATAGAAGTATTTCATACCTTTGTTTATATCAATGAGTTGTTTCTTTTTCTTCTGGCGTTCCAACTTTTCTTGCTCAGCTTTCTCTTTTGCAAGTTTTGCCCTTCTAGTCTTCTCTTCCAGTTCTTTTCTCTTATTGTTTTCTTTCACTGCTTCCTGTATGCATAAAAAAACAAAAATTCTTCTATTGTGTATATATTGGAGGAGTTTTGCAATTTTAGAATTATATATACACACGTGGGTGCTCAGAGATGGAAAAGTATAGCAGCTTCAAGGTACATGCACATACTTTTGAGAGAAACAAATAATCCTATATTTCTCCTTGAAAAAATTATATACAACTCAGGCTTTAACTGCCATTACCTGGGTTGCTAGAATATTAAAAACATGAAGGTTTACAGATTTTCTTTTGTTTTTTTGCTGCATCCATAGCATGTGGAAGTTCCCAGGCCAGGGATCAAATCCCAAACACACCTGTGGCCTATGCTACAGTTGCAGCAAAACCAGATCTTTAACCCACTGTGCCACAGCAGGAACTCTGAATGTTTTACAGATTTAACAGTAAGCATATTGTCTCTGTTGTTGAAATACGAAATTGTTTGGATATATAAGAAACAATTTTTAATATGGAAATATGGCTTAGCAGGTATTTTACTTTCCCCTGATCTGAAAAATGTGTACCTTTTTTTTAAAACTGACTGACAAGATTTTTGTGAGGAAAAATGAGATATACTTATAAAGTGCTGAGAACGCGTAGTCTATGATAATGATGGTAGTAGTTGTGATTACACCTAATCGTGCAGGGCACGAAACCCTCAGCCATATTACCACAGGAAAGAAATCCCTGCCAGAGTAATAGCTTTTTACATGCCAAGATCTTTAGGCAAGCTGAAACTTATTTCAAGTTATTGTCTGTTTTATTTTGGATAGGTTATCTGTGGAACTCAAGGTAATGGGTATATTCCAGGAGACAGTATGGGAGAATGTTGAAGTAAAATGTTCAGTTGGATTGATATAGCATTTTTGAGTTCAGAGAAATCACTAATATAGAGATATATCAACTACAAGTTCCTTCGATCAAGCTGTTCTGTTTTTTTTCCTACTATGATTCATTAGACATACTTCATAGCATGTACCAACTCCTTAACAAAGATCATTTTGTTCCATAAACCCTGAAGATTACATACGCAATATAATGGACTCATATGCTCATATAGTATAAATAACAAAGATAACAATAATCTACAAGGCTAGGCCTGGAGGTATCTATATTAAAACAGTTTTTCTTCATATTAAAAGATATAATAGTTTTCAAAAGCCCTGAAAACACTTTCAAAAAATCCTCCTGGCTTGCAAGAATTACTGGTACCTCCCCCCTTTTTGCCCCCATCAGGCTGGTACCTCTAGCATTAGGCTAAAAGCACAAAATGACAGACTCAAAGACAACCACTTAAAGTGGAATAATAGAATCATAATTTCAGAGCAGGTTGTCTCCACTTTAGCACTATCTGACTGTCACTTTGGGCAAGACAATTCTTTGTTGTGAGAGCATCATGCTCACTGTAAGATGTTCAGCAGCATCCCTGGCCTCTACTCACTAGATGCTGTTGCACTGCCTTTCTGGTTATGACTTCAAAAATGTCTCCAGACATTGACAAATGTTACCCACGTTGAGAACCACTAACCTAGGGGGTTTCATGGAGATTAATTGATTCACAAAAAATTGAAAAGTACCCGCTCTGCTGAATCCAACTTATTTTCACAGATCTAGAAACTTGAGTTCTGAATGAGTTGAAAGACTTGCCTAAGGTCACACATTTATGTAATTGCAAAGTTGGGAAAAGAACTTATGTCTCTCTTCTCATGGTTGAGTGTCTGTTTTATTCTTAAAGGAAGAAAAGACAATGTGGCTATGACAACAAAAGCACAAGCAAGTAAGGGGAAAAAATTGATAAATAAGACTTTGTCAAAACTGAAAACTTTGGTCAATCAAAGGACACTGCCAAGAAAGTGAAGAGAGAGAATGGGAGAAAATATTTGTGAATCATATATCTGATAAGAATATACAAAAATTCTTATAGCTCAATAATAAAAAGATACATAATCCAATTAAAAATAGGCAAAAGATTTAAACACATATTTCTGCAAAGAAGATGGAGATCAAATAAGTACATGAAAAGATGTTTGACACCATTAATAACTAGGGAACTGCAAATCAAAACCACAGTGAGGGGGAGTTCCTGTCATGGCGCAGTGGTTAACGAATCCGACTAAGAATCATGAGGTTGCGGGTTCGATCCCTGGCCTTGCTCAGTGGGTTAATGGTCCAGCGTTGTTGTGAGCTGTGGTATAGATCTCAATTGCGGCTCAGATCTGGCGTTGCTGTGGCTTTGGCATAGGCAGGCAGCTGTAGCTCTGATTCAACCCCTAGCCTGGGAACCTCCATATGCCGCAGGTGCAGCCCTAAAAAGCCAAAAGAAAAAACAACAACAACAAAAAAAAACCACAGTGAGGTACCACTTCATGCATACTAGGATGACCATAGTTAAAACAACAACAACAACAACAAAAAAACAAAAACAAAAACAGGTAATAGTAAGTGAGGAGGTGGAGTAATGGGACTGCTTTGCATTGCTGGTATGAATGTAAAATAGTGAGTCATCTTGGAAAGCTGTCTGAGTTTCTCAAAATGCTAAGTAACCACAGAGTTAAAATATGACCCAGCAATTCCACTCCTAGATGTACATCCAAAAGAAAACACATATTCACACAAAAACTTGTACAAGAATGTTCATTAACAGCATCATTCCTAATAGCCAATAAGTAGAAGCAACCCAAATGTTCATCAGTTGATAAATGGATAAACAAAATATGGTATATATGTTCACACAGTGGAATGTTATTCAACCACAAAAAGAATAAAGTACTGACACATGCTGCAACATGGATGAACCTTAAAATATTATGCTAAGTCAAAGAAGTCAGACAAAAAAAGGCCACATATGGTATGATACCATTTATATGTAGTGCCCAGAACAGGCAAATCCATGGAGACAGAAAGCTGATTATTGGTTGTCAGGGGATAGAGGAGAGGGAATGGGGGGGTAACTGCTAATGAGAATGGGGTTTCTTTTTAGGTGTGGTGAAAATGTTCTGGAATTATATAGCGGTGGATGGTTGTAGAACCTTGTGAATATCCACTGAATTGTATATTTCAAAACGGTGAATTTTATGATATGTAAATTATATCTGAATAAAAATAATAGCAATTAAAATATATTTTTGAAAAAGGCAGGATTGAAAATAAAATTTTAACTAAGAAAAAAAAGACAACATGAAAACAGAACATATATTTAGGCTCTGATACGAACAAGCTGTATCTTTGGTAAGTAACATAAGAAGAGAAAACTAGAAAAAAAACTGGTAACTTGCATTTGTATTGTTTCCTTGTTATAATAATAACAGCTACCCTTTAAAGGAGATTTATTATGTACCAGGTGTTTTAAATAAATAACTTCAAATATTTATAGGAAATCTGCAAAATAACTATTATTTGTTCTCATTTTATAGCTGCTGAAATTTAGGTTCAGGTAGGTTAAGTGAGATGTCCGAGGCTATACAATTACTTAAGTAGCAGAACTGTGTATGTTCACTCACATTACCATGATGCCTTCTAAGTAGAGTGGCAGATAAAAAACGAGACACTCAGTTAAATTTGAATTTCAGATAAACCATGAATAATTTTTTTTTTTCAGGATGCACCTGCAGCATATGGAAGTTACCGGGCTAGGGCTTGAATAGGATCTGTAGCTACCAGCCCACGCCATAACCACAGCAAAATGGGATCTGAGCCACATCTATAACCTAGACTGCAGCCTACAGCAATGCCGGATCTTTAACCCAATGAGCCAGCCCAGGGACTGAACTTGCAACTTCATTGGACACTATGCTGGGTTCTTAATTCACTGAGCCACAACTGGAATTCCATGAATAATTTTTTAGTATATCTTATTCAATACTTGGCATATACAAAAAATTTCCTACACTACCTGGAATGTTGATACTAAAAATTATCCATTTTCCATACAATACTTGGAACGTACTTACTCCCCAAAAATCATATAATATTTGGGACACTGATCGCAAGACCATTTTTCATGTTTTATCTGAAATTCAAATTTAACTGGGAATCTAGCATTTTTATTTGATAAATTTGGCAATCTTATTTCCAAGATTCTGTTGGTTTTTGTTGAATTTTTTTGTTGTTGTTGCTGTTTTGGCTACACTCTCAGTATGCAAAATATCCCAGGCCAGGGGTCAAACCTGCTCCATAGCAGTGACAATGCCAGGTCCTTAACCTGCTAAGATACTAGGGAACTCTGAGACTGTTGATTTTTTTATAAGCATCCATTCACAGACTAAGATTGTCTAATGAAGACAGTAATTATAAAAACACTTAAAAAGTTGAAATCTAAACTATATTTTGAGTACAGAAATGTTGATACAGAGCACTGATAGGCGTTACGTGGTTTCATGGATGTGAATCATCCTAATCCTGTAGCTTCTCCACATTTCCTTTCTTTTTATCTCTTGAAAATATAGTAAAACTTTTATTTTAAAAAAGCTTATATAAAAATACAAACTAATATAATTTGGGGGAGAAGGAAATAAGTCAATAATTAATATCAGAGAATCCCTAGTGAATGTAGTATATGGAACAGGTTAAATTTTATACGAAATGGAGGGTTGTAACTGGTACAACTAAAACAACATGAATGTAGATCTGCAAAGATGAAACAGAACAAGTAATAGATCCATCAGTTTATATCTTAAATGTTTCAGTAATAAATTTAACTACAAAACAATCACACATTTTGAAATGGCAAGTGTAATCCCAAGGAGACCAAAACAGAAGACGAAATAATTTTGGTGGTTTGGCATTAATAAAAACAAATGAAAGCATCTACACAGGCATATATTGTTCAAGTTACACAGACTCTGGAGTAAAGATTCTGGTTTCTGATGTCAGCACTTCTGTCTTCATGAAGAGGCCTCATGCTAAAAAGAAGACCATATTCCTCTTGGTGTTTTTACTATTTGGCTCTGGTTTTAGGAAATTAGGGATGGGAAACACATGCTTGTTTAATTCTCTCTCCTTAAGCAATAAATTTAAAAAGAGAAAGGGAAATCTTAACTATGGTTTCATATCAATAACCTTCAGTTTTACAAGAGAGAAAGATAAGAAATTTCAAGACTTTAATTCTTCTACAAAAGTGAAACCTGGTATTCCCATCTTGGTTCGGTGGTAACGAACCCAGCTAGTATCCATGAGGACGCGGGTTCAATCCCTGGCCTTGCTCAGTGGCCATGAGCTGTGGTGTAGGTTGCAGATGCAGCCTGGATCTGGCATTGCTGTGGCTGTGGTATATGACAGCAGTTGCAGCTCCAATTCGACCCATAGCCTGGGAACTTCATATGTCGTGGACGTAGCCATTAAAAAAAAAAAAAAAAAGTGAAAGCTGATGGAGAGAGAACTCTAGATTCTTTTCACTCTAAATCCTATAAAACAAAACCCAAATAATTAAAAGAATAAAAGCAACAGGAATGAATTTGAGCTCAGGACTTTTAATAACACTTTATATTTGTTGAGCCTCACTAAATATTTCTAAACTATTTTAAAACCCTAACTTGTGTACTTCAGTATGATTTGCAAGTAAACATCAATCATTATTTCTTAGGGATAGGAAGACCAACTGATTAGAGTCTGTCAGTGCGTAGAACTGTGTTTTGTTAAAAGGATGCTAATTGAGAACCTGTTTTGTAGTAGCTTCATACAGGATAAGAAATGTTAACAGAAAAAAGTCTCAGTTTTACTGGCATATCTATTTTTCAAGAGTCAGGAAAAAGCACAAAAGCAGCAAAATCTAACAAAAAATGTCTCTAGAATTTACTGCAAAATATATTCACCAACCTAATTTTAAATCTCTCACTAATTTTAAGTCTCTAATGCCTCACTGAAAAATATGAACGAATTAAAAATCTTATTTCCCTTGTTGTGCATAATTAACAAATGAGCCCTATGGACTAAAAATGTCATATGCAAAAAAACAAAACAAAACAAAAAAGCTCCTGTAAATGCTAAGATCTCTCATATGTTCCAATTAAGCTTTAAGAGATAGATGAAACTAGCTTAGAAAATCAAGGAGCTCATATGCTGGCCTCTTTCATGTCAGATCTATAAGAACTCAGTATCTTCCAACCTCGTGATATTTAAAAACAAAAACCACCGCCCACCAAAAACCATTCCTTACTTCCATTGTCTTCAATGGCTTTCTATCCCAGTGCTGACTTCAGAAGCACTTTGTAAGCACTGTGATCTCACTGAAAGCAGAATTATACTTGAGGGATGGAGAAGCAGAGCAATTAGGAAGAAAAATGGATCTTGGAATCACCTTAACCTGGTTTCAAATCCAAGCTGCCATCACTTATACTAAAAGCTGTGTGACCTTGAACAAGTTAGTTACTTCGTTCCTCTGAGCTTTAGTTTCCATATCTGTAGAATGGAGATACCCTTACTCAAATCACTTCACCGTGAAATAGATTAAGGGAAATGATGTTTGTATAAAACACTGAAGATGATGCCTGGTACAGAAGTAATGCTCAATACATGGTGACACAAATTATTACATGTAAAAGAAACACTGGAAAATTTAAACAGTAAGAACTTGGTCATTAAGGCACAAACAACCTCATCTGTTTTCAACAGTTTATTCTGCACAACCCCTTCTCTCTTCTTTGGAAGAAGTGAGGATATGACATGACACATGATTAGAAATGTAGCAACTTGACACCATCTACCCTCATAAGCATTCTGAAGGTGATTTTTTTGTTGTTGTTGTTTATTTATTTGTTTATTTTAGGGCCTCACCTACAGCATATGGAAGTTCCCAGGCTAGAGGTCAAATTGGAGCTGCAGCTACTGGTCTATGCCACAGCCACAGCAATGCCAGATCCAAGCTGCATCTACAATCTATGCTGCAGCTTGCAGCAATGCTGATCCTTAACCCACTGACTGAGGACAGTGATCAAACCCACATCCTCATGGATACTAGTTGGGTTCTTAACTCACTGAGCCACAATGGGAACTCCGTTTTTTAATTTTTTATTACAATAGAGTTGACTTACAATGCTGTGCGAATTTCTGCTGTACAGTGAATGTGAATTACTTGGTACTCATGGGAAAAAAAATTGAAATGTATTCTTTTCTCTTGTGAGTTTTGGGTCATCCTGGCTACCTATGTAAATGTATTTGGCAAGACTGTGGTTTATTTCGGTATCGGAGGCTGTATTAGAGAGTCACAGAACCTAAAAGGAATGTATTAGAAATGTTCTGGTGAAGAAATTGGCAATTCTAGTGCCAGAGGCCCACCGTGATCACACTGCTGAGTGTTTCTTCATTCATCAGGGACGTTAGGAGGATTCACAAATGATACTGAGTCAAATCATCTGGCAACAATATAAAGAAACCTGGTAGATTTTATATTGAAAATCTTTTTATACACTAGACATAAGTCACCGAGATATTACTTTTTAATGAAAACTCAACGAAATAGGTGAAATTCTCCCCACATCTTTTATTTTGAACCATCCTAGCACCTGATTCTCTTTTAGCTTTAATTCAAACTGTGCTTTTGGAGCTCCTTTTCTTTTAGCTTCTTTCTGTTTTATGCTAACTACTTCAGAATTTGAAATTGATTCTTTTAATCACCTCTTTTAAAATAACATAGAACCCTCAAAATTTCAATCAAAGAACTGCCAACATGGATATTGTAAATTTCTCTCTTTCCTAGATGAGTATGATGATTCTAATGCTTCATTTTTTTAAATTGATGATAAGATTTCTAAAAATTCCCAACCTGTTATTTTATGCCCAGAGTAAAAATAATGGGAAAGAAGCCTATATATTTCGCTCCTCTGAAATCAAGACCCACAATCCAAACATTCTGAGTAGAGCAGAATACCCTTATGAGCACAGGATGGCCTTTAGGAGCCGAGAGATCTGATTTAAATTCTAGCTGTCTAGTGAGAAACATGCTTTATCTCCTTGGGCCACTTACTTAACTGTGCTAAGCCTCCTTTCCAGATCTACGAAATACCTGTACTTCACAATGTTGGTCTGTGATTTAATGAGATATTGCATCTAAAGCTATTATTAGGCACAGTGCCCGGCACGGAGAAAAGTACACAATGAACAGAGTGGTTATTATTACTATAGAACTCCACAGCTGGGCAATACCAATTCAGGATCTGTACTCCATTTCCTTCAGTCCTGGAGCATACCACATATGCACATGTGCCCCAGGGTGGGTGGGGGGAATCCTTTTTGATATGGAAATCTTGAGATATCAGATGAAAAATAGGAAGAAAAGAAAACCCAAAACTTTGAACGGATGATAGGACTCGCCTTCTTGACTCATGAGAAAAAAAAGATACAGACAGAATGAACAATAAGTTTGGGGAAAAATTCATGTGCTAATATAGCACATATGACAAGTCATACAGTCATAGAATATTTCGCTATGTAGACTAATAATGACACTCATACCTGTATGAGACCGTGGCCTAAACAGAGTGATGAAGTTTCCCGGGGAAAGGAATGATTTTTTTTTTTTTTTTAGTGGCATTGTTTTTTAACATCTGGAGTTAGATCTGCCATCTCCTTTAGAAACTAAAGCATAGATTATAAGGCCAATTGATTTGGAAATCAGAAGTTTGCTTTTATTTCTTCCGTGAGTATTTATCTCAGAATGTAATATTCACTTGGTCTGCTTACAGGAGAATTAGTCAGAGTTCCCTGGTAGCTCACTGGGTTAAAGACCTAATATTGTCATTGCTGTGACTCTGATTACTGCCATGGTATGGGTGTGATCCCTGGTCTGGGAATTTCTGTATGCAGCAGGTACAGCCAAAAAAAAAAAAGAGAGAGAGAGAGAGAATTAGTCTATACTCAGTCTCCTACTCCAGGCCTGGCTAAACTTTCTCAAACTTTTCCCATATTACCCGTAGGAGACTGCTAGTCCTGCTAGAAAACCATCTACTGAAGGATTTCAAATAGAAGATAAGATGAATGGTATAAACTTTTTGCTTGTTGGCGGGATTCTCATTTAATTCCAGGCATAACAGGAGGTAAATAGGTAGAGATAGAAAGGTTGTCCAGACCAGTGAACTACGGTTATAGCAGCAATATCCTTTCCCTGTCCCAGAGATGTGCTAAGCATGACAATGAAAATGAAAAACAATTCTATGTATTCTATGTATGATGCCTTTTTATCATTTTCTAAAAAGATTTTCTTTAATAAAATTCTCCTTCCCATCTACTCTGCTTCATATAGACAGATACCTAACACGCTCTTTGCTTGAATTGTTATGGCAGCTAGACATTTCTGCAGTTTGCCACACTTGCCTGTAACTAAGGAAAAGAGTTGCTGGGAAACACAGATCCCAATATATGTTACCGAAGTGTAACTTGAGCTGAGGCTTCTATTTGTTAGTACAAGTGGGTGAGAGTCCTAAAGAATACCAAAGGTCATAGTCAACCAGGACTCATCTACTCTTCCAAGTCTTTCTCATCCTGATTTGAGAATGATCAGGTCAGGTTTCAGATGGGACGCTGTCATGTGAGCTGAGGGGAGTTTTTCAGCATTTGAACAAAGAATTGAACAACCAGATGATAGAGAAGAAAACCTACATAAAATGGTGGAACTGATTCGATTTTTCGACTGTAACTGGGCACAAATTAAGGCTTTCCACTAAAGAAAAAACCCTATTCTTTTTTTTTTTTCTTTTGCCTCGCCCATGGCATGCTTACGTTCCTGGGCCAGGGATCAAACCTGTGCCACAACATTGACCCCAACCACTGAAGTGACAATTGAAGATTCTTAACCCCTGGGATACCAGGGAACTCAAGAATCCTATCTTTAATTAACATCAAACAACTTTAGATAATTTTTTTCTCTAGCTTCACGGTGTTTAAAGGGCATTTGGATTGAAGGAGTCATGACAAATGCTCAGGGCAAAGCAGCAGCCACACTCTGAAAGTCAATACCACTTAAGACTCTATTGGCATTGTCATGCTGCTAAACTTTTTCTTTCCCAGAGATTTCCACTTATTATGGTACAAATGACCTATGAAATTCCTCTTATGCAAGATCTCATGAATACTTCATCAACCAATCAACTATGATTGTAACCAAGAGGTATAACTTTCTTTCTCACTGGGGTAATTGAAACCTTGATTAGCTTGCTTGAGTACTTAGGTGTCTCAAGAATAGACACTGAAAAAAATGTATTGATTCTGTAGTTGGAGATTCAGGTCGTGCTTATTAATCTATGTAAATATGATACGAATGCACAGGTTAAATAACCAAATTAAATAAAATAGATATTTTCTGTCCTCTTAGGTTCCTGAGATGCTTGCTTCCTATAGACTGGTTTGTTCACTCTCTATCCCCTTTCTAGACTACGATGTCATCTCCCCCCCTTAATTTTCACCTTCCCCTCAAGCTCTGACCTTGGCTTTTTCCCTCTCCTTCCTTTCTCTTCCATTTACGGGGTGGGGGTGGGGGGGGAGAAAAGCAAAGCCCTTTCAACAGCCTACAAGGCCTGATATGATCTGGCCCCTTCCTACTTCTCCAAGGTCATTCTGTCCCATCCCCACTAGCCAACTTCCCTCAGAGGCTTTATACTTGTGTTCTCTCTGCTCCCAGATAGCGCCACCAAGTCTCTGCTTAAATGTCTCCTAATCAGTGAGGACTTCCCTGACCATCTTATCTACAATAACCCCCAAATGAACTTCCTACTTCCATCTTCCCTAGTTCAAAGCCTAGTTAAACTTTAGATACGCTTCACATTTTCTAAGAACTGGAAGCTAGAGTTAGTTGATCTTACATGGTAATAGTTTTCAGCCTGGGAATTCTGAAAACATTAAATTACCAATAACATCTCGACACAGAGTTCCATACACATCTCATATTTCTTTATTGCGGAAAAGCTGAGTGGCCTTATAATAAGCATTACCCACCTTCGAACGGTGGGTTTCTTTCCTAATCATCCACAGGTTACGGTTCACTGACCTCTTCATTTATTTTCTTAAAAATGCCAGTGCTTAGTGTTTCTGAGGCCTGATATCCATGACATCTGTCACACTGACAAAGCTGCACACACTGCAGCGAAAATTCCCTTGTGTAGAGATTAGTATTTACACTGAACCTCCAAGGTTATAAGAAAAGATGCATTCATTCTAATTTTGCAAAGGAGATCTTTGTTTTGCATGAGTTATTTGTATGATCCACACACATTAGAGACACATGGCTTTGCCAGTGATTTTTTGGTTTAAGACAAAACCATTACAGGTTCAGGTGGAAGGTTGATATGATAAGTTCCTTGAGTTTATTTGTATAAATGAGTCCCTTTTGGCAGAGGTTAGGAGAGGAAGGGAGTTAAGTGAATCCCAGTCCATGTTCACTAAACTAGCCCTCTTGTATTCAGCACAACCAGCTTACTGTTCAGCCTCCTTAGGAAACCAATAAAAAATTAATGCCTCTTTCACACGCTGTACACATCAGGAGGTTTGACAGACAAACAGATCTTTTTGCACACCAGCATGGTCGTGGAGAGAATCTCAAAGGTAAATTATTCAAAAATGAGAAGAAGGAAAAGAAGCGGATTGTTATGTGCAAATCTCCTTGGATATTAAACTTGCAGTTGGTTACAAAGCGGTCATGCACCGATAATGAAGGCTGGCGATAATCCCCAAGGCCTTCTTTTAAAATTTGCCTTACAACTGCAAAAACATGTGATCCAAAGTTGGAGGAAAAACTGCCTCTCCTATCACAGTCCTTTAGAATGCTGAACTCTGATTAGCTAGGAGTTAATCTACAATCTGTAGCATGGAAGAGGTTTTCAAATGCTGCAAGTTTCTGCAGACATATTTTTCTTAGTAGGTATTAGAACATCCCTCTTTCCATCTGGGAAAGGAAAACGATTGAATTCGACATGCCTCTGTGGACCTCCACTTGATTAAAATCTATGAAGTGCTTTAAGCCCCTATAGGAAGTCAATCTATAACTTTAAAAAAAATTCTATTTTGAACCAAAGAAACAAAATGAAATTCTAAAGTGACTGATAAGATATTTTAATGGGAAAGCATCTAGGCAAGGTTGGGTAGGGAGAAAGGGCCAAACAAGTGGTATGTTACAGCTCTAAGAGCAGAGTTTACCACGTTATTATTGTTACCATCTTAGAAGATGGAAGAGGCAGCACAATCAATAAGGTTTTTGATAAGACCAATTTGGATGGGTTGAAAAGCACCTCAGAGACTTGGATAAGAATATCAAATTACCTTGACACATAAAAATATAGACTTGGAATAGGAAAGACTCTCAAAAAATGCTTGCTCTAGTCTTCTGCCTGGGAATAGGGTTCCTTGACCTCCTGCGGGAACCTGTGCTAATACTTAATCACTTCTAACAGGAAATACTTCCTGATGTCCAACTAAAAGCTGTCAGTTTCTTAAGCCCATATCTTATCTACTGGCTTCTGAGAAATAGAAACCTGGTCAATATCTTCCTTAAAAAATTCTTCATGGAGGTCCCATCGTGGTTCAGTGGTCAATGAACCCGACTAGTATCCATGAGGGCACAGGTTCAATCCCTGGCCTTGCTTAGTAGGTTAAGGATCTGTTGTTGCCATGAGCTATGGTGCAGGGCACAGATACAGCTCGGATCCCGCATTGCTGTGTCTGTGGCATAGGCCAGGGGCTGCAGCTCCGATTAGACCCCTAGCCTGGGAACCTCCATATGCCACAGATGTGGCCCTAAAAAGACAAAAAAAAAATTCTTCATGGAGGTATACCTTGGTGTCCCTAAGAACCACCATGGTGCCTGAGCTCCACAAAAGTGAAGCAGATCCTCACATACGATATTGGGGAAGAACTTCTTAATTTGTAGGGTAAATGTTGTGAGGAGGGATGGGGTCAAAGAAGCCCTTAGGAAAATTTGGACTCCAAAGTGGTTTAATATCCTTTTCTAAAATAACAACTCTCTCACAGAGAATTCTTTCTATAAATTTAATAATACTTAGGTTTTTTTCTGGGGCTTCTCTGGTTGTTGGACATTATTTTTTTAATTATAGGTTTCTCTATCCTCATACATATGCCCCCCTCCCAAAATGGACAAAACTGGAAAGAATACCCTAAAAGATATTCCCAGTTTTCCATGCTTTAATTCTCATAACAAATAATAGCATTTGTTTCATAACATTTCAAGGTGTAATTGGTTCCAGTATGTCTGTGGAAACTGTGAATCCGGTCCATCGAATGGCCACCTTGAGAAGCCATAAACTTATTTTGGTGAGAGCAATTACTCCATAGTTAAAACTCCTCTTTCAGAGAATTGACCTCTGAATCAAATAAAATCAGTGTCATTATTCTAGATTCACAATATTTTTAACCAGAGATTTTGTTACTCATTTCGATCATACAACTTATCCATAAAACTTGGCTCAATATCACTTTTGGCTATTTTCAAAACTCAAATCCACCCTCAAATTGCAAAGATTTTGTACCCCTGAAAAGATTTAAAGCACATGCTACATAATCTTCGGAAAATTTTAAAACAAGCATTTCTAAAACCTTCACAGAAATGTCATTATCTTTCAATAAAGATAACAATGGGGGTAAATTTCCTTTGACTTTACACATTTCTGATTTGTCTTTAAAAAACAGTCATACCTCATACACCACTGATTCATGCTTTGTATTCTTACACTAAGAATCAAAAATCTTCTTCTAATGAATGTGTGCATGTTCTTGTCTCTATACTGCCTGCTTAATGCCCTTAGTTATTTTATATTTTACTAATTCCTAACTGAACTTTTTTTTTTGTCTTTGTAGAGCCTCACCCGCGACATTTGGAGGTTCCTAAGCTAGGGGTCCACTTGGAGCTGTCACCGCCGGCCTACGTCAGAGCCACAGCAACACGGGATCCGAGCCACATCTGTGACCTACACCACAGCTCATGGCAATGCTGGATCCTTAACCCACTGAGTGAGGCCAGGAATCGGACCCGTATCCTCATGGATGCTAGTTGGGTTCCTTAAGCACTGAGCCTCGATGGGAACTCCTCTAACTGAGCTTTTTTAAAAATAAAGTTTATTGGAGAATAGTTGACTCACATTTTTGTATTAGTTTCAGGTGTACAGCAAAATGAATCCACTGTACATATAAACATTTCCATTGTTTTTTGTCATATAGGTTATTACACAATATTGAGTAGATTTGCCTGTTCTATCCAGTAGGTCCTTATTAGTTATCTCTTTTATATATTACAGTGTGTGTGTGTTCTAACTGAACTTGATCCTATTTCCAAGGGAACACGGACATCAAAAAGATCTCCATATATATGTGTGTGAAATTATGAAATGTTCATATACATATTGAATTTTATTTGCATATATAAATAAATTATTTTTCATGAAATGTTAGAAATTCCTCTGGACATTATTGCCATTGATAATTTTTCTGTCCTTTGGTTGAGGAGAGATAGGGAAAGGAAGAAGAGGCCAAGGAAGCAAAAAAACTAAGACAAAAGGAGCCTTATTTGCACCCAGTGACTTGTACTTTCTCTGAGAGGCAGCAACCGTTCATTGAGTAATCACCATGTATCGTCACATATAGTTCTAGGCCCTGGGGGATCAACTGGTAAGTATTACAGACAAGGCTCTTGCATTACTGGCACTTAGGGATTATCTAAAGAAGCACTAGAGTGTTAGTGTTCTTTTAGTCAATCTTATAGACTGTCAGTTGAAATAGTATTCTAGAGTCTAGGTCCTATTTTTTTTTTTCACACATCATTGAGGATAAATGTCACAAGAGAGGGAATCAAATTCATAGTGAATAAAGTGAGACTTCTCTCTCTCGGACTAACAAGGCACCGATTCTTTCACAGAAGTAAATTAAGATGGTTTTGCTCAATTTGCTTTTCACAAAGCCATCTTGATTGCCAGTCAGAACTCTGGGCTCTTACAGGTAGAAAGGGATTGTTTGATGAGTTGTTGTCCTACTGTCCAGGATATTGACAGTAAGATGTCCTTCCATATATAGGGTATATGGAAGGTAGCACCTTCCCCTGTATTAATTTCTGAACAATCAGGGTAATATTCGTATGCTGAGAAACATATATAACACTAAACAACAAGCGGAAGCCAAGAAACACAAACAAAATAAGGAAGGCTGATGAGGTCACAGCAGTCCTGAAGTGAACCTGACACTTCCACACTATATTGTTGGTAAGGGACTTGTCATTTTCATTAAGTAGAAGAGAGAGCATACCGCTAAACCTCTATTCCCTTAGATTCACATGGAGATACCAAGGGACTGCTTCCCTAACCATTGCATCAAGATACATTCATCCTTTTTAATACATAATGTTAATACATATTAACATGCATTTAGAGATCCATATATTTCCTTTATGTACGTTTGCATCAGTCTTGGCTTAGTTTAACAGACTCTGAAAGGACAGGCACTGTGCTAGTTTTAGTTTGCTATATTTAGTTGATATATTTAGATAAGTACTCATGTATAAGCTGAATAGAGCACCTAATACAAAGGCGGCATGCAATAAGTGTTTCTTAATGATGAAGACAGTGATGATTCATTTAGTATAAATACTAGCTTAGCACGTGTGATAACATTCTAACTTGGGTTTATCTCTTTTGACAGTTTGCCCTTTTTTAAAGAGCTGTGCTTAATTTATAGGCTGAACAACTCTACAGGCAGAGGCAGATTTACCATGAAGCTAAATGAAGCAAAAACATCAGGACCTCTCACTTGCGTGGAGTTGGGGAGGGGCACTGGCAATGTGTTCACCTGCCCATGAGCTTTTTATCAAATTTGCAAAGAAAATATTTTTATATTCTTTTTCTTAAATGGTTCCTCTGAAGTTATATAAACTTGTATCTCACAAATCTGGATCTCCTTTTGTTTAAGGGATATATAAAAATCTGAGGAGAAGTCTGATGAAGAATAAGAGAAGTGCTGAGAGTTTGGGAAATGCCAAACCACAAACAAGTGGTGGATAATTAAGCTGAAGCAAGAGGAGATTAAGGTATATAACTCTATCCAGGGACATGCACTGGATATTTATTTAAAGGACTAAACAGAGCTGATATCTTCCAGATTTCCAGAAGCAGAATAATAGGGCCTGCAAATAACAAATGCTGGAAGGGCTGTGGAGAATAGGGAAAACTCCTACACTGTTGGTGGGAATGTCAATTGGTACAACCACTATGGAAAACAGTATGGAGGTACCTTAGAAAACTATACATAGAATTACCATATGACCCAGCAATCCCACTCTTGGGCACATATCCAGACAAAACTTTGCTTCAAAAAGACCCATATGTTCACTGCAGCACTATTCATAATAGCCAAGACATGGAAATAACCTAAATGTCCATCAACAGATGCATGGATTAAAAAGATGTGGCACATATGCATTATGGAATACTACTCAACCATAAAAAAGAACAAAATAATGCCATTTGCAGCAACATGGATGGAACTATAGACTCTCATATTAAGTGAAGTAAGTCAGAAAGAGAAAGACAAATACCATAGGATATCACTTGTATGTGGAATCCAGGACATGGCACAAGTGAACCTATCTACCAAACAGAAACAGACTCACAGACATAGAGAACAGATTTGTGGTTGCCAAGGGGGAGGAGGCAGGAATGGGATGGACTGGAAGTCTGGAGTTAGCAGATGCAAACTGCAAACTATTACATTTAGAATGGATAAGCAATGAGGTCCTACTATATAGTACAAAGAACTATATCCTATCTCTTGTGGTAGAACATGATAGAATATAATGGAGAAAGAATATGTGTGTATATATATATATATATATATATATATATATATATGTATACACATACACACACACACACACACACTTTGGGTCACTGCTGTACAGAAGAAATTGACACAACATTGACACAACATTGTATAAATCAATTATACTTTAATAAAAATTTTTTTAAATATGGCCTTCATTTGAATTCTGAGAAACTCTGAGAACTTAAAAAAAATTGATGGTCAGAATGGCAAAGCAGTGGAACCAAGTCATGAAACTGATTTCTCTAAAAATCTATTTGAAAGATAGCTAGTTAGCTGCTAAAAGGGTCTGGAAAATGTGCCAGGAGCCTGAGTTATGAGATAAACCCACAGGGAATTCCTCAGCTTCTATCCTAGAGGTATGCGTAACTGAGACATTAGTTTATAGAACAGGACAAATAACATGAATACCTTGTAATTCAACATCTTGAATCTGGGATTGCTACAGCCAGGAAAGAGGTGATCTGTGAAAATATCTGAGGACAATTTTATAGTGTGGATCACTTCAAAATTGGGTTTGGATGGGACAGAGGTCGGAACCAGGGTGTTCTGCTTTAAGATTCTCTTTATAAAACTCAAAATAGTAAGGCCATTGTTATATAGTGATGATTGCATTCTGGGAAGCAAGCCATTCCATCTGTATATGAGTACCGCAGTTACATTCCACAATGTAAAACCCATCTCACTTGTGATTATACCCTTGATCATGACCTAGATTTGGCCAAATATCACTGCTTACTTACTGATGGGAATATCCTTGTCTTACTATGCTAATGATCTACTGCCCTCTCCTTTACCTTCTTCCTCCCTGGATACTATGCCATTATTTATAGAGGAGTTTTCTGGCTTCATCAGGAATCTTCTGCTTAAGTTGCCTTATTTATTGGTATAGAGGGATTTTGCCATTAGGCTTGACCTGTTAGACAAATAACTTACTAGGGGATTTAGGGAGTTTACAGACACACTGAATTTTATTTCTTGTACCAAACTTTGCAATGATAAACATCAGGTTTTAGATTTGACTTCTTTCAATATGAACTTCTATATAATACCTTTTGTGTGTGTGTGTGTGTGTGTGCGCGCGCTTTTTTAGGGCCACACCCACGGCATATGGAGGTTCCCGGGCTAGAGGTCTAATCCGAGCTGTAGCCTCTGGCCTGCGCCACAGCCACAGCAATGCCAGATCCGAGCCGTGTCTGTGACCTACACCACAGCTCACAGCAATGCCGGATCGTTAACCCACTGAGCAAGGCCAGGGATCGAACCCGCATCCTCATTGTTCCTAGTCGGATTCATTAACTGCTGCGCCACGACGGGAATTCCTATATTATACCTTTTTTGACTCATAATACTCTACTGCAATGAAAGCTCAATATTACTTTCTGCATATTGTGTTTATGCTTAAGTACTTATAAAGGTAAACTATAATGCTATGCTATACTTCAAGACATTTAATATGACTAAATTTTATCCTGTAAAACATACGACTATTTTTCTTCTTTTAAAGTGCAGCAACTCCCCCAAAAGTGAGAAGCTAAAATTTTTTTGTTCCCTTCAAAGGGTTTTTGAAGATGGCAAGACTTAGAGAAGGTAGAAAGATCAGGTATATGTTTGAAGAATAGTCCTTTTCTAATGATTTTTGCTATAAAGAGAAAGACATCCTAGAGACATAAGCAGGGGAGTAGCTGGCTATGGAAAAAGAATGAAGACTTAAGGGGTCATAGTCAGTCATAAGGGAATAGTAAATCACAAAGTAGTGCTGACAAATGAGAGGCTGGATACTAGAAAGTACCAATAAAACACAGTAAACATGAGGTACTTCCTGTGCTTTTGGATAGCTCTTACTCAAGAGTTAGGTGTATGTGGAAAATATGGGTCATTTTGGGATTTCACAAAGACAAGCGATGGGGTGAATAAAGACAAATTTAAGTAATTTCATCAAATATTTGCTAAATTGACAGTGATGAAAAGTCAAAGGAATCATTAAAATAATGAAAGGTTTTTGCAAAACTGGCCGAGAGAGGGCAGGAGAAAGGGGGAGGAGAGAGACACCAGCTGGAGGGTCTGTGAAGCATTTAATACAAAAGACCACTTATGATTAGATGTCTAGCACATAAGAAACATGATTACCAGTTACAAATATGGTTACCGATCAATTAATATCTGCTCATGACCTTGTGCCAAACACTCTGCTATGTGATAAAAATTCAAAGACAAGTGCAATACATTTACTCCACAGGAACTCACAGCATAAAGGAGAAAACAGGTCTGCACACCACCAATTATAATAAGTGTGGTGTTACAACATAACATTAACAAGGTGATGTACGCAGACAAACTAGGGAGGGATGACTTCTCCCTGGAGTTGAGGAGGAGGAGGGAATAGGAAAGATATAATGGACAAAGTAGCCATTGAATGAAGTCTTGAAGGATGATTAATGATTTCACCAGGTGGAATGATGATGGTAAGCATGATGGCATTCCAAGCAGAGCAAAAGAATAGTGGTTGGGAGGGTGGGTAGTTAGACAGAAAGGGGTTTCCAAACGCTAGTTTAGACTCTACTGTCACTCGTGGGAACGTGATTCAGGCAAAATCGACATGAACTGGGGACTGCATAGATGTTAATGGTGAGGAAGAAGAGGACATTAGTTGTATCATTAACCAAAAGAGAGTACAAGAAGAAATCAGGACAAGATATAATGAATTCCGTTCTGAATATGCTGAGTTCAAGCCAGCTGTGGTAAATCTAATTAGAGACATACAACAGACAATGAACTTGAAGCTAGAGCCGAAGAATAAGATCACAACTCAGGAGTAGAAATGAGAACAGATATAAACCGCCATGTAAAAATTACATAGGACAAAGGGCAGACCCCTGGCAGTGCTACTTAAGACTGAAAAACGCAGATCCAAAGAAATAGACTGAGGAGTTATTTCTACTGAAAGTCAAAACCAAGAAATTCTGCCCATTTGATAACAGAGGATTGTTCTATGCATATATGTGTATCATACTCTAAGGTAGAACAGGAGGGAAATTGGGGGTATAAAGCACATATTCAGTACCTAATATACTATAGGCACTAAATATAGTGCCTATAAAAAAAGTGTTTTGTTTCCAGGGACACATAAGTGAGATCAGTACTACTGGCTGAGCAAGACGTGGGTCTCACACACTAAGTCTGGGGTCACCCCCTGCCAAGCAATCAAGGTAAGGGTTATGTGTCTGACTCAGGGGCAATACACAAAGATGTGAATGTCACCCAGAAAGGAAAGTGGAAATCAATAGCCCAGTTGAAACCACAACTCCTAATTCCCATCTTTAAAAGTTTATCCCCTCTAAAGGAGGGACTGCATTTGAAAGTTAATATGCAAGAGACTGTTTCTGTGTTGCATGATTTCACCATTAGACTCTCACTTCCATACCCTTGTTTGCGCGTGCTATATTAAGGGTCAGCAAGCTTTTTCTGTAAAGGGCCAGATGATAAATATTTTCAGCCTTGTGGGTCATGTGGACCCTGTCTCAACTATTCAGCCATCTTGGAGTGAAAACAGCCACAGAAAATACATAAACAAAGGAGTCTGGCTGTGTGACAACTTGATTTCTAAAGGCAAAGAGCAGGTTAGATTTGGCCCCTGGGTCATAGATTGCTGATCCCTGATTTATATCACGGGGTGGGGGTGGGAGGGACATTACCAAAGAATGCCATATAAAAAACAGATATAAAGCTGGATTATGAGAGCACAAGAGACAGGTTAAGTTGTGAAATATCCTTGATGGGAAAAAAAAAATATATCCTAGACCCAGGAAGATTATGCAGTCACATACATGATGTTCTTTCAGAGGTACAAGAAAAGCTGCCTTTCTCCCCTACACTTCCTCTATCAGCTAGCCAAGCTGCAAGAAGTTCTTGACAGCAGAAATGCTCTGCCAGATTAAGGCACTGTCCTGAATTTAAAGGGCACGCATGTGGTACAGAATGAATGACACATTAGTACTGCATTAGTTTATCACATCAATTAGCTGACAGCTGGCAGGGAACAAGGACCGGGGCAAAAAGAATCTAAGATGAACTAAATGTCGCTGTAAGTTCCTTAGAATTTTTCATACTTTTGGCACAAAAACTATGTTTTTACTATACTACATGCTTTGCTATCCATCCTGTCTTTTGTCAGAGCTTCCTGTCTGCTTCCAGCTAAAGATCTCCATTTGTATATTCTCCATATTCCAGAAGATAATGTTACAATTATTTAACTGAAATGATAAAGCCCTTGGGAAGACTCTTTCTCTCTCAAGGGGGGGAGAACTCATTTTCATTTCTCCTATACCACATAAGGATACACAAGTTATGAAATAGTTAGGGCTTGTATAAAAATCAGCTAATTGTAAGTAGTGAAGCCTTCCAAACACGGAAACTCACTGGTTCCTAAACTCACAGGAAAAGAAGTTATAATGCTAAAATCTAAGTCTTAATTTAAAATATTGATTGTACAAGGAACTTTATAACTAATGCTGAAATCCTGTCAGCCATTGCCTTCTGGCTTTTCCATTTGGCACATTTTTTTTTTTTCTTTCTAAAGTGTTTATTATATTCTAACACAAAATATAATCTTCCTAATAATTATGTTCATAATTTATTATCTCACTTTCCCCATTACAAGTCAAACTCCATGTGGGGTAGAGGTTTTAGTAAACTAAACAATGCCAGTAGCTAGAATGGTGTCTCTAATTTATTGGGTTCTCAATAACTATTTGCTAGAATGAATGAATGAGAAAAAGTAAGCAAGCAAGCCAGAAAAGCAAAGCTGTCGTGTATAAGTATATTCCAGCTAAAGACAGAAAAGAAACAAGTAAGGATAACTTGGAAATAAACTTTTCTGTTTAAGTTTCTATTCTCTAAGATTCTTTTTAAACTATTTAAATGAACACAAGGGTGCGTTCCACCAATATATCTCCTTCATTTGTATTTTGTGATTTTGGAACTTGATGATTTCAACAATGCTGAGCAGCAATGTACTTTTGTGTTGTCTACACTGTCAGCTGCCTGCCCTGATCCATCCAACAAGAACCTTCTCACTTGCTGGCAGAGCCCTGGATAGGTTTGCCTGCTCACTCTCTGCAGTGACAGGTTCAGGGAAGGGGCCCTGCCCCGTTTCAAGGATGAATCATGATTAATCTGAGATTCTCCTTGATGATGATTAGTTTAGAGATGGGCAGGTATTCCAACCCTGGACAACAGAATTTGAAAGAAAAATCTGTCCAGGGGCTTCTGGAAAAATCTTTATCTTTAGCAAAAAACAAACTAACTAACAAAAATAAGCCTTCATGGGAAGCTTCATGTGAGGCAACACCTTCTTTATTAGATATCAGTATATTTGTATGTAATACCTGGAACCACTGCAGCCATTTTGCAACCATGAGCCAACATGCTAAGGATGACAGGACGGAAATACCTGGAAAATCTCAGGTCCTGGGTGGCATAGCTATGCTACTGAATTAATCACTCCTGTAACCGCTTTACCCCTACATTTCTTTTGATGTGTTAAAGTGAAATCATATTCTAAAGCCAAATTTAGTTACAGTTTCTGATACCTGGCAGCACAAACCATCCTGATAGGCTACAAAAGGGGCAAACACCAAAACATACTAGTCTGTTTAAAAGCAAAATTAAAGCAATTGTTTTCAGACACTTACAAAAATATTCAAGGAATAAATTTATATACATAAGCTGTTATAATTACAGTAATAGTTATAAATTAATTTGTCCTATGTACTAAAGCTTATTACCTAAAAGGTTACCTAGAATATATTTGGTCTAAGTTATGTTCAAATGTAATAAAGATATATTTTATTGAAAATATTATATGCTATAGACTTTTTTTTTTTGCTTTTTAGGGCCGCACTCGCGGCATATAGAGGTTCCCAGAGGGGTCGAATTGGAGCTACAGCTGCCGGCCTACGCCACAGCCACAGCAATGCCAGATATGAGCCACATCTGAGATCTATACCGCAGCTCACGGAAATGCCAGATCCTTAACTCACTGAGCAAGGCCAGGGATGGAACCCGCAACCTCATGGTTCCTAGTTGGATTCATTTCCACTGTGCCACGGTGGGAACTCCCATAGACTTTTATATAGTAGGAAAAAACAACCACATAATCATGATGGATAAAAGAGGCTTAATCTTAAATTGATTTTTTACTTATAAATCTTTGTATTGTAAGGAACAAGTACTTGGGCAAATACTTTCTTATAGATATCAGCTGATGAAGGATGGCTTATAACACTAAAAAGAATTAATCTTCAAAATAAAGTTTCCAGGTTGTTAGGAACATCAACCTATATCTCCCATCCATTTCATTCACATTTATTATTTCATTCACATTTTAGTTGATCATCAGTCTTGCTCTTCTGAATCAATGTTGTTTATTTGTCTCTAATGTACATGAAGCTTTAATTTCTTTTACTCCTAGACCAAAGACAATTGAGCAAAAACAAATTATGCACTATTCCAAACTGTACCATCTCCAGTATAAACAAGTTGGGCTCTTCTGTCTACTATTAATGAAATATGAACAAAACGACTTCTAACTTAACCATCATGTTGAGGAATCCACGTATTTGAACAAAGAATTTATAAGATCTGGAAGAATAACAGACTTTGAACATCTTCCTATTCCAAATTCCAAAATTTAAATGGATGACTGGTCTATTCCCTGGCTTTTCAGGAATACCATACAATTTCTGATTTGCCTAAAAGTCCCATCAAGAATATCAGGAAATTCTGATTCTTGTGAGACCAAACACTTGTAGAAAATAAAATCAAAACAGATATAGGAGCAAAAATAGGAACCGTTTTATCATCAGGATTATAGCATGTTTCAGATCTAAAGAAAAAAAAAAAAACCTGGCTTCAGAGACTGTATTCTATGACTTTGAAATGTGGTTCAAGGAAAGAATGAGAGGAAACAAAGGAAAAGACACACACACATTTAGAAGGATTTTTGATTTCAAATCATACTATTGCTTTTGTTTAAGGTTTTTGTGATTTTTTAAAAAAATTATAAAATTAACACACACAAAAAAAATAAAATTAACAGGTTGCATTTTTAGTTAAAAGACAGCCTAGTTGTGGTAAAAAAATCATTCTTAAATCAAAATACACAGCAGAGACAGGTAGCAGAATGTTTATGAAGCACTAGTGTAAATGTGCCCAACTGGCAATTCACCAATTACCAAATTAAGGACCCTTGACACAGCAGCGAAATTTAATGAGGGTATTATATAGCAAACAAAAAGAGAAAGCAAGATTCTATCTAATCTATTTGCAGGTGACTTCTAAAAGTCAATGATGGTTAGCATGGCACCAAAGACCAGATTGTCTGAAAAAGGCATCAGAACTGAGCTAATTAACATTTTTAATCACAACTGAAGGGATAACCAATGTCACTATGCACTAAATGCTGATGATAATATACATACAGACATAAGCTGCTAGGAATTTTTGTAAGTAAATTTAAATTTTAGGACTTAAATTTTCATAAGACTTTTTGTTATTATTATTTTAAGAAAAGCATATTCACAATCTAAATACACATGTACAGAGAGAAGTGTATAAAAGAATATATGGCAAGCTATTAATATTAATTATCTCTTGATAGGATTTCAGTTTTTTTTTTCCATTTCTGCTTGTGTCTTCCAATTTTCCTACAATTTTCATGGATAATTTAAAAAAGCTTTACAAAGGAGTTCCCGTCGTGACACAGTGGAAACAAATCCAACTAGGAACCATGAGGTTGCGGGTTCGATCCCTGGCATCGCTCAGTGGGTTAACGATCCAGCGTTGCTGTGAGCTGTGGTTTAGGTCGCAGACGTGGCTCAGATCTGGCGTTGCTGTGGCTCTGGCGTAGGCCGGCAGCAACAGCTCTGATTAGACCCATAGCCTGGGAGCCTCCATATGCCACAGGTGCGGCCCTAAAAAGCCAAAAATAAATAAATAAATAAATAAACAAATAAGTAAATAAAAAAGCTTTACAAGACATATGAACCAGAATATTTTTCAATGATACAGAATATATTAGTAATTAAAATAATACTTTATAGGAATCAGTAATTGAAATTGTTAAAATCTTAAAATGATGTGACAAATAGATGCAATATTATTAAGCATGAATTTTCCTTAATAATTTGAGTCATCTATCATTGTTTTCTAAATAAAAACTCAAAAAAAGATCTTTAGCAGATAACCCTAAAGATGGGTTTTTCAATCTCAGCAATCCTTTTTTGTGCGGGACCATCCTGTACATAGTAGGATGTTTAGTGGCATTTCAGGCTTCACCCACTAGATGCTAGCAGCACCTCCTCCTGGTTTGTGACAACCAAAAATGTCCCAGACTTTGCCAAATGTCTCCTGAGAGTCAAGATCACTCCTGGCTGAGAACCATGGCCCTGAAGTAACACCAGACAAGTCAGACTTTAAGGAACTGATTTTGCCCTGGATAATCTGCATTGATTGGCCTATTGCTCAGGATAGCTGTCAGTCACAGAAAGTAAATGCAGCTTGGTTACTGCTTGTCCAAGCATATGATGCATAACCTTTAGATCATAATTACCTGAGAACTGCTTCCCTGGAAATGAAATGGCTGTCTTTCCATCTTTCCACTTTGAACTCCGCATGGAAAACTAAGTAATAATATATGCTTACCACTGAATATAAACACTAAATCAGCTGGGGAAGAACAACAACAAAAAAGGCCTTCTTTAAATGTGAAAGGCCCCAGTTCACATGTCACTTCTTTGAAGCCTTCTTTAAATCAGAAAGAACAAATGTCTCTCTCCTCTGCATTCACAAGCCCTTTGTCTATATGTATTGTATATTTTTATTAGTGCTTGTTCCTTAGACTGCCTTTCCCACTGGAATGTGAGCTCTGGACAGCCAACATTTTGATTATCTTTGGTCATTTGGTTCATTCACTGTTATATTAATTCACTGAGTCATGGACATATAATATCTTTAGTGATTAGCACTGGACTTGACCTATGGTAGACTAATTATAGTGCCGGTCACGAGGATATGGAGAGATAAACACATTATAGGATAAAAGGTTCTAGGATGCTAGAATGGTATTCTGAGCCAAAGTTGGAGTGGTAGGGAGGGCTTCTAAGATCAAGTGACTTGAAGAAGTAGGCAAAGCAACTGGAAAGGAAGTCAGGAAGTAGGGGAGGACCGGAGGAGGGAGAGCATGTTTCTGGGAAAAGGAACTTCTTGGGCAGGTACCAGGGAGAGCCCTGCTTTATACAGGGGATGCATCTTTTCTGATAAACAAACGAAGATGAAGCAGAATGAAGAAAAACAGTAAGCTGAGAGGGTGGTACCAGTGGCACTAGCCTCTGGAATCTTCCTGCTCAGGTTTTAACAGGCAGACTTTGATAACAATCAGTAGCTTTGGCCAATCTCAGGGCCACCGGAAAAGGTCATACCTTCCCCCTTATCTTATAACGTTCCTACTTCCTGGTGCTTGGACATAATTCAATAATAACTTATTTATGGGGGACACTTCTTTGAAAAATTCTACTGAGGTGTTATTACTAGACCTAAAGATATTATATTTTGTTTCCTGGCTCTAGTTATTACTAGACTTTAATAAGAAAAGCAGGCATTCTGAACTGATTTTGTTAATATTTTCAGTGTTAGCTATTACATTGTCTTAGATTTCTAAAGGGCAATATCCAGCTTGCCATAAATAATTCTGACAACTTTTCAAAATATTTTTAGAAATATTTACGATATATTAAAATTTTATATTAATCTAAAATGTGTACACATTTAAAAACCATTTATATTAGCAGCATTTTTAACATCTTGGGAAATGTGGGGTTTTTTAAAACCATGTATGCCATTATTACATATTCTTTTAGTTTCTTATGATATATTTCACTTTTTTATGCAGGAAATGATCATATCAGAAAAATAGGACATCTACTTCCGGCCTAAAGTAAACAGGCAAACAGAATACAGTGGTTGATAGGTGACATCGTTTTTTAAGGAAGAATTCAAAGATGTCTGTATAATAGAGTAAAGACTTTTCTGGCACAGCTGGGGAATGAGGTATTCTGGTCAAATATTCTGCTTAAGAGAGTTATCATATATTTTACATGGATTGCCTGTTTTCAAAGAGTTGCAATAGCAGAAAATAAACCTAAGGCTATGTAGCCAGGGTGGTCCCAGCTGAGCTCAAAGGGAATTATCTGGGTGTGTATGATTAAATAGAGGGAGTTGGTGGACCTTTAGGGCTCTATTTGCATGAAAAGTTTTATGCTGGTACTTTATCTTCAGCTTCTAGGAAAAGGAAGATACTTGCCTAGGTGCCTGAACAAAAGGGAGAATGGACAGCAATGGAGGGGTGTATGGTCTTAGGATCCCCTTTCAGTCTCTAGGACTTGAAGATAAAAAATTTTTAAGCTTCCAAGGAGAAAGGGATCAGAAGAGAGAAAGAAACTGTTTTTAAGAAGGGAAGCATGGCTAACTCTGCACTGAGCATAACACCACACTACAGTACCACAAAGACTGGTGGAAAAATTGCAGCAGCATGAGAAGACTGCAACTTAGGCCAGATGAGGGCACTGTCACTGAGGGCAGTCCAATCAACCTTGTCAACAAAAGGCATTCAGCAAAGGGGAGCTGGAGCTGGAGCTGGAGTTGCAGAACAACAGGAAGGGCATGACATTGTTTTGTTCAATGCTATATTCTCATCACCCTAGAATAGTAGGTACTCAAACATTTGTGGGCAAATGTCAATTGGTGACTATAGATGACATGTTTTTGAGCCCACGAGGTGACTCCACATAAATTTGTGGGAGTGGAGAATTTACAGAGAGCATGAGTCCTGCCAGTGGGGGTAAAGAAGAGATGATTTGGGATATTTGGATTATTGTTGCTAGGGTGAACCTCATCTGAATTCACAGGTGATGAGACAGCTTACAAATGAAACTATATCATTCACAAGGCATATCAGGGTATTCGCTGTTTCTCAAGGGCATTTTCATAATATTAATTACCATTTTATTGGTAAAGCAAAGATGCATCAACTTATGAGGCATCAAATAGAGATTTTGGATGATGGAATTCCATATAATAGAGTTTATATTACTGATTGACTTTTCTTTGTTAAAGAATATATTTGGTTTCTTATGTAAGTCCACCATTTCTACAATATTGTACTAATATTTCCCTTAAATGTCAAGTGCTTTGTGAATTGAAGATGAAAATGTGTCAAAATAACCTAGTCTTCTTAGATCAGGAGTTAAATACACAATCTTTTTATGCAAAAATTCATCCTCATTTTTTTAAAGGCAAATTGCCTTTAATGAATGCAGTGTTCTCTACATTTAATCTTTTGAGTTTAACTAAACGCAGATGCTCACCTTGGTTTCCAATTATAGTTCAGATTGAGGCCTTGTAAAGAGGAAGATGGCTTGAGGAAAATAAGAGCTTCTCAAAATTAAGAATCTCCATAAGCCAAAATGGCTACAAGGGGCTCACAAATAAGGCTAGATTTTTTAAAGAACAATTACTTAAGAGAGAAGGAAGAACATCCCTAAGAATTAAGATAAGAGTGATCTCAGCTGTCACAACTCCAGATGCCATACTAGCTATGGGAGCAATTAACACAGGATGACAATCAACACAGGATGACAATCACACATTTGCCTCCAAGCCTTCAATTAATTTCGATCCTATGCCCCCAAAGTTCCTCTCTGTTCTAAGAGGCTCAGGTTGTCTTAGGCACTTCCCGTTACTTTGCTCTCCTGCTTCCACTGTCCACACTTGACTTTTCCCAATCTGGTTAAGTGATTATGGCTCATTCAGCCAACCTCAAGATGTTCTGCACCCGAAGTAATCTTAGTTCTTTAGATTTTGTAAACCACGTTAATTTTTGACAGCTTAGATTTTCTCCTGAGGACACAAGTCATTAAAGAATCTAAAGTCCAAAAGTAACGTTATTTTATTTGAGTTTTACTCTGACTATAATGTGGTGAACAGATCAGAAGTCAGAAATAGAAAGAGAGGAATTCCAGTGGTGGCTCAGTGGTAATGAATCCAACTAGTACCTATGAGGACACAGGTTCAATCTCCTGGCCTCGCTCAGTGGGGTAAGGATCCGGCATTGCCGTAGCTGTAGTGTAGGTGCAGACATTGCTCAGATCTGGCATTAGTGTAGCTGTGGTGTAGGCTGGTGGCTACAGCTCTGATTTGGCCCCTAGTCTGGGAACCTCCATATGCCTTGGGTATGGCCCTGAAAAGACCAAAAAAAAAAAAAAAAAAAAAAAGGAAAGAAAGAAAGAAAGATAAGAAGATATATGGGCACAGACATCAGTTAGGACATCACTGTAATAGTCCAGTTGAGAGACAGTAGGTGCCCAAAACTAAAGTAGCATCAGTGGGCTTGGAGAGAAATGGGTGGATTCCAAAGATATTTAGGAGGCAGAAGCAACAAGTCTGAATAGTGGCATTCAACTCCATGATTTGTGGATAACACTTTGCCTCCTAACACTTAGGCATTTTAATGCTCATCTAAAATCCATTGAAAAACTGGGAGTTCCCACTGTGGCTCAGCAAGTTAAGAACTCAGTACAGTGCCTGTGAGGATGAAGGTTCAATCCCTGGCCTCACTCAGTGGCCTAAAGATTCAGCATTGCTTCAAACTGCGGTGTGTAGGTTACAGATGCGGCTCAGATCTGGAGCCAGTGTTGCTGTGGCTGTGGTGTAGGCCTGCAGCTGCAGCTCCAATTAGACCCATAGCCTGGGAATTTCCATATGCCGCAGGTGTGGCTGTAAAAAGAAAAAAAAAAAAAGGTTGTTGAAAAACTGTTGAATCCTAATTAAAAAAAAAAGTTGAAATTTATTTATCAAATGAATAGTAGCAAATACTTATTTCACTGAGGGGAAATCTTCTAGTATGATTAAGAGTAATGGTAATAATCCTACAAAGCCTCGTTCCTCATATTTCTAGTATATGAGATCTGAAATGAGGACACTCACACAACAAATATTTATCGAGTGCCTGGGTAACAGATTGTTCTTTAAAAAACAAAACAAAACCAAAACACACAGAAGCAGCAGGAAACTAACAGATTTAAAAGAGAAGAGAAATATTTTCTATAATTTATTTGGAGCTATGAAAGTTATTGAAGTATAATACTTGCCTCAAACACTTTCCCGATAGCTGAAATTAATTTTTATGTCTAAGCAAGATACTGCATGGTGGTGAAAACTATAAGGTTCACTGATTTTGAATATTCTATTCAAAATATCTCAAAAGGAAAAAAGACTATGCAGTCAACTATCCAAACTAGTAGAATGACTGAAGCATAAAGGAGAATAAGCAAAAGGGATGTTTTGATATTACATAAATATGGGATTTCATTTTCTTCCACAAAATATTCAACCTAAATTTGGGGATTATTAATTACTCTTGCCTGTATCATAAGCAGTTTTTAAAACTCATTTGCTCTCAAAGAAGCTAACTAGAAAGAGAGTCTTAATTCTGAATTTAGAAATGTTTCCAATTATATATATATTCATGCCAACATACAGGACACTCAACTTGAACATCTTAGTTGAGTAATATATAACACGAAGGATATGAGTAATTTATTCATATCTCTTCATAGAGATTACCTAATTTTGATTTCATTAATGTGAATGCGATTATTTTGGACAGGGTTTTAGTCTAAAATGTCAACCTTTTTGGTTTATTTCCATTTGCTCCAGTCTCTAAAAGGCTATCTCTCTGAAGAGGGTTTTTTAGTATATGCATTTTGTTTATGCTACACATGCCAAACAGATCTCTCAAGACGAAACTCTGAGCTCATTTGGAAGTCATTTTTGGTAGCACATGAATCAGAACCTTATTTTCTTCTCAGCACTACTGGTATTTTATTGCTTCCATCTATAGTCCAATATGCTTTTAAGCGCCAAGAAGCCTGAGGCCAAACACACAAAGCACTAAGAAAATGGGAACTTCTGGCGATTACAACTTTTGTCTCTCTTTCAGGATTTTTCCTTCCCCTGGGAGAGTAAAATCACTTTCAGCTCACTATGAAACAGGGGCATGGTGAGCACAGATGATTGACTGAAGTTGGTGATGTTGATTTAGGAGTCTTCAGCTTATAGGTCAGGTGTAAAACCCTTAAACCTGCTTGTCAAAGTCAGCTTGTCAGAGGCCTTTGGATTTTTCCAGACTCTGCCCAAATGTCACTTTATGAAGGCTTCTCTGGCCAGCTCAGGCAGAATTAGGCAGCTCCTCCTTTGTATTATTAGAACACCCTGACATATTCTTATGGCAGTACTTATCAAACTATATTGCATTTGTCCATCTCCCTCCACTCATGGGTAGAGAATCTAATCTCTTCCTTTTATCCCTAGATTGGAGCATTACCAAAATCAAGTTGGTTCTCAATAAGTAATAACTGAATGGATGGGCAGAGGAAGCCTACTAATAAATACTGTCTGTCTGCATAGCATACATTATGAGGTGTTTCCACATCATGGTGAGGAAGAAACGGCAAAAATTACTACTCACATTTCATAAATGAGGAAACTGATGCCCAGAAAGTTTATACCCCCAACTGTGAACTGAAGTTTGGCACCTGCCATCTGCTCTACATGAATTAAATCATGAGCCACTGCAGCTGCGGACCCGCCACACCCCGAGTGGAGCTCAGGGTGGAGACCAGGAGTGAGACACTCTGTACTCTGGGAAAACTGGAAGAGCAAGTCTTCAGATAGATATTTTAAGGAGACGATCTCATGAGCCCACTTCTTGCATCTCCTCATATCTAGAAAAACACTAGAACCCTTCATAATGATGTCTGCTACTTATGACTTGTAGTAACCTTCTTTGAGACCAGCAGCAAACTTCACAAAATGCGTGCATGGCTGCATGCACCTCCCCCTGCACCTTTATCACTTACATCTTGATATTGCCCCTTTTCTCTTTGGGGCAGTGTTTCAGAGCTATCTGAAATACTACTGCCTCCTGGTAGTAGTTAAGTGGACAAAACAAAAGATGTCACAGTCATCAGTCAATGTGGCCACTCCCAAAGGTGGGCTGGTAAGCCCTGAGGGAACTCAGGAAAGAAACAAAGAATACCGGCCATAGCTAAGGTGTCTATCAAAGGAGTGATTTCGGGAAGCCCAGACCTTTACATCTTCCCATAGATACTGGTTTTCTGTAAGTCTGGTTATCTGTAAACCTTTTGTTTCTACTACATTCCCTTTGTTGCAAAAACTCTTATATCCTAGCTCCCCCCTTTACCTCCTTGGAACAGTTTCTCAGGGCTACCTGAGATGCTGTCTCCCAGCCTGAAGTCCTAATTTTGCCCCAAATAAAACTTAACTCTCAACTTTCAGGTTGTGCATTTTTTAAGTCAATACAATCCAAGTTCAAAACTGCTGAAAAGTTGCAAATCCGTGAGTTCCCCTTGCGGCTCGGTGGTAACAAACCTGACTAGTACCCATGAGGATGTGGGTTCAATCCCTGGCCTCACTCAGTGGGTTAAGGGATCCAGAGTTGTTGCGAGCTGTGGTGTAGGTTGCAGTCGTGGCTTGGATTCCATGTTGCTGTGGCTGTGGTGTAGGCTAGCAGCTACAGCTCCAATGTGACGCCTAGCCTGGGAACTTCCATGCATGTGCCAAGACATGCCCTTAAAAAAAAAAGGTACACACCCACTTCTCATGCCAGCAAGTCGATGAGGGTGTATAAAAAGAAGTACTAGTAGGATTCTGGAGGACAGATGGCAATGGCTGGTCAAGACACACTATACAAGCTGCTTGCCTGTTTTGGAAACTCCTGAAGAATTCTTGGCAGGTTCTCAAGAAGATAACTTAAATGCACCACAAAACCAGACTTAGGAATGTCAACTTATTTATAAGGAGAATGATTTCTGACAAATAATTTTCCTGTACTCAAGTTGTGCCCACAGCGAAGTCAGTAGACAAAAAAATATGTCCTATTTATGTATGTAATACAGATGACTCTCCCTGAAATTCCATGACTCATTGACTCTGAAGAGGAATAAGTTCTTAGAAATCAGTAATGTAATCACTTCATTTTGCTAATTAACTAGCTAGCCAACTGACTAGCTAGAAAAATAAATGACTTAACTAATCACACACAGCTTGTTAGAATCAGTCCTTCTTTTTTTTTTGTCTTTTTATAGCCACACTTGTGGCATATGGAAGTTCCCTGGCTAGGGGTTGAATTGGACTGCCACTGAGGCCTATGGCACAGCCACACAACACTGGTTCCAAGCCACACCTGTGACCTATGCCACAGCTTGTGGTAATGCTGGATCCTTAACCCATTGAACAAGGCCATGGATCAAACCCACATCTTCAGGGACACTATGTCGGGTTCTTAACACGGTCACAGCAGGAACTCCAGAATCAGTTCTTCTTAATAATAATATCCTTACATTTTTAAAAAACAAGTTATGATTGAGAAGTAATAGAAGTACAGTTCTCAGCAAGCCTTCTAAGTATCTGTCTAATGTGACTAAACACAGTATGCCATACAGGAATTGTCCTTCAACAAATGCTGCAACATGAGAGAAGTACAGCAAATCCTACACTGTGTCTGTGTACTGGGGAGGTGGGGGGGTACATAACATGACAGGCTGTGTTTTAGGATCTCATCCACGTTAAAACAGGTATTTTTAATAGAGATTGACAATATTATATTTATCTCTATTCACCCACAGACATGGATGCTACCCCCAAAATCTGTGTCAACTGAATTTCTGTGTGTCAACTGAAGTGTATTTTCTAGCCGCCATCCCTTTTCAACATACTTTTTATTTTCTTTTTGAAAATAACCTACGTAGTTATAACCTGGGTGTGTTCTAATGTTCATGTAGTAACTGAGCACGGGCCCTGTGGGGCTCTTAGGCACACCTGCCTTTCTGTGTCCTCCATTTCTTGTTTTTAGGGAATAAGCTTCAGTGTCTATGACCTTCCCTGAGTTCCAAAGCACAGTTGCTAATCAGGGAAGGGAGGGGATGCGGAGACCAGGGAGCAGCAGTCAAGAGACAGTAGTGCAGCCTTGGGGCAGGGTCCCAGTTCCTCCTCAAGGAATATACATAACAATATCTTTGAGCCTTTCTACAGAACTGAAACCCCAACAAATGAAAGAGCTACTTGATGAAGCATTCTTCATTCTGGGAAGAAGGACCATCAGAACTAGTCCTGGAGCCACTAAACACCAGCTTTGAAAGACAATGCAAGCTAGCCTCTACACTGATCCTTATCTATGGCCCCAATCTCCAGCCCCCAAACTATAAAACGACCTCCTAATCTCTCCCAAGGAGGGCATGGTCCCTAAGGCATTGGCCTGCTGTGGCCCCCTTTGCCTGGCAAAGCAATAAAGCTATCTCTTTCTGTCTCTGCGTTTGTATTCCACCCGTGGACAGAGACCCAGTTTTGGCCACATGTCATATTTGCAACTTCTAAGTTTTGAAAAAAATCACTTATTGCCAGTAGAATACATTTTACTACTTCTTGACCAGCTAAAAAGTTATATGTGTGTCTACTGAGGGGCAAAGACTAAAAGAAGCTAATATTCTCAGCAAAAAAACATGACAAATGCTCATATTTATAAGAGTTTGGGGTTTAGCTTCTATTATCAGAGCAGGGGAATGCTCTGGGTCATATGTACTAAATCAATAGAAAAAAGCAAATGCTTTCTACAAGTACATTTGTATCTCATAGACTGCAAATCACACCCAAATCAAATGGTTTCATGGGGTAACACCATCAATTAAGAGAGAGAGCCTTATTTAGCAAATAATTGCTTTGGGGATAGAAACATATCTCAGACTGCAGTGAATTAGTTTGCTAATTGATCTTCCTGCTGGGGATAATTGCAAGAATTCCTTCTTTAAAATATATGGACTTTTACCTGTTCAATATCAACAACTGTACATATCTTTCTGTTACTATCATAACCGGAGACTGTCTCTTCTTCGCCTTTACTAGGTGCAGAAAAGTATTTCCACAGCATTTATACAACAAAGCTTTTGTTTTCCTCTAGCATCATAAGTGGCACCCTGATGGTCCACCTCCAATTAATGCCAATGTTTACCATTATCCTCAACAGTTAGTTCGAAAAAGGAGTGCCTGTACTTTGAAAGAAAGTTTAGTCATTTGAAAGAAAGAAAGGTCATTTACATGGTCCAATTTAGAATCAGTTTCTCATCTAGACTATGAAAGAAACTTGTTCATAAATCACAGCATTTTAACGTATCGAGTAAAAGATGATTTTAGATGTTAATTTTTAAGCTAGGTCAAATTATATTATTATGTTGTATAAAATATTAGGGTCATGGAGTTCCCACCGTGGTGCAGCAGAAACAAATCGGACTAGGAACCATGAGGTTGTGGGTTCAATCCCTGGCCTTGCTTGGTGAGTTAAAGATCTGGCGTTGCCGTGAGCTGTGGTATAGGTTGTAGACGTGGCTCAGATCCTGCGTTGCTATGGCTGTGGTGTAAGCCAGCAGCTGTAGCTCTGATTAGACCCCTAGCCTGGAAACCTCCATATGCCACAGGTGCAGCCCTAACAAGCAAAACCAAAAAACAAACAAAATACTAGGGTCATTTGAGTATCAATTCTTTCACTTTCTATAAAATTTCAGTAAAGAAATTCCCATGTGTACTTAAAGATAATTCATTAAGGTCCTCATTATACATTAAGCCAACCAACAATTTTTATCCATGCATCACAGGTATAAAATATATGTCAGTTCTTGTTAAAGGACTATAACATGAAATCAATATGGTCAATAGGTACATAAAATAAAATGTCTATAGGAGAAAGTATTTAAAAACAAAAGCAATAGGCCTTACAATGCTTTAAGATGTATTTACTACTTACCAGGAACAAAGTTCGGAAGTTGCTGATATCACCAAAAAATTCTTCTATGCTTACTGTCTTAGCATCAAAAACAAAGTATTCTCCAAGATTTTCATAGAGCTTTACCATGTTGTTGTGCATGGTGTACAGTTTTTCATATTGGTCTCTGGCACTCTTTGTAAAGCTGTAGTTTTTTGTTAAGGAACATGATCCAGTAGTACCTCAAAGATAATCATTAGATGTTAAGATTGAATTATAGCATCATTTCCATAAATATTTATGCATGAGTTTGCTAGGGTTACCACGACAAACTATCACAGACTGGGTAATTTAACGGAAATTTATTTTCTCACAATTTTGTAGGCTAGCGACCCAATATCAAGATGTAGGCAACTTTGTTTTCTTCTGTTGCCTCACTCCTTGGCTTGCAGATGGTTGCCTTCTTGCTGTGCCTTCACATGGTGGTCCCTATGTCTATGCTGTCTGTGTCCTAATATCTTCTTCTTAAGAGGACATTAGTCATATTAGAGTAGGGTTCATCCTCAGAACCTCATTTTCAACTTAATTCCCTCCCTAAATGTCTTATCTCCAAATGCAGTTACATTTGCAAATTTTGGGAGGTTAGGGCTTCAAATGAATATGATGGGGGGTACAATTCAGCCCATAACAACTTGCTGGAGTCATTATATTGGTTAGTGAGTTTTGAAACTCTATAGATTAGGCAGAACTATTTAATGTATAGCCACGAAGAACATGTTTGCTAGAATAATATCTGCCAAATGAAAGCACAGAAGTATCATACCAGTAACCTGCCTCTTATCTTTTTCTGAACAGGGTAGGGTAGAAACAGCAACAAAAGACTTAGGGAAAAAAGTATATATTCTCTTTTTTAAAACCTACATATTCTATATAGATGGAGAGGTTACAGTGAATTCTATATATAGGTTATGTGTTCACATACACATATATCCCATATGAGGAGAGGAAAGAGAGAGAGAGGGAAGGAGAAGATGGGAGGAGGGGGAGAGGCATGAAGAGGAATGGAAAAGAAGAGGGAGAGGGAATAAGGGAGAGTGGGTAAAGGCGAGAGAGGGAGAGAGGGAGAGAGGGAGAGAGGGAGAGAGGGAGAGAGGGAGAGGGAGGGAGGGAGGGAGGGAGGGAGAGAGAGAGAGAGAGAGAGAGAGAGAGAGAGAGAGAGAGAGAGATTATGCTGCAGTTCTAGAACCTTAATCACCCAAAGGGCTTAAGACCCAGAACGCTGTTCGCTGAAGGGTCTGAGGATTATAATTTCTAACAAGTTTCCAGGTGATGCTGAGGCTGCCACTCCAGTGTAACCCAGCAGGACTTTATGTGGCCTTCCTAGAATAGATTTCTCCCCCATATCCTCTGCATTAGCTCCTCTCTGAACTACCTAGATAAAATTATCTGATGCACATTTTTTGAGAACT
Source organism: Catagonus wagneri (assembly GCA_004024745.2). NCBI lineage: Eukaryota > Metazoa > Chordata > Mammalia > Artiodactyla > Tayassuidae > Catagonus > Catagonus wagneri. The sequence goes on along the minus strand of PVHT020000015.1, from coordinate 9,461,442 downwards.
ACCTAGATAATATTATCTGATGCAGAGTTCTTGAGTTGCTTTATAGATGCTAAAACTCCCACCAAAAGGAAGACATCAACTACTTCATGGCCATAAGCATACAGCCCACAGACCTATTTGCAGTGTTAACCCCTGTGACACTGCCCTGTTCTCTCAGCATAAACCTTATCAGAGAAATAGGCACCAGCTGATCGCATACCCTGCAACCCCGATCACTTACCTGGCCTTTAAAATTGCTTTGTTGAAATTCTACCAGGAGATCAGGGCTTTTTAGCACAAGCCACCCATTCTCCTTGTATGTCACCTACAATAAATACTGCACTTTCCTTCACCACAACCTTGTGTCAGTAGATTGGCTTTATTGTGCATGGGTGAGTGGACCCAAGTTTGGTTCAGTAACACCAGGACTACACTTTCAGTAGCAGTAGTAGAAAAGGATTTATCCCAAAATTAGCTATATCACTGTTATAAAATTTTTATCAAAAAAGTGATAACAACCACTATTACCAAAGCATAAAATGAACCAGATATACAAATGTGCCTGAGTAAAAGTCTCTCATACATAAATTTATACTTAACAGAAAGAAATTATCAACTTTATTCCTGATTATAGAAGATACAGATATAGAAAAGCATGTCTTTACGTGACTCCGAAATACAAAACCATGAGTAAACTAAAATTTCCAGCAACTCAGTATTGTGAACATTTTGGATCATTTCCTTTTAGTTTTTCTTCTATGGCTGATAACTTGAATGTTAACTGATAAGAATGCTTCACAGAAAGGTAAGTAGCCTTATCACGAAGAATACAGAGGAAACTAAATCTACCTTTTAAAGTTAAAGTTAAATCTATTAAAACTCAATAATGATCCCAGAAGTGAAATGCCTTTAGATGCAAAGCTACTACACTTGGGATCATAAAAGAAGAATAATAGCACCGTTTGGGGTGTGCTATTTAAGATCTACTACAGTATATTCATATTTTGTGATTGTATTATTTTATCAGGTACCGATTACCGTGTCTTGAAATGCTGGATTTTATAAAAGTTTCTGAATTCTTTAGTGTGTTTTATCATAACCTGGGGCCAAATTTATTTTCCATGGGAACACAGCTCTAGTTTCACAGTGGAAGTCAGTGGGGAAATCAGACCTTTTCTGGAAAATTACTTTGCAGCTGACAGTTATGGGATACAGTGGGATATTAAAAGTGAGAGGCCCCCTTTCTAGCTTCTTTTCTATGCTACTTAAGTATTAGCTTTCACATTAGCAATACAACAACCTCTTTCCTGCTAAAGAGTGACATTAAATCTCGCAGGCCTCAAGTCCATTTTGATGTCAACAGACCTGAAAGAATTAATGCATTTCTGACTTTACTTATTTTTAACAACAAAAGGGTTGTGTGTCATGCTACCTAGGTATTCTGATTTTACCTCTGAGAATGGCATATTTTTTGATTCTTAAGACAGTGTTAAAACAGCCCGTTTGAGAGTTGCAGAAAAACAACAATTCTCTTTACTTCACAGCACAGAATACAAGTGAGATTTTTGTTCTCTAGTCTCTCTTCCCTAAATAAAACAGACTCATGCCAAAGACTTGTTAAGCCCAAACACTTTGCAAAAGTCACTTACTTGTACTCTATTTGCAGCAAGGTACCAAACTGTTTGTCTGTTTCAGAAGGCTCAACATGTGTACAACACAAAGAAAAAGTCAAAGAAAAAAAAAAGAAAAAAAAACCTGTATGTTTCCCATTTATCATAACACGTTTTTTCACCAGCTAAAATATGCCCATGTGATGATATACAATTTCATAAATTTGTTCTCCTAGAAGACAAACTGATTTCGGAAATTCTGTCTGTGTACCAAAGCGAGAAAATTTTGAAAAATTCTGGGAATGGTTTAGCTTAGAAATCACAATTGGAAAGCGGCCCGATCTCCAAGTCCTTCGCTTATGTTCACAGGGATGACTTTGTAAATGTGATGGCGGCACTGAAATTGAAACCCTGTGGGGCTCATGAGCACAAAAGCCTTTCTGTGTGCCCCATTTCTTGTTCTTAGGAAATGGGCCTCATTCAACCTCCATGACCTTCTCTGAGTTCCAAGGGACAGGGTTCAGACAGTTGCTGATCTGGGAAGGAAGGGATGGAAAGACAAGTAAGGAACAGTCAAGCAACAATAGTACGGCTTTGGGGCAGGGTCCTGGTTCCCTCTCAAGGAATACACATAATAATATAGGCCTCTTATACACCTAAAAGTTACATTCCTTATACTTCTTTTAGAAATGAATACTTTAAAATTGAAGAGTTTAGAGTCCTTCCTTGTCCTTCTCGCTGGCTTAATTACACCCTAAACACAATCACCTGTAAGCTAAAGATTAGGCACCCTGAGCATAAATGCCTGTGGGTTTTTTACTAACACATGATGTTTTTCAGGAACTTTCCTAGTTTGTTCAATATGCCCTTTTCACAAGTACTGTTGTTCTAGGCAGTAACCCAGAAGACCACCACCAGGATCATGCAGAGATCTCCTGACTCCAGCTTTGATGACTAAGACTCCACCCCAAAAAAGAAGAATGCATGTTTGTCCCAATCCTGATTCCTATCTGAAAACCTGATTTTCTCCTTTTTACTATAAAACTCCTTGCAATTCTTTCCAAGGGGGGCACGGTCTTTAGTGCATTAGCCTGCTGTGACCCTCCTCTGCCTGGCAAAGCAATACAGCTATTTTTTTTTTCTCCTTTACCCTCTTTTCTCTCTTGTCTCTGTGTTTCAATTCGGCACTGAAAGACAGAGGCCGAATTTCAGCAAAAAAAATCTTTCACAGTTGCAACCTGGTCACCAAATCTTACTTGGGACTGCAGGTGAAAAGAAATTACAGGCCATCACTCCTTTCCACCTCTTTAAGATGTTTTTATTTTTAATTATTTATTTATTTTTAGGCTCTGCCTACAGAATGCAGAAGTTCCTGGGCCAGAGATAGAATCCACTCCACAGCAGCAACCAGAGCCATGGTAGTGACACCACCAGATCCTTAACCACTAGGCCATCAGGAAACTCCTTTTTAAATTTTTTTGGGGGCCACTAAACACAAGAATACTGTTTAGTACTATGATAAGCATTGTGCTTGATAAAATGATCACCAAAGCCTAACCTGGACCATGGGGCAATTCACCATTTAACATAACAAAATGATTCTACCATCAGCCATTTGCATTTGTTCAGGACTTTACAATTTTCGATATACTTTGACTTCCACTATGTCCTGCATTCTTCATAACTACCTTAACACAAAGGCAGAGAAATACCACTATTCTAATTTTTAGAGTTGTGGGAACTAGATAAAAGGCACTCATTTTATCAACAAAACCTCAAACATGATACATTGTATTTTCCACATACACAAAAAGGCACTCATCCATCTCAGCTTAGAAGGTAGTTAAGGGGAGCAGATGTGCCACCCCAAAATATGTCTCTTTGGCACAGATTACTTTGAGCTTTTTGAGAAACAGCAGTGGCAGGAAAAGGTCTGCTAAAGAGTAATAAGTTACCCTTCTGGAAGGAAAATTTCCATTGATAAAGGAAATATCCATTGTATTTGTAATACATTTGTAAATATCCAGGAGCTGCAGCCGCCGGCCTACACCACAGCCACAGCAACGCGGGATCCGAGCAGCGTCTGCGACCTAGGCCACAGCTCAGGGCAACGCCAGATCCTTAACCCACTGAGAAGGGCCAGGGATCAAACCCGCAACCTCATGGTTCTTAGTCGGATTCGTTAACCACTGAGCCACGAAGGGAACTCCAGGAAATACCCATTTGTAAGGGTGTCTTCCTGTACCAGGAAGAGAAAGGTATCAAGAGTATCACAGGTGAAATTGCAAATTTAAATCTGCCTAACAAACCTTATCCTGGTTTTTGGTGCTTCCCTCCACCCCAAACCCCCTCTCCCCCATTATGGGCATACTCACACCTTTCTTTTGTCTCTAGCTGAAGACAGTATAAACGCTGGTGGCTTTGACTACTTTGGAGAGTTCCTCATTTCTCTCTGCTTATCTTCCATATACACATGAGGTATACATGTTAATTAACATCTGTCTGGTTTTCTCTTACTGTTCTTTTTTGTTTTTTTTGGCCATGCCCGTGGCATGTGGAAGTTCCTGGGCCACAGACTGAACAGCAGTGATCTGAGCTGCTGCAGTGACAATGTTGGATCCTTAACCCACTGTGCCACAAGGGAACTCTTCATGATCCTGTTTTTATCACGGGGTTGGGAGGCAATCTCAGCCAATAACTCAGAAGGGTAGAGAAAAATATATTTTTCCTCCCCTACAGTAGGCATCATGATAGTCCCTTGGATGCTATTAGTCTAATTTTTTTTTTTTTTTTTTTTTTGTCTTTCTAGGGCTGCGCCTGAGGCATATGGAAGTTCCCAGGCTAGGAATCGAATTGGAGCTGCAGCTGCTGGCCTACACTACAGCCACAGCAATGCTTGATCCTTAACCCACTGAATAAAGCCGGGGATTGAACCCACGTCCTCATGAATACTGGTAGGGTTCATTACCACTGAGCCATGATGGGAACTCCTCTAATGTTCTTTTCATCTGGTAGAAGTAAATTATTTATGATGACAATGACATTCATGCTGCCAAATCCAACATATACCCCTCTGCCCTCCTTTTGCTATCTCCTCCACATCTGTCACATTTAGCCACTTCTCTCAGTTTCTATTACACACACGCTCATGCTTAAAATGTTTTTTCTTTTTTTTTCTCTTACCTCTCCTTCTCTGGCAACTTCTGTAAAATGTACCCTGAGGGCTTGGTCCTGAGTCCTGGGTCTATAGTCTATCTAACTGACCTCAGCAATTCACATGAGTTTAATATCATCTGTATTGATGACTCCCAAATTATATATGTACCCTGAGTCTATTCCAAGGTATTTTTTTTTTTTTCCATGGCATGCAGAAGTTCTCTGGCCAGAAATAAACCTGTGCCACAGTAGTGACCTGAGCCACAGTAGTGACAATGTTAGATCTTTAATCCACTGAGTCACAAGGGAACTCCTCCCTTAAGATACTTTCATAATCAACTGCCTGCTTGTCATCTCTACTTAAATGTTTTTTTGGTTTTTGTGTGTTTTGTTTTGTTAGCATCTCTTGGTATCACAAATGTAAATACTCTGCTGAAAATCCTATAATAATATACCATAACACTTGGAGTAAAATCGAATTTCTTTCCTAGGGTTTATGAGGCTTTACATGATCTGGCTTCCACCCACCTCTGTACCCTAACCTCACTCCAGTCTCAGTATTAAGCACTATGCCTAGCCTCATTAACCTTCAAATTATGGCCTTTACACTAGCTCTTCTTTCTGTCCAGAAGGTTTCCTTCCCATCAGGTCATTCAATCTTAGCTCAACTGTCACCTTCTCAAAGAGGCTTTCGCCAGCCACCCAATCTAAAATATCCACTCGCATCACTATTACTCTGGCCTATTTTATTTCTTTTTAAGAACTTATCACTATCTGACACAATCTCTTATTTATTTACCTGTTCATTGCCTGTCTTTCTCCACTTAAAAACATAGCCCAAGAGTAGACCTTGACTGTCTTGTTGACCACTGGCTCACTGAAAACAGCTCTTTTGTCCCTCTCCTGTTTACCCGTTTCTGTTCCCCTCTAATCTTAAAAGGAGCTATTACGTTATTCCTCATTCCTATAGGAATGAGATCACTTGGCAAATTAACCTAACTCCTGACTTATGCTCTCCTGAATGCACAGCACGCTTTGCCTAACCTGTTGATTCTTTTCCTAGATAAAAAGAATGAAGAATTAAGCAGTTATAGAATGATTAGCTCTCTACCCACAACAGCCCCCTTATCACTCCTGCAGGCAGATCACAGGGGCAAGATAAGTTCTGAAGAGAGTCGGTCAGTCTGCACTCAATGGAAAATGATGCAAAATCCAACTTCCTGCCCTGATGACTCACTAAGATTCTTCCCCACTTTCCCCTTTAAAAACTGTCATGGATAGCAGAGTAGGTAACACAACAGTCTCATAAAAATTTCCATGGCTGAGCAGAATCTTAGGAGTTGGTCTTGGGACATGAGTCCACCTTCTCCACAGCCTGCCAGCTTTTCTGATTAAAGTATCTTTCTACTGACACTTGCCTCTTACTGATTGGCTTTTGAGGGGCAAACAGCCAAACTTGAGTTCAGTGACATTAGCAGTCCCTAGGATGGTATATGACATATAGCAGAGATAGCAGCAGTGACAAAATAAAATCAACAACAATAACAATGATCATCATACCTAATCTTTTTTTTTTCTTTTAATTTACTCTGCAGGAGGCACTGTGGAATGCTTCCTATGGATTAATGCAATTAATCCTCACAACAGTTTTTGAAGTAAGAATTTACCAAAGTTCACACACCTGGTAAGTTACAATAATGGGAATAAAATGAGAATAGGTCCAGAAGTCATATTCTTAACCATTGTGCTGTATAGTCTCTCAAGAAATATTTGGTGAAGGAGTAAAATCTTATTATAACACCATATTGAAAGGTAAGCTATAGGATTGATTTGAATACTTGGGAAATTAAACCCCTCTTATAATTTTTTTTTTTTGTCTTTTTGCCTTTTATCTAGAGCCGCACCCGTGGCATATGGAGGTTCCCAGGCTAGGGGTCTAACAGGATCTGTAGCTGCCGGCCTTCGCCACAGCCACAGCAACGCGGGATCCGAGCCACGTCTGCAACCTACACCACAGCTCACGGCAACGCCGGATCCTTAACCCACTGAGCATGGCCAGGGATCGAACCTGCAACCTCACAGTTCTTAGTCGGATTCGTTAACCACTGAGCCACGAAGGGAACTCCCCCTCTTATAAATATTAAGATAAGTGAATTTCAGAACAAAGCTTATTTATAGAGATTATTTTTATATTAATATTTCTGAGTATTTGAGAAAAATATTCAGTCCTCTCATACATTTTCACCAATCTTGACATTTCACATTCATTTTTAAAAAGTAGGCTTCAGAGTTCCCATTGTGGTACAGCAGGATCTGCAGCATCTTGGGAACCCTGGGATGCAGGTTCGCTCCCCAGCCTGGCAAAGTGGGTTAAGTATATGGTGTTGCCACAGCTGCAGCTTAGGTCACAACTACGGCTCGGGTTTGATCCCTGGCCTGGGAACTCCGTACGTGGTGGGTGGCCAAAAAAGAAAAAAAAAAGTAGACTTCGTCAATCGTATTGATTTGATTTTAAAGCTATATATGCACTAGAGAACATATTTATCAGTAGAATGATGGGCTGCTTAAGTAGTTTATTTAGACTTAGATGTAGCCCTAATGGATACTTCAGTAGATAACATTTTAAACTGGGCATTTTATTTATCTCCCATGTTAGAGAACAGAAATTAAGAATCCATTTTAGAGGAAATAAGTCTTAAAGTTATCTTCTGGGATATTTAGTAAAGAAATAATATATTTATAAAAGGTATTTTCATCCGAGAAACCAAACACCACTTTCTTGTCTTAGAGATAAAGGACATTCTTATATAGATTTTTGTACCATTTCTAATATAAAGTGGGTATAACTGGATCATGCCTATGGAGAAGGGGGAAAAAAGAGAGATTTGAACTGGGCTGCTGCTCTTCACTTGGGATTATTTAAGATTAACTGTAAGAGAGATTTAAAAAAATGTGTCGTAGACTCTTATGATGGACTTCTCTGGGCCAGGCCCTTAGCTGGGTTTTGAGAGCAGTGAATGAGAAGCCAGTGGCCAAGTTCACAGTGAAATGGGAAGGCCCATTGTAGACACAATGCATAACTAATGCCAGAAGCTCTTCTGAGGCCTCTCCCTGAGGCACTGTTGAAGAGAATGATGAGAGCAGCAGGAAAAGGCCATTTGCTCCTGAATGCCCAGATTTCTTGGCCTTTTGTGCCACAAGAGATAGTGATAACAGCTGTAAGGACATCAAAGAATAAGGTACTCTGGGTAAGATGATTAGACTATTCTGGGGCCAAGATGTAGAATGACCTCTTCTCACCTACTTAAACAGCCTTGGGAGTCCTTGTAATAATGAGAGAAGAACATTGGGAAAACAACGGACTTTCCAAGATGAAGTTCAATGATAGGGGTAATTCATAGTAATTTATATCCTAAAAGAAATATAACCTTAAAGTGGTAAAGTGGGCATATCTAATATATATAAACTTACCAAATATAAAGGGAGAAAAGCAATTTAGAGCAATTTTCCCTTTACTAGTTGACTTTCAAATTCCTTGTTCTACAAAGACAAGCATTTCTGATTTTTCCAGCTTAGAAGTTATTCAAGATAACTGTGAACTAAAATTACATCATCTTCTTTCTCAGAGAAGTGTTTGTTGTAGGATTTACAAACTAAAATGTGATCAGCATTTTAAAAAGCTAGGAGGTAAAAATGATACTCTCTTAAAAGTATTATGAATTTTAAACTATCTGATCTCAGTCATGAACCTGGAAACTTAATTTATGAAACACATATTTTAAGTACCACAAAGCATTTTTATATTAACTCATTTGAAAATATGACATAAGGAAGCCATTTTCACAACTATTTGGGTATTTACACACTATACAGAATTGTCTAAAGTTTCTATCATCTATGCTTTTGTGTGACTATATACAGATTTACAGACTATAGTCCTTACTAATATAATAATAATAGTATGGACTTAAAATTCAACCTGAAATAGCTATAATTCACCCATAGGCATGTATTCATATAGGAAATAAATTATTTTCTTTATACTTTCAGGTACATTATATATCGTTTTTAACTATTTTTGGTAGCTGCAAGTACCTGCCTAGAAATTGATTCAAGGTAGGTGTTCTAACCCTTGCCCTCTAACTCATTCAACAGGCAATGGGGCTCAGGACACACTACCTTAAAATATGGCACTGGGGCATATTGCATACTTTAAGCTGAAGGAATTTGAGAAAATGGAAGACGTAGGAAGGTCAGTGACCTTCCCTCTGCTCTTCTCTCCTGAAACAGGTCAGAAAACCCCCATGTGAGAGGTAGCTTCCCTATACCTGGAAGAAATGAAGAACCCTCTCTCCAAGATGACTGGACACCAAGAAGAACCTGTGTGAACTGGCCTTTCTTAGTTCCTCCCAGTTTACTATACTTCATATTCTTTGCCCTATCATATCTTTCCACGAATTTCCACTCTTTATCAAACCTAGCATAAAACCACTCAGAGTAAACCATTTCTCTGGGTCTCTATTTCCTAATGAAAGCTTCCATGCCACATAAAACTCATAGTCAGTAAATTTGTTTGCTTCTCTGCTGTTAAACGTTGTCAATTTAATTTTCTGACCAAGCCAGGGACCTTATGAGGGCCAGGGAAAGCTTTTTTTCGCCCTGCATCGCATTGCTGCATCAAATATTAGGCAGAGAAAACTATTTGTCATTTTAAATAATTTTGATGTAGAGAGTAATTGTTAATACAGAAAACTGGTTCCATTAGAACTGGAATAAGCATTAGCAGAGCACTGGGGATGAAGGAGTTTATGTACCTCGCAGCTAATTGAGTTATACCAGTTCGTACAATTTCTCATTTCACAGGCAGTACATTAGTTATGATTTTAATAAAAAACTTGAAATTTGAAATAACATTATTGCCGGATTGTTGAGAACATAGAAAAATCAACTTGAGATCCACTTAACCTTCACATAAGCTTTAGTTAGCAACATGGCCTAATTATCCATTTAAATAAAAGGAAGTAACAAATATAAAGTCTATTAAAAAATATAGATAACATTTCCTCTTTCCATAGCCTGTCAGAAAAGATGACCCTAAATGCTAAAAACCAAATATTAATTTTTCCATTTAACCTGAATGCATCATTCTTAGTCAAAAATGATTAATATTTCAAAGGAATCTATGTTTTAAAAATAATATTAAGGCATATTAAAGTAGCTGGAATTTACTTTGATACCATACATTACGTGATAAATACACGATGATAAATATTTTTAAAATGTGAAACATTAGTAAGAACAATATAGAAGTTCCCATTGTGGCACAGTGGTTAATTAATCTGACTAGGAATGATGAGGTTGCGGGTTCGAGCCCTGGCCTTGCTTAGTGGGTTAACCATCTGGCATTGTCGTGGGCTGTGGTGTAGGTCGCAGACACGGCTTAGATCCCGCATTGCTGTGGCTGTGGCATAGGCCAGCAGCTGTGGCTCCAATTAGATCCCTAGCCTGGGAATCTCCATATGCCACGGGCGCAGCCCTAAAAAGCAAATAAAATAAAACAAAACAAAGTAAGAAGAACAATATAGAATATATATGTTAATTTGCAATTGGATTCAATATCATAGTTTAAAATAGTTCAGGATTTAGATTACATAATTCTTTACAAACCAGATTACAAAATTTAGGCATAGGACATTTGATAATATAACAAAGATGGCATAGAAATGTTAAGGATTTTGAACTGAAGTTCTGTTTTTAACATACAGGGGGCAATTATGCTACCAGGGAAATGAACTTATTTTGTAATGAGCCCCACTTTTCTACAGATGGCCTGAGTTGGCTGAGTATAAAGAAAATGCTTTAAAATCAGCTTCTAGGAATCCCATTGTGGTGCAGCAGAAACAAATCCGACTAGAAACCATGAGATTGCAGGTTTGACCCCTAGCTTCCCTTGGTCGGTTGCAGACACTGCTCAGATCCCGTGTTGCTGTGGCTGTGGCGAAGGCCGGCAGCTACAGCTCCGATTCGACCCCTAGCCTGGGAACCTCCATATGCCACGGGTGCGGCTCTACATAAAGGCAAGAAGACCAAAAAAAAAAAAGAAAAAGAAGTTAATATTGCCACAAAGTCATCGGTCACTGCTCTCCTGGAGCTTATATTAGAAAGCATATATTAGACAAATAAAAATAATTGGAAATTGAAAAATGCGATTGCAAAGCATAGGTTGTTAAAGAGTATATATCTGAGAGACATAGTTTAGGCTTGTGAGAGTACGGGTGGGCCATGAGTCTGGTAATGGCACTTGAAGAATGAAATATTAAAATTCAGACCTGAAGGGGAAGGCAGGAGTAAGCGAAGCATCTGAAGAACAGTGAATATTTTAGGAACATAAAAGAGAGGAGAAAAGGCCTGGAGTACTAGAGTCTATGGAGTAAGTGGGAGACAGCCGGGAGAGGGTTCCTGACATATGCAGGGGCTAGATTCTAGGGTCTCTTAAGCATTTTGAAATCTGTCCTGAGAAAGATCTAAGTCAAAAGAGTTTTAAACAGGGAACTGATTTAATGCTGATTTGATTTTTTAATGCTCAAAAGCATTAAAAAATGCTAAATGAACATATACACATGCACATATACACTAACAACAATAAAGAAAAACTCTAGGACTAATGGAACACAGAATACTGTCCAAATAACAGGCTACTTGCTAGTTCTTAAGTACTGATGAGAAGAGTAACTATTATATAAATATCCAATTAAAGTATATTTGATAAATTATTGAAAATTTACATAGTATCAAAGGAAGTTAAAACATAGCAAGTGCTATGCAACATATAACTATTGAGACTGGCATATAAATAGTTGTCCTTAGAGTAACATAAGTGTTATGATTATTAAATTTTGAGATTGATATGTATATTCCGGAATGTCAGTATTACTACTGCATATTCATAGTCAGCACACCCAGTTGTTAATTAGATCAAGTAGTACCTCCAGTCCTAACTCATATTCTGCTCTCAGCATCATTTATCATGTGGCAACAATGTATAAGAAACTGGGAGATGAAGTAGAGAAAAAGAAAGCACATAAAGTGATAAGACAAGGCTCCTAACCCTCAATGAATTTATAAACTAGTGTTGGGAGACAGATAAATAACAGTAGAGCAATAGTAGCAGGAACTAATGTCTACTGAACTCTCACAATGAACCATGCACTGAGCTAAATGCTTTACAAGCGTGGTCTTATTTAACCATCCCAATGGCCCTATGATGCATATATGCCATCAGTAACTCCATTTTACACATGATGAATTCACCTCAGGGAGGTCAATTGACTTTCTCAGTGCCATCTCCACAGTAAGTACTGGATTCAGGATTTGAACATGGGTTCCCTTACCACTCCCCCATAATATAAAACTATGAATTTAACCAGGATACCATACTGCTTCCTTTGCTAAAAAAAAAAAAAAAAAAAAAAAAAAAAAAAAAAAAAAAAAAAAAAAAAAAAAAAAAAAAAAAAAAAAAAAAAAAAAGTCACGGTAAAATAAACCAAGCTCCACAAAGAACTTCCAGAAAAATGTGGAAACACATAGAAAGAAGTGATTCTGAAGGAGTTCCCTAGTGGCCTATTAGTTAAGCATCTGGCATTGTCACTGCTGTGGTACGGGTTTGATCCCTGGCCCAGGAACTTCTACATGCTGTGGGCAAGCCAAAACTAGAAGTGATTCTGAGATTATTAGGAAAAGTTTCAGAAGGAAGTAACTTTCCAGTTCCATCTTGAGGTACAGAAAGGATTTCTCTGTCCAAAGAGAAAATACCACAGACAAGGAGAACAGCACAGCAAAAGTCTAACTGTACCCGGAGTTATGAAGAAACTTGGACTATTCAGAGGTGTAGGAACACCTCTTTGGTAGAAGAATTATTTTGAGTTGAAGGTACTTGGGGAAAAAGGGCAAATGCAGGGAGAGGCTTTCTTCTCTAAATTCCCCTTATCTGCTTAAAGACAGATCCTCCAAAAGGAACTCAATTGTCATAAATTTCCTCCCTGGGAGTTTCATTAACCAGAGAAGATTCACTTTTATCAAAATAAAGGAGAATAGAAGTTGATACCACACACCACACCCAGACAAACTTTGCCTCACACTATCTATTCTCCTGTGGGCTCATTCATTTTGCCTAAAAATCCTTTACTCTCCTCTAAGTGGCCTACAATCCCCTCTCCCTTCCCCCTATGAAGATGGTATATAAGCTCTCAAATCTCACTGCTTGTTTAGGTGTTCACTTTTTTTCCCCCCTGTAATGTCATAATATTAAATCTTAATATATGTGTATACCGTATCTTCATGATAATCGGCCTAGTGTCAGTTTGCTATATAGACTCAGCTGTTGAACCCAGGAACATTCAGGGCAAGGCTTTCTTTCCGTATACCTGGAACGGGATTGAATGCATGTTATGGTTTTCACATTTTCTTTGAAGCAATCGATAGTTTTTCTATGAGAAGCAATATGACCTCACTGGTTTGCTGGAATCTCACTCTGACAACTATGAGACGGATGGTTTGGAGAGATGGACAGTGAACCCTGTCAAAGCACCTAGGAAGCTAACAGAGTAGCACTGTGAATAGAAAGCAAAGGGTAGATATAAGAAACATGGAGGATGTAGAGTCCATGGGACCTGGTGACTGACTAGATATTAATGCTTAGAGAGAGGGAAGCATTGAGTATACCGGAGCTTTCTTGCCTGAGTAACTCAGATATGCTTTGTGTATACTTGTTTTTTAACAGAACTTGGGAGACAAGAAAAGAAACATGATTGTCTTTGGGGGGGGGAAGTAATCACTAGTTTTGAACACACTGAGTCTGAGATCTAGGAAATATTGGGACGGTAATATCTAACAGATAGTTGGAAATAGTGGCCTCTTTGTTAAGTTGGAGATCAGCTTGTATGGTAATGGTGAGAAATGCAAAGCCAAGGCAGTACCTCAGCACTTGCCCCCCAAGAGTCTTAAGGGTTCAATGAAAATGGTCTTAGTCTGAATATGTTTGGCCCTGATATGTTCCCCACAAATACAAACTATTCTGGAATGATGACTTTAGCTAAAAGAGAAAAATATCAGATCCCACAGTCTGTGCAAATGTCAATGAAGCAAAATATGTAGTCGGTGTGAATTCTGCCAAAGAATATGGCCTTGGGTAGTGACAGAGTCAGAGTATAAAGGGTTTTGACATATTACTACAAAACAAAAAGTTAAAGTAAAAATAAAAGGAGTTCCCTGGTAGCTCAGTGGGTTAAGGATCTGGCATTGTCAACATTGTCACTGCTTTGTTGGGGGTCACTGCTGTGGTGCTGGAATTTGATTCTTGGCCTCAGAACTTCCGCATGCCACGGGCTCAGCCCAAGGGGGAAAAAATATTCTGCCCTTAAGGCATTTACAATTTAATCTGGGAGTGAAAACTAATCATATAGGAGATTCTGAGGTATGTTGCCCCCCAAAAAAAGAAATATTACTACAGACTCAAAAATAACTGTATACAGTTTATGAAATTAGTTAGAAACGGTGATGCCAAGTATCTGAGAATCCCTGTTTCTCTTCATTATTGTGCACTCTGTGTTTCCTATTTTTTAATTTTTACTATACCAGGTGATTCTGCCATGTCTGCTGCTTTGGAATGAAGTACTTGGGATTGACTGTTTACTGTAAAATAATTCTCTGGATATTTTGCTATTTTTCCTACATTTGTTTTCAAGTGCCCTTTTTCAAGTTTGGGGATTAGTGCACTGAGTTGCAGATAGTTTTCAATCATGCATTTTCAATTCAAGTGGTAGTTTCAAATTCAACTGATAATACTTTATCAAATTTTTTGCTTATCTTTCCTTAACTAAGATCATCAATGAGGTAAAGAAGTGGTAACAAAAAAGAAAAAGGCTTCAGAACCAAGTTCTGAAGCCAACTCTGTGTTGGCTCTTTTAAAGATCTACGAACTGAGGCAAGAGGTTTAATCCCTTTTTTTGCATGGCTAGGGTGATCTGCAGGATTTTCTTCCCTCAGTTGTTAAATACAGCAACAAGAGCAGAAATTCTCTAAGGCTCCTTCTAGCTGTAAAATGCTAGATTCCATAAGTACTTAGGTAAAACAGAAGTACTAATATCTTAAGAAAAAGTAAATACTTTGATTTCTTTAATGGAAATACCTGAATATATTACTTAAACTAGTTGCGGTTTTTTTTTTTTTTTTTTTTAATCTTTTTAGGGCCACACCCACGGCATATGGAGGTTCCCAGGCCATGGGTCCAATCAGAGCTGTTGCCTCCGGCCTACACCACAGCCACAGAAAGGCCAGGTCCGAGCCACATCTCCAACCTACACCACTGCCCAGGGCAACGCTGGATACCCAATCCACTGAGTGAGGCCAGGGATCGAACCCACAACCTCATGGTTCCTAGTTGGATTCGTTTCCACTGCGCCACAAAGGAACTCCCCGTATTTTTTATTCAGTCTTCCACTTCTAGATTAAAGGAAGCTGATGGTAAAAATATATCTTGCACATCGTTTGTATGTCCTATGATCTCCAAAACAGGGATAAGAACCTAGTAAGTACAAGGCAACCTCGTCCTGAATTTAACACACAATAAACTTTCTCAAAGACAGACACATTACTCTAAAATAAAATAATGGCATTCATCTCTTCTGGGCCTTTTGGCTAAGATCAAGTGTAAAATACTGGCATTCAAACGTAACTTTATTTATTTACTTTTACGACCACACTTGCGGCATATGTAAGTTCCCAGGCGAGGGCTCCAATCAGAGCTGTAGTTCCCAGGCAGCCACAGAGACAATACTGGATCCTTAACCTGCTGTGCCACAATGGGGACTCCAAACATAACTATATTTCCAACCCAGTTGCTTATTGACAACTCTTATTTCTTTTCAATCTGGGCTGTTTGTCATCCCTGACATTCAACTTCCAGTTCTGAGTTCTCTAAACTTTGAAGATGTATGTTCACTAATCAGAATCTATTCATGCCATCACCTTATATAAATTTTCTTCAGATGAATATTTAGCCCTAACCCTAATCTCGTCTTCACTTATTAAAATTTTTTGCAAGGTTGAAAACAAGTTTGTTTCAGGATATAAAGAGCATTAATCTAATACCTCAGTCATGGCAGCAAAACATTTCAGAATGTTTCTCTGCATTTATTAAATATGGTCAATTATTCTGGAACAAGCCTGGGCCAGAAATTCCACTAGGGAAGTTTTATTCTTGCTACAATAGAATTTTCTCAGACAAGGCTGGTTTTTGCACATTTCTTATGCTTTTCAAGTCTTCATCTATTTTTTTAAGGCTCCCTAAATATGTATGCATGTATATGTCCATGTTTGGACCTATGTATGTCTGTGCATATATATATGTATGTAAGAATTAATTTTACTGCATTGCTAATGGATGCTGATGCTGTTTTCTCTAGTATCAATTTAATGCATTCTTTAAATATGAAACTGAATTATTTAATTCTGAAAGGCATTTTGAGATGCTTTCTGTGGAGGAAGCTATTCAAATATAGTGGCATTACTCCCAAACAACACATTCTTTTTCTTTTCTCTCCTTTGTTGGAAAGATGAAAATGTGCCCTGTGAAAGTGTTCTGCTTTAGGAAAACAAACAATAACAAAACACCTTCAGTAGCATTGTGTTTGTGACATGGATATAAACTAGGACTATGAATCTCTCTTTAATGTGTCTGCTTGTCTAGGTTGTCTGTGACATCTCAAAAAATTACATATCTTAGGAACATGTACATATATTATGTTTCAATGTCAATGTGCTAGTCAAAGCCAGCACTTGGATTAAAAAAAGAAAAAAGGTGGGATTTCAAAGAAATATTTGCATTCTCCTTTTCATTACCACATCATTCACAATAGTCAAAAAGTGGAAACAATCTTAATGTCTGTGGATGGATGAACAAATGGATAAAGAAAATGTGGCATATACATACAAGGAAATATTATTCAACCATACAAAAGAAGGAAGTCTGCAATATGCATATTATGCTAAGTGATATTAGCCAGACACAGAAGGATAAATACTCAGTGATATCATTTATATAAGGTATCTAAAGAAGTCAACCTTGCCAGAGGCTGGGGGAAGGGGAAAATGGGGAGTTGCCATACAATGGATACAGTGTTTCAGTCATACAAGATGAAAAATTTCTAGAGATCTACCATACAACTTTGTGCTTAAAGCCAAGGATACTGTACTGTACACTTAAAATGTTGTTAAGAGGACGGATCTCATTTTATGTGTTTTTTTACTAAAATTTTTATTTGTTTGTTTATTTTCTTTATATGGCTGCAACTGTACATACAGAAGTTCCTCAAGCTAGGGGTCAAATAGGAGCTTCAGCAGAGGCCTACACCATAGTCACAGCAACACCAGATCTCGGCCACATCCGTGACCTAAGCTTCAGCTTGTGGCAACGCCTTATCCTTAACCAGATGAGCAAGTCCAGGGATCAAACCCATATCCTCATGGACACTATGTTGGGTTCTTAACCTGCTGAGCCACGATGGGAACTCCACTATGATTTTAAAAAGGGTAAATTTCTATTGAGGTCTCTAACTTTACACACAAACACACAAATAATGAATCTAAAATTTTACTTGTATGTCTGAGTAATCTCAGGTTTCTGTGCAATTTCAAGGTAGAGGGGGCCACTGATTTTGTTCTTCCCACTGCCAATTTAGTACACAGACTTTGCTTAGCAACCAAGAAGAAGTGTGTGTGTGTGTGTGTGTGTGTGTGTGTGTGTGTGTGTGCGCGCGCGCACGCATGTGCGTGTGTAGGAATGAAGGGAGGGCAGAAAAATGCCAGCAGATGTATCTAGATAAACTTTGATACTTACATTTTAAAACTACCTTGTGATGGTGCCAAGAGAACGCTTCTAAGTGTTACGCAGAGTTACTCAAGGAACAGCAACACAATAGAAACATTCTGTGATTCTACAATTAAGCTGACTCTAAGGAGAGAGAACCTGGCTGGCTCCCTACTGTGTGCTCCCCTATTTGTAACACCCTGGGGCCCTGAAAGTCATGTTGTTGCCTGAGAATATTGAAAGTAGTTATTGGCTGGTCTAAGGAAATTCAGATGTTTCTACAAAAGCTCTACATAAGGTCCAAACAAGTGAAAGAATAGTATATATATAACACTTCCCAGTTTAGTGAAACAGTCTCAAAAAGAAAACAAAAACACTTGTTAATGTATGCTTCTTTTGTATATTAATACTTAGATCACTCTGATGTATAAGATTTAGTGTTTGTTTGTATTAAAGTGGGTATTTTCCTTTAAGCATCTCAATGTATTCTCATTTTAGTGGGAGGAGTAGTTGGGAGTGATTTTCACTCATTTATATGTACAAACAAAACTGTATCTCTTTTATCCACAAATACCCAGGCATTGTCAAGACATAGAGCAAAGTGTGCCAAAATGTTAGACTGTTAGTTATTTTGCACAAAACACACATCCAAACACATATTAACTGAACAGCAGATGGCAGAGAAAAGAAAATCAGTTAGATTGCAGTGTGGGTGAAACATACCCAGTAAGTTCTGTAAAGATGGAAACCTGGGCATAAGATGACACCATATTGAGTAAGCAAATGGAATATCTAATCTGATTCTTTCATCTTTAGTGCTTTTGATTTATCTTGTTTCTACAAATACATTATTGTTTTTATCATAATGCCTTAGAGCTACTTTTTGATGGAAAAGGGGAGTGGAATGAATATGTTTATATAGTACTACATCTTGGGGAATAATTAATCTAAGAATGAAGACTTTTAATAATATACTTCCTAATATCCATTAGTGGATGAAAATTAGATTAAACCACTCATGTACCAGCAAAAAATAACATATATGAGGTGTCTTGAGCTCATTTTATGAATGAAATTAACAGAATATATATTTTGATATTATTCAATTTATCAGTTATTTTTTCCAGTCAAAATAAAAGCAGAAAACAAGGATAAGTATTTAAAAAGAATATGTGGAAAAGAGGAAAATATTTGCACATTTACTATTGATTTAGAATTTGTAACTAACAAAAATGACATTTTATTTAAGTTGGATTGAAACTGAGACACATAAACTGAACAAGAGCAATGACAGATACTAGATCTAGAGAAAACAATAAGATAACCTAATACTTAAGGAGCTAATGATACATATTTTAGGGCAAAATAATTATATGATGAAACTAGGACCCCCCCCAAAACTATATACCTATATGTTTTGATATTATCATAAAACCAAAAACAACAACAGGGAAGAAAAGTGATTGCTTCTCAAGGGGCATCTTTGTTTTTAGACAAATTAAGAAGGAATTAATTAAATGGGCTGTAAGAAGGGTATGAAAAACACTATTTAAAAAGATGATGTAAGTATTAGGGCCATTCAACTTTTGAAAAAGGGTGAAATATACAACAAAGAAATGTCTTAATCCTGCAGATGCTTGTCTATGGAATAAAGCTGGGTGAACATTTTTATATTTCAGAATGCAGGCATAGAAATTCTAATATAACTTGTGTTTGTAAGTGGTGGGGATTTTTTCTCAAAGAGATTTTCAAACTGTCCAATTAAACAATCTCCTTCTCCTGTTTACTTTAATCTGCTCCTGTTTCCCTCTTTTAGAAATGACCCAGTGAAAATAGCACAGAGACCCCCTTCTATGCAAACACAAAGGCAATACATACATTGCTCCCCAGGACAGGTGGGCATCAATTACCATGGCAGGCCATGAGTGAGTCTTAGCTATTGTGATGTTGTGCTTAATCTATGCACATTTGCCAAGCAGGAGGATATTAATCAATCACAGAGAGTCATTGAGTGCAGCTCAGCACAACTGTGGACCCATCTAGCTTCCCTTTGATGTCACTTGGCTGAAACCTTAACACAAGCAGCAATGTTATCCTTCTGAGACTAGGTTTTGTGCCATTCTGGACAAGCTGAAAATGGTATTGTCACAGCCCATTATAATTTTCATAGCAGCCATCCCGCAGCCCTAGGAAGCAAGCGTATTTTGTATGCATAAAAGAAGGTCCCAAGGTTAGGGCAGGTGGGTAGGTGGTTATTTCTGGCTGTAATTTTGCTAAGTTTCTAAATCACTCCCGCTTTAATTAAGAGCTTTTCTTCTGAGTTATTTTGATGTTAATAATACATAGATGTTGCATTCCTTGTACATGTTCCCAAACAGTGATACAAACATTATTAAATCTAATCAGTGTTTATGGAGAATTCCATATGCTACCCACTGTGAATCCATTGAAATGTTATTTTATTGGGTAATGTATAAAGAAAGGTTGGTATATACAATGACGTGCTTTTGTTCATAATCATGATTTTGTTCAAAATCATAAAAAGCCAATGATTTTTATGAAAAATTTTCTACATAGTAGTTGCTTTCAATTTGTATTTGACCATCTTTAAAGAGGAATATTTTATTTATTAGACTATAGAAGTCTATAGATAACGCATATTTAAAAATCACAAAGGAAGAGATCCCGTCATGGCTCAGCAGAAATGAATCTGACTAGCATTCATGAGGAAGCAGGTTCGATCCCTGCCTTCGCTTAGTGGGTTAAGGACCTGTCATTGCCATGAGCTGTGGTGTAGCTCGCAGATGCAGCTCAGATCCTGCGTTGCTGTGGCTGTGGTGTAGGCCAGTGGCTACAGCTCCAATTCAACCCCTAGCCTGGGAACCTCCATCTGCTGTGGGTGCAGCACTTAAAAGACAATAAATAAATAAATAGATAAAACAAAATCACCAAGACTTTTAACTCCAAGGAGTATAATCTTTTTTTTTTTTTTCCTTTTCTAGGAAATATGGAGGTTTCCAGGCTAGGGGTCTAATTGGAGCTGTAGCCGCCAGCCTACGCCACAGCCACAGCAACGCAGGATCCGAGACATGTCTACAACCTACACCACAGCTCATGGCAATGCTGGATCCTTAACCCACTGAGCAAGGCCAGGGATCGAACCAGCAACCTCATGGTTCCTAGTCGGATTCGTTAACCACTGAACGACGATGGGAACTCCCAAGGAGTACAATCATTAACTCTTCCTTCATCAACGTAAAGAACCAAAAGAATGCTGCAAATGACTTAGATCAAATAAAAAAGATTATGTTAAAATGAGGCCCCTTAGAAGCGTGCACTAAGAAATACTGAGCAAGAATTAAAAACCGGCTATAATACCTAAAATACCTAAAGTAACATTAGGAAGAAAACCCAAGCAATGCAAAACTTAAATTTTTGCCTAACACATCTAAGGGGCTGCTGCCCAGACTGAACCTGTGCTGTGCATTTCAATATAACACCCTCCAGGCTCTCTGGATTAATGATCAACTACTAATGTTCAATGTGGCCACTGAAAGTAATTCTAACCTGATGGCCCTATACTTCTGAAGATGTGTATGTGTGTTTTCTCTCCTTGATCAATGCTATCAAGTACATTGTGTCTCTAAGAAACAGGACTACAGGTATAGAGTCTGTACTAAGAAGGCACATGGCACGTGGTGAACAACAGAAGAGCCAGGTCACCGCTTACGTGCATGAAGAAGACACTGTAGCTTGTCCATTTACCTCTTCATCTATAGCCATGTACACAAAGAGCCATAGTCACTAGGGTCACTGTCTTTAAACTCTGAGATAAGCAATATATGTTTAAGAGCTTTCCAGGAGTTACGTACAGATGGTTTAAGTAAAAACTGCCTGCAGAGAGAGGCTAAAAAGAGAGCTGATCAGTGGTGTTTTCCTGTGGACATTGATACATACTTAAATCTTAAGTTACATAGGCCTTTTCTACTACACAATTTGAGGGTTCTTTCAGATTTCTCAAACCTTTGTGTTTGAATACAAACTATCAAAATATGTCTCTTAGATAAGACAGAAAAACAATAAGAACAAAAATTGAGGTGCTATCATTAAAAAATACAAGATGAAAAGCAAAAAAAAATCATAAAAGACAGATTTTAAAAATTTATAAATTGACTAGCTGATTATATACTGTGAATGTGGGGTTGACTGTTTTGTCATTTTACTGATCTTACGATGCTTTCCTATCTACTATGGCATTCTTTTCTAAGATGTTATTCAATGCTGATAAACTATAAAGGAGTTTCTCTTTCTTTTCTCTCTCTCTGCAAATCTATCCTAAAAAGCACCAGAAGTGTATGATTTCTCTACTGTTTACTTTTATAGTTAAAAGAAGGACATTCAAATCCTGGCAGGCAGGTACTCCTTTTTATCGTCAATGAAAGGAATTTTATATGAAATGACAGGGCAGTTGCCACCTGAAAAATATTAAGTCGTATACCTGACTTTTAGCTACATGAGGTATTTATTTGCTCCATTGAGTATAACTTTCTATATAGAAGTGAACAATGTACCCCTATTCATAAGCCCGCATCGACCCCTGCTGAAAACTTGTTAGAACCATTACAGAAAACAGTTTCCTAAATGGGAATACCACTCATTTTCTTTCTTCCTTTCTCTCTTTCTTTCTTTCTTCCTTTCTTGCTTTCCTTTTCTTCCTTCCTTCCTTCCTTCCTTCCTCTCTCTCTCCCTCCCTTCCTCCCTTCCTCCCTTCCTTCCTTCCTTCCTTCCTTCCTTCCTTCCTTCCTTCCTTCCTTCGGCTTTTTAGGGCCACACCCGCAGCATACGGAGGTTCCCAGGCTAGGGGTCAAACTGGAGCTGTAGCTACCAGCCTACACCACAGCTATAGCAATGCCAGATCCGAGCTGCTTCTGAGACCTACACCACAGCTCACGGCAACGCCAGATCTTTAACCCACTGAGTGAGGCCAGGGATGGAACCTGCAACCTCATAGTTCCTAGTCGGATTCATTTCTGCTGTGCCACGATGGGAACTCCTCATTTTCTTTAAATATATTTTATTAAAAGCAGAATCATTTTGGGTACCAAAGAGTAATTGTTTCCCTTAAAGTTGGTTATTAGAAGAGTCAGATTATAGCATTGAGAAACTGAATATACAAATGAGGGCCAGATTTAGATGAGGTCCAATAAATTATTTGGTTTCGACTGTAAAGAGCCTCTCTTTTCTGTGCTCGCTTTTTAAGGACTGAGAAAAAATTAAGAGTTAATGTTAAACTACTTCTATTTGCAAAGATAAATCATATTTTACAGCAAATATGAAAGTTGCAAATGATTTTTTGTTACGAACAAGCTGTTTTAGAAAAAAAAACTCAAAGCAGCCTTCTAATCTAACAAATTTTAAGTAGTAGATTTTCGATTGAAAATATTTGTTTTTTCCCCTTCTTTTTCTTGAAAAACTAATCAAAATCAGTAGATTCGGCTGGACTCTCAAACCTCTCCAAAACTGTACATATTAAACTAGTGGCTAAGAGTCAACGATAGTTTCTGGTGTGTTTCCTTTCCATATGCCTTCAGGCACACACATGTAATTTTGTGCTTCAAGGAGTTAGTACTTCATAAAAACAGAGATGAACAGTTATAAAACATATACCAGTACCCTTTGGAAGTAATTAAAAATATGGCCTTTCCTTGTACTCATTTCCTTTCCTTTTGGCATTGCCCTTTCTATATGCTATGTGTAGCTTCCCCTCTAACTCACAAAATGTATTTTATTTCTTTTGTACTGTCCCCAAAGAATCATATGCTTAAACTTACAGAAATGTGCCATGAATAATACTCTTAGGCTTCTAAATACATTTTTAAATTGCATGAAAACTAATAAGAATAGACTCCAAAGAACATTGGGTTCAATCCACAAACCATGCAGACTATTTTCTGTCTTGAAAGTACGCTTTTGTTATCTTCAAAGCAGTCTCCAAAGTGAGAAATATAAACAATGTATTCTTAAGAAATACACTGGGACATTTATTTGATGAATATATTAAAATCCACTTACAATTAAATGCTTAACTCAACTGCTATGGGTTTTTGCATTTGATACTACCATTTGTTAATCCAAATACCTTAGTAAAATTGTGTCTTTCCAAATTATACCACATGCAAAAATATTTCTAAAGGTATAAATTAGCATGTCATTTTTTTGAATATGCATAAAATCAAAACAATTTCCAGTGTGATTGTCAACCAATATTTGAAGGCAACTTTAAAGATCTGGCAAGTAGGCATTTAAAACACATATGTTGGAGTTCCCGTCACGGTGCAGCAGTTAACGAATCTGACTAGGAACCACAAGGTTGCAGGTCTGATCCCTGGCCTTGCTCAATGGGTTAACGATCCAGCGTTGCCGTGAGCTGTGGTGTAGGTCGCAGACGTGGCTCAGATCTGGCGTTGCTGTGGCTCTGGTGTAGGCCGGCAGCTACAGCTCCTGTTAGACCCCCAGCCTGGGAGCCTCCACATGTCACGGGTGCGGCCCTAAAAAGCAAAAATAAATAAATAAATAAAACACATATGTATGCAGTATATATGAATATACAGGCATGTATATATGTATGTGAATAGGACTATAATTATACATAAGTTCATTTAACTTACACTACTTATTCTGCAATGGCAATACTCTAAAAAGAAATAAAACTTAGGAAAATAACCATTATACTAATGATAGTTAACACATTTTGTTGCATGCTAGAGGCTCTGATAATGTCTAGATATTATACGCTATTTGGATTATTTCAGATTTTAACTGCGTAGTAATGATACTTTTTACATGACATATTTTGATCTCTGACATACATAAAAGGAGCCAGGTTATGAAGATTACTACAAGACATTTTATCCTTAAATTTGTCTCCATACCACTGCAAACGCAACCCTAATATACTAGTATATAACATGAATCAGAGGTTAATTCTCCATCTAACACTCTCTCTTCTAAACTCTAGCTATTAAGGAATTGCTTAATGCTATTCTAAATAGTTCAGCTTAGGAAATGTGTTCCTATTCAGTCATCTTATAAATGATGCTATAAAGGATGACTGACAATCGTAGTGGACTCATAAATATTAAATGAGTTAGTAATAAAAGCTCTGCTATTACCATGTGAACTTAAAGATCTAGCCTTAAATGAAAATAATTTTTGGACTCTTCTTTTTCACTCTCTGTGATGAATATAATGTTATATAATTCAAGTAAAAGGAAGGATATTTCGTTTGTCTTTCAGGTTTGGTTTTGTTTTTTTGTTTGTTTGTTTTTTCTTTGCCACAACCACTGCATATGGAAGTTTCCCAGCCAGGGACTGAATGTGAGCCACAGCTGTGGCAGCACCAGGTCCTTAACCCACTGTGCCACAGCAGGAACTCCTCGTCGTTCAGGTTTTAATGTAAGAAATTATCCAAAAGCTCGGATACGCTATATACAATGCAAATGCAACTTAAGAAATAACTGCTAGGGTGACTAGTTTGTTCCAGTTTCCCTAAGACTTTCCCAGTTTTAGCACTGTGGAAACCCTGTGGTGCTTGGCAAAATCTGCAGGGTTGGTTACTTCAGAGGTAATACTCAACTACAAGGTCCCCTAGGCTGTTTAAATATTTATGGTCTGAATATTCCACAAAAACAAATAAATAGGCTCTGTTTTTGTTAGAAAGCAATGTGTCTCTTAGCAGAAAAAATAACTTTTAAAGAATATATTTAAATGTGTGTCATTAAGGACATTGACTATGTCTTGAATGCCTACTAAGTACCAACTGCTATCCTAGGCATTGATTCTTTTTTGAAAGCATATTATAAGCATTTTATATTAGAAATACTTGAAGGTTCTGATGACTTATTAAAGAGTTAAACATTTCCAATTAAAGTAGGAAAAAAGATCTTTTTCCAAACTTGATTTATTACCATCTTTTGCATGAATATACCCTAAAATCTCTAAACTGCCATGGGGGAAGGGGAGAGGCAAGGAACATAGATTAAAATTTCTTTTTATTGAAGAAATAGGTTAGGAAAAATTAAGGACAGCTCTAGAGACAAGCGAATTCCTTATCAAGTTCTGTACAACCTTTTATTTCTTACTGTGTGACCTGTTTACTCATCAATTTTAGAAAAGTCTCAAGGTTATGAATGGAAAATAGTCATGCTCAGCATTCTATATTTGAAGAATTTTGGAAAAAAGAGTTTTGAAAAGCATATCAAAATACCGTATTTTTAAATTGACTTAATCTGATCTTTTCCTTGAAAGGGAAAACAATACAGCTACTATTGTTTCTTGAAAATTCTTTTGTGCTTGAGTCTTTATGAGAAAGCATTCTATATTTCTGATTCTATTGACAATACAATTGAGAACCTTCATCTAAGTTGAATATTTCTATAGTTTTATTACTATCCTTTCTCCAATTATGGGTGATGTTTAAGACACTGGTGATGATTTGACATGTTCAAACTGTAATCAAGCTACAGTGGAGTGATTACAATCACTGACAAGGTCAGGATACATTGGCTCATAAGTGGAAAGGGGTGCAGGGAATTACTGTTCCCTTCAGTCACATTTATGCATATGAACAGCAGTACCAGTATCACATTTTGTACAAATGCAAAGTATAATATTCTACAATTTTATTAATTTCCCTCTGCTATTATTAATCAAAAATATATGTTCACAAAAGGCTCTTATCTCTAAGATCAAGTTCAACATGGTTTGGTGTTAATACTGATATTTATTCCATCAGATCAATGTATGAGTTTTAACATCTGGCTGATTTAACTTGAATTATCATCAGGTAGTAGAAACTACAAGAGCAACATCTGTTTATAAACAACTAAAAATGAAACAATCATCCCTAAGACAGGAAAATGATATTCAAGTCTGAATTTTGCCTCGCATTCCCTAAGCAAGAGAAGGTGAGTTGTCAAAAAAAAAAAAAAAATACATACATGGTCTTGAATCTCTTACTTTAAAACATTCTCCCTAAGTAATTTGAGTTTGGAGAAGTTAATCATGAGAACTACTGACAAACAATGGACAGGACTGAAGAATTCACTCTGCAATCAGGAAAGTGGTAGTTAGGCTGTGAAACAAATGATGACACTTGAACATTTTCAGTGTTTACCTGTTTTAGTTCATTTCCTACAGATTGCACCCAGAATGGACATAGTAATCCTTCTGGTTCAAGCTCAACATAAAGCCATCCTGAATTTTCAGAAAATAATAGGAACATTACAAGAGTCATCATGTAATTCATATTCGAGGCAATTTGCTTTCTCATCTTGCCTAGACACCCTGCACTGGTTTCTATTACCTTTCTGTTTCAATTCGTGCTGTTCCCATTATGGGAGCTAGTGCACATCTAACTTTTTCATTTGGCATGGACCCCAATACGTAAACACATTTGCCCCATCTACACAAGACTGTTGCAGATTTTGCTCAAGGCAAATGGAAACCCAGAGGGAAACTAGTCAACTTGTCAAAACATATTTTCCCCCTTAATGTGTAAATAAAGTTTATCTAAATGGGGCTGGAGGTACAGAAAAAAGAATTGGACTCTCTTACCTTATCAAACTGCCTCTGCTCCCTACCCCTAGTTTCCTTTTTTACTTGGTCTTTTATCAATCAGAAGGTTTGAAGACAAGAAAGTAAAAAGAGAAGGGACAGAGGGGAAGGGGAAAAAGAGGAAGGGAAGAGGAAAAGGACCATCTATGCTTCTTTATGCATCTATATACAATTTATATATTGCTGTATATTTCAGAAATGATAATATTTGTCTGGCAACCCAGGGCAAATAGATGAGGCTGCTCACGTACTAAAGCAACAGCTTGAGGGTACTGGCTACCCCTGGGGCTAAGGGATCTGATATCTCATCATAGGGAGGCTAACATTTGGGGATTCTCTGCTCTAGAGCCCCAAATTCTATACAAGTTAGAAAGACAAAAAAAAAAAAAAATAATAAATGCCAACTGAAAGGCTTACCTATTTTGTGGGGAACAGAAACAAGTACAAATAGATAGTTTAATGAATGCCAGCTATGGTTATTTAGCCAAAATCACATGAAGAAACTTAGATTAGACATGAAACCAAAATCATCAGCTTAAGAACTATGTGAAGCTGCTTTTTTCCAAGTTTTTAAAATAATACCCGTGATATAAAAATGGTTGACTAGAATCCACATTCTTCTAATTCAGTAGGAATGTTTGTAGAGCTACAATGGAAAAAATTAGGTAGAGGGCTTATGGTGATGGATGATGTAAGCAATATCTAAAGGTAGAACTGAAATTTCAACCCAGAATCCTCTCATATCATATCAAATATCATGCTCTTTCTACCACAGCTGTGGTTTAAATTTTTTTTTAAACAAAAGAATGCTTTCATTTCACAAAGCCTTACTGATACAAAAACATGAACCTGATCAAAGTGGAGCTGCTCTGTTTGTAGGGGGATGGGGGTGGAGGGAGGTAAGGTTCCACCTCATAAAAAACCTTGGATGTATCTTGAGGAAAATCCCTAGGACACCTTGGAGCACATTTTGAGAAACAAGTGCATTGAATCATGAAACCATATAATTCACATCTACTCACATGCTAATTTCCAGTAAAAGCAGGCCTTAAAATATAAAAGTATCTGTTACACCACATCAGGTCACATTTCCTGTTTTATCTGTGCACTTGTTTTATCTCCCTTACTGGGTCTATAAGGGTAGAAGAAAGAAGGATAAGAGTTTAATAAAAAGAGGAAGAATGATAAATAAAACTAAGTGTAGAGTCAACAGCCATATATTAAAGATAGCTTTCTATTCTAAGGGTAGAATATTGTTTCTCATCATCCATTTCTAAGGGAGGGAAATCTTAAAGATGTGGACTAATTTGCTAAGGAGTCTTCAACTGAAAATTTCCCAGCGACAAAACCAAGCCTGCTTTCCAACCACTTGGGGCACCACTTATGCTGATACACAACATGTTATCTTGAAAATAGTAGCTTGAACCAACAGCGTTTATGGTTTCTAAATTTGGACATATTGAATGATACATTTAAGTATTCCTCTAAATTCTCTAATGCTTTTTCAGTCCAATTCTATTTTTTCCTCTTATAATTTCAAATGCAGAAGAAGAAAATAGCCCCCATAATAGACAAAGATATGCATCACAGAGACTGCTAGTCGGGCAAAAAGATAACTTCAGGCTGCCTGACAGACCCTTATCTTTAACTCGACCTAGACAAATACCGTGACCCTTTTAAAAAGTATATTATCAGCTCTCTGTCTGACAAATAGGCATTAACGTTTGCTAATTTCTGACTTAAATGAAACTCAGCAGTATAGGTTTCCCACAAAATTATATTTTGCTGTGATGAACTTGCCTGGAAAGAAAACACATTGTCAAATACTTTACTTTCACTTTCATGGATGTATATAATAGTCCTTGCAAGGGCACTCAAGTTAAGTGAGGATGTAAAGTTTTTCCACTTGGGCTTGTGTGAACCTTCCTCCATTGTTTCCTGACAGCAGTCTTACAAAACGGTAAACGCTTACTCTATCCTGACTCCATGGTCCTATTTCCCACATTTGATCACAGAACATAAAGACAATTTTTCCAAGCTGTACGTACGAACATATACTTAGCCTAGCTGAATCTTAATTGATGGAGAGAGACAGGAAGTCATGAGAGAATATAATAAAACAGGAAGAAAGTGAGCTGAGACAATAAAAGTTGAAAGAAGTGGTATGAGGAGAACCAAATACTGAAATCTCATCTTTTAAACCCTATTACATAAGAGATATGAGTAACACACTATCCTTCTACCATGGATATGACCATGCTGATCCAATATCAATCAGTATAAGAGGAAAGCTTGATTATTTTTGCCAGCAGTGAGGACAGACCTACAATGAATAATGCACATTATTATCTAGTGTCCACTTGTGACCACTGGTATATAGCAACAAAATAGTTGGCAGAAATTAAATTAATTCAGTGTCTTGGAAGAGAAAACGAACTAGCTCAAGTGGGTATCAAACTAACAGCCTTGGGTTCCCCATTATCTCAATTCACAGCAGCTCAATTTTTACCCACTACTTAGGTCAAAAGTCTTGGGACTGTTCTTGCCTCCTCTCCTATCTCATACGTCCATTCTATCATTTTAATAAAATTCTATCTGTACTACCTTCAAAGGATTAGAAAGAATTCTACTAGAAGTCATGGTTTTTATTGATTGAAATCAATATTGGCAGCTTCATATGGTTCAAACTAATGTGTACAGGTATTCAACTCCTTTTCATTACCTCCACTAACATTACCCTATTCTAAACCACCATTATCTCCAGCCTGGATTACTGTAATAACTTCCTATCTGGTCTCACTCCTTCCAACCTGCCACACTTATCAGTCTGTTCTTAACACAGTCCTCAAAGTGATTTAGTCAATACTTAAGTCAGAGCATGTCTTTTGTTTTTTTGCTGAAAACCTTTCAATGGCTTCTCATTTTTCTTTAAATAAAAGTTCAGGTCCTTATAATGACCCATAAGGTCCTATATCATTTGGGTGGACAACTCTCTCCCCTCCTCAGGACTTTTCTGACCTTATCTTCTATTTCTCTTTCCCTCATTTGGTTTGCTCCAGGCACGCTGAACTCACTACTTTTTCTGGAACACACGGGCACACTTTTGCCTCAAGGTCTTTGTGACTGTTCTTGCCTCCGTCTGAAATGCTCTTTTCTCCATATGTCTGCATGACTTACTTCATTTAGATCCTTATTTCGAAGTCACCACATCAAGGAAGCTTTCCTTGGCTACTTTATTTCAAATACCTACATACCCTCAATTTCTTTCTTGCTTTCTTTTTTCCCCCTGGCATTTATCATCTTTGGATATACCCTGCAACTTTAAAAAAAAAAAAAAAAGGGCTATTTTTCTTTTAGTATGTAAGTTCTAGAAAGACAGACATTTTGATTTGTCTAGGACATTAGCAGGTACTCAGTAACTTTTGGTTGAATGAATGAACCTTAAAAATTAAGCTAATCAGTTAATTCACCCTTTATTCTGTTCTATCATTCAAAACTTATTTATACTGATTCTTTACAGCCAAATTTGTCCCTTTGAAAATTCAGAGTGAGGAAATCTCATTGGACTCACGAGTCATTAAGTTTTCCTCTAGTAGAGCATAAGGTAAAGCAGTAAAGGAAGGATTTCTCTAAATTTCTCTCTGGCATTCTTTAGGACTAGAATACTAATCCAACCTTTTATTTTCCTTTCCTTTCCCTTTTTCACTCCAGGAAGCTCATGATTGCTTATTCAGCAACTTTCTTGTTAGTCAAGAAGAAAATTGGCAAAGATAAAATAGGTTTGTGGGAGTTCCCATCGCGGCGCAGTGGTTAACGAATCCGACTAGGAACCATGAGGTTGTGGGTTCGATCCCTGCCCTTGCTCAGTGGGTTAACGATCCGGCGTTGCCGTGAGCTGTGGTATAGGTCGCAGACACGGCTCGGATCCTGCATTGCTGTGGCTGTGGCGCAGGCCAGTGGCCACAGCTCCAATTAGACCCCTAGCCTGGGAACCTCCACATGCCGCGGGTGCGGCCTTAAAATGACAAAAGGCAAAAAAAAAAAAAAAATAGGTTTGTGAATTCGCCATGCCCTGGGCTTTAAAACTGGGTTTCCTTACCCCAAAGGCTCTATCTCTCAAGGACTCTAAGAGATCCTTCACAAGAGGAGATGGAATCCTTGACAGATTTTCCACAGTTTCCTATCATTGTTATTTAATGCTGTCATTTATGAAAATGGTTGAGAACTGACCAGTATTTAACACATAGCACCTTCTTGGGAGACATAAGAAAAGTTGCCGGGAAACATTCTGGTGGCTATAAAAAGATTAAGAGAAATACTGTTCTTGAAATATTATTTATAAAGCATTTTCTGTAGCCACACTAGCAAAACAAACTATTTAAAAAGTGTAACCACAATTCCTTCAGGTTTTTCTATGACAAAGTTACCTTATTGCTAAAGCCCACGTGGCACACTAGAAGACAGTACCTCTGACAGGTGCTTCACTATTATTTAAGCCTTGAGAATGCATCAATGAAAACTGGGTCTACAAAAAGTAAAAGTGAGCAAGCCACTGATAAAATGTTGAGTCAAAATCTGCTAGCAGAGACTTTTTTCTTTTTTTTGTCTTTTTGCCTTTATGTAGAGCCGCACCCGCGGCATATGGAGGTTCCCAGGCTAGGGGTCTAACAGGAGCTGTAGCCGCTGGCCTTCATCAGAGCCACAGCAACGCGAGATCTGAGCCGCGTCTGCAACCTACACCACAGCTCACGGCAACGCCGGATCCTTAACCCACTGAGCAAGGCCAGGGATCGAACCCGCAACCTCATGGTTCTTAGTCGGATTCGTTAACCAGTGAGCCACGAACAGAACTCCTAGCAGAGACTTTTTAACACATCAGACCTGTAGGTGGTACAGAAGTGAGGGGAAAATGGAAGATCGTAAGCCAAGCAAAGGGGCTGGATTTGGGGCTGAGAGAAGCCCTGCCACTTCAGATACAAGGGACAATAAACACAGTGTGGGAAGACTTCTGACCCAGAAGTGAGTCAAGGTCCATCTGTGAGATTGGAGAAGGTTAAGCAGTAATGAAATACCATTTTATTTAATTAGGAAGGTATGTAATTTAGGCCCAGCTCATTCTCTTTCTTTCCAACCTTGCCTCAGTCTTTTTTTAATCGTTGCTAATATGCATGTCTAACTAATTACTGTTTAGACAGTGGTGACACTGTTTGAAAATGACTCCTTTTAACATCAGAAACTTACTGAAATTTGATGACAATATTATCTCTGAGATTCATTAGGCTACTAGACTCTATATAATGTGCCTTTCAAGCCACCCGGGGGCACAAATGCTACTCGAGTGCCAGGTCACTGAATGGCAGGTGTTAAAATACTAGGTAGTGAGAACCAATCTCTAAACGAGATTTAGCTATGCCAATCTAGTTTTTGCCAATACTTTCTTACAGCTAACAGCCCTTACGTGCTAAATGAAATTTATACAACTAACACTTGTTCTATTTTCTCCTCAGAGCAAATCTGCAATCTATAAAAGCTTAGTAAATATTTTTAAAAAAAGATAAAGAAAAACTTTACATGGCTTCCCAGTCTTTTCAGGCAAAATCTATTGCTTATAAATCACATCTAATTATAGTCTTCTTCCAATCAAGTGATTGTTCACTTCTCATAGAAGATCACTATCAGTCTTTCACAAAAGGGATTCCCTTCATGACAAAGAGCAAGTCTGTTTCAGACTAGGTCCAAAGCTGGTTTGCCAAATAAGACCTGAAAGGCAGGCAAACACTACTAGCTTTTGCAAATGTTCTTTGCACATTCTTGTCTATCATCAACTATGGCTATTTCTACCTTTCCCTTTTTATTTTTTTTTTTCCTTTGGCTGTGCCCATGGCATGCAGAAGTTCCTGGGCCACATGAGTGACCTGAACCACAGCAGGGACAACGCCTGATCCTTAGCCCTGTGTACCACCGGGGAACTCCATGACTAATTCTATCTTATAGGAATAAACTTCCAGCTTCCCATGGCAAAGGGTCTGTAACTGGCTAGATCATTGTGGTGATTCAATACTGGCTTTTCCTCCTGTCTTCCCCCTGACAGTAAGGCCCTACTTAAAAATCTGGTTTAAACATTTAATAAAAGCTTCTTCCTTAGGTGCTCAAGACTTGGAGGTGGCTAGTCTCAGTGACATCTCCAACCTTATTTTGTTCTGTATCTCATCCATATTTCATATCTATCCAATAATTCAATTAAACAGAACAATCCGCTGATCCTTAACTTTTAGGTTTCCCCTTTGCTAACTGTTCCTTTGGTATGGAATGTCTTTCTTATCGTCATTCCTATTTCAGATACATAGCTGAAAGTCAACTTCTGCTTTGTGGGAGGGGATAAAGTTCCAAAGCAAGTGTTGATGGATCACCAAGAAGCTATATTGATAAACATGAAAGTACCCATGGGGAAACAGACTTGTGACCATCGTTCTCTAAATGATGAGGAAGTGTCAGAACCCTTCAGATGAAAGGAAATTAGAGAGAGCAGTGCATGTGGAGTAGGACAGGAGTGGCAGACTGACTGCAGGGAAGTGGAGAAAGAAATCGTTTCGGAATACCTGGCTTTGACTCTTTATCAAGCCCATGGTCTTAGTAATTCAGAATTTGGTTCAGGGGATGAGGAAAGCTCAGTGTTTGTACATATTCCATTAAATGATGATATAGAGATGGGAGAAATATTATGTGAATGCTGAGGACAGGTGGGTATGAAAAAGAGCAGTGGTATGGCAGGAACTGAACTTTCCCAATCTGGCAACAGCTGACAATAAGGGGACAGCAAGCCTCTTCCTCCCTATGGCTACCTCCTCCCACAGCCAATGGCTCTATCCCCTTGTGCAACTTGGTGCTAAAAGAGCTATGCTGAATTCTGCTGCCTATACTTCTGCCCTCACTTCCTACAGAATGGTGCATCCTAGGTTAACTAAATCGAGAAATTTTTCTCACCTGAGAAAGAAAGAGGGCCTAAGAGAGGGAAGAAGTCGGGGAGAAGTGGGGTTGAGTGCCCCACCAGTCTCTATCTGATTAGAGATGCCTTCAATGGCTCTTGCCTAGAACACTGTACATTAATTATACCAGGTTTCTTGAAGCTGCTTTTTTATATACTTTCTATTCAACCGTGTTCAATTTATTTTGCAGACAAACCTTTCTGGAGCCAGACAGCAACCTGAAAATGCCACTGGGCATGGGGTTGTTAAAAGCAGCTCCAGGTGAGAAAAACACTATCCAGCACAACGGACTGACCTGCCCTAGTGACAGCTCCCTGCCTCCTTGCCTCCCATTCTTTGGCTACCTTTTCAACCTGGGATTGCTCGGCTCTGACTTTTGGCCATGGCATTAGACACTGCCTCAGCACAGCTTCGGAGAGAGATGATGCTTATTGACTTTGGACATTCTCCTCCCGTGACTCTTGGACTGTGGTCAATCTACACCTGGTCTCTAACTGCACACCTATTTTCCCCTCTCCCTGACCTTAAACTTGTCCTTCTATCAAGGCATGTTCAGCCACGCAGTATTGTCTCCTTTGCTATTTCTCCTTCAAAGTGTACACTATTTAAAAACAAATACAAAATAAAAATAACACCGTGTCCTTACTTACAATGAAACAACAAAACACACTAATCGATCTGTTAAAAAAAACATAATCCTATTCTGTCGGTAGCAAAATTCTCACTTTACAACGTCACAATGACTAGTGCAGCATACAGAATGTAATTTCTGAAAAGACAGCTTCCTGTCAGTGTTTATATGCAACAGCATCCTTTATTAAAAAGGAAACAGCTATAATAAACACAAATCGTAGTGACAGCAGGAATCATGCTAGCAACAAACCCATCAAAATGGAATCAAACATCATGAGATGAATGCCATCAGAGAGATATGTACAAGTGTTTTTCCCATATGGGAGTCTCTGTGACTTCAATATGAAACTACAGAACTAGGGCAACTGTTTCTGGCGATATATCTATTCGGGTTTTTCTCAGTGTTATTCTGTTCTCAGTAATGGTTCACAGAGGGTTTTCTGCTGTAACAGGAGACTTTTTCACGATCGCAGCTTCACTGCAATCCCATGTTTTTAATATTGTTGTTATACGTATTCAAGTTCAGCCACTGTGATTTATTTTGAGATCAAATAATTCTACTGTTAAACACCTTTAGGATGTTTTAAGTGATTCACACAGCAAATAATATGTTTACAAACTGATAATCCTTAGGCAGTGGTTATGGCATGTTGGATCACATGTTCTGAAAGCACCATCTTTCTTACTAATTAACAATAATCAGGCTTGCATTCAGGCGTAGCTTGATAATGTTCTGAAGTCCTAGGTATAATATAAGCCATATTGTTTATTTATATACTAGCTAAAACTTTTCTATTTTTTCGTATATCCAACAATAGGGGTGTTGCTAATGCGTTTTTTTTTTTTTTTTTTTTTTTTGTCTTTTTGCCTTATCTGGGGCTGCACTCGCGGCATATGGAGGTTCCCAGGCTAGGGGTCTAACAGGAGCTGCAGCTGCCGGCCTTCGCCACAGCCACAGCAACGCGGGATCTGAGCCGCGTCTGCAGCCTACACCACAGCTCATGGCAACGCCGGATCCTTAACCCACTGAGCAAGGCCAGGGATCAAACCCGCAACCTCATGGTTCTTAGTCGGATTCGTTAACCACTGAGCCACGAAGGGAACTCCCACTAATGCATTTTTAAAAGTTATCCTATTTGATTTTTTTCCTCCTCGTGAACATTTCAATTGGAATCTCCTAAAATCAGGAAGCTTTGTTAATAAGGTCTGAGGGATTTAAGGTATGGTATATAATCAAATATATATAATAAAATTTTAACATTTTTTCCTATGCCCATTTCATCTGTATCTTATACATATAAGATAAGCTAGGCTTCCTCAAACTGTGCACCATGTTTGAGATGTTAAAAGGTATTAAATACACACATGCATATACATACAAACATGCATATATGGCTGAATAAGTTGGGAAGCATTTCATATCATATCGCCTCTTAGAAATTTAAAATGGAAGTCGCATATTAAGTCAAGAGAAATCCTGCAGTAAATAGGCTTGTTGAACTTTATTTAACCTAGCATATCCACATTTTATTTGCCACAGACAATTCTCCTGACTATCCCTCACCAACCTTTCCTTTTTTCTTTTTAAATTTTATTTTAATATCCTATGGAACAAAATGCCATGGAACATAGTTTGAAAGCACTAAGTTCAATAAATAAATAATATCCCCCATGTATAATTTAACATAATCTCAATATCTCAAAATAACAACATATCACAACCTTCTTTCTTGAGAATGCTAGCTTATCAAGACTGGTATGTCACATTTTCTGAAAAGTATGGGATTAAGAAATAGAGGACAACACTGGGAACTTGAAATGCTCTCTGTGTATCTTAAAATACAAGCAAGCTACAGTTGGGTGTCTCCTATTGGTAACAAAAATAAGATCATCTCGCCTTCTGGTGTTTGGATGGAGTTGAAAAGCAAAAGCAGTTGGAAAACAGACAATAATCCATTAGAGGTTAAACCAAATTATTTCTCTTTACTACAAATACAAAAAATATAAATACAATAAGTAACCAAAGTCAAATCAATGAGGGCACAAACCTTTATCTATACCAAGAAAAAAGAAGGGACATGCAAATCTGAAAACCAAAATGTTAAGTCAAAGAGTGTCAAAAGCAGCAAAATGGAACTGAGATCTGAAGCAAGTCTTCCTGGCATCATTGGGATATGGAAGATATAGAGGGTGGCTAGTTGTGTGAGCCAACATACAACTCCCTAGAACCATATTAATAGTGAGTTTCAGGAATTCCCATTGTGGCAAACCAGTTAAGCACACAACATAGTAACTATGAGGATGTGGGTTAGATTCCTAGCCTTGACCAGTGGGATAAGGAACCGGCATTGCCACAAGCTATGGTGTAGGTCGCAGAGGAGGCTCAGATCTGGCGTTGTTGTGGCTGTGGCATAGGCCGGCAGCTGCAGTTCTGATTTGACCCCTAGCTGGGGAACGTCCATATGCCACAGGTGCAGCCCTAAAAAGAAAAAAAAAAAATAGTGGGTTTCATGGTGAGCATATGCATCAGAAATCAGAGCTGCAGGTAAGGGATATGTAAGAAACAGAAATCTGCTCCTTTTCTCCCACAGTTTCACCAACTCCACAGAAGATGAATAAAGTGAGTTTCCAGTACTTTTATGAAAGATTGAATAAGCATTAATATTAACACACTGACTGGAGCATACAGTTCTACCTCTGTGTTCTGAGTCCTACTGATCTCAAGAAATCAGATGAGCAAATACTACCAAAAAGCCAATTCACTCTGAGATGAGGGGCTTGTGCAAGAATGTCAATCAGTTGTCTCTACTGGGGGGACAGGTACCTCACAATTGGCACTGGTCAAATCAGCTCTTGGTAATGAAGGTTTTCTCAGAAAATGAACTGCATCTCTTTTATTTCACCATTTTGTTCCTATAAATCTCTGGGTTTGAAATATCGTTTAGGACTTAAAAACATCTCAGCAGAAAACTTTAGTGTTGTCTTGATAAAATACTTTGTGCTAATTTCCTATAAGTGAACCACTTAAGACTGAGTCAGAGGTGGGTAGTAAATGATAAAGAACAATCTGGGGAGTTCCTGTCATGACTCAGCGGTAACAAACCCAACTAGTAATCATGAGGATGTGGGTTGATCCCTGTCCTCTCTCAGTGGGTTGGCAATTCAGCTTTGCCATGAGCTATGGTGTAGGTTGCAGACACGGGTCGGATCCCACGTTGCTGTGCTTGTGGTGTAGGCCAGCAGCTGCAGCTCCAATTTGACCCCTAGCCTAGGAACTTCCATATGCCAAGGGTACAGCAAGGCCAGGGATCAAATCCACATCCTCATGGATACTAATCAGGTTCTTAACCTGCTGAGCCACAACAGGAACTTCTTGCTTGTTTTAAAAATAAGCTGGGAGTTCCCATTGTGGAACAGTGGAAATGAATCTGACTAGTATCCACGACGATGCAGGTTTGATCCCTGGCCTTTCTCAGTGAGTTCAGGATCCAGCGTTGCCACGAGCTGTGGTGTAGGTCACAGATGTGGTTTGGATCCCATGTTGCTGTGGCTATGGTGGAGACCAGCAGCTGTAGCTCTGATTCAACCCCTAGCCTGGGAAGTTCCATATACCACACCTGTGGCTCTAAAAAGCAAAAAAAAAATAAAAATAAAAAATAAGAAAATAAAAATAGGCTAATAACCAGCTATTAGTACAGTAAATCACTTTGGATTTTAAAGGGTATAAGAGTTACAGTCCTGGTAGTTGGGAAGCCTTACTGAATTGTTCCCCCTCTATATATAATTATGTATAGTTATTATAGTTATATTTTTCATTATTGATCATATGAATCAATTTCAAAAAAGAAAATATTATTTCTTTTTGGCAGTGACATTAAGAGATCTGAAGTTTGACATCTTTAATTTCTCCTCAAAATAGGTCCAGGAACAGTCTAATTTGCTAAGACTTGTAGGATAAGGTGTCTTAACTCATGTCCCTCAGTATCAATCTCCATTACTCATTTGACAGTTTTTTTCTTCAGAAATCCAAATGACAAGATGTCTGACTAACATAAATCCTAGTAATATGTTCTGGAATGTGACTATTTGCCAACTAGGAAACAAATCAAGATGCCAGTCAAATCTTTTCACTGTTGGTCATTATCAATCACAAATCCTTTACCAAATTCGACTGGGTACTTAACTGTTGAATAAATCTATTATTCTACAAGTTACAAGCCCTTAACCACCCTGAGATGCTGTATCACCGTATATACAGTATAGAGAGATACATACTCTAAGATGGACAATATATGATTTATTCCAAGAATTACTACAGGGAATTTCTGTCATTGTTTTAAGTCTTTGGGTATCAGAAAATCTCCAAAACAAATTCATATGCAAGTTCCTAAGAATAGCAAAATATGGTATCTCTGCAAACATAGAATTGCAAATTACCTATTCAATATCAAGCCAATGTTTGTCATCCTTACAACACACAACTGGGAATAGAATTCTTGTTACATCATTTATATCTATAATTATGCTTTCCTGTTCTATTACCAAGCACAGTTCTCAAGCTTCTATTGTTCTAAAAGAAAGAGGTGCAATAAACAAATCTCAACTAGTTCTGAACAAAAAGAAAATTGACATGGTTTTTTTAGTTGGAGCACAATTTAGTCTTGATATTTGATTCTGAATGCATTTTAAATGTATGACATAGGGAATAAATTAACTATAAATGGCATTTATTATGCAGCTTAGATGAAAGTGCCTTAATTGAAATTTTAAAAGTCTATTTACTTTGGTCACTATGGTTACATCATCCCCAATGTATATACATACTTCTTTACTCTCTAATTAAAATATTTTGCTTTAGAGTGACATTTGGCATCCTTTATAATATCCATTTGGAATACTGCTGTCAGATTGTTTAAATGACAAGAGTACTGGACTATCTTTGTGTCAGGTGTCTGAGGTTCAAGACCTTGTTTTGCCAATGACAAATGGTATGACCTTGGGTAAATCACTCAAACCTCACAACATTCCAAAAATTGGAGGAGTTGCACTCAGTAATGTTTAAAGCCCCTGAAATTCAAATCTTTCCATCAGTGCATTTTTTTATAAGGTAAAGTTCAAGATATAGACAACATGTAACTCAGGATCCTCAGACTTTTCCTTCTAGCCTTTTCTACCAGCACTCTCCAAAATGTAACTTTATCCAGATGAGTTGATGGTAATCCTCACTGGGAACTTCATTATATTTAAGCCTGAATTGTTAAGTTTTCATGTGTATCTCTTGTCACCTCAAAATAGAATAGTATTAATAATAGTAATATCTACATTACTCTTATTCATGCTAATGATAATTCCAGACCCCCAGCCTAATTTAGTTCAAGGCCTTATCAATCATAACTTTTTTTTTTAGGGCCGC
This sequence comes from Catagonus wagneri, assembly GCA_004024745.2. Classification (NCBI taxonomy): domain Eukaryota; kingdom Metazoa; phylum Chordata; class Mammalia; order Artiodactyla; family Tayassuidae; genus Catagonus; species Catagonus wagneri. The sequence continues at coordinate 9,421,185 of PVHT020000015.1, read as the reverse complement.
ATCTGTTCCCAGTTCCCAGGTAGCGGTCAAATCAGCTGCAGCTGCCGGCCCACACCACAGCCACAGGAACGCCAGATCTGAGCTACATCTGTGGCTGTGGTGAGTGACCTACACCACAGCTCGTGGCTATGCCAGATTCTTAACCCACTGAGCGAGCCAGGGATTGAACCCATATCCTCATGGATACTAGTCAGGTTCTTAACCCGTTGAGCCATAATGGGAACTCCCAATAATAACTATTATTACTACTTATAGGACAGTATAGGCCACATCTGGGCTAGGTCCTTTTTATCTGTCTCATTTAGTGCTCACAACTGGCTCTTGTTACTTTCCCTTTTTATAGCTCCTTTTCTATTTTACCTCAAAACTGTGTTGAACCTCGCAAGGGAGGTAGGCTAGTAAATTAACACTCTTTTTAGTTTGTGTGACAGGTACAAACCCAGAAAGAGGGAAGAAAAGAACTGAGAATTCCTTAATAGTAAGTGTGAAAATAGCATACATCAGACCTATAATTTTATAGATTGTTTAATAATAAATTCTATATCCTGGGCTGCCTAATGATGAATTTTTACATTTCTGACTTATTCAAATGAGTTTTACAAGCATGATTTCTTAAATCTTATTTCATTTTCATTCTTTTAAATGTAACTAAAGTTAAACTGTGTTGTATAATAGATTCATTTCCATATTGAAAAAATAAGGAAACCATAATAAAACTCTGCTGACTATTCCTTGTTATCAACGATGTCAGATGTCACTTTTAATCCATGTGCCTATTTTACCAACTAAATAAAATTCATTTATATCATGTTCATTATTTATTAAAATTTCAACTACCTAATAAATTCAAAATGCCTAGCATCAGGGTTTGAGGATAAAATTAATTTAGTTACGATAACAACCAGAAAGAGTCAGGAAATACAGCCTCAGTTATAACTGAAACAATATGTCTAAAGTCCTCAAAACCATGAGGAGAATTATGAACAGGATTTAACACTTGCACTTGACCCCTGAAACAACTATGACTGTACAAATGTGCTCTATTTTTGTTTGTCCAGAAGATTCATTGATAAAAATGTTAATTCTTATATCCAACTTATTACCTTGATATCCCTATATTAAGGAGTTGGAGAGGTAAACATGGTATAAAAATAAAGAATTTTTCCAAAGTCATGAAAATCATAAAAGAACCAGGACTAGGCTTACTTCTCACAATAAAAACTTGATCAAATTCCATCCTATATTTTGAAGGTGGAAACAAAATAGTAATAATAACAGCAGTGCTTATCTTACGGGGAAAAATCATCCCCATGGTAATATTTGGCACCTGTCCATTCATCAAAACCACTAGAACCATAGCAGTTTTCACTTGCACTCTGTTTTAGTCCAAGAACACTGAAAAAAAATCGGTGCACTACACATCACTAAAATAAACTGGCAGAGTAGTTTAGGGAATTGTGTAGGATACTTTCACTCACTCATGTTTGCCACTAGTGCTATTTCCATGAATAAAAATCTACAGGAAAATTGACAAAAACATATTACTGACAGGTGGTTAGAAGCCGTTTATATATAAATCTAATCTACATTATACAAGAAAGAAAACAGTATGTCAGGACAACTATTTTGCATTCAGTCTTTACTGCTATTGTATTGTTTTTCACTCTTAAAGCAAGCAATTCTGCAGGATCAAGGATTTGATATAAGCTGCTAAATTCAGGTCTCAATTTGGATATGCTCTTTAAGAAAATTATTTCCCAAAAGGACATCTTTTAGTTCTGTTTTCTCTTATGATTTGCCACTTGTGTAATTTCTACATGTCAGAGTTGGTTAGCTCATGGTGCTAATGAGGCCAAAATCATGCATGAGCCTGATTCTTGTATGAGCCAGTTAGCTTTGTAAAAAGAGAAAAAAAGAAAAGAAAAAAGATTCTGTAGCCAGTACCTATAGCTACAGCCAGCCAGGGTGCAAATTCACATCTTTGGTAAAAGGAAGAACCACAGAAGATATAAATGGGGCTATAAAGACACCCCAAGCAAAGGCCCTAATGGCAGTAAGTAAAGAGTTTCTTCATATTCAAAAGCCCTGTAATGTTCATGTAAACAATCAGGAAATATGTTGTAAAAACCACAATCACACGAATTACACACTGGAAATATTTTCAAAATAAACCCATGATGTGTGCTTCCATATGAGAGAATTTTAAAGGTATCGGAGGGAAAATAAGCAATACATATGATGACTATTATATGGTCTGGAGATATATATGTACATAGGATGAGGTATAATATGAATAATTGCAAAATCTCATATACAAATAAGAATGTAAAGCTGACAACTTCAAGCCTAGATAAATCAATACTTAAAGATAATGGTGTTTCAGCAAGTGATTAGGTTTACTTACAGCACAGGATTAATGAAGAATGACAATTCCTGTAAAGACTAGTAAGTTTGGAGCCACTCCATTTTTCTTTGAATTAGGGACAGTTAAATGCACCTAGCCAGGCGTTGGGACAATTTATCACAGGACAGTACATGAAATGGACTGGAGGAGAGGAGAGTCTGGGTTAATTGGTTAAACTACTACTGTAGTAGTCCTGACAAGAGGTGATGAGAGCTTGTACTAAGGTAAGAAAACAGGTGACTAGATGGATACAGATCTATTCTAGAAGCAGAGATTATAATATATATCAATTAAGTAATTGGTTTCATGCAGTGGCTAAGAACCTGGATTATCGAGCTCAACTGCATGGGTGTGAATCCCACTTCTTCCATGTATGAGTCTTACGACTTAAGGAAGCTATCTAATTTCTCTGTATATAGTTGTTCCAACTGTAAAATGGTAATCATAACAACTCAACTCATAGAATTGTTCTGAGAATGAAATATCAAGTACTTAGTGCAGGACTTGGCACATGATAAGTGCTAAATATATGTCAAAAAATATTATTAAATGGATGTAGGGAGGCAAGGGAGAGAGAAATGTCAAGAACACCACTAGTGATTGAACCTGTATAACTAAGGAGGGTGTTGGTAATAGAAAGATTCCAGAAGACAGTGAACAAGTTTAGTATGCATTATACTGAGTCTGCGGGTGTGGAGATATAAATCTAGGTAAAAATATACAGCTAATCACTAGATGATTAGGTCTAGTGTGTGGGAGAGCCTGTACAGGGAAGGACTGATTGAAGTTCTAGATTGCAGAACACTGCCAAGGGATGGTGAGGCAAGAAGGGAAAAGGGGGAAATTATAAAAGCAGATGTAGTTTTTCATATCCAAAGGCAAGATCCACTATGTTAATGGCACAAAATGAAAGTGTAAGGTCATGTACTTGGATCTTCATAAACATTAGTTGAAATTTTCCTAAGTTGTAAAAAAAAAAACTCTTAATTCTATAATCCAGTTCTATCACCTACACATTTTTTAGAGAAAATAATATAATGATGACAGAGTAACAAATAGTTCCAAGGTTCAATAGAGTGTGATATATCTAAATTGTTATGTTAATTAGTATTGATTTTTTTCTTATGGTTGCTCCTATAATTATGTGAGAAAAAAAACACAAAAAAACTAGTCCCCTTCTGTAACTAATATAAACAAATACAACTTGAATAACCCAAAGGAAAATATAATTCCTTTAAAAACTCTACAAAACTCTATGGAAATTATCTTCAGATTCCAATAAAAAGGTTATAAAATGTTATTCAGTGCAGACATAAGTCACCTTTTCTTTCTAAGTCTCAGTTTACTCATCCATAAATTGAGACCAATAGACTAGAAAATTTCTAAATTGCTTTCTATTCCTAATAAAGGTATAGCCTTTATAAAAATCTTGCTTGGATAGTCTGGTAGTAGGCAGCGGAAGTAAACAAGTCAGGTCACCATTAGATAATCTATGAGTGAGAGTCAGGGCCTGTCTACGGCTTGAGAGGTAAAACCCAGGGTGGACAGATAGCAAGGACCAGTGCTTGACTGTGAGCATACCCAGGATAAGAAGGAAAGAATCCACCCAGGTATAGGGATGACTAGGGGACTACAGGTTGGATCCAGCTAATAAATTCTGCTAAATTGCTTCCTTCAAACTGTTTTCACAGAATCTCTTCCATATATAGAAGCTTGACTTCCACGTGGTCTCAAATGCTAAAATTTTACCTTAGATACTTTTAGATAAGATACTATTATCAGAAAAGGAATAAGGTAGTTTTTGATATACAAGTATCTTCTGTTGCAGAAGCCACTTTGAACTGTAATCACTATTTGTATACAAATTAGGAACAAACGAAAAAAGACAAGAGAATCAAGAAAATGTGAAACCCAAACTATTAAAACAATGTGATTTTTCCCTAGAGTGCAATTAAATCCAACTGCTTAAATTACAACAAAGAAATAAACATCTGAAACAATCCAAACAAAATGATTCCATAAAATGACCACGTCTGTATAAAACATACATTTCAAAATTTACTTGTTATATCTGCTATGAAAGACTAGCTCTTCTAACATCTAAATCTCTAGCCATGATACCCACAAAATAATAAAAGTAAAGAAATGACAACAAAAGAGAGGGCAAAAATAAAAATTACGAGGCCTGAGCATGAGAGATGACAAAAAACTGAGATGATGAGTAGGACATAGAAGTACTGGAATTTATAGCAATATTACACAATCGCTGAGTAGACGATTGGCTGGCTGAAGTCAATTGCAGGTTGACACGTGCTTTCTGACTTCCCTGTTATCACTCAATCTTATCTTTCATTTAATTAGGGAATGCCTCTCTGACTTCTCAGCTACTTCCTGCTCTAACAAGCTGGAATGGGTTGATCAGCCACTTAACTAACATTCCTCTGTACTGCTTCTTTTCTTCTGTATAAATTGAGAAATGATTATTATTTGGTTTCTCAAAGATATATATCCCGAATTCTTCCAAATGGATTTCAAGTAACTTATAAAATGTAATAGAAGGAAATTAAATATAATGTGAAAACAGTATTGTCAAGGATAGAAACAGTAGCGCCATCTAGAAGGAGCAGAGGGACTGGATGAGCTAATTTAGACAATTGGGTGCTGAGTGTGACTATAAGTTCCCTGACAGCCAGGCTTAAGAGTGGTGAATGTAACATTTTTTAATATCTGAATAAAGGAAAACAGACATCTTTGTATAAAAAAATCTTGCTGGCATTAAACTAAAAAAAAATCCATCATGTGGATATTTGTATGAGGAGCTTTTAAAACACTGATGTCAACTACAATTTACAGCAGTCCACCAAAAAGTGCAAATGTACAAAAAGATACTTTAAAAATTGCTCTCATTAAACAGTTCTAAATAATAAAACTAGCATTATCAGTAGAGTTGAAACATCAGCAGTACAATGTCAAAAGGGCCATTTAGAATCCCTTATACATCATTCACAAGTAATTTTTGGCAAGTCACTTAACTATTTATCTATAAACCAAGGATAACAAAATATGCCTTGCCTGACAATCAGACCAGTTGAAGGGTCAAAGGACTATATTGTATATGAAAGTGTTTAAATGATACACTAATGGAAGCTATTACTATTGCTGTCATAAGAGTTAAAAAATCACAGAAAAATATGGAAATAGACACACCAGTTTTCACAAAAGTCCTTGGTAGTACCTGTTGTCTCTGCACAACAATCCATTTTTCACCTAGTGACCAGAACAATCTTTATAAGGAATCTTAAGTGACTTCCTTCTCTAAATCTTTCCTATCTCCCATTACCTTCAGAATATAATCAAAGCCAAGGCCAGTTCTGTGGGAAGGGACCTGGGCTGTAACACAGGGGCCCATGATTAGAAAGGTTCTGTGCTTGGTTTAATGCTCCTCTGCCACCATCTTGAAATTCTTAAGGATTTGTGAAGAGGGGCCCCACATGTCACTTTGCACTGGCCCCACAAATTATGTTTTTGGTCCTGAACAAACACCTTGATATAAGATCTAAAGTCCTTCAGAAGATGGTTCATACTTATCTCTCCAGCCACTCAAAGGCTCTGTCACACTGAACTACTATCGGCTCCCCCAATACCTCATCCTCTTTCAGTCTCATTTGTCTTTATTCAGTCTCCTTACCCTGCTAACTTTATATCACAACAACATGAATGCAGAGCCAATGCATCTCCCTTAAAATCTTCAAATACAGTGCTTGCTTCGGCAGCACACATACTAAAAAAATAAAAGAAAAGAAAAGAAAATGGGGAATTCCCGTCATGGCACAGCGGTTAACAAATTCGACTAGGAACCATGAGGTTGTGGGTTCGATCCCTGGCCTTGCTCAGTGAGTTAAGGATCCAGTGTTGCTGTGAGCTGTGGTGTAGGTTGCAGACATGGCTCGGATCCCGCGTTGCTGTGGCTGTGGTGTAGGCTGGCAGCTACAGCTCTGATTGGACCCCTAGCCTGGGAACCTCCATATGCCGCAGGTGTGGCCCCAAAATGACAAAAAAAGACAAAAAAAAATTGGAAAGATACAGAGAAGTTTAGCATGGCCCCTGCGCAAGGATGACACAAGGATGACGCATTCCATATTAAAAAAATCTTCAAATACAACATTCTTACTTTCAGAATCTTGTTGCATTTTGCAATGGCATTTGAAGCAGATGGAGAAATACTGAGCTCTAACAACCCATGAATGTAATGGATTTAATCGTATATTTTTTAAACTACTTCTAAATGGAAAAAAATAGGAGTTCCCACTGTGGCTCAGCAGGTTAAGAACCCAACTCGTATCCATGAGGATGTGGGTTCAATCCCTGGCCTTGCTCAGTGGGTTAAGGATCCAGCATTGCTGCATGCTATGGCATAGGTTGCAGACGCGGCTCTGATCCCACGTTGCCATAGCTGTGGCCTAGGCCGGCAGCTAGAGCTCTGATTCGACCCCTAGGCTGGGAACTTCCATATGCCGCAGGTGTGGCCCTAAAGAAAAAAAGGAAAAGCAAAAAAAAACAAAAGAAAGAAAAAGAAAAAAAATTTAAAAAGTGGAAGGGATGAGGTAAAAAATTGGAGTGCTCCTATTTTCATTATTTCAACCTCACACCAAGCAGAGTGTTCTAAGTGGCACTGGTCAAAAAATATGAATTGTCACCATGGTTCTCAGAGCTACAACTCTCAGAAATTATGATTTAATTGGTCTGGGATGGTGCCCAGGCATCAGTATTTTTTAAGACTCCCCCAGATGACTCTAATGTGAATCCAGGGCTGAGGACCACTGAGTTACAAGAACTTTAAAGAGCAATAAGTTAAATGAGATGTAGCAGCTCAAGGTATTTAAGTATAAACAAGCTAATTATCAGAGCAGGACTGCTGGGGAGGCCTATTAAACGGACAGTGTAAATGAAGACACACCAGACCACTGTTTAAAGCAAATCAAATCAAAAAGGTGAGAGACATTACAGCATATATTGTATTTGTGATTTATCTTGAATATGTCCAAGTTCCTAAACAAATTAAACAATGTCCATACGTGTTGAGAGGTGAGCAGTGTGAAACTACCATTTCAAAACGTGAGATTACAGACAAGTATCACATGATTATGGACATGTCACATTTTAACATCAGCTTAGAAAGATTTTATATCCATGCTAAGTGTTTACATTTTTTTCTCAACAATCCTGGATTTGGCTGATAGAGTCCACAATTCATTTGCGCAAAAAGTAGTATGTTTACCTAGAAAACAACCATAAGAGCAGCAATACCCTGGACTACAAATTGGTATGCTCAGAAAATATCTTGGAAGAATTCCTCAATATAAAATCTTTAGTTAACCAAGAAGTTGTTTTAAGAGAAGGAAAGCTGCTCCCAATTGACAGGGACCAAATGACATGTTAAGTATGTGGGGCGCTAAGGAACCAAGAAGGATAGAGGAGATGAACCAGTTTCAACCGGTTGGCCTTTCTGTGCTACAGGCTATTGCTCCTAGAATGCAAGATGTTCTTAAAAAGAGAAAATAATTGTTTATAGGGAAAAAGCCTGGTGTCGTGGAAAGACCTTAGGCTTTGAAAGTCAGATAGATGTGGGTTCATTTTCTGGCTTAATCACTTAAAAACTAGCTGTGGAATATTGGGTAAAATGCTTAAACACTATGAATCTCAGTTTTTCTCATCTAAAAAAGGGATTAATTGGTAAAATATTAATAACTGTTGTAGCTGAATGACCGGTACATTTGAGTTCATGTCATTTTCTCTACTTTTGTGTTTGCTTAATATTTTCCATAGTAAACAAGTTAAAAAATAATATGTACCCTGATGAGTTAGGGTGCAAATTAGTAATAAATGTGAAGAGCCTAATCAATTAATTGTAGACACAAAATAAACACACTGGTCTTCCCTTCCTAATATAACTTCCATTTTCCTACCTTTCCACTTTTATCCTTGTTTCTTATAGGCATGCTGTTCAACCATAATACCATCCTACTACCATTTCATTGATACAATCTACAGAAAATTCAACCATGCCTATGAAAGCTTTGGTGCCTGGCTCATAGACCCCTCCTCTATAGTAAATTCTACCTAAAATCATTGTGCATGACTTCAGTAGCCTTCTTCTCTCTCACTGCCACACACCGGTACTTTGCTAATGACCAGATGACATGTAAATGCTTATTCCACTTCTGAAGTCTCAAACTCAACCCCCCCCCCCCATGACAAGGGTCTCAAGGCCTTCCACCCTCACATACTCTCACTTTCCACAACATCCATTCTTCAATTTCACAGAGCAATTTCTGTATTAACTTCAGGGATGTGATCAGACTACCCAGGACTACACTGCTCTTGGAATTTCCAAGTACAACACCCCATTTTGTGATCCACTGTGATCATAGCCTTTAAGTCCTCTCATTCTCAGTCCACCTGTTTTTCACCTGCAGGAATCCTTTCATGGAAGCCATCTGTTAGTTCACTCTTGGCTTCCCTTCCTTCAGTACCGAGCATGGTCCCATGGCTTATTACTGAAACTATAATCACTAGCTCTGTGAATTTCCTTCTAGCTTTTTTTTTTTTTTTTTTTTTTTTTTTGCTTCTTCATCTGCCAAGGAAAGCTCTGATTCTGGACCAATACCACAAGTATCATCTCTGCTCTGATACTAATGTGACTGTGTGATACTGAAGAAAATCACATAACTACAAAGCAGCAACAACAAAACATCATAAATTCAACATCAGCCAAGTCCTCAGCATCATCTGAGCCCCTTTTATTTGAATGTGGTTAGCCCTTCCTCCTGTTCTGCAGCTAGTGGGAGCTAATATCTAAGACCCACCATCTTTCTAAAGTCACATAACTAGACTTTCCTAGTCACACAGAAAATTTAGACCTGCTTTTAAGTCTTCTTCTCCAAAGACAAGATGTTCATCTTTCTGAAGGTATAACTGGCTTTCTTAAACTTCTCTTTACAGAAATCAGATATCAATTTCAATAGAGGACAGTTTAATTCTGCAGTCTAGATATGGCACCATCTATACTCTGTATGTTCGTGGTGGCAAAAGAAAGCACCACAGACTACAGAAAGCCTTTCAAAGTCCTATATAGCCTACTGACATATGAAGCATCCTAGGTGTGAAAATAACAATAAAAGTACACTTTATGTATAACTAGATATTAAAATTGGACTCTGCTCAAACTTGACTGACATGACAATGTCAGATAAACATTCAATAGAAATATGTCTATAGACAGACTTCCACGTACAGAATTTTCAGAATTATAAAAGGGTTAGAGCAGTGGCAGAGGACAGGATTTATAAAGAGATTCTATGGAGAAAGCTGTTGTCATGAAGTGAGACCACATACACACAGGACAAGTGTGTATATAGTTGAGATGCTACACCCTTTGATTCAAGCTTAAAGAAAGAAGCTTCCATCAGACTATTCAGAGCATGAATGTGTTTCATGAAGTTGGGGACATATAAGGGGGTACCTGAGTCATTCCCGAAGAAGCTAAAGTGGCCTGGGCTGGTGGCATAGATACAACTGGCTTCAATCCTTGCACTCATAGAGTTTTTCAGGACGAAGAACTGTGTGTTTTCCATGGACTGGAAATGAGTCCAGTGTTGGGGGTTGGGAGAGATGATCTGGAGCCTAAATTAAAGTCCTATATGAGAGGAACATCTGGGGGCGGGGTACACCCGTGGAGAATCCTTGGTATAATGCATCTGGCATGGAGCTCTGATAAAAGTGGGACAAGGGGGAATTGGTAACCCATAGAAAAGGCATCAGCCCAGCTCAGTGGATTTGCAGGGGAGGCTCCCCAAGCAGGGGAAGTACGTTGTCCCCTGCAGTGTTGCAACAGCCTACTTTGAGAAGCAGAAATGATTTTACTTTAAATCTGTGAGTTTAGATTGCTAGTGTTACAAGCATGCTAGATGCCAGCATCCTAACACCTGGATTGAGACTGTGCCTGCAATTTACAGACTTCACAGATCTGAGAGTCATGGGGGACTGCTTATGCTTTCCTCTAGGGGCAGAGCAAAATAATCCCCATGGAATAAATGTTTAAGAGGTTGCAGGAGACATACAATTGCATTCTGACCATTTCCTATGGGATCTGCTTGCTCAACATATGGGTTATAAGTACAAGTTGTAAGATGATAACAACCAAGTTTGCAGTATCTACCCTGACATCTTGATACCGTATTAAAAATGGTGCAACGCAGCCTCCGAAGCAATCAGACAGAATGTCGGTCTGACTATAAGTGGATCTTAAAAGCCTTCAGTAAATAATTTGAATGGTTCATGTCATGATGCATGAAATACAAGAAAAGTGGAAGGGGAATAATTAACTTAAATGAATAAGTCAGCTTTCAGGTTTCTATCACTGTCAATCTGATTGCTATAAACTCTCGGCCAATTTGCTTTATACTTTGTGCAATGAGGACATTATCTTTTTTTTTTCCCCCTTTTTCTTTTTCAGGCTGCACCTGTGGCATATGGACGTTCCCAGGCTAGGGGTCAAATCAGAGCTGCAGCTGCAGGCCTACACCACAGCCACAGCAATGCTGGATCTGAGCCGCATCTGTGATCTACGCCATAGCTTGCAGCAATGCTATATCCTTAACCCAATGAAGGATGAGGGATACTAGTCAGGTTCTTAACCCACTGAGCCACAACAGGAACTCCAACATTGTCTTTTTTCTCCTTTGTTTTATAGATAAAGAAGCAATCTTATAGACAGTTTAAAGACTCTGGCAAGGTTACAGAGCTTACTTCTTTCACTTACGTTGCACGGTTACTTATAGAGTTATATTTTATTAGTGGGGCATAGATGAGTAAGATAGACCCCTTGCCCTGGACATATTTATAGTCTAGACGAGAGGAAGATGCACAAATAAGGAATGCCTCAATGAGCATACTCTCTCCCTTTCCCTTACTATAACTCCAAATAGTCACAGTTGGAGAATTTCCTGGTGGCTAGTGAGAGAAAGAAAGGGGCTCAGAGCATGTTCATTCACCTGTTAGGAATCTTTTCCCTCTTATGTATTAAACATAGAAACACCAATAAGAGATACCCTTATGAATTTGTCTTAATAATTTGTCCTAATAAGATGGGTGACAAACACTGTTGTCAACTATCTTAGCCAGTTGCACACTATACTGTGCTGATATTCTGCCATTATACATTGGAATGGTCATGCTGATTATTAAAATGTTAAAACTACTATCATGTGACCCAGCAATTCTGTTCCTGGGTATATATCTGAAAAAAACAGAAATACTAATTCAAAAAGATACATGCACCCCAATGTTCACAGCAACATTATTTGGAAGAAACCTAAGATATGGAAGAAACATAAGTTTCCATCAACAGATGGATGGATAAAGAAGATGTGGTGTATATATACTTAATGGAATACTACCCAGCCATCAAAAAACAAAATTTTGCCATTTTCAGCAACATGGATGGACTTGGAGGGCATTATGTTAAGTGAAATAAGTCTGACAGAGCAAGACAAATACTGTATCATATCACTTATACGCAGAATCTAAAAAATACAACAAACTAGTGAATAAAACAAAAAAGAAGCAGAACTAGGAGTTCCCGTTGTGGTGCAGTGGAAACGAATCTGACTAGTATCCAAGAGGATATGGGTTAGATCCCTGACCTTGCTCAGTGGGTTAGGGATCCAGCCTTGCCATGAGCTGTGGTGTAGGTCACAGACACGACTCGGATCCCACCTTGCTGTGGCTGTGGCAAGAGCAGGCAGCTGTACAGTGGAGAGGGGGAAGGGCAACGTAGGGGTGAGGAAGAGGAAGGAACAAACTATTGGGTGCAAGACAGGCTCAAGGATACATTGTACAACTCAGGGATTATGCTACCTAAATCATGACACAAGTCATGTTTCTTTTGTGTGTGTGTGTGTGTGTGTGTGTGTGTGTTCTATAATACTAAAAAGAGCATTTTCGGTAAGGTAGGAAGAAAAACAAAATAAACTATAAGCATAAATTAATTGAGAGCTACTACTATCATGTTAGAACTGTTTTTTCACCTCCTTTAGCCACACCATGCCTCTGGCTGAAATTGTCAAAAAGCAAAAATATAAACTACATCTATCGAGAGGACAATAAAAGGAAAAGATTAAGGATGAATTCAGTAAAAGAATGTGCTTTTCTTAATTCAATTGGCCTGTTATTTGGATACAGTCTTTTAAAAATGCACTGAAAGTGGCTACTGGGAATTGTAATTTAGCACTTCTGGGTGTGATTCAGTTGCAGCTGTAAAGGCAAAGGCACATTAAGACAAAATACAGGTGCCTTTTTCTATATAAAAGCCCGCGAGACTTCATCTAGTTTATTGTTGAACTCCAAGGGCATAATTTGACAAATTAGTTTTCTCACTCCCCAAACTTCACAACTGACACAAATGAGCTCTTAATCTGTAAGTAAAATTTTCATTTCCCCTTCAATGTTTTTTCTTTTCCTTAAAAGCAACACACTGATGTGGGTTTTCAATAAAAAGACTCCCCCTTTTCTCAGAGTTAGCAAAGTAAAAAGGCTAGCCTTTTCAATAAGTATATTTATTCCCAGTGCTAATATTGCTTAGTATATTTAATATTAATGCAATCTTTACATTTTGTGGTTTTATATATCAAGCTAAGGAGTTTTCCATTATACATTTTCCCCAAAGACTACAGTGAACTTTGTTGCAAAATGTATATGCAATGAACTCTGTTTTATCCTAACCTTTCTCATAGGCCCTCTAAAATATTCCTCTACTTCTAGGTAATATATTAAAGGTATCGATCTCCCCACGAATTTCAGTAAATTTCAAGAAATTTGTGAAAAGGGACTAGAGAGATTTGTTCAATCATAAATAGCTACAAATATAGTAAATAGTAAGAGTGTTAATCTATTAAAATCAAATTCAGAAGAAGAACTTCTTCCAGATGGATTACGTTATTCCAATGATGTGTTTATGCATAAATATATATCACTTTTCTAAGAAATACTTTATCTGCATCTTTTGTTCTCTGTGAGTCTCAATAGCACTATTAAATATAAAACAATCTTCAAGGAGTATAAAGAGTTGTACTCTTGTATTTGGGTTTAAAGAAAATTATCATGATACAGAAAGTAGAAAATCTTTCAATGTAAGTGCAACTTAAACACATTTTTACATTTCACTTCCTTTACTTTGGAAACTACTGAAGGTATACCTATGAAATAGTCATTACTCGTTTTAGTGATAGCTGAAAGCTATAAAAAAGATCTGGTGGTTTTAATTTTATTCATCACATCTCTACCTCGGGGACCCGAGGAAATGCAGAGAAGTGTACTGAATATTTATAAGGCCTCTGGGACCCTAACAGGCTTCCAAATGCCTTGTTTGTTGCAATCTGCTTGTCAAACTATTAAAGAAGTAAAATCCACACTCTATCCCCTATTGTATATGCAGACTTTCTCTGTTAATTAAATCAAAACTGATTCCAAGAATGAGAAGTGATATAACTTCTAGTGCATCAACACATTTTCTCATCAACCGGAAGACATAACAGCTCTAGTAACTGGACTTTCGTTTAGGAAAAAATTGCTCTATCATGTTCAACAAATATTTTAACCCTGATTGATTACTCAAAATGTTCACTTAAACTTCAGATTTAACAGATCTGTTACTAAATAGGTCTCCATTATCATCCTTAATTGTAGCTACTGTAATATAATTCTAGTCTAGTGTAGACCTATTTACCCCTTAGTTGTAAGAAGTTAAGACTAAAAGGGATTGAGTCTAAGAAAGTTTGTAATAATTTAGGGAAAATAAAACTTGAAGGTTTTATTGCTTTTTTTTTTTTTTAGGGCTGTACCCCGCGGCATATGGAGTTCCCGGGCTAGGGGTCGAATCGGAGCTACAGCTGCCAGTCTATGCCATAGCCACAGCCATGCCAGATCCAAGCCGTGTCTGTGACCTACACCACAGCTCACAGCAACACGGGATCATTAACCCACTGAGCAAGGCCAAGGATCGAACCTGCAACCTCATGGTTCCTAGTCGGATTTGTTAACCACTGTGCCATGACGGGAACTCCAAGAAAACTCGATGGTTTTAAAAGATGAGAAAAGGAGGGAGAAAAAATCCAAATCTATATATCTCTTTCAATGTATTTATGATGTAGAAAATGGCTGATTTTGGTACCCACTTGAACTTCAAATCAGTGGAAAGGCTAACATTCACCTGTCTTCTAGATAAGAACTTGGTCAGTTCCCAGGCTAGGGGGCTAATAAGAGCTGTTGCTGCTGGCCTACGCCAGAGCCACAGCAACGCCAGATCCAAGCCGTGTCTGTGACCTACAACACAGCTCACAGCAGTGCCGGATCCTTAACGCTGAGCGAGGCCAGGGATCGAACCCACAACCTCATCGTTCCTAGTCAGATTCGTTTCCGCTGCACGACGACAGGAGCTCCTGGAATTACATGTTTTAGAAATAGAAGCCTAGATAGACATTTTCAATGCAGCCCAAGCTTAAACGAAGAAAAAAGATTCAGTTCCTTTCAATCTCTAGTTCTTATCTTTTTCCACCAATTTATGTAAGCCCTGGCTGTTAAAAAAAAAAGAAAGACAGGTTGCTACATCAAAAATCAGGAAGCATGGGGTGAAATGAGAGGGGGGGAAAATGCTAGACCAAATGTAGAGACTAAATTTCTAGTCCAAGCAGTGCCAACGCTTTGCTGTATTATATCACTGAGATTAGTTAATTTCCTTCTGCTTTCTTTTCTCATCTCTAAAACTCAGACAATCACATTTCAGAATTTAAAGGACTCAGAGTTCACCTTGCACCTGCCTTATTTTCCAGATCAGAAAACCAAAGTCCAGAGCGTCAAACTGCACTGGTTAAGGCATTCAATCAGCTGCAGAACACAGCCATGAGCTGCAGATGCCTTGAAAGCCTGTCTTGCGACCTTGTCCTATGCACATTGTTCTGTCCAGCAAGCCAGCACTGCAGATCCCTCCCTCTTCCCAGTGGTCATGATTCTATGGCTGTGACAACAGATTACGTTACACTGATAAACTGCAGCTTGTGCCAGGGGCAAAACCAAATAAGGACATGCCTTGGAACTATTTTCAAAAACCCTGTCTATTTTTCAGCATCCAGACAATGGGATATCATTCAGCAATAAAAAGAAATGAGCCATCAAGCCTTGAAAAGCCAAGGACAAACCTTAAATGCATATGACTAAGTGTAAGAAGCCAAAGCGAAGAGGCGACATACTGCATGATTCCAACTGTATGACATTCTGGAAAAGGCAAAACTATGGAGACAATACAAAGAGCAGTGGTTGCCAGAGGTTTTAGGGGATGGGGGAAGGAAGAAGGGATGAACAGGGGGAGCACAGGGATGTTTAGGGCAGTGGAACTATTCTGTATGGTACTATAATGGTGGATACATGTTGCCAGAACCCACAGACTGCACAACACAAAGAATGAACCCTGATGTAAAGCATGGACTTTAGCTAATAATAACATATCAATCTTTGTTTATAAATTGCAACAAAAGTTCTGCACTAATGCAAAAGATTAATTACAGGGAAAGCTCTGAGGGGGTGGTGGGGGCATATGAGAACTCTGTACTATCTGCTCAGTATTTCTATATACCTAAAACTGCTCTAAAATAGAAAATCTAATTTTTTTTTAAAAGCAAGCTTAAAGAAGTTCTTTTCAAGGATTCAAAATGAGGAATGCTAACAACAGAGCAGCATGGCCCTAAGTCCATATTTTTTTTTTTTGTTTTTTTGTCTTTTGTCATTTTAGGGCCGCACCAGCGGCATGTGGAGGTTCCCAGGCCAGGGGTCTAATGAGAGCTGTAGCCGCCAGCCTACGCCAGCGCCACAGCAATGCTAGATCCGAGCTGCGTCTGCGACCTACACCACAGCTCACGGCAATGCCGGATCCTTAACCCACTGAGCGAGGCCAGGGATCGAACCCGCAACCTCATGGTTCCTAGATGGATTTGTTAACCGCTGTGCCACGACTGGAACCCCAGTCCATATTTTTGGAATGGAGTTGTTCAACTGGCTATAGTCATTTCTACAGATTGTTCTCAGTTAGGGTAATAGCGCAGATTTGATCAAAGTTCCTTGACAAGGAGCATTCAAATTGAGGAGTGGGGTTGGAGGTAGGGATGGGAGGGGTTTCGGGAGAGGACATTGGTGGACTTACTAGGTGCTCGTAACATGTTGAACATGCTAAAGGGTTTTTGGTTGGTTAACAAACAACTCTCTCAATGAAGATACTACCCCTACGTTTTGTTTTTGCAAGTATTATAGTTGATTTACAATATTTTGTCAGTTTCTGCTGTACCCATAGTGGCTCAGATGGATATATACTATCTTCCATCATGGTCTATTCCAAGAGACTGGATATAGTTCCCTGTGCTATACAGTAGGACCTCGTTGTTTATCCATTCTAAACGTAATAGTTTGCATTTACTAACCCCAAACTACCCCTATATTTTACTGCATAATTGATTCATGTCTATGAATGGCTTTGTTTTATTTTTTAAGCTTTTTTTTTTTTTGCTTTTTAGGCCCACACCCACAGCACATGGAGGTTCCCAGGCTAGGGGTTGAATTGGAGCTACAGCTGCCGGCCTATGCCACAGCCACAGCCACAGCGACGCCAGATCTGAGCAGCATCTGTGACCTACACCACAGTTCACAGCAACACCGGATCCTTAAACCGCTGAGCAAGGCCAGGGATCGAACCTGCAACCTCATGGTTCCTAGTCAGATTCGTTAACCGCTGAGCCGCGACGGAACTCCTTTAGTTTTTTTTTTTTTTTTTTTAATGGCCTTTATTTTATACAGGATTCATAGGCATTTCCAAATTGAAAGAGGAAACAATATTTAGATTCCCTGTGCAACTGTGGGAGAAGACTCGACTGACAGAGCTAGAAAGAACTATAAAGACTACCTAGCCCAAATTCTTTACTTGTATGTATGAGGAAGCTGATAACCAGAGGGATGAACCAATTTTCAAACAAATGCACAGTTGTTTTGTTTTGTTTTTTTGCAGGATCAGGATTTGAATTCATTCAACATTTATAGCAATATGGGTGGACCCAGAAATTGTCATGCGAAGTGAATCCAGTCAGACAATTAGACACCAACATCAAATGCTACCACTTACATGTGGAAACTAAAAAAAGGACAAAATGAACTGCTTTGCAGAACAGATAATGACTCAGACTTTGGAAAACCTATGGTTTTCAAAATGGACAAGCTGGGGGTGGGGGGACACACTGAGGGTTTGGGATGGAAATGTTATAAAATTGAGTTGTGATGATTTTTGTACACCTATAATTGTAGTAAAATTCATTAAGTAATGGGAAGAAAAAGGGGATTTGAATTCATATATTCTAATTCCATACTCTACTACCCCACATGCGTTTTTAGCTGTAGTATTTTTTCTAGAGTATTTTTAATTAATCACACAATAAGACACTTAACACTGAGCAGCAAAAATGGTCAATGGTCAATCACAGATTACGCCACTGAGACATTCCAACTTCAATTTTTTTTCTTAATTAAAACACCTTAAACACTTTAAACATATAGCCACCTAAGTTGCTTTTCTTCTAAGGAGTGAATAGAGTGCAACTATATATATTTCAGGCACGATTCTCATCTAAACGCTATTTACCATATCCCGAGGAATGTATTTATGTCCAAACTGCTTAATGTAACACTGAGTCATGACTATAGATGTTCTCCATTCATGAGAAGACATTTTAAAAGAACTTTCTTTTGGCAGAACGTGCAGTGGCTTAATGTGGGATCTCAGTTCCCAGACCAGGGACTGAACCCAGGCCGCAGCAGTGAAAGCACCAAGTCCTAACCACTAGACCACCAGGGAATTCCCATGAGGAGACATTCAAATGGTAAATTCTGGAGGGGATAACATGCATGTTTCAGTTTACATAATCAAAGCAACCGATAAAGATTGCCTAGGATGCTGCTGAAGGTCTGAAGTCATTTCTGATAATGGAAAGAATGCTGATCTAGAAAGTCTGGAAATGTGGACTGTTTTCCTGGCTCTGGTTGGCAAAGGACCTCATTTGGGGTACTCCATTGCTCAGAAGTTAAAAAAAAAAATCCAAACTAAAAAACAGATGAGGCTGGAAATTTGTGACTAATGTAAAAGTGCCTGGCTTAGTTGTGGAAGGAACTAACTGTACTGGATTAGCAAGGTAAGGCCTGACTTTGCCTCCAACTTTCCTACCACATACAGTTTTAGCAGGAAAAACCAACAAAAGATTACCCCCCCAAAAAAAGATGAAATCTTTTAAAAACTTGGGCTGATAAGATGATGGAAGAAAAAGACTGCCCTTTATACACTGACATGATTCTTATCCATTACCAAAAAGATACATGATTTTCAGTTACGTTTCTTGTAGCCAGAATGGATTCTAATTATCCAGAGTCTTCCTGGTTCTTAGAAATGTGCTCTTGATGAGCTAATGGACTCAAAGATGTGTGTTTAGTTCATGTAGTTTAGATACAGAGAAAACCAAAACTGTTTCCAGGCTCTCTCTCTAAACACACATACACACTGATTACTAGTTTTATTTGCTGTGAAAGTTTCAAGTCATTAGAAGGAAACGGATGATGACCACTTTTACTTCTTGCTGATAACGATGTCAAGGCCAAGAGTAAATATGTGGAATTATTGGCTTGGCGGAAAAGTTTCCTAAGACCCAAGTATTCATTAAAATGACCAATGTCAAATTACATGTGAAACAGGGTACTGAATCAGGGGAAACCGAAAATAACTGTTATCCTGGCCCCTAAGTGGCCTAATTAAGCAAACAGCCTTCTGGGGCCATTTTTATTATTTATTTATTTATTTATTTTGCTTTTTAGGGCCATACCTGCGGCATACGGAGGTTTCCAGGCTGAGGTTAAACAAGAGCTATAGCTGCCAGCCTACACCAGAGCCACAGCCACGCAGGATCCGAGCCACGTCTGTGACCTACCCCACAGCTCACGGCAACGCCGGATCCTTAACCCACCTGAGTAAGGCCAGGGATCAAACCTGCATCCTCATGGATGCTAGTCAGATTTCTTAACCACTGAGCCAGGACGGGAACTCCCTGGGGCCATTTTAAATGAGAAATTTCCCCTTGAGCATAAGCTTAATGGAGAATACCTGAGCATCACTGAAGAGTATGTTATTTAGCTGATCGTAAATGTTTTACACAGACATACACTTGCGCAATTTTAAATATAACAATCTTAAATGAAAGCAGCATAGAAAGATCTGAGTTCAAACCCAGCTCTACCATTAAATGAATATGAGATCTTGGGCATTTTCATGTTTCTTAACTGAAGAAAATAATGTATTTAAAGTGCCTAAACACAGTGATATAGTTTACATTCAATAAATGTTAGCTTCTTTACAACTTCTGTCATTCAGAAGATGTAATTATTCTGATTGTTTCTAAAATGCACAAAGCTAACCTGCTTATATTTAGAAATATATTCAAAGCCCCAATCACAAACAATAGCTCTTGCTTTATTGTCATTGACAACAATATTTATTCATTTTGTATACCCCGTGGATGCAATGACTGTTGCCTTTTACTTGCTGGAGTAGGGGATCACATGTGGCCAATGGAATTCCTATTACATTCCTGTATCTTATAATTCTCTGGTCTATTTGAATTATCTTCCTGTCTTCATTGGTATTTTCTGCACCTATTAATTTATTACCCATGAACTTAATTAAAGTGTTGTTTACTGGTACTCCTTACAGATCATTAATGAAAATGTTAATTAATTACAGGCCTAGCACTATCAGAATCGCTAACATAATGAAAGAACCTCTCCCATCCCATTATATTTTAGGTCTTATCCTAGAGTCATTCCACAGAGGTCCTGTCCAATAAAATATTGACTTATTCTTAAAATGATTTTTAAAAATTATGTATGTTAAAGTTCTCTATCATAGTTAATTATCAGTAAGGTAACACAAAGGCATGATGTTAAGGTTATGCTAAGTGAGACAGCAGAAAGGATAATAATTTTCTCATAAATAGCCCTTGAAGGTTTTTTTTTTTTTTTTTTTTTGTCGGTTTTAGGGCCTCACTCTCATCATGTGGAGGTTCCCGGGCTAGGAGTCTAATTGGAGCTACTGCTGCTGGCCTACACCACAGCCACACCAACACGGGATCCGAGCTGCATCTACGACCTACACCACAGCTCATGGCAACGCCGGATCCTTAACCCAGTGAATGAGGCCAGGGATCGAACCTGCAACATCATGGTTCCTAGTTGGATTTGTTTCCGCTGTGTCACCATGGGAACTCTGGCCTGCATCATTTTATTATTTAGAGTACCCTGTCACTCATACAGCTTTCACAGACTACAGGATGGAAAAAAAATATTGTATACACACACACACACACGCGTGCGCACGCGCGTGCACCACACACATATCCATAGACAGCCCAACCTCCTCAAAAAGCAGAGCAAACAATAATGTACTGGGGTAAAAATCTGATCTGAACTTGACTGCTTGACTTTGTGATGACGCTCTATACAAATGCGAATTGAATGGTCAGAGTACAGATTCTATGTTTTTGCTGAATTTTCCACTATGATAACACTATTAGACAGAACAATAGACACCAAAGGAGCACCCCACAGTGGTAACCTAGAAAATGCCTCTGCTGGGCTTACCTGGTGGCAGAGAGCTTCTCAGATGATAACACTGAATCTTTTAAGAGAGTTGAGCACCGATCAATACTATTAAAGTCCTAAACTTCTGGCTGCTGAATCACGTTGCTGTCTTTCAAACATTTTACTCAGAAATTTCTCCTGGGGAAATATGCTTCTTTAGTGCTATTATTTAACTTGGCAAAATGAATTTTTTAAAGAAATTCAAACAGCAAACTAAAACTGTCCTCCTTATTGTTATTGCCGCATGAGAATTTCATAAGAGCAATCATCTGAAGCACAGCATTAATGAATTCGGTTATTTCGCTTACTCCTTCACTCACACTCATTCATTCATTCAAAAATATTTATTGCTTACCCTACACAAGGCCTGGTGCTAGGTGCTATGGGGAATACAAAGCTGGATTAGAAGTCTCTGCCTGCAGGTTTATAATCCTGCCCCACAGTTAAGGCATGCATACAAGTGCACCTAGCAAGCTAACACTTATTTAAAGCATTACTTCCATTAGTTCAGATAATAGGTCTATTTCTCAATTTGTACCTTAAATTATAATTATAGTATCTTGGGTAAGAATGAATAGCTCAGTGCAGAGAACGTACTTTGCTATTCACTCTCTCTCCAATGGATTCCACCTGGTACAAGACTTTGCACACAGTAGGAACTCCGTAAATAAATGCTCAATTAAATAGTGGAATCTGCTAATTATTCTCAAATACCACTATCTTTTCAGATCTTGGTGCTGCCCAACGAATGGAAAAGACAATGCAGAGTTCAAGCAGGAGGCATGGCAAATGTTTTCTGATACCTGAACATTCATCATGGGGAAGGAGGTGAAGAATTAGTCTATGTGGTGTCAGAAAGTAGACACAAGACAATGAGTGGAGGTTATAGGAAAAGCAGAGTTTGGCTCAAATTCAGAACTTTCCAGTAACCACAGCTGTCCAAAACTGTAGCTAGCTGTTTCAAGAGGTAGTTAGCACCTTGTCATTTTTCTAGGTCCTCAAATAGAGATCAAAATGGCCACATGTCAGGATGTCATAGAGGGGATTCTAGCTTTGGTTTCAAGCAAAAGTGTCAACTTCTGTGCAGATGGGTGATGGGGAAGCAGTCTAACAAACCTAGTTAAGGGTGCCACCTCTAGAGCCTGACTCTTGGGTTCAAAATCAGCTCCGCCACTTAGTAGCTATATAACCTGGGGCAACCTAGCCCCTCTGTACCAATTTTCTCCTCATGCAAAATGAACTTAATAGCATCTACCTCACTATGGTTGTTAATAGGATTAAATTAGTAACGATGGTAAAACATTTAGAACGGGGTCTGGCAGATAGCAAATATTACACAAATGTCTGTTAAGACAAATAAATGACATTTATGGTTTTCGTATCTACAAAGAGTTTTTGAAGGAATTTTCCACACCTATCTCCTCTTTTATCCTCATTTTTCTCCTATTTCTCAGTCTGAGGTCGGAGGTCATTGCTTTCACTTCCTGCCAGCTCTGATATTTCCATATATCACACCTGTGCCACCAATTCCATCAGGAATTTATCATACTTGTATGCTTGCCTCTCCCCCCCCCACTATACTGTGGACTCCAATATGGGGCTTTGCCTTGCCATCTCTCTCCATTTATCTGAACAACGCCCGAGTACATGGGAGGTTCTTGACAATCTCAATTCATCAGACAGTTACACCACCTGGTGTTAACAATGGGGGAAACATGGAACTTAAATATTTTATCTGCAATTGATATTTACTGCATTGATTATTATAACATTTTCAAGGTTTGGGAAGATGAGCAAAACCCACTAATTGTAAAACTGAGTAAATTTTAGCAATGAATGGCAAGTGACTTTCCAAGGCCACACAGTTGGCAGAAGTAGGCACATAACTCTAACGCAAGTTTTATATTTTCCCAATAGACCACAACACCTCCAAACAAGTGATATTAAACCCTAGACAAGACATTTTGTTAATCGAGTCATTTTTAGGTGACCAGAGAAACACTATAATAATCCACATATCAGAGGTCCCGTTGTGGCTCAGCAGAAACGAATCTGACCAGAATCCATGAGGATGCAGGTTGGATCCCTGGCCTCACTCAGTGGGTTAAGGATCCGGCGTTGCTGTGAGCTGTGGTATAGGTTGCAGATGAGGCTCAGATCCCGCGTTGCTATGGCTGGGGTGTAGGCCAGCAGCTACATCTCTGATACGACCCCTAGCCTGGGAACCTCCATATGCCATGGGTTTGGCCCTAAAAAGACAAAATAATAATAATAATAATCCTCATATCACAATAGCACAGCAAGTGTGAAATAATACATGATAACAACAGTCTTTTTCAGGTTAGGACTTGGGAAAAATACCCAGTTGATTGGAATTAGAAAGATTTAAAAGTAAGCCAGAACACATTGTTCCGGAAGTGGGTAGAGTGTAAATAATAAACAAATGAAATGAATTTCTTTGTAAATGAAATTACTCAAGCGTGGATAATAGCACAATTCAAGGGTCAGTAATTTGTTTCATTTTACAAATTAATAACAAGGGGAGGACTCAAAGAGCAGGCTACTCAAAATAACCCGGGGAGTTGCCAAGAGCAACACTGCACAAACACAAATTGGCTAGAAATCAGAACTTGCATATTTTCTGCTGGAACTCGCTGATTGTGGTAAATTGCCAGACTTAACAGTGCTTAACATTTTTAGGCCACAGTGGTTCATTTGGTAAATGGCTCTAAATGACATGCAAGTTCTTTTCATTTAGTGGCCTGAGAGCAGGAAGGCAAGAGGGTGCAAAGAACTCCCTTTCTCATTAGAGTGAGGAGACTGCCTTGAACCAGACCCTCCCAGGTGAGTAAACCATTGGGGGAGGGGTGTTTCTTAGTTGGATAGTTTGGCTGTACATTAAATCTTTTATATCACATGGGTACTATTTTGCACACTGAGGTCACAAGGAAATCAATGGGGTCCAGGTGCCCTAAAAGAGCTATGTATGTAAAGTACCTAATTTAGACGCCGGGAATATCTTATTCGCTAAGCAGGAACCGACACACTGTGACATGAGTTTTCCATTCCATTTAGTGAAAGCAAGTCCTTAAGTTCATTCAATCACTGCTCCCGAGAACATGCAGTTTCAGAAACAATATCTCACAGCCAAATTTAGTTCTTGTCTGTGCAGTTAAGAAGTTAATGGGACTTACTACTTGTTAGCAGTGCAACTGGGAGCTTGGCATGTTCTATTTCTAAGGATTGTCATTCTTTATCTTAATGAGGGCACAAAGACAAAAAGTGTTTTAAAATAACCCTTGAAACTTAGGACACTGGAAAGGTCAGTGGTCACAGACTACCTCTTAAAGATTTTTTTGCTACAACCGAAGTAGGTTGCTTTTTTAAAGGAAAAAAAAAGACACATTTTAGTGGATTAAAATATTATGCAAAAAGAATATGTGACAGATGGTAAAGCTGAGCAACATTTACTGCAATATCTCACTCGGATCCAGCTGACGCACCTCATTACATTTCATACACAGCATTCTTATTATTGATAACTCGGAAACTCTTTGCAGATCCTTAATGTGTACAAGTCAGACGGAACAATCAATAATTGGAGAGTTAATTTATATTACAAATCAACTCAATGTGCAGTCCAAGTGGCAGCATCCTGTGTAAGAAAATCATTTCTTTTATATGCGCACATTTCCAGCGCAACACATCATTTCTTGGTTTGATAGCAGATATTAGAAAGCTTATTCTTGTAGATTAGCTATACTTTGCAACTTCGAAATAAGCAATTTGTACTATGCCATGGGAATCTTAACCACAGCAAAGGATGTTTCAAAAAACAAGTTGTGCCACACTTCAGAAAATCAACAAAAATCCCACTTCATGTACCCTGTTTTGACTCAAAGAAATTAACCTATCATTTTTTGACAAATACAGCAAAGCTCAGAGATTTTTCTTTAAGGTAAAGCCCAAACAGATTTGGCAATTAAAAGCATGTGTGGATCAAAAAAAATTATTACCAATAGTAAAATAAAAAATATACTTTTGCAATCATATTTTTTGTTTGATACTTTACTGAAGATTAAGATATGAGATCTTAACCAGGATAACGGACTGATGTGCTACGCTTTTCTTTTTTCTAAACTTTATTTTTCTCCCACTCCACTTTACAAATTAGATTATAGCAGAGAATTGCATAAGTGGAGAAGTTACAAGATAGCCAACCACCAATGAATCATTTGTTTGCAGGTAGACGGCATAGCTGTTTTATATTAAACGTGCTGCCAGATGTCCTGGCGGTGTTCCAATAAGGATGATGACAGTCACTGCATTAATTCTCAGGCACTGCACATAAAGATAATACTGTCCAACCTTAGAGTGAATGAAACTCACACTTTCAAGTCTATCATCAAAATAAGTGCTTATGAGACAAAATAACTTGCATAAAACCAAAAAGAAAAGAATCCATATTGGTTCTTCTGAAGTTGAAGGCAGGATTCAAAAGACTTATATTTTTATTTTTTTAATTATTTTTATTTCTATTTTGGGAAGGGGGAAGGAGAAAAAAAAATATTGCTTTGCCAGGCAAAGGAGGCCACAGTAGGCTGATGCCTTAGCGACTGTGTCCTCCCTTGGGAGAGATTAGGAAATGGTTTTATAGAAGGGAAAATAGGGCCACCAAAAAGGATCGGGGTAGAGGCAAGTTTTTATTCTTCTTCAAAGTGGTGTTTAAGTGGCCCCAGGGCTGGTTCTGGTGCTCCTCCTCTCTGGTTTACGTTTGTTGGGAGTTTTAGTTGTATAGAGGAACTAAAAAATATTGTTATGTATATTCCTTGAGTAGGAACCTGGACCCTGCCCCAAGACTCCACCTTGTCTCTTGACTGCTCCTCCACTGAAAAGGCTCTTATCTTTTTAAATCAAAAAGATCTATTACTGGAAATGCCTTTGGGGACAAGTACTATGACTTATTCTCCATGAGATCTCCAGCATTGAGCTAGGGTTAATCCTAAACACGAATTCCATAGGAGAATTTTCTCAACTCAGGACTTCCTTTGCGGCTCACAGGATAACTACTCCATGTTGCTTCTACAGTGGCTGTGGCTCGAACCCCGGCTTGGGAACTTCCATATGCCACAGGTGAAGCGACATTATTTTTTAAGACTAAATTCAATAGCAATAATAGTATTATTCAACATTCAGATTGGTTCACTTATGTTTAAACTCCTTATTCTAGCCAATAAGGACTGACGTGGCCTATTTCTTTTCTGTTCCTCTGTTTTTATCTTATATTGTCACGATATTGAATAAGCTCCTCTCCCACCCCAAATGCTTTTGCTCGGATGTTTGTCAAATGTCACCTTGACAAAAAGGCCTTTTCTGGCCTCTAACACATAACTGTTTCACTTCCTCTAGTGGCACTTAATACGTCATAGCACTGAATCTCCAATCCTCCCCACAGCTCCATCCTAACTAAAATGTAGGCTCCAGAGTTCCCACTGTGGCTCAGTGGTAACAAACCCGACTAGTATCCACGAGGTTGACGGTTCAATCCCTGGCCCCACTCAGTGGGCTAAGGATCTGGCACTGCTGTGAGCTGTGGGGTAGGTTGCAGACGCAGCTTGGATCCTCCGTTGCTGTGGCTGTGGTGTAGGCTGGCAGCTGCAGCTTCGATTCAACCCCTAGACGGGGAACTTCCATGCACCATGGATACAGTCCTAAAAAGATAAAAAAAAAAAAAAAATGTAGGCCCAATGAAAACAGGGACCTGGTCTGTCTCATTAACCTCTCTACCTGAAAGGCCCAGAACAGTGCCTGGAACATAGGAACTATTTAACTTTCTTAGCTAATATTGCTGTTTTCAGTCTCAGTCCTTTCTTAGTCATGCTGCATGCTGTGGGCAGAGAATCTAATTAAAGCACCACTCCTTTACAGGTCCCAGCTTTCTGCCACAAGAGGAGAACACGTTTTGAGTGTTGCTCTCATTCCCACTGTTGTCAGCAGCCTCCTGCTTTGATATTCTTACTCTGTATGGACCTGGATTGCTGAGGAAGTGGAACAAAAAATGATGATAGAATAACTCTTGTAGGAATGAAAAGCAATAAAGCAGGTAGTATACCCTAACAAGGGAGAGTAAAGTCAGCTCTCAGGAGAGAGAAGATTGACCATCCCTGCACTTCTGGAGGGTGGAAGGTGAGGAGGACCAACAGAAATGTAGCCCTGGAAGCCAAGGAACTTCTCTAAAATATATGCATGCAAGGGCTGACCCGGTTGCTCTGATGGCTTCAAAGGCATCAGTATGTTTGTGTGCATGTGTGCATGCACTTTTTTTTTTAGGGCCGCACCCACGGCATATGGAGGTTCCTAGGCTAGGGGTCCAATTGGAGCTGCAGCCGCCTGCCTACAGCACAGTAACACCAGATCCAAGCCGAGACTGCGACCTACACCACAGCTCGCGGCAACAGCGGATCCTTAACCCACTGAGCAAGGGCAGGGATCAAACCTGCGCCCTCATGGATGCTAGTCAGACTTGTTTCCGCTGAGCCACGACAGGAACTCGTTCTGTGTGTGTCTGTGTAGGCGTATTTCTGGGAGAAACACATGCATGTAGAGAGACTGAAAAAGACAAAGAGGAGAAAGGCACAGACATGTATTTACGTATTCACACATATATCCACACACAAGGGCCTCAAGAGCACCCATGTGATATTTTTAAAGCAAAAAGAAAAAAAGAAATAGAGTTGCAGACCTCAGGTAGGATGGACAAATATAATACTGCATCACTAGGAAAAAGATTTCTAAAGCACTTCACAGCAATTGATAATCCAAGATTATATGGATAAGGTTAAATTATTGTTGGAACGTTGTGTGGGAAGGCAGATAAGAGTATCTGCCTTGCCTAAGGCAATGCCTAGCACATGGCTGGCATTCAATG
Organism: Catagonus wagneri; assembly: GCA_004024745.2. NCBI lineage: Eukaryota > Metazoa > Chordata > Mammalia > Artiodactyla > Tayassuidae > Catagonus > Catagonus wagneri. The sequence goes on along the minus strand of PVHT020000015.1, from coordinate 9,393,082 downwards.
TAATAATGGTCTTGGGAAGGCTATCCCCCTTCCCCCTAAAACAAACAGAAAACCAAAAAAGGGTGTAATTCTAGCATTTTACAAAGGGATATATGCTACTAGAAGTTCAGATAATTGAGATTTCACTGAATACTTGTTCAAAGCATTTCATAGCCTTTAATGCAGAAGATTCTAAAAACATGAAATGAATGGCTCATGGCAATTATTTGTGACTTAACTGACAACTTAATGGGGACATTTTGATTGATCTGGAAATATAGAGTCAGCTATGATAGAAGAAAAAAAAATCTAACATAACTCTGTGTGCTATCTGAACAAATAGCAAAGTAAAAGAAGAAATGCATGATAGGAGCCTACGAATTTTGTCAATAAAATACTTAGAGAGTTCTGAAGTCACTAGCTCCTCTCTGCTGCCTGACTCAATGCCTTACATGTAATCTTGGTTGAGAATTTAGATAAACTACTCCATGACATTGCTGCCTCAGCATCCATTTAGTGTAGCCAAGTGGCCCACAATGTCCTTCAACTGACACTGATGGAACTGAGTTCCCCTAAAACCAAGTTCCCTGTTGAGTTTATGGTTAACCTCTCTCTCCAAAACTTTATTCTCTTTATTGTCCTGCCTTCTGGTCCCCTGAGGATTGAGGGGTATCAAAGAAAAGGGGGAACTGAAACCTAGCAGGACCCTGCGGGACCCTGTAAGGTAAAAAGCCACCCCACCCCCGCCCTGTTTCTTGTTTAGAGAAAGACTTTGATCTCCTAGGCCTGCCCTGAGTTCCAAAGAGCAGGCACAGAGAGGTACTATTTAGGGAAGGGAGGGAATGCAGAAACAAAGGAAAAGTAGTTAAGAAATAAGAGTTCAGCTATAAAACAGTCTTTCTTCCTCCTCAAGACATATACATAACAATCTGACAGATATCTTTGAGCTATTTTGTAGAAACTAAAGCCTAGATTCAAGTGGAGGGTGGTAATTACATGCTGACCACAAGAACAAGACCTCAGCCTGATTGGAACCAGAAAGCTGATGACTGAGATTCCTGAAACACCAGCCTATCTCACCAGGAACCAGTCAGAAGCAAGTCATAGGGCCTGCAATCCTCACTCCCAAATACTGCTTTTAAATCCCTTCCTGAAAACCGTCTGGTAATTTGGGGCTTTTGAGCAAGGGCCAACTGTAGTCCTTGCTTGGCACCTGCAATAAGCACTGTACTTTCCTTCACCACAACCTAGTGTTGGTACATTGACTTTGCTTTGCATTGGGCAAGCAGACCCAAGTATGGCTTGGTAACACTAGTCCTTCCTGAAAAACAGCCCGCAGAGTCACAAGCAAATATAAGTTCCTGACATGATGCCCCCAGCAACCCACATGAGCAACAGCCTCCCCCACCTCCTGGGACTTCACCTTTTGCTTCAGTAGATAAGACCTAGACCAAGCTTAACAACTGCCCCACCCACTCTTTTTAGTTTGAACTGCCAAATCTCGCCTTGGCCCAGGAACCAGAAAGCACTGCACTTTTGGACCTTAATACATGTGCCCCAGTTCCTTCCCTCTCTGTCTGCCTGTACCCTGTATTCTTCACCCTACTGGGCCCCTTGAGGCCTGCTGTGTACTTCCTCCAGATCCCCTGAATAATAAACTTCCCTTGTAGTCTTTTTTTGTTGCTTTTTCTTTTTAGGGCCGCACTCGTAGCATATGGAGGTTCCCAGGCTAGGGGTCTAATCGGAGCTGTTGCTGCCGGCCTACACCACAGCCACAGCAACACCAGATCTGAGCCGTGTCTACGACCTACACCACAGCTCACGGCAATGCCGGATCCTTAACCCACTGAGCGAGGCCAGGGATCGAACCCTCAACCTCATGGGTCCTAGTCGGATTCGTATCTGCTGCACCATGATGGGAACTCATCCCTTGTAGTCTTTTGCTGAACTGGCCTGGGGCTCTACTTGACAAATATTAACAAAGTTACAACAATACCTTTTAAATCAATGCATAGAATAATGGGACCCATCAAAAGGATCCTTCTTCAAACATTTTTGTCACTTGGCTTTCAGGCCAGTACAGTTTTCTGGTTTCCTCCTACCACACTAGCTGTATCTTCTATTTCTCCAGTTCTCTTGTTAAAATTATTCTCATCTTACTAATTTCTCGATGGTGGAGTAGTCCAGACCTTAGTCTTTGGACTTCTCTTCTCTGACTGTACTCTGTAGTTAATCTTATCTAGTCTTATAACTTTCAATATCATCTACATGCTGATGGGTTCCTAATTTTTTTTTTTCTCTAGTCTGGATCTTTCTCTTTAGTTTAGGTTCAACTATTCAAACATTTTGGGCTCCGGATCTCCACTTGGATGGCTAATAGTGCCTCAAAACTGAACAGATATAAAACCAAACTCTTGATTTACTGCTGCCACAGTTTCCCTTCTTCCTCATCCAGTTATCCCCATCCCTCTGTCAATCAGCTCTTTTTAATCCTCAAATGGCTTTCATTTCATACATCATACATCAAGGTCTTCTATGATTTTACCTTTACCACCCTTTCTCCTTACCTTACTATAAAGCAAACCCATTGGCCTTCTTGCTATTCTTCGCGTAGGGGAGAAAATTTTGTCACCCTAAAAAATCCCTTTGGCATCCAGATTAATTTGAGCTGAAAAACATTCAAGACCCAAAAGACTAAGGAAGAACCTTTGGAAGATCCTGTTGCGGCTTGACAGGTTAAGAACCTGACTAGTATGAATGAGGATACAGGCTTGATCCTTGGCTTCTCTCAGTGGGTTAAGGACCCAGCATTGCCACAAGCTGCGACGTAGGTCGCAGATGGGGTTCAGATCCCACTTGCTGTGGCTGTGGTGTAGGCCAGCAGCTGCATTTCCACTTTGACCTTTCGTTGGAGAACTTCCATATGCCACAGGTGCAGCCGTTAAAAAAAAAAAGAAAAAAAATTTTGACCTATCCCCTAAGGGCTTTTAAAATGTAGACAGAGGACCTGTTCCAGGAAGAAACTATCACTGTAGATAACTAGAATATGAACTAGGTGTGTAAATGGGGAGGAATCTAGCAAAGTATTAAAATTCCTCTCAGCGTGACATAGTTTCTGCATGGTCCAGAAAACGTTTGGTTACCAAATATTTGCTTTTCTATCTCCATGTCAATTGCCTTCCTCCCCTTGCAGTCCCAAACTCCTACCCCCAATATCCACTTCTGTCTTTAGGTGAAGATGGTATTTAAAATGAGTGTTTTAGGAGTTCCCATCGTGGCTCAACGGAAACGAATCCGACTAGGAACCATGAGGTTGCGGGTTGGATCCCTGGCCTTGCTCAGTGGGTTAAGGATTCAGCGTTGCCGTGAGCTGTGGTGTAGGTTGCAGACACGGATCGGATCCTGTGTTGCTGTGACTGTGGCGCAGGCTGGCAGCTGTAGCTCTGATTAGACCCCTAGCCTGGTTACCTCCACATGCTACAGGTGCGGCCCTAAAATGACAAAAGACAAAAATAAAATAAAATAAAATAAAATACATTACAATACAATACAATACAATGCGTATTTCAGGGGACGGAGGAAAGATGGACTAGTAGGATATAAGGTTCAACAACTCCCACAAATACACTGAAAATACATCTACACGTGGAACTATTTGCACAGAATATTTGCTAAAAACTGATAAAATGAGGATTTCAGACATTTTGTAGAATTACTCAATTTTCCTGGGTCTCCCCCATGTATACATGTTATTAGACTTTTGTTTGATATTCTCCTGTTAATTAATCTGTCTCATGTCAATTTAATTCTTAGACTAGCCAGAAGAACCTAGAAATGTCCTCCTCCCTGACACTTGCCTGCTCCAAGCACATTCAAGTTCACACCAGAGAGCCTTAGGGTTGTTTGCTCTGCATGGAAGGCTTTTCCCTCAGTTATTCACACAAATTATCTCCCTAGCTGATTCAAATCTCTGTTTAAATATCACCCCCTCAGAGAGGGTCCTACCTGACCAATTTATCATTAAAAAAAGCAACATTATTGTTTGTAATCATTTTGCTCATCTTTATTTTTCTTATCACTTATCACTTTCTGGTATTATACTAAAAACTTGATTTTTCTTTTTAGGGCTGCACCCATGGCATATGGAAGTTCCCAGGCTAGGGGCTGAATTGGAGCTACAGCTGCTGGTCTACACCACAGCTCACAGCAACACCGGATCCTTAACCCACTGAGTAGGGCCAGGGATTGATCCCGCACTCTCATGGATACTAGTTAGATTCATTACTGCTGAGCCAAAGGGGAATACCTGTATTTTTTGTTGTTCATCACTGAAAAAAACAAGCTTTGGCATATAGTAGGTATTTGATAAATAACTGCTGAACAAATTTTTTTATCAGTAAAAATAATGTTACAGTATTATATTAGCAATACTGGTAAAATGAAGCAGAGAGGAAGTTAATACAACATCTACGCATTTAATGTTTGAGCAAAAGAAGGATGGATTAGGAATATAAGAATAATTTAGAGCTGAAAGGGACATTCAAGATCACCTAAAATAAGCTCTTTATACTTAAAATGTATCTATTTGTATTAACTTGGAATTATCATTTCATTTCTCTGATTTTCTGGGTTCAGGCTAATTTACTGAAAGCTGATACTTTTATTTCCTTTAAAGGAAATGAGTGTTAAAACACTTTATTTTTAATAACATTAAGTAACAATCATTCAAAGAGCTCTGGATCAATATTAGCACATCTTGGTATTTTATGTTATGAAGAAGATAAATAAAAACATAAAATATATGCAGAAAAACAGGCTAGGAGTTCCCGTTGTCGCTCAGTGGTTAACGAATCCAACTAGGAACCATGAGGTTGCGGGTTCGATCCCTGGCCTTGCTTAGTGTGTTAAGGATCTGGCGTTGCTGTGAGCTGTGGTGTAGATCACAGACCCAGCTTGGACCCCGCGTTGCTGTGGCTGTGGCGTAGGCCAACGGCTACAATTCCTGTTAGACCCCTAGCCTGGGAACCTCCATATGCCGTGGGTATGGCCCTAGGAAAAAGGCAAAAAGACAAAAACAAAAAAAAAAATTGAGGCTATATGCCCTGTTTGTAGTGTGACTGAGTTAATAAAAGTAATTTTCCTTTAATTAACATGTCAATAGTTAATCTCATTACTCTTTTGGTATTTCACACACATGCAAGCACATACTCACACATGTGCACACGCACAGGACACAAATCAGAAGTGCCAGGTTTTTATAAACTTCGAATGAAAAATATGACCTCACAATACAAACTAGATCTTTTGGTATTAAAAAAACAACATTTTAACACCTAAACTTCCTGCAGGCAGCAGGGTTTCTTCTCTAAGACTAACCCATGGCAGCTGCATTTCAATTTTATTTGAAAAGACTGATCCAGTGTTTTTACAGCTCTCGATTAAGCTGTTTAAATAAAAAAAAGTAAATGTTGAAAATGGAAACCACTATAGTTAAGATCTATGTAAACGAGTAATGGGCAAATCTCTGACGGTTTGAAAGTTAGATTTGGATAAGTATCTAAATCTATTAGAATCTCTTCAGTTAAAAATTTCGAGCTCCCACAAGATCCACTGGATTTGACAAAGCTTTTCAAAAATACCCACATTTGATCCCTTAGTCAATAGCAAAGCAAGTCTGGTGGAAAAAAGTTAAAAGTTTTTGAAACAGAAAATGTCTTCAGTATTTGATTTGAGAGGTTTCTAACTCCCCAACTTTAAAACTCTGAAAGTGAAAATCCAGTAAGACCATCGACAAGAAACCAGCTATATTAGAATTGAAATGAACCAAATCATCATCAGTGTCCAATCTGTCAAATTTTGTTTGTTTCTTTGTTTGTTGTGGCCACACCTTCAGCATGCAGAAGTTCCCAGGCCAGGGATCAAACCTGAGGCGCAGTAGTGACAGCGCTGGATCTTTAACCCACTGTTGCCACCAGGGAACTCCTGTCAGATATTTTTAACACCCCTAGATAACAGGCAGAAGTAAAGATTCATTTTCACTCTTCTCTGACTTCTCATCCATTCTTCACATCTCAGCTCAAGCATTATATTCTCAAGAGGGATCTCCCTAACTAGATTGCTGACTGGCATGGCATTATAAATCTCTTCAATGTCACCTGCCATGGCTGCTTGTGTAGTTGGTTAATATATATCTCTTTCACCAGACTAAAACCTCCCTGAGGCTATGTCATGTCTTTTTTGCTCACCACTGTATTCCAAGTACCTAGCACAATGCCTGGCATCAAAGAGAATCAATCACTAAACAAGTATCTGTAGAATGAATAACTCCTCAAAAATATCAATTAAGAGCAAGATGTAATATAATAGCTTTCATTATGGAACATTTCAGAGGAAACATGGGAAGATAAAAGAGCTCTGTAAAGTGTAAAATAGTATACAAATATATGTTGTTATTGCTGTATTATAAATCCAAGCTATAGGGCCGTTAAATTGAAAGTTAAAAACACTCATCTGCCCCATCAGACACACACACGTATACAACCTAATACTGGAAACAGTTCTGATTTTGGTTCTTACTTGGATCTGTAGTTGGCAGGTGGCAAGCAAATATCACGTGGTGGTTGGAAACAGGGAGAGAAAGGAGAAATAAAATTATTTGCCTTTCAGCTCTTTACATACAACCCACCAAATACTGTTCAAACTCTTCAGATTAGTATTCTTGATTTTTTGGGGATCTGACTTTTTAACCCTTTTCGTAGCTGTAACTCTCACTACTCTGAGCCAAACATGTGTACTTGATATTCTTTCAACATATTTTTTATCTTTACAGAGTCTTTACAGCTTGCCTCTAGTCTGTTATTTTCTATAAAACCTTTTCCCAAGTTTTCAGTGAGAAGTGATCTTTCATTGGTCTGAAACACTAAGATGATGTATATGAACACTTTACGAGGACTGGAAACTTCCATGAAGGTACTAGGATTTATTATTTTATGGAATGAATTTTCCTTTATATTGCATTTATCATATCCACAGTCTTACAGTCTTCTGGCTATATTGTTGATTCTGTTTTCAAAATTATATGTTCTGAAATGAAAGGTCAATGTCTCACTCATTTTTATATCCCTTACAGACCTAATGCTTTATTCACAAGGCATAATCAGGCATTAAAAGAATGACAGTATACATGTGGGCAAAAGGGAGATACGACCTAGAGCAGAGAGCAAACTCTCTGTGTTAACTATGTATTGCTACCTGAATTTCTAGACAGATATGTTAGATAACTAAAACATGCCCACCATTTGGCATCCCGATGCCTATAAGAAATGAATTAGTTTTTAACATGAACCGTGAATTTAAGTTATTTAATTCTGTAATATAGGACTCTCTGAACAAAGTAAAATTTAGCAATAAAAACTCCTATTTGTAAAATGCCATATGGCCTATAATGTTTACTTGATCACTTTAGATCTTAATTTCTGATTTCCTTCAACTCAGTCCAAGAATATCTGCACACAGTCCAGTTTGAGTAAGTTCTTTGACTGCAAAATCGTTTTGATATTTACCTAATCAGACATAATTAGTGAGGGGTTTTGGGGCGTTTGTTAAAATAAACATTAAATGAATTTCAAAGTCAAGTAGAATCACATTTTGGATGAACTATGAGAGCATATAGCAAAATATTTTTTTAAAATCTCGCTTTTTAAAATTCCTGTTTGTTTAAATTTTAAAGTAATAATTATAATTCATTAGAAATATAGTAAAATATATTCTATATTCTACTGCACCAAAGCTGTAGCAAGTTTTTTTAACTGTTACCTCTCCAAAACTACTCTAACACCCTTGAAGTGAAACGTCAGCAGAGAGCAAGTCATGTATTCATTCATTCACCAGACATGTATTGAGCCCTACTATGTGCCAGGCACTGGTAGCATAAAAGATGATCACTGCAAAACCAACACAGTAAATTTCCTGCACAGAGAGAGCTTATGTTGCAGCAGGAGTTGAATCTTTTCTCCCAGTGAAGCTGCTCCTAACCACACCCTTCCCTACCTTTAATTCTTAATGCATTTAAAACCACTGTTACTGAGCAGGATCCCATGGGGCCTTCCTGGGACAGATCCCTCCCCCTATGTCCTGTGCCTGCCTCTTGTTTGTGGAAATGCTATAGTCTTCCAGGCCTCCCCTGAGTCATAAAAACCTGGTTCATGAATTAATGATTGAAAGGATGTAAACATGTAGTGACAAAAATAGCTCTTAGGCTGGGAAAACAAAAATTCAAACCGTATCAGTCATATGGCAGTCACAGAATCTTCAGCGCCTCTCTGAAATACATAGATAATAGTATCTGATGCACATTTCCTGAGTTGTTTTACAGATGTGAAAGCCTCCGCTAAATGGAAGATGTTAACTACTTGATGACCGTGAGCACTCAGCCCCTAGACCTACTAGAGCCAGAGGACTGATAATATTGAACCCTGTGACCGCACCATCAATCAGAGAACTGAGCACCAGCCGATCACATACCCTGCAACTCTCCTCCCTCACCTGGCCTTTAAAAATGCTTTGCTGAAACCCTTACGGGGAGGATCAGGGCTTTTGAGCACAAGCCACCCATTCATTCTCCTTGCATGGAACCTATAATAGACGCTGTACTTTCTTTCACCACAACCCATAGTCAATAGCTTGACTTTACTGCATGTGGGTGAGCGGACCTAAGTTTGGTTCAGTAACAATGTCACACGACTAAACTTTATGAAACACCATCTTTTGAGTGACTTATTTCTCTTAGATTTTTTTTTTTGTCTTTTTGCCTTATCTAGGGCCGCACCTGCAGCATATGGAGGTTCCCAAGCTAGGGGTCTAACAGGAGCTGTAGCTGCCGGCCTTCGCCACAGCCACAGCAACGCGGGATCCGAGCCACGTCTGCAGCCTACACCACAGCTCACGGCAAGGCCGGATCCTTAACCCACTGAGCAAGGCCAGGGATCGAACCCGCAACCTCATGGTTCCTAGTCGGATTCATAAACCACTGAGCCACGAAGGGAACTCCAGATGTGCTCTTAACTAAGGGTTAAGCTTCCTTAGAACAGAATGAATTTCCTACTTTTTTATGCTTCAGTCCCATGGTGCCTAGTATAGTGTTAGGTTCTCCAGTAGCTGCTTAATGAATACATGCCGAATAACTGATAAAAACATGCAAAGAAACTTATTTTTGAGCCAGAGAAAGTATTGGTACAGTCAGCTCTTAATTATCTGTGCTAAAGGAGATAGTTAATGCAAAATAAAGAATAATATACAAGCCATTTCCATTTGGCTTTGGAATGCATTTCCATACTTAACTTTTCATTTGGGTCTCTCGCTTGGTTTGAGAGTACATTTCTAACAAAATAATAAAGTTGCCATGTTAATTCCCAACTGTGGTCAAAGCTGGAATGCTGTCTCACTACAGACAAAAGAGGGGAAGAAATATTGAAAATGCCCATTGCAATTTTAGTCTGTGCTACACTCATTTACAACGAAATCATATTGTATTCTTTGTTGTTATCTTCTCTCTGTCAGTTTTACCTTCCTGACTAAATGCCTTCTTGAAAAGCAGAAAACATACTGTCATCTTTCTTTACAGGTGTCCTACCATTTAGAATAGCACCTTTTATGGAGTATGCAAGTCTCCTCAAATTCCATCTGTTGCTTATTCCTCTCTTATCCCTAAATGTGAAAGGTAGGGATTTGTTTAAAACCAAATATTTGCATACTCCTAGAACAATGAAGTGCAAACATCCTGCTTCTTCCATAGACATTCGCTACATGAGTGTAACTTTTCTCTTTCTGTCTTAAAAAAAATAGATAAAATGAAGCAGATTGTGGATTTGTAAAACACTTTCCTTGGGAGAAACCATTTCCCATTTGTGAGTTAAAGGGTAAAAAGAAAAATGATACTTTGTGTTTTTTCCATGTTACAAAGCATGTTCAAAGTCATTATTATACCTAGTCCTAATAATAACATATGTGAGGTGGGCAAGGAAACTACTATTGCTTCAGTTTCACAAATGGGGAAGCAGAGTTTCTTTCCTAAGTTCCCAAAGACAAAAGCTGTAACTTAGGTCTACTGATATGAAGACAAACATCTTTTCATTTAAATAGATTAATAAAAATGTCTTGCATTTGTATAGAACTTTAAAGTTGTAAAGTATATATATACACTTTCCAACATATATATATTTCCAATATATATATGAGGGAAATAGGGTAGACAGAGTATTTCTCAACAGTGTGTAAAATGAAATGGGATCTCTTTAGGTTTTGAGTAATACCATAATATAGAAAAACCTGGAGATGCATAATCAAACAGAGATGCTGTACACAAATTTGATAATGCCTTAGCAGATATGAAAAGGCCATTTACAGAGTTCCCGTCATGACGCAGCGGAAACGAATCCAACTAGGAACAGTGAGGTTGTGGATTCGATCCCTGGCCTTGCTCAGTGGGTTAAGGATCCGGCGTTGCCGTGAGCTGTGGTGTAGGTTGCAGACGCGGCTCGGATCCCGCGTTGCTGTGGCTGTGGCGCAGGCCGGCAGCTACAGCTCCTGTTAGACCCCTAGCCTGGGAACCTCCACATGCCGCGGGTGTGGCCCTAAAGAGACAAAAAAAAAAAAAAAAAAAGGAAAAAAAAAGAAAAGGCCATTTACTAGAGGTTTGCTTTGGATAAGGTAAAGAGGGGTTGGTAACTTCACCCCTTGGAGCCTTTTACAACTCAGCTACTCATAATTTTTCTTATCAAAACATTAATTGGTGATTATGTCATTTTCTCCTTCTCACTGGCGATTTTGGGAAAGCTTTTCTATAGTTCCTTTCTAAATTTTTCATTAATGTTTCATTCTTCCTATTGGTGAATGCCTTAGCTTTAAATGAGTAGTTGAGGAGTTCCTGTCATGGGTCAGTGGTTAATGAATTCGACTAGGAACCACGAGGTTGCATGTTCGATCCCTGCACCACTCAGTGGGTTAAGGATCCAGCACTGCCGTGAGCTGTGGTGTAGGTCGCAGTCACGGCTCAGATCCCGTGTTGCTGTGGCTGTGGCGTAAGCTGGCAGCTACAGCTCAGATTGGACCTCTAGCCCTGGGAACCTCCAAATGCCACGAGTTTGGTCCTAGAAAAGGCAAAAAAAATGAGTAGTTGAGATGTAATGACTTCAAATTGATTATAATTTTAATTGCTTGTCTTATGAGGTATGTGTGTATATCTATGTTTATAAATATAAATATATACATTATCAAGATTTAATTGAAAGGTTTCATTGATGTTTATTATGTACTTCTTTCTATTTCTAATTTCAGTAATGAATTGGGACAATGTCATAGGTTATTATTTTACCTTTGGAATCCAAAGAAGAGTATCATTATATGATTATTAAATATATTAACTTGGTTTATTTTCTTGCATTTTTTTTTTGGTTTTCACCTTATAAAACTAATTCATTGCCTATATCTCAAAGTTTAAAACCAGAAGAAAGGAATACAGAAAGTTAATGAAAAGCTAAGTTTACTTGCTACAATTCTTATAAGTTATATCTCAAACAGATCCTAACTATAAATAACTGAAGAGATAGCTAGTATAGAAAAAGATACTGATACTTTTTCTCTATTATATAAATAGTACCTGATTGAGATTTTGCAGCAAGAGTATATTAATTGAATAGTTATACTAATGTCACCATCACTGCCATAAACTGTGTGTATTTAACATTCCATGTATGCCATTCATAATTGAAAATAAAGTTTTACTAAATTTTCAAAGCAAAAGGAAACAAACTTATAATTCATTGCTATGATATCCAATTTAACCTCCTGTGAATATCGAAACGACTTTAAATCATATCTCTATGTGCAAGCATGTGTATATGCTACATGTTTTCTAGTATGTATGCATATACAAAAACATAACCATATTGGGTCATTTATGTTTTCAAACTTTATATTATTTTTACTTGGTATGAATAAATCTCATTGAAAGGTTTTTAATCTCTTCAAACTTAGCTTCTGGTGGGAATGAGAATTTGTCCGTTTGAAGGTACATTAACTCCTTCACACAACTTGTGTCCCATTTTATGTTCTGAAAAAGATCGTTTCCCGTATGAGTCTCTAGTGGCCTGAAAGGGTTTGTGCACCCTTTAACCAAGCGGTATGTTCTTTTCTCACCATTATCATCATGCATCAACTGTCTATCAATTCCCTAAACAAAGTTTGAAAAATGGAGCTTGTGGTAATATCAGGCTGAAGTTCAAGCAAGTGAGTCTCTTCAAACAGAAATTTTTTGAGCTGCCTGATCCCAAAAACATATGCTCCATCGAGATAGTTTCTTAGAATGTGATTTCTAAGAGCTAAAGAGATAATTCTTAATGCCTGTATTTTGAATCAAAACATATAAAAGAATAACACTGGAAACATGTTATACCCCTTTCTCTTGTCAAACTGAAATTATGCCAGGATATCAAGCTAACGTTTTCTATTCATTTGCCAGAATGTTGTTTAACATTAATCATTATACAAGACCTTTAACATATTAAAATAAACATTTATTAAGACAACTTTCTATAAAGTATTACGCTAGGCTTGTTGTACTCAAAGATGAATAAGGATCTTTATCTCAAAAGATTTTATAACCCAGTATACAAAACAGACATGCACATAAGTAGAGTATAGGTAAGCCGACAAGTACCATAATCAAAATATTAAAATGTTATGAGAACACAGAGGACAAGGAAATGAATTTTGATTGCTATGATTAAGGAAGACTTTGTGGAGGATAAAATGTGAGTGAGCACCTAATTTTTAAATTAGTTTATAAACTTTTCAAAAAGAAATCTATTTTCCATATGAGGGAGACTGAAAAATGAAGCAATATATAGTTTCACTGTGAACAAATATGGAATTCATCTCAGATTTATGAAGCTTTCTGACCCCAGAGGCAGCATAATATCTTGGTTACAAGCAAAAGGCTTGGAGTCTGAAGGACCAAGACTTTCTCGAATCCCAGCGCTCATTAACCAGACTTATAATGAACACGATCTCACACACCTTTGTTTGAACCTCTGAACCACTATAGCCTCAATCTTCGCATATTTGAAATGGGATTAATAATAGCACCTACTCCATAGGATTGCTCTGAAGAGCACTGGAGGTTATATAGAGACACCTATACGTTCTTAGCACTGTGATTAGCAAATGACATTTACCATACGGCTGTTATTATCACTACTCTATTTTCATTGTTGTTTTTATTATTATGAATGATTATACCTTCTATTCCAAATCAATGTACAACTGAAGTTAAAAAAAATATCCAATACTGTAATGAAGAGTGTATATGTCAAAGAATGCTAATGATCTTCCCTTTTTTTTTAAAAAAGCAGTATTTCCCGACGTGATTTTCTAAAACAATTTGTTTTACAATGTATGTATTTTCTCTATTACTGATCATGCTCCAATGCTCTTTTCTCTTCTCTTTTTCTTTCACTCCCTCCCTCCCTTAGCAATCTCATAAAAAAAAGGAAAAAAAAAGTTTTGCTTTGATCTTCCTAATTTTCTGATTTAGAGACCAGCAGGCAATTGAAGGTAATGACAGACTCAGTGAACTTCCCTTCCAGTCTAATCTAAAGTTCTCGATTTTATTTCAGGAGCTAGAAAATAGCCTGTATTACTACATTCATATCAAAAAAAAAGTTTCTGTTTTTTCACCTGGTCCATTTATTTTTATTTTTTTATAAAATTCAAAGTTAGTTTATTTCAAAGTTAATATAGCCCAAATGATTAAAGGTAAGAGAAAAGGTACTGATCAAGGTTTGGTATATTTTCTATGGCATTCTCTTTACAAAGCATGGATCAGCCTCTCCCTAAGACCTGTCTGTTGCAGGCATGTTCTCAAAGGTGATTAATGTTACTGTCGTTTCCTCTTAATAATGAATAGTGAAAGAAAAATCAACATAATTGCAGTGCAGTGGAGACCCCAGATCTGTCTTGAATTGTCTGCTCAGGACAATGTGCTTCCTCCCTAACTTGATTTTTAACCACTTCAAATAACTCTCCCTCCTACTATGAGGAAATCCCAGGTGTTGATAGTTAGTTGACAGGGTGTTAATGTCATTAACGTCCTGTCAGCTCCTCTTGTCAATGTGTTAATGGTGCCCCTGCTGCTCAGTCCTCCCTCTCCTCCAGTTGGTGAAATGATTTAGCTAGCAGTCAATCAAAAAGCTAAGCTGATTTGGGGCGACAGACAGCTCTGCCATTGACAAAATCTATGTGAGTAAATGTGGTAAGAAATTTGTCAACAGGACATAAGCAGTAAGGTCAACACTGTGGTTAATGTGCTTTTTAGACATTTTAAGATGTAAAGAACGGATCACAACACATATTTTCAAGTCTAGAAAGCCTTCTTTGAAGAATGCTCTTTCCTGTTGATAAAAGCAAAGAGAAGTAAAACTGATGCTTGGATTTAAATGAAAGAAAGAAAGAAAGACTCATAGTCACATGATCAGTCAAAAGACAAAAGCTGCAAAAATAAAGATCCACACATAATGTCAGGTCCAAGAGAATGGATTGGTACACAGTCCATTCACACTGCTCCTTCTCACCTCTCCTAAGCATCGGTTATTTGTGAAAATGTTGAAACAGGATGTGATTCTGAACCTCACTCCTCCAATTTCTGCAATATGTGCCAAACACAGACACAGACTACAGAATTCCTGGTAATCTTAAAAGACAAAATAGATGACCCCTCAAAGTCATTAATTTAAAACAATAGGGTTATGACAAATAACTTTATGGGTTGTTGAAGTTATCCTTAGACAACCTGAGCTCACTATAAGGACACAGGGATAATTGTGATCAATTTCATCACCAGATATGGAAAATGTTCCTCACTTAATGAATAGGAATATTTCTTAGAAGCTGAAGTCTATAAAATTAGTGTCTTTTATATAGTAAATTTTCAGTAGGAGTGAATACTATCATTTTTAACCATGAAAAAAATATACATATATTCCAGTTCATATTCTTTTCCCTTATAGCCTTCTTATACCCTTTTCCCTTATACTCTTTTTTTTTTTTTTTGTCTTTTTATGGCTGCACCCACCGCATATGGAAGTTCCCAGACAAGGGGTCTAATCAGAGCTGTAGCCGCCAGCCTATGCCAGAGCCACAGCAACATGGGATCTGAGCCACGTCTGTGAACTACATCACAGCCCACAGCAACACTGAATCCTTAACCCACTGAGCAAGGCCAGGGATCGAACCTGCGTCCTCATGCATGCTAGTCAGATTCATTTCCGCTGAGCCACGAAGGGAACTCTTTCTTTACCCTTCTTATACCCTTGGGTATTACAAGATATTGGGTATAGTTCCCTGTGCTATACATTAGGTCCTTATTATTTATGTTTTATATAGTAGTGTGTGTATGTTAATCCCAAACTCCTAATTGATCCCTCCCCTCCCTCCAAGTTTCTCCTTTGATAATCATAAGTTTTCTATGTCTAAGAGTCTATTTCTGTTTTAAAATAAATTCATTTATAGCATTTCTTTTTCTTTTTTTGTCTTTTTGCCTTATCTGGGGCCATACCCGCGGCATATGGAGGTTCCCAGGCTAGGGGTCTAACAGGGGCTGTAGCCGCCGGCCTTTGCCACAGCCACAGCAACGCGGGATCCAAGCCGCGTCTGCAACCTACACCACAGCTCACGGCAACGCCGGACCCTTAACCCACTGAGCAAGGCCAGGGATCCAACCCACAACCTCATGATTCCTAGTCGGATTCGTTAACCACTGAGCCACGACAGGAACTCCTATCTCATTTCTTTTGATTCCAGTTAAAAGGGATATATATATTTTTATGACTTACTAAAAAAGAAATATAGATCCTATTTGAATTTTCAGTAAAAACAACTGAATTTAAAATTTCCAATATGGTTATGATGAGCATATTTACAAGAAGAATACAAAGAACTTTGCTTTAAAAAAAAGTAGAATACGGAGTTCCTGTCATGGCGTAGTGGAAACAAATCCGACTAGGAACCATGAGGTTGCGGGTTCAATCCCTGGCCTCGCTCAGTGGGTTAAGGATCTGGTGTTGCCGTGAGCTATGGTGTAGGTCACAGATGCAGCTCGGATCTGGCATTGCTGTGGCTGTGGCACAGGCCAGAAGCTGTAGCTCGAATTCAACCCGTAGTCTGGGAATCTCCATATGCCATGGGAGCAACCCTAAAAAAAAAAAAAAAAAAAAAAAAATCAGAATAGCAAATTCCCTCACATGACATCTAGATTTTTGAACCATGTGAGTTTCAATATATATGGTGCCATTACAGACCATCCACTTTCATCCTAGAACCTCCCTACTATGATTTATAAGAGAATTTTCTCCATTTCTCATCTTGTTGTCTAATTAAATTAATCTTGCTTACTTTACTCCTTCCATCTGTTTTTTTTTTTGTTTTTTCAAGTTAGACTAAGCAACCAATTTGGGTAGAGAAGGGAAGACAGAGGTGATAGGTTTCCTTCTAAAGTCACTGACTATTCTTCAGGAGGCACGAAATAGCCTGAGCCACTTTATTCATCAGAGAGGCTTCATTTTTTTTTTTTCGGTTAAATTTTTTGACATTTACTTTTAGAAGGTGTGGATTATCCCTTCTAAAATGGATTATACTTTACATGCTCTAAAAAGGTGATTCAGTGTTACTTGAGTTCCTGAGAAGATTTATAAGAAGAAAAATTTTATAACTACAGGTACACCCTACCACTCTTTCAACAATATCCCTTTTGATGTGCCAAGTAAAAGTAGGATCTTGGACTAGATGATCTCCATGTCTCTGGCTCTAATATTCAATGATTCAACACATAACTACTGAGTGCCTTCATGTTGCTAGGTGCTGTGCATTAGATGGGCATATAGCAATTAACATACCCAGCGTGATCTTGCCCTGGGGCCAGCAAGACAGAGAAGTCAGTAAATGTCTGACTGTCAGCAACCACCTATGGTCAAGTTTTCTATCTTGTACCTTGTATTTTCATGGCCTAGCAATGCCTAGCATTTTATAAGTGTTCAGTGAACATTGTGAAAGAGTAAGGGTGAATGAACATAGGGGACTATGGGACTTAGCCCAATCTAGAGATGTGATGAAGATTCAACCTGCATATTCAGTTGGCCTCTGGCCATTAGGCCATTGCTATAGCATTGAGGCTCTTCTGAAAGCCCAGAGAAGTAGCACTGCTATTCACAGTTTCTGAACTCAGTCCTTACAGAAAGGTTACTGTTTCAGTAGGTAATAATACTTTCAAAGGAAACTACCCCCATACTTGTGCCTGTAGTTACTTAATTTAAAGGGCCAGTGACCTGAATCAAAACAGTTTATTGGCAGGGGACAGAAACATTGGAAAAATCATCCACTACAAAGAATCCTATACTAGAAACAGAATCATGGTTCTAATTTTAAAATAGAATCGAGTATCCCAGAGTAAAATATCCCTCTCTTTTGGAATTGCCGGAAGAGTAGAAAAAATATTAAATGGGCACAAATTCATATAAAATATATACATATGATGATTAGGCATCTTGTTTGTCACTTTCTAGAGGATTGAAACTGTTAATGGGAACCCAAGGAGTACCCATTCTTCCAAAGAAAGAGTAATTGGAGCAACAGTTCTATTATTGTAATTTTTAAATTTGGAGTTCTAAACCAACTCAATTCAACATTCTAACTTTTTCTCTAAAATAAATTGCTGTAAATTTTACTTTGTTTTTTTTAAAAAAATATGACATGCAAAGTAACAGCCCCAAACATTTAAATACAGTTTTCAATCCCCTTGTGGACAAATAGTCACACTTTAGTGACACTTAAATGAAAAATAACCATTCAACTGTAACATACAGATACAGAAGGCTCTGGATTTTCATTTTAAAGTGCTTAATTATCTGCATAAAGAGAGAAATAAAATAAAGAGTCCAGGCCAAGTTCATGAAGGTTTGAAATTACTTTTCTTTTTCTAAATGAGCAACAAAGATTCCTCAGTGCTGCATGCTGTTGTGTGGCCATAAGCCAATTGTAAAGAAAATGTCAAAAAGAACAAGGGGATCTGGAATTAAGTAAGTTCAACTCTGTGAGGCAAGAATCAAAATCAAAAGTCAAAAAATGTAGGTGGTGTTTCCAGGACAATTTAACAGATTTGAAATAAAGATCTAATCAGTGACAAAATTAAATCTTCACATTAAATATCCCAATGTGGGCAGTTATATAATTCAAGGTTATTTTTGAAGATTTCCTGCCTCCAATCACCCACAAACTTATGTTCCCAATATTTCCATTTATATAAATACTCAGCATGACTAAAGGACCACACAAAATACAGTATTAATTCATGAACTGAAAGACTGAAAATGAAAAAAAAAATTTTCCACATAAATCTAAATTGCCATTCTCAAGTAATTACAGTTCAGTACCATAACTTCCAAGTTGGGCAGGAAAGAAAGCATATCAGAGAAGAAAAAGGCAATAGATTTAACCTTGAAACAAGGTGACTGTCATGTAGTTGTTGAAGGAATTTACTTATTATCAGATAAAGAATTATAGTATTTATTCCCTCTAGAGATATAAAAACGTGAATCAATCTGCAGTTCCAGGTATTTATTTAAACCCAGAGGAGGAGGATATGGCTCTGACTTTTGAAAATCAAAAGAGAAAAAAAAAAAATCAGCTCTAATGTAGTTTATCTGTAGACACCAGATTTAACATTAAACAATGCCAACTAAATAGTATTTCTCAAGTTTTCTTTTCATATATTTCCGTAATTTATATGAATATACTATATGTAAAACAGGGATTTAAAAATATTTATACACTAGGAAATGCTTAATGTTATACAGAGAGCTACTACAATTTATTTAAATACATAATCTACTGATCACTTCCTCTACCTGTCCATCCATGCATCCATTTTATTCTTCCTAACTTTTCAGTCTATTGATATTAGTTATCCTCTGATTGCCCTTGAAAATGCATGTCCCCTCAGAAAATACCTACACACAGAGGAAAAAAAAAAAAAAAACTGTGACCAAAAAATTTCTTCTATTGATCATTTCCTTCAAACAACTGGTTATATAAAGAGAGTCTTCGTTCTAAGTCTAAACAAGCCTCATAAGACTTACCTTGCATATCTTGTAGGCCTTCAAATTAAATTCGTCTTTGAGAAATGACATTATTTTCTTACATAATTGTTCCCTTGCCCACTCTATGGTTCAAAATGTCATGAACTAAAACTTATGGTGCTAATATAGTAAACAGTCTTTATACAAATTCATCCAAACCGTGTAAACAGACTGGTAGTTTTAAAACTAACCACAGTCAACTAGATAGAAGGACAGACAGACAGACACATGTACAGAAACTAACAATGAAGCAAAATACTTAAATAAACAAAGGATATCGTCATCTTTTCCACAAACCTATCATGTTGATTTTCTGTTTTGGGGAATTGCTTGATGTCACGTTCCAGATGAATAATTTGTTGTTCCATTGCTGCAAGGTTGCTCTTGAGAATTTGAGCTGAAACTAAAGAACAACGTGCAAAGTGTTTAGAACATTTTATCAGGTATCCATAAAACAATTAAAAGAAAATAGTATCAAAGTATTTTTTTAAATGTGGAGAACAGTTCCATGAAGTCAGCTCATTTTTCTGAATTACTGCTCATAAAAATTCTACTCTCCATGAAATAAGTGAAAATGTGTAATATAATATACCAAATCATCATGTTTAATATAAGAATGTCATCATTTTATTCAGCCATTAGCACAAATGAATCCATCTCTATTTAAATTTATTGATGGAATTCCTAATATTTCATTCTATAAAATCTAATTTGAAGATTAAAGAGAAACTAAGGTTCAAAGAGATCCTATCTTATTAATGCATGTTCTTGGCTATATAAATGATTTAAAGTTAAATTATATAAAAGGACCAAATATTTTTCTTTTCTTGAAAGATCCTGATTTTTATAAACCAATATCTCTGGTAAAAGTTCCTGTCTTTAGTACATTTCATGCTCACAGAAACATGAAAAATAACTGTTGATACTGAGGATTTAGAGCTAAATGCAAGGAACACATATGCACATACACACCCACAAAGCTTGCATGCACCCTCAACGCTATCATTACTTGCTTTAATTACCCCTAACATTCTCTGCACTTTTCTTTTTCTCTCCCCATTGACAACCAATAATTTTAAGTCATTTTAAGAATTGTATTCAAACTGCTCCTCAATACATACACACTTTTCAGATTTCTCATGATGCTTTCTTTTCACAGAGGTACTTTTTTTTTTTTTTTAGCTTACACTATTTTATAGATACTCCATTACTATATGACTGCCAATTATGTATGAAGACACTTCTGTCAATATCAATGGCATTTGTCAGGGTTCTACTTGAAAAGGCAAGGTAAGTATTAGAATCTGATACGTAGCCTGTGACACTGATTTTTAAATCCAGACCTCTGAAACACAGTTCTTTTCATTAAAGGACCATGAAACAGAAATAGAATAATATTCCAATTCTTTTTTTTTCTAAAGTAAATTTCAGGCTCAGAGACATATCACAATTACAATGAAAAATTCAAGAGATTGACAAAAACAACCCCTTTGCAAATTCCAGCCAAAGTTTTCTGATAGAAATTCATCACACCAACATGCACACCTTTATAACTCAATGAGGAGAAATTGCCTTAAACATATACGGAAGTTCAAGAGACTGAAAATCAAACACCAACACTAAAGACGAATTATTTTTTTCCTATTAATCTGTCAGTTCAAATAGCTACGTCCAATTTAGTTCCATTTGTTTAGATCTGACAAGCTAGGAAATTACTCTTTATTGGAGAAGCAGAAGAGAGTTTTGTCTTGCCAAAAATTTGATAATGGCTTGGCAATCATTGCTTGCTTTATTTAAAGGATGAGTTTGCTGTGAAGGAAATCATTCTCTCTGACTTTAAAGTTGAATTTTTTCACTTGGGTTTTTCCAGGAAATCCTTGCTAATTGTTCAAAAGGTTTCTCTGTTCCCACTGGCTTGACTGAAAAACTGAAGGTATGGAGTTCCTGTTGTGCCTCAGTGGTTAATGAACCCGACTAGTATCCATGAGGATGCAGGTTGAATCCCTGACCTCACTCATTGGGTTAAGGATCAGGTGTTGCTGTGAGCTGTGGTATAGGTTGCAGACAAGGCTCGGATCTGGCGTGGCTGTGGCTGTGGTATAGGCCAGCGGCTACAGCTCCCATTAGACCACTAACCTGGAACTTCCATATGCTGAGGGTGTGGCCCTAGAAAAAAAACGCACCACCACCACCAACAAAAAAACTGAAGATATGAATTTGAGGAGTTGTTTCTGTCATTTAGGCTACACAGAAGAAAAAAGCTCATGATAGCTTTTTGCAATAAACAAAATGTGCCCAAAGGCTAGGTTTAAGTGGCAGTAGTAATCTTCCTACTAAAAGCTATAATAATTCCAGTAGTAAAAAAGGGGATGATGAGAAGAATTCTTCTGCTTGTTCAACAAAGAAACAGCCTAATCTAGTTGCTATGAACACAAAAGTTTTTACCCTAAAGTTGGATCCTGAATAAAACAATATTTTCTAGACATCTGTCCTCAATTTCACATGTCAAATCCTTAGTCCTCTATAAATCCCTCCAGAGCTTTAGATCAAATTCTCTAACATTTATAGACACCTTTGTTTGCTTAAGTGATCTTCCACAAATCACCTCCTGCTTTAAATGAGAATTACTTTTATTTCAGGTACCTGAACAAACTGTCCAGTATAAGACTTCAAACTACTTACATGGTAAAACCCCTAATACTTTGCTTTTCCCTCAGTACTTATCAATACATAGTTTGTTGGATGAATATGTATATTTTGAGAAGTTTTGATTCGGATTTAAATGAATGCCCACTTATGCAACTGAGTATGCAGGTAGAAGTTAGATACAACCACAGTGACTCGAAGTTATCATATCAATTATTATGTGACTATGAAAAGGAAGCAGGAAGTGAAGTGTGTCTAATGATAGGTAGAGGAGGCAGGGTTGCAGGGGATGTTTAGACAAAGGAGAAAGTGAGAAACTAACATTAAGGAAGAGAAGTGAGGGGCACCTTTTCTTTTTAAGTTTCTCTACTCTCCCCCTCTAATAAATTATTAAAATTAGGCCTGAACAAAAGAAAATAAAATACTGGAGGTGTCATAAGCCAAGGCAAACGTATGGCTGCATTAAAGGAAGAATACCATTATATAAAATGTATCTCAAATTGGTAAAATTACAGTATCTTAGAGTTGGAAGTGACATTAAAAGGGATTTGAACCAGGCTCTCAAATTTTAAAAGCTCAGGTTACACAGGCAGCATAGTATACAGTCCCAGAAAACAGAACCTAAGGCAAGGCCTGCATGTTACAGCCTGACTGGGCATGAGGGTGGGGTATGATCCCAGGGCAACAGGCCTGAGGCAAAAGAGAAGAAAGCAAATAAATGCAAGAGAGGAAGTTACTGAACTGGCCACAGCTTTATAAAAACTATAGCTGGTTGCTTAGTGTCTCAGGTTGTCTCCATCAGGGCCAACTTCATGGGCCTGTGACCTGTGCAGTCACAAGGGCCTCAAGCTTACAAGTGTCCTGCACTTTGCCGAATGCTTTGTTGTCACCATTTTGAAATGATTAGTAATTTTTTAACTGAGGCTCTGCAATTTCACTGTGCACTTGGCTGCCCTAATCCTGTAGTCAGTCCTGGTTTCCAGATAAGGCAAATGAAGCAACTCCAACCTAGAAGAGTTGGTTTAAGGGGGTGAGCAGTTCACCTGCTGGCTCCTTGTCATTTCCTATTCTCTAGCTTGTGAGATTTGGTTTCAAGGGGTATAAACTTCCAAATCTGGCTGGGGAGCAAGACAAATGGCCCAGGCTTGGAGGTGGGGCACTGGCACAGAATGGGTGCCCAGGGAATCTTTGGTGGCGCTAAACTAGATCCAGAACAGAGGGTTCACTGTATCCCCAAGTGGCTTATTTCCTTTTGGACAGAAACCATTTTATTTACTTATAACCGAAATCAGCCTACTTAAATTCTTCCTACCCATTAGTCCTTATTTTGCCTTAAAACAACACTGCTCCAGTCTACTGCCTATTTTACAGGAAATCTCCTTAGTCTGCCCTGGCTACAAACTGCCAGTTCCTTCAACTAGTCCTCCTAAGATACAAGGGTTAGTCGTTACTTACACTCCTAAGTAATAACTAGCATTTACTGAGTACTTCTTACTACTAGTTGAGTTACCTTTTGTTTTGTTTTGTTTTTGCTTTTTAGGGCCGCACCTGCAGAATACGGGGTCTTATCAGAGCTGTAGCCGCCGGCCACAGCCACGGCCACGCCAGATCCGAGCCGGGTCTGCGACCTATACCACAGCTCATGATAACGCCAGATCATTAACCCACTGAGCAAGGCCAGGTATCGAACCCACAACCTCATGGTTTCTAGTTGGATTCGTTAACAACTGTATCACGACGGAAACTCCTAGTTGAGTTACTTTAAGACAGACACTTAAAATCTCTGGGTCTTCATTTCCCAATTTGCAAAATAAAGATAATAATACCTTACTTAAAGGGTAGTCTTTCAAGTTAAAAGTTTCTATCACTGTAACAGGTACAAAATAGGTAATTTATAAATATTCATTTCATATTCCGCTATCCTTCCCACTATATCTTCCAACAAATTCCTACTGTAAATATGCCTCCAAGAATTAAATAATTTAGATGTAAACTGAACAACAAATAAGCAGTTATTCCCTACCTGTTACCTCACTGTGGCCTGATTTAATACAGGTCCTCTTTCTAATCAAGAGAATTAAACTTAGATTGTGTTTACAGGGTCCATGGAATTTTAGGTCTGAGGGGCAGTGACAATTATACTAATCAACAGCCAATTTGTTAGAGAGATTAGCAAGTTTCAAATTTAAAGAACATTTCTGGAAATTAAAACCTGTGCCGTAGTCTCTATTTCTCTGGAGACATTTAAAAAGTTACTTTGCTTTTCTAGACATGTCTAAAAGATAACGGATTTTTTTGTAAAGTGTTAAACAGAATTAACATGTGTTTACCTACCTAATTATTTGCCTTGAATACATCTGCTTCAATCTTAAAAGTTAGGAGACAATGTCGATTATGTAACTAATTAGATCCTAGCCTACATTACTTCTAATATGTCTTCAGGTTGTTTGTGTGTGTGTGTGTGTGTGTGACAGAGACAGAAATATATAGAGCTATATATTTAATATATATTATATATATTCTATATTCTATATTATAACATGTATATTATATATATGTGTGTGTATATATATATATTTTTTTCACTACAGGTGATAGGGTGAGGCGGTGTGGAGCACCTGCAGTTCCGGGAACATTCAAATACTAACGTGTGTTAGAAATGCTTGTGTACTGCATAGCCCCAGCCTGAGAGTATATTTTTGTGCCTGTCATTATATTAGTTCACTAATATAAATTAAGGAGTCTTTAATGACAGTGCAAACGTTTTATATCTGGGTAAATTCCCACTATAGGCACTTTCAATGACTGATTAGTCAGTGTGGTGGCACTTTAATTTTCTTCTCCCATTTCATTTTTTACATCTGCTACTGAATTACTGAATCTGAATTATAACACTAAAAAATTAAATTATAGCTATTGGGCTCTTTACTATAGCTTTCTTCCTTGTACTCCATAAATAACCTTTTAGGTTCAGAATACCCTCTTGATTTATACGTAGAGAGAAACTTTTCCCACAAATCTTATTTCTCTACTTGCTTCAGTTGAAAAATATACATATAATACTTCTTTTATGGCTTCAAGCAAATATATGAGAATGGCCTGATCTTCACTCAGAACATTTTAAATGGCAGACTTGCTCCAATTCATAATTTTAAGAAAAGTATAGGATAAATATTTTAAGTGAGATTTTATATGGAAAGACTACTTAATTCCATAGTACATAAGAGAACTGATATGTATTTAAGTATGAAAACCCACAGTACTCTGGTGACATCTTCTACACCCTGAAAAGAATGTGTAAATGTGTAATTTTATGTAAATATGAAAGGTTCTTTCTCCAGGAACTTGAAGAATTTCTTTCTCTGAATTAAATTTTTCATTAATTTTACCCATTGACAAAGTAACTTAGTACTTCTTAACATCTTTGCTTTAGGAAAGGCCAAGTAAAAATTTACTCTTGCAAACCTATATGTGAATAGGCCCCAAACATGATTATAAGCACCCTGTAATTTTCTTTAACTGAATATATTGAGTTGAAGAATGACTATCAGCTGAGCAGCACGACATTAAAGTGACTCATCCAGAAAGCATATGTAAAAAAGAATAGGACATTATGAGCAGCCTGAGAAATAGGCACCATTGTATTCTTTCTCTAGTACATTTATAAGTTAATAGTTTCATTTTATATGAATGCTATACATGGAAATGAAGCAAATGTGTTTCTATAATAACAAGAGCAAAGGCTTAGCACTGTGGGCTTCTCAGGCCTTTAAAGAAAATAAGTGGTAAATGGCACCCAATTAAGAAATTCCTATAATTTAAAAAAAAATCTGTTACAAAATGACTTTCTTAGAAGAAAAAAAAAAGTTAAAAAGTCACCTTAACAGAAAACACAATCTTTTTAAATTACTCAATGAACAGAAAACACAATTAACTAGAATCCTTATCAAATGACATTCCAAAACATATGTCTTCATTGTGTGTTCATAAGAGCCCTCACTTGCCCTGACCATGTGCCCTTAAGGATAAGGTGCAAGTTTTTTCAATTGGATCCATAATATAGTCTGAACTGATGCTGAGAGCAGAGGAACATCCATTACAAAACATGAAAATTACTTTATAAACCATATGCATGTTTAACCTGAAAAACTTTGCTAAACATATTTCACTGTCTGAGTTCATGCATTTGTACAAGTTCTCAGCCTGCAAACCTCAGTCTGAATGTTTTGTTGGTTGTTTTGGGAATTTTCTTTTTAAAGAAAGAAATAGGGCTTTCTAACCAAAAAAAGACAAAAAAAACCCCAAAACACCCCAAAAACAAAATAACCCTTCCTAATAACTATGCAAGGCATGGTCCAAGGAAAACTGGGATAAAGGAGGAGAGAGAAACAGTTTAAAACCTTCTGAATAATGACTTGCAACCCCAAATTCTGCATCGTGACCACACCCACCAGCAGTGGACAGCCCAGCTGCCAGTGAAGAGCTGAGTTCTTTCACCTGCTATCTCTTCTGCAACTGTTATTCTGCCTACAGCAAAGAATATGTGTGAATTTTAAAATCAAAGACTAAAAAACAAACTGAAATCTCCTATTCTTGTTGACAGTCTTAGCTCAAGGCCAGGATTGGCAAGTACAGATGCAAGCCGAAGCTTCTATAAAGCGATGCTGGATATAGTCTTGTTGGAATAGTTTGTTCTTGTTATGAAGAATCTTTTGTTTTTTTTTTTAAAGCTTATTTGTTTTTCTTATACTGAAAGATCTCTTACTTGTCTACATCTCAAAGTGGAATAATTTTGATGGGTCAAGTTATGTCTTTATTGAGTTGAGGCTGGGATGCACTGAATCATCCGCCCCTGGGGATTTTATGTAAATGGCTAGAATGGTATTCTCCTTAACAAAAGCGCTTTGCCACAACCTTCAGATACTGATAAATCCTTTATGACAATCCTTTATTGTCAAATTCATGGAATACATTCTTCTTTTGCCTTGGAATCAGAACATTAGCAGTAAAAGGGACCCTTGCGAAATGAGGCTATTTAATAATACCATAATGGTAGGCCTTAAAAATAAATCAGTAAAATTATGGGAAAATGTGTAAAATTTAGACTTGATTAAAGACTAGAAAGGACAAAAGTCCTAATTTATGAAATATGAAATTACATGTTCATTTAGTTTTGAGCTATAATAAATATTATTAAAAAAGATCACAAAAAATGTAAAAAACAACTACACTCCATATTGCCAAAGTTCTGATAAACTAGGTGTGAGAAATGAGCACTGTTGTTTTTTTTCTCCACAGCAAAACAAGTACCAGCTTCTTGAATAAACATTCACAAATGTTTTTATCTGCACAATCACGTAATGGCAACTTTACTAACACTCTTACTCCTGGTATATTATATCCTTAATAAGGTACAAAAGATTATAAGGACTGAGGAACCACTTGGAATGCTTTCTTCCACATGTTAGTTGGCAAGAATTAAATAGATGTAAATAATGTTATCATAAAGCCATAATGCTATATTTAAAGAATGTTAGCCTTCTTGAGTGTAATTTTTGTGACTGCACTAAAATTATCCAAGAATGGATTTCTGAATTCATTCGGGAAATTAATGGGACTATATGGTTTGGCAAAGTTATTCTTGCACTTGATTGGGTCTTCTGGAACAAACTCTAAAGCAAGAAGTCCACAGGTATGTATACAAAGCCATTAACTTTCACCCAGGCTGAATGCAAGTTGTCATGAGGTCAGTGTCAAAGCTGAGGTCATAATGCTGGTGTCATTAGAGTCCCTTCCACATTAGTGCTGCTCAGATTGGTAGTTCTACCTGGTAGTAGGGCTACAGGTCAGGTGGGAAGGGTATAAAAAGCTTATGGTTACATTTTCGTTACTCATTAACGGACGGTGGATACTAGCAGGATTACTATATGCCCACAGACCAGAGACTGGCAATGTAGACTAAACAAATTAGAGGACATAACTATAATAATTTTCTAAATTGCTCATCACTGAAATTAGTCCATAAATAAAGCAGGGTTTTATCTGGGTATTATAATAAATCTATTACATTTTAAATGTTTTTGCCTAATAACTTAACAATGGATTAAAAGAGAAAATGAGGGAGTTCCTACTGTGGCTCAGTGGGTTAAGAACCCAATTAGTATCCATAGGATGTGGGTTCAATCCCTGGCCTTGCTCAGTAGGTTAAGGATCCAGCACCGCCATGAGCTGTGGTATAGGTCACAAAGGTGGCTTCGATCTTGAGTTGCTGTGGCTGTGGTATAGGCTGGCTGCTGCAGCTCCAATCTGACCCCTAGCCTAGGAATTTCAATGGGTGCAGCCGTAAAAAGAATAAAGGAAAAAAAAAAAAAGAGGAAATGAAGTTTGAAAATTAAGTGGGGTCTTTGAGACCAAAATAAGGAGTTTAGGTTTCACCCTAAGAGTAATGGGAATGCACTAAAGGGCTTTAAGCAGCTGAGAGGTTGACTAAAGTTACAGTTTAAAAAATATTAAACTCTGGCAGTTATTTGGAGAATGGAGGGAGGGGGATCAAGAATAGAAAAGGGGATAAGAGTTAAGAAACAATGATTATGGTCAAGACTGGAGATGATGGTGGCTTGGATTAGAGTAACCAAAGATGGATGCAGTATGTATTTTATTTTATTTTATTTTATTTTATTTTTCCTTTCCCAGCTGTATCTGTGATATATATGGAAATTCCCAGGCCAGGGATCAAATATGAGCTGCAGCTGAAACCTATGACCCGGCAGCAGCAACACCAGATCATGAACCCACTGTGCCACAGTGGAAACTCCTTACAGTATGTATTTTAGAGGTCGAGCTGACTGGGCTTGAATGGGTGAAATGTGAGAGGTAAGGAAGGAGGAATTACTAAGAATGATTCCTGGGTTTCTGGCATGAACAAAGGAAATGGAGGCGGGGGAGAGGGGAGATTTGTGAGGAATGTGTTGAGGTTGATTTAGCTTGGGACTTATCAAGTTTCAATTGTATGAAGCATCCAAGTTGAGATTGCCAATAGATGATTGTAGGTATGGATCTGGAGCTCAGAAGAGAGGTCTGACACAGGAAAGAAGGAGGTATTTGCATACAGATCCAACTTCATTTATATTGTTTCATTATATTACTGTGATATAATTTAGACTACAGTTAGTTCTCTGGCTGTATAAATCTAGGAAATAATTCCTGCATCCTTTACTCATTCCAAGTACAAACATTTCTAGATGTTGGGTAAGGTCATTTTCCTCTGGGCCGTGCTTATCATTTATTTCTATTTTTCTTCTTTACTTTGCTGTAAGTTATTCTAAACTTGCACAGGTACCATGGATATTCCTATTAAGCATTTTTTTTCTTTTTTTTTCCCCAAACATCTTGCTGTTATACTTATCTTGAAACAAATGTTGCCAATAACAACCACACAGCTAATTGCATTTGGAGGTGAGGAAAGTACAGTAAATAAAAAAAGCTGCAGGCCTTTAAAGCACAGTCATGAAAATGTTTGCCCAGATTTCTTTACAAGAAAAAGGAGAAATCTGAAAGACCCAATTACTTTTCCTTTATAGTGCACATAATTGGTACACTAACACTGGTACAGAGGTAAGGATTAAGGGTGGTTTAGCCAATACAAGACAAAGTAGGTCTAGTCTTTGGTCCCTCTCTCCCACTGGCTCCACTTGAGATATTCATGATAAGCATGTCTTCTTCCTGCCTGTAGCTCTACAGCTTACTTTTAGGGTATACACATTTCTAGTTTTCACTGTGGGTTGTTTTTCTTCAAATGCTCATTGCAATTAATTGCAGGGTTCCTTATCAGTGAACTGTTCTTTTAAGGCAATGCTTACCTGTATTTTAATCAGAGTGGAACGATATAATTACCACTCATGAATGTACTGAGTAAAATGGGATGCTGTACACATCTGCTTTAGTCCCCAAGTCAGTGACTCTGTTGCTGCCCGGGATGTAATAAAGTCCTTCTAAAAGCCTTCTAAAGTTTTTCTCTCCTTTATTATTCTTTTTTAATATTTTTAATGAATTTCACCTTCCATCAGTTTCAAAAGGTCCATCGTTGTCCCTCCAGTTAGTCAGAAAGTTGCATTTGCTATTGTAATCTCTAGCCTTTATTATGCTAAAATAAAGGTTTAAGAACGATGATCCTTTTATCCAGGTTAGTCTGCCAACTTGTAAAGAATCTGGAGATATTCTATGGAGCCAGTAATGGATAAGAAAATTCAAATAAGAATTCCACCCGAATGGTCATTACACCCAACTGAGGACAACTAGAAACAAACATTCACTATGCAGGTCTATCAACATTCACCAAAACCAAAAACACTTATTATTTCAGTATTAAATATGGTTGGCTGCATAAAAATTGAAGAATAATATTTTTTAAAGCTGTGATCACAGGAAATTCTATCCATGACACACATAGCTGATGTCATGATGGCAATACTTCTTGACAAAAGAGATTTAGTCCCACACTTCGCATATGTTTTTCCAAAAGTTTTTCTCGTAGCTCAAACAAGCCGAAAGTTATAAAACATATTCCTTTTTTTTTTTTTTTTTCTTTTTAGAGCTAAACCTGCAAGCATATGGAAGTTCCCAGGCTAGGGGTTGAATTGGAGCCTCAGCTGTGTCCTGTACCACAGCCACAGCAATGAAGGATCCAAGCCGCATCTGTGACCTACACCACAGTTCACAGGCAACACTGGATCCTTAACCAAGGAGCGAGGCCAGGGATCGAACCTGCATCCTCATGGATACTAGTTGGGTTCTTAACCGACTGAGCTACAACAGGAACTCTGTTAAAGAGGTCTTAAAACTTTATTACCTACTTTAATTGAGAAAATTAGAAAATTCCATCAGTCTCCTGCAAAAGGAAACACACTAATTTGGAATAAAACAGTGCCTCTCCCTTCTAAATTAAATGGAATTCTTGAACAGGAACTGTGGGTTTTATTGCAAACAGGCAAAAAACAAAAAAGGAAAAGTAGGGAGTTCCTGTAGCTGCTCAGCAGGTTATGACCCCAACTACTATCCATGAGGACTCAAGTTCCATCCCTGGCTTCGCTCAGTGAGTTAAGGATCCAGTGTTGCCTTGAGCTGTGCTGTAGGTCACAGACGTGGCTTGGATCCTGCATTGCTGTGGCTGTGGTATAGGCCAGCAGCTGCAGCTGCAATTCGACCCCTAGCTTGGGAACTTCCATAAGCCATGAATGTGGCCCTAAAAAGCAAAAAAAAAAAAATTACCCTCCATATTGGGAAAAAAACTAATATTACTACTTCTTATTTTATTGTTTTTGTTTTCCCTTTCCAGCTTTATTGAGATATAATTGACCTCCTCCATTGTGTAAGTTTAAGTATACTGATGTGTTGATTTGGCACATTTTTTTGCAAAATGATTACCACCATAGCTTCGGTTAACACCTCCATTCTGTCACATAACTATCATTTCTTTTTTTGTGTAGTTAGAATATTTAAGATCTACTCTCTTAGGAGTTCCTGTCATGGCTCAGTGATTAACGAATCTGACTAGGAGCCATGAGGTTGCGGGTTCGATCCCTGGCCTTGCTCAGTGGGTTAAGGATCCAGTGTTGCCATGAGCTGTGGTGTAGGTTGCAGATGTGGCTCGGATCCCACGTTGCTGTGGCTGTGGCATAGGCCGGTGGCTACAGCTCTGATTAGACCCCTAGCCTGGGAACCTCCATATGCTGCAAGTGCGGCCCTAGAAAAGGCAAAAAGACAAAAAAAAAAAAATCTACTCTCTTAGCAACTTTGAGATAAATGATACAATCTTATTAGTATAGTTGCCATGCTGGACATTAGATCCTGAGAACTTGTTAATGTAATAACTGGAAGTTTGTACCCTTTGACTAATATCTCTCCCCATTTATCCTCACCCCATGGAAATCAGGTAATCATCACTCTTTTACTCTGGAATTCCCATTCTTCTCAAGGTCAACTTGACGATAGAGGAGTTTTTTTGTAACATCTCTTAGAAGTAGTAATTCCACTCTCAGTGCTCCCGCAGTGCTTTTGATGCTTTTAGGTTTTTTTTTTTTTTCATTCTAGTAGTTTATACAGGTACTTCTTCAAGGGAATTTTAGTTCCCTGAGGGCAGACTGAGGCGATTAAAAAATATTTTCCTCTTCTCAGCCTTTAACACTGTATCAGCCATACAATGAATGTTATAATAATTCTGTTTGAATTAAGACCCCATGTTTCTCTTTTAACCAACTAGCAAACAAGATTTTTCAAGTGTAGACTCCTCTATAATACTGAGGGTATAGCTACAGAAACTACTGTACAAACAGGAAAAAATAATCACAAATTTCTAAGAAAAGAATTAGAAAGTTAAGTGGCTTACAATTATTCATGATCTTTGACACAGTAATACTAGTCATCACAAGTATCTTCAAGAAAAAAAAAACGTTGAAAGAGAAGCCAGGGTTTTTGGCCAAAGAAAATCTTATGGTCTCATTTAAAATGGCAAAAAAAAATATGACAATCTAGATGATGAGAGATAAGGAAATGATTTAAGTAAAAACTATAGAGCAATGATGTGATTACATAGGCAATAATGTAAAATTCACAGAAACTTTGTAATAACAGAAAAATACTTGTGATTTCTTTCACACCAATTAAAAAAATCACCTTATGAAAGTTTAGGTATCATATGATCTTAACTGTGTAATGCATTTTCTTTTAGCGACTTTGTAAATGAAAAGAAACTCCCTAACTTTAAATGGTAGCCCACGCCATTTACACATTCATTCTGCAATTTATAGGGGATAGAATACTGAGAAATAAGATGACTCTGACAGATAACAAAGAAGGAAAGGAACCTGTTTAAGTGTACAGGGAAATTCTATGAAGCAACACATATCCCCCCCACACACCAAATCACTATATATGTCTTGGGTTCTGAAGAAACGAACTATCTCAGAAGTACAAAGGATGTTTTAAATCTGTCATCTTCCAAAAGACCCCCTCCCCGAAAAAAAATCTTTGTTATTCACAGTTTTCAATCTACTGAAATATGTTCCTGAAAAGTTCCTTCGCCCCTGCAGAAAGGGATTCACCACATATACAAGGAAGGGCTACAGACACTTTTTGTGTAATTTAAATAGCAACTAGACTCGAAAGTCATGCAAAGAAAAGCTGTTGAAAATTTTCATTCATCTACACAGGGGGGAAAACATTAGATAAAAGTAAAGATGAATAAAAAGCCCAGAGACTTTGAAGCATTCTGGCAAAAATATCTACAAGCACATACACACACAATCTGGTCAAAGGCCCGTCAGCTTGAAAGGAACATGAAAATGATCATGAATATAAGCACCTCAAGGTAACACCTTGCATATTTTATGTCCTCAAATATATATATGTGTGTGAGTGTACACACACACACACACACACACACACGTATAAATTGTTATTTTAGATCAGGAGTTGGCAAACTACTTGCCCACAGGCCAAATCTGGCTCACTGCCTGTTTTTACATGGCCTGCAAGCTAAGAATGCTTTTTACATTTATAAGCGGTTGCAAAAAATGAAAGAATAATATTTGTGACACATGAAAATTGTATGAGAATTCAAATTTAAGTGTCCATGAGTAAAGTCTTATAGGAACATGGCCATTTACATATTGCCTACGGCTGCTTTTGTGCTAAAGCAGCAGAGCCGAGTCCTTGTGACAGGGACACTGTGTGGTTGGCAAAGCCTAAAATATTTAACATGTGGCTCTTGATGGGAAACGTTTGCTCACCTTTGTTCTATTTTTTAAACAACATAATGATTTTATACACACACACACACACACACACACACACACTGTGAAATGATCATCCCAATAAGTTGAGTCAACATCCGTCACCTCACAGTTACAAAATTTTTTTGTATGTGATGATAAATTTTTAGAACTACTCTCCATATAAGAAAGGGAATGTGTGTGTATACACACACACACACACACACACACACACACACATATATATGAGACTGGGTCACTTTGCTATACAGAAGAAATTGGCACAACATTGTAAAACAAACATATTTTTAAATTTTTTATTAAAGTATAGTTGAGCTACAATTTTCCTTCAATTTCTTCTGCACAGCAAAGTAACCCAGTCATACATATAAATACATTCTGTTTTTTCATACTATCTTCCACCCTATTCTATCCCAAGAGACTGGATATAATTCTCTGTGCTATACAGTAGGACCTCATTGCTTATCCATTCTAAATGCAACAGTTTGCATTGACCAACCCCAAACTCCCCAATCACCCCACTCCATCCCCCCTGGCAACCACAAGTCTGCTCTCCATGTTTGTGATCTGTTTCTGTTTTGTAGATAGGTTCATTTGTGGCATATTTTAGGTTCCACGTATAAGTGATATCATATAGTATTTGTCTTTCTCTTTCTGACTTACTTCACTTGGTATGAGAATCTCTAGTTGCATCCACATTGCTGCAAATGGCATTATTCAGTCCTTTTTATGGCTGACTAGTATTCCATTGCACATAGATACCACAATACTTTAATAAAAAAATCAACTAAAAAAAGGTCTACTCTCCTAGCAACTCTCAAATATATAATACAGTGTTGTTAATTATAATCACTTGCTATCCATTATATCTCCAAAATTATCGTAAATAGAAGTTTGTACCTTTTAAACACCTTAACCCACTTCCCTCCTCTCCCCACCTTTCACCTCTGGCAACCACCTTGAGTTTGAGATAAATAAAAATATAGTATTGGGAGGGACAACAGCAATCTCCTAGTCTAGATTCCTCATGATGATATGGAGACAGAGATAAATCAAAAGTGACTGTCCAGCATTCCCTAATACCATACACAAAAATAAAATCAAAATGGACTAAAGACCTAAATATAAAATCAGACACTATAAAACTCTGAGAGGAAAACATAGGCCACTCACTGACATACATCACAACAATATCTTCTCAGATCCACTTCACAGAGTAATGACAATAAAAACAAAAATAAACAAATGGGACCCAATTAAACTTAAAAGATTTTGCACAGGAAAGGAAACCCTCAACAAAATGAAAAGACAACCCACAGAATGGAAGAAAATATTTGCAAATTAAGAGACTGGCAAGGGACTAATCTCCAAAATAGATAACACCTCCTGCAGCTCAATACCAAAAAAACAACCCCATCAAAAAATGGGCAAAAGATCTAAAGAGACAATTCTCCAAAGAAGACACACAGATGGCCAAAACACACATGAAAAAATGTTCGTCACTAACTATGAGAGAAATGCAAATCAAAACTACTATGAGGTACCACCTTACACTAGCCATAATGGCCACCATCAGAAAGTCTACAAACAGGAGTTCCTGTCATGGCACAGTGGAAACGAATCCAACTAGGAACCATGAGGTTGCAGGTTCGATCCCTGGCATCATTCCGTGGGTAAACAATCTGGCGTTGCTTTGAGCTGTGGTGTAGGTTGCAGATGCGGTTCAGATCTGGCATTGCTGTGGCTCTGGCATAGGCCGGCAGCAACAGCCCCTTTCTCCATACCCTCTCTAGCCTGGGAACCTCCATATGCTGCAGGTGTGGCCCTAAAAAGACCAAAAAAAAAAAAAAAAGTCTGCAAACAATAAATGCTAGATAGGGTATGGAGAAAGGGGAACCCTCTTACACTGTTGGTGGGAATGTAAATTGGTGCAACCACTATGAAAAACACTATGAAGATTCCTCAAAAAACTAAAAATAGAATTACCACTTGATACAGCAATCTCATTCCTGGACATCTATCCAGAGAGAACCATGACTTGAAAAGATACATGTATTCCAGTGTTCACTGCAGCATTACATACAACAGCCAAGACATGGAAACAACCTAAATGTCCATCAACAGAGGAGTGGATAAAGAAGATATGATACATATACACAGTGGAATATTACTCAGCCATAAAAAGGAATGAAATAATGGCATTTGCAGCAACATGGATGGACCTAGAAATTATCATGCTAAGTGAATTTAGACACAAATGTCATATGCTATCACTTATTTGTGGAATCTGAAAAAAGGATACAGTTTTGCAGAACAGAAACTGACCCCCAGACTTTGAAAAACTTATGACTACCAAAGGGTACAGGTTGGGGGGGAGGAGGGATGGACTGGGTATTTGGGATGGAAACATTCTAAAATGAGATTGTGATAATGGTTGTACAATTATAAATATCATAACATTCATTGAGTTAAAAAAAAAGTCACTGTCCACATATACACAGCCAGGTCCCTGGATTTCTGGTTCCTCTCCAATCGCAATGCAACTGAGTCTCTTTACAAAGTATTTCTGTCGTTCTGGAGGTAAAATGCACACTGAATTCCAAAACGTGAAATTGATTATATAAGTATATTACCCTAAATACGTCAACGGAATAATCATTTAATCAGACTGAAAAAAGCATTTTTTATACAATTAGCACAATACCACAGGCAGATAGGGTCAAGGCACCCCTGGCAAAATTCATTTGAAAAACCTTCAAACTAAGTAAATAAAATATAATAGCAAAAGGTACACACAGAAACTCAAAGCCAGGTCCTTTAAAAGGAAAGTATAAGAGGAAAAATCCAGCCAGTCATACTATAAGAGGAAAAATCATCTTATAAAAATCAGCCTAAAGTAATATAAAATTTAATCTCAATGGCCAAATGATCACTTCTCAAAATAACACAGAGGGATGCAAATCAAATTCTCCAGTTTTATACTTCCTCCAGTATTATATCTTTACCTTCATATTTCCTTCCAGACTTTTCCAAAGATCTAATAATTGACCAAGAAGTATCCTATATAACTTATTTATTTATAGTTAACTTGGGCTTTAAAATGATAATCCATTATATTTTAGGAAGTTGCCAAATTATACATCCCAGTGTTACACACACACATGCACACACACTCATTCTATTCTCATAACCACCCTATGAGATATAACCTGTTGTTAAACTTATGTACATGTGAGAAATCTGAGGCAGAAAGAGACTAAATTTCCTCAAGGTCATATACAGAGGTGTCAGAGCTAATATTTGAAGTTATTTAGTCTAATCTGTAGTTTTAACCATTATGCTTTACTGGCTCTCAGGAATGAGTAAAGGCCAATTTTAGTTAAGCAGCATTTCCAAGTATGAGAAGTAGAAGCTGAACCTGGTATGTGAAGTTTTTTTATAACCCTAATTTAACACATGGTTATTTAGTGTCAGCTAATGGCACAACACTGCAATGGTGAAGGACAGGATCAGAAAGAGGAGTAAGCAAGCACAGTCCCTACTACGCACCCACCTTCTAATTTTCTTTTTTTTTTTTTTTTTGTCTTTTTAGGGCTGCACCTGTGGCATATGGAGGTTCTAGGCTAGGGGTCTAATCAGAGCTGTTGCTGCCAGACTATGCCAGAGCCACAGCAATGCCAGCTCCGAGCCACGTCTGCAACCTATACCACAGCTCAGGGCAATGCCGAAGCGTTAACCCACTGAGCAATGCCAGGCATTGAACCCACAATCTCATGGTTCCTAGTCGGATTCATTTCCGCTGTGCCACGACGGGAACTCCCACCTTGTAATTTTCTAAGGAGGTTAAAATATGCACATATGAGGATGGATAAATTGATGACAGTGACCAGTCATATTACAATGCATTAAAGAGTGAGTAGGCACAGATACTCACAAACTTATGATTACCAAAGGGGAAGGGGGGGGATAAATTAGGAGTTTGGGATCAACAGATACACACTACTATATATAAAATAGATGTCACAAGGACTCACTTTAGAGCAGAGAGAACTATACTCAATATCTTATAATAACTTACAATAGAAGAGACTCTGAAAAACTATGCGTGTGTATATATGTATGTGTGTGTGTGTATATATATATATATATGTATATATATATATATATATATAACGAATCACTTTGCTGTACACCTGAAATTAACACAACAGTGTGAATTAATTATACTTAAATAAGAAAAAGCATGAGTAGGAAGAAAATTTGGAAAGAGAATAGGGGATGATGTATTCCTTGAGACATGCGACTGTCCTGCAACGCAAGGCAAGAATGAGAAAAGGTGATTTTTCTGAGATGGACTTGGAGGCTTAAGGAAAACAAATAGTTTGGAATTTCTGTGGAATGGGCAGGGGCAAGGGTGGAAAGAGAAGATTTGAGCTAAATGGAAAGTGATCGTGACTCCATCAGGAGCCTAAGGTTAGAAATAATGGGATAGCAGATCCCACCAGGTGGACTGTGTGACTTTTGTCATCTATTCAGGACTTGGAATAAAAGCATCAGGAATAGCTGGGTGTGAACGATAGAAGGCTAAAGGAAGAAGGCATGAGGGAATGTGTGGGGTTTCACAGTGCTGACAGCGTGTGCTAGAAATATATAGGTTATTTAGTGAGCACAGCTAGAGGGGAACTGATGGGTTAGAAGAAACGGGAGAGGGTAAGTTAAGAGTAAAGGTGAACCTATAATGAAGGCAACAGACAGGCTGGAGAGACAAGGGCTGTGGGTAGAAAGGCACACATCAAAGTGTGGAATCCTGAAGGCAGCTATATTCTATGTGATGACAACGTCTACTGTTTCCATGCTTACGAGGGAGCTGAAATGGAGAGAAACATTCATGTTGATAGAATCAAGGCCCAGGAACTTTAAGCCGAGCGGTAGAATGGGACTCATTTTCGATAGTGGAGTCATCAACATTTATCTCTTATTTCCTCCTAAAGAAACATTTATTTCTTGGATTTTGTAGTTCTGTAGTTCTGCTTTTATAGTTCTGTAATTTTCTTTCTTGGAGGATGTTTTTGTTTTGTTTCTTGTTTGGATGGGGCATTATATTTAGAAGGGAGTAGGAGAAGAAGTCTGAGAAAAAGGGTATGATTAACATAAGGTGAAAATCAGATTTTAGCAGAGCAGTATTTTATTATCTCTCTGGGGGAATGCAGATTAACAAAAACTGTGTTTTGGTTCATAGAATGACACACACGCAAACATCTTGAACAATTTTGTTTTCCATATTTCCAAAGAAGAGAATATAAAAATAATTGGTAATTCTTTCAAAATGAGAATGGAGTGTTACTGTAAAAATGTTTTTCACTTATTTAAATTACATTGAATTCATAAGTTACATAGCTACACTGGGATATTTTTAACATGGAGCTATAAACTTGAAGGCTTTTTCTTTTCCTTTTTTTCAGCATTTTTATAAAGTGTCAGTGAGCTACAGTGGATTATTCTTAATTATATACATACTATTTACTTGCCATATTTATTTTTAAATGGTCACAGTTTTCAGAAATGAATACATAATAGTAAAAGAAAATGAAACAGTACATCCAGATGTTAAGAGATGAGGGAAGTATTCCCTGAGTGCAATCCACATATGTTTTGTAAGCCAATTAACTCTTCTGGGCCTCTGGAGGGTACCAATAAGAACACTTTCAAGAGCAATTTACTGAAAAAGCCTGAAAGAATTAATATGCCTCAAAATGTGCCCCCAAAAGCCCAGTAAACAGTCACTTTTGACCTCTGA
Source organism: Catagonus wagneri (assembly GCA_004024745.2). Taxonomy (NCBI): domain Eukaryota; kingdom Metazoa; phylum Chordata; class Mammalia; order Artiodactyla; family Tayassuidae; genus Catagonus; species Catagonus wagneri. Next base: position 9,353,687 of record PVHT020000015.1, on the reverse strand, counting down.
CCTAATGTATGGAATATTGCTTAAATGGATTTTTACTCAGTAAAAGAGAGCACAATCAAAATGTTTCTTTAGGATTCACTTTGATGAAGTTCTAAAGTTTTACTTACAGGAAAGGTATAGGGGGCAGCAGGAAAACAACAAAAAGAAAGCTGGTCTTAGAATCAGAAGACCAGAGTCCCACCTACTTTCCATATGACTTTTCACAAGACATTTAAACTCTTTGAGCCTCTGTTTTCTCACCTGTAAAACAGGAATAACACCACCTGCCTTGCTGACCTTAAAGGGTGGTTATAAAGATATAAATGAGTTGTGAAAAAACTCTTTGTAAAATGTTTATAACATAAAAAACTTGAGGTGATGGTATTAGTGATCTTGTTATAAGGAAATTATACTTGGCAGCAGGAGGGACCTAAACAGCCCCTTAACTCTGTTTCTTAAGTTGCTATATACAAAGGTAATATTCAGAGAGCAAGGCATAGTACATGGGATATATTTTTCATAGGAAACATTTCAGGAATGCCTCTATTCTAAACACAGATACTTGTATTTGTTAGAATTCTATCAATTCAAAAAATGGCTAATTTTAGGCCCAAAGTATATGATATGAGATTTCTAGGTATCTGGAAAAAATACTGGAGGCCAGTACTGTAAGGCTGATTCAACTCCAAATACAAATCTCTTTCATTCTATAGAGCAATATGACTCTTCTTTCTAAACTGTTTCATTTGCTGCCTTCTATGCCTCTTCCTACCATCTAAATGGAAACCCTCTGCTCTTTTCTCTACAAACACTTTATCTTAAGGCACTGCTTTCACATCAAGGCTTTTGTTACTATATATAAGTTGAGGATTCTCAAATTTCTCTAAGCCCTTGCCTCTTTACTGAGGAATAGTCTCCTCTATTCACATGCCAACTAAACACATCCAATAGGGTGTTTGTTCCATGTCCTTATAAGCAACATATCCAAATCTGAGCAACCATTTTCCCCCAGAAAACAGTATCTATTTCTGATTATCCTGTTTGCCCCAATGCTATCCCCATTCTTTCAGCTGTCGCTGCTTAAAACCACAGTTTTTACTCTTTATCCTTTTTATTAACCATATCTAACCAGTCACCAATTTTCATCAAGTATTATTTTTGAAAACACCTTTTAGCATCCATCTTTGCCTTTCCAAGGCAACTGCCACCCTTCTGGGGCTCTCATCACCTAAAGGTTAGACTACTGCCACTGGTCTCCATGCTTTCAATCCATTTCACAAATGCCTCTGGGGGGAAAGTGTGCTCTTTTTAGAACACTGATGTCACCATATCATTCCTTGATTGTATGAGTTAAAATTAAAATCTTCAATTACATTTGAAGTCCCCTAAGCTACCAGAGGTTACAGAATGCAATTAGCAACTAATGAATACGACTGATATCCTGAACACAAATCAAGAGGTTTTAGGATAGAATGCATCAAAGTAATACAAATTAATAGAAGAATATCACGCTATCCCAGAGATAAAGAAATAGCCATGCTCTCCATGGTGGATATAAAATGAAACAGCTTCTGTAAACTTCATACACCGGTCTTATTGTCTCTACGAATTAAAAATGCACGAGCATACTTTCTGTAGACACGTGGGCTCAGCTACATGGAGATGGACAATGGTGCATCCGTGTTACTTTTCTCTCTGTGGTGTGCGTTATAAACTGAGATTTAAATCAATTCTTTAAATATGCAAATCGCATTTCCTGCAGAGATCCCTCATTGATCTTGCAAAGACCAGCTCTCAGCTGCAGTTTTAGCATGACATACGGAGAGAAATCTCAATTTTGCCAAGATAATCTTGTTTTATTGCATTTCTACAGTTTCCTCTTTGCAAATTATTACTCGTGTCACCCTTTAATGAGTAGCGAGGTACAGGGATTCTAATTTTATTTGAGATTTTATTCATTTAGGGGGAAAAAGTCCTCTCTATTACTTTTCAGAAACAGAAAAACTATGTCTTATTTACATAATTGTAAACTGCTCATTTTCTTTTCTCCATTAGCTGAATACTGCTGCCTAATAAAGGGTATGATCTTAGAAAGAAAAGTGATCATACAGTAATGAGTAGGACTAGAGCAACAAGCAAAGTTGGAAAACACTTTTTTTTTTTACTTCTCTTACCATACATCAGCAGACTTCATTTTCTACATGAATTCTTTCCCCATAAAAATGGTATTTTCAAATTTTCAACCATAAACACAGAACGCAGTGTATGACCCCAATCATTTTAGGATTCATCACCTCATATTATTGTCCCTGAGTGAGGTCAGAGATGGAACCTGCATCCTCATAGATACTACTAGGGCTTGTTACTGCTGAGTCACAATGGGAACTCTTGGGCAGTCAGTTTTATTTAACTGTGCCTTATATTCACTGCCCTGGATGTGGCAAAATGGCTTTGACTTTTTGATAATCACCTCTTACATGATCTAAAGAAAAATCTCCCTGCTTTGCTTTAGGATTCACTATCTCATGTGACTTTACAAGAGTTGGAATAAGCTAAGAACTGTCTGAAATGTCTTTAAAACCTTTCTCTTACAGTTAACTTGATTACCTTCTTTGCAATCATTTTATCAGGGAAATTATATTCCTGTCACCTTCTCGAAGGCCAGGGGTCCCTTTTGTTCTTCTCACTGGGCCTATTGCAGTGCATCACATATGACTAAATAAATATTAAGTGAAACGAAAAAAAGATGTTACTATCCAATAGTCTAATCACTAGTCAACTAAAAATAAACTACATCGTCCTAAATAATAAATGGACAGAATGGGGAAAGACCCTTAGGTTATTCGTGTATCATGTTGACCCAAACTACTTTGATGATTTTGTAAGTCTTACACTGTGCCCAGAACACTTTAGTGCCATGAATAGGTTATCTTGTCAGTGTTAATCATACTAGGTAATTGAATTAATGTGATATAAATTTAATACTAACATATTTTCTATATTGTTATGGCATACTTATACATATTAAATGTGACCATTGGATAGATATAGATATACATGTCAACTGAATAATGTCCCCAAGGAAATTTTGAATATAAATGCAATGGTTGAACTATATGAAACTGCCATCTGTAGACCAATACATCCATGCCAAGGTTTAGATGATGGAACAAGTTGTAATTCCATTCTATTTTTTTTTTTCTTTTTATGGCCACACCTGTGGCATGTGGAAGTTCCCAGGCTACAGGTCAAATCAGCTGTAGCTGCCGGTCACAGCCACAGCAACAGCCACACTGGATTCGAGCTGTATCTGTGACCTATACTGCAGCTTGTGGCAATGTTGGATCCTTAACCCACTAGGTGAGGTCAGGGATAAAACCCACATCCTCATAGACACTATGTGGAGTTCCTAACCCTCTGGGCCATGACAGGAACTCTTAATTCCATTCTGAGAAACAGAATTCCTTTAATTGGACCATCTGAATATTTGCATTACAGGCTTTTAAAAAGCATTCATCCTTTACCCTTCAGAAACAAGTCTTCTCATGTTTTTAATTACATTATATAAAACTCTTAACATGGTATTTATTTTTGTAATCTTATGTTTTATCAATGATTCCCCAATTTACAATGGAAAGGGCATTCCACTGGTAACACCTAGATTTCCAAGTTTTCCTGAACCATTGGTTTATTCAGTCATTAGACATGAGTAAACATTCTGGCATTGGTACCATAATCACACTTTTTAGCTCTTCTTTCTCTTAGTTCCTAGAAAGTTTATAATCTGCCCTATACTACTTAGGCATGGGAGTATCATATACGGCTCTTTAAGTGTTCCTTGTCTGAACATCCTATCTTTTCAATAAGAAGGTCTAGAGCAGAGGGATCACATTTTTATCACAGGCTGTACTATGATTAAGCCCCACAAGAAGCCCTCCCTATTTATCTCTGATAAGATTGCCAACAAAATTATGCTCAGGCTGCCATTAAACTCTCTTCTGCAGATGGTCTGTATGCTAATAGTAACATATTCAAACTGGTAATAATATCCACAATAGAGTAAAAAGAGACAGATGCCTTCAGTATGTTTTTTATTTTTATTTTTTTTTTGTATTTTTATGTCCATACTCGTGGCATATGGAGGTTCCCAGGCTAGGGGTAGAATTGGAGCTGTAGCTGCCGGCCTACACCACAGCCACAGCAACATGGGATCTGAACCATGTCTGCGACCTACACCACAGCTCATGGCAACACCAGATCCTTAACCCACTGAGCAAGGCCAAGGATCGAACCCGTGTCCTCATGAATACTAGTCGTGTTCATTAACCACTGAGCCACAGTGGTAACTCAGTTACCGTCAAATGAGTCTTATTTGTTTTTTAATAACTTAATTGGGTAAAATGACAACAGCCTATAGAAACTGAATGCGTTTTGAGGGAGGAAATAGAATCTTCAAAGTATAAACATACATGGCCCATTTTTACACTACAGAATGGAGAAAAAATGATGGATTTAGAATAAGAAGTTAACATTTCTAGTGAATATGAGTGAGCAGCAATAAAGTTTTTAATACACTAGACATGACTAGAAAGACAATCAAAAAATCAGGCAAGGTCAGTTAATCAAAGAGTTCACTTAAAGGAGGTGTTCATAAAACATGATATACATCTTAAATATTTTAACCAAAAAAGTATAAATAATATTCATTTGCCAATCTTTTTGATGTAGAGCTAAAGTATTCTATTTGAGTTAGGATCAACTGATTGGCTCTGTGCAGAGGTTTTTGCTTGCATATAAACCACATACAAAATATACCCTCTAAGCATTCCCGTTGTGGTTCAGCAGTTAACGAATCTGACTAGCATCCATGAGGATGCAGGTTTGATCCCTGGCCTGGCTCAGTGGGTTAAGGATCCGGCATTGCCAGGAGCTGTGGTGTAGGCCAGCAGCTACAGCTCCGATTCGACCCCTAGCCTGGGAACCTCCATATGCCATGAGTGCTGCCCTAAAAAAGGCAAAAACAAAACAAAACAAAAAATCCCAAACAAAATATACCCTCTAGACCTGTTTCCAGATTCGTTTGGAGATTTAAGTTTCTAGACCTTAAATATGTTTATGAAGCAATCTCAATTCAGAAGGCTTTGGGGATAGGTTCTTATCTTTTAAATTTGCTTATTTACCCTGATGAAACAGCACATTTAAAAAGAATTTATCAGGCATTTCCAAAGTATTCAACATAGTTTTCATAAAAAATGGCATACTTTTTTTATTTAAACGGCATACTTTTAAAGCAGGTTCTTGGTTCACATATTTAATTCAAGGACATACATGAAACTAACAAGTATAACTGACATATAGGAGGTTTGGAGAGTAAGAATAGACTCATAGTAAGTCAAGACTTCAAACGTTAACAGTACAAGTGCCAGTATGTACTTGAGAACAACCTACTAGCTTCAATGAGTCAGAGTGCCCTGGAAATCAGTTAATACCTTATATTCAGTGAAGTGTGAGCATTGATTACTCAGGCAATCTGTCTAAGAGGAGGTCAGTTAAGAGAATTTCTACCATAAAGGTGAAAGACTGATAGCCCCACAAAAGATGCATCTTTTCTTAACCCCTCACTGAGATCATTTTCAATTCTTAGAGCATTCAAGTATTTTTGAATTGGAAATTTGATAAGACAGACATCTTTCTAAAATGAATGACTCATGTAAAGATTAAGATGCCACTGATCTTGAAGTTTATCTAATCTTAAAAAATCTATTCCTCTGTCAAATCTATGTTGAAAAACTGAGAGAGAACACAGCCTATGTCCCTTAAAAGATATATCGGTTCACCTAGAAATAACTGATTGCCTTCATGAACACATACCAAAAAATAAATAAATAAATCAAGGAAGTAGAAAAGCAACACACAAGCAAAGCATTTCTATTTAACAATCTTCTCAAGAATATAAGAAGAAAATGAGTTTGTTGTTAGATTTGCACACAATTAGAGAGAAGTAGGATCATTAGAGGCAGAAAGTGGTTTATTGATGGGACTCATTGTTCTCAGTCCATAAATGAAACCATTTTACTCCTAATGACCATAATCCCCTCCTTAATCTTGACAGTGCTAAATTGCTGTTGGATATCTAATGATCTCAATCTTTCTCTTAGTTTATTAAAGCGTAAAAAGACTAAGTAGATACTAAGTGACCTGATGATAGTTAAAGAAAGACCATATCATAATTTTACTGACTAAACTCTGTGGTAATTAGCAAGGCTGGCATTTGTCACTATAGTCTAATTGAAAAGCTTGACATGCTGAAAACTGCTATTTTCAGAAACTGAAAACTAACTACCGAGGTAACACTACAACCTCAATAAATTAAATACCATTATGTCTTTGCAATTAATAAGAGTTTGATTCGGTCAGGAAATGGTGGGTTTTCATGAGTACATGCCATTCCACTTGATATTCAAGACTCATCTAGTCATGTGTTTTTCATTTGATTTTAAACTAAAAAGGATAACAGTTATAGCTACTAAATGATTTTCTTTACTTTAAGCTTGACCCACCCACCCGTCTGTTTTTTGAACAAACTAAACCAAAACCAAACAAAAACACCAAACTTCAGAAATATATAACTGTTGCTTCCTGAATTGCTAATGCTGAAAGTCTTCCATCCACCCATCTTTGACCCTACAGATCAAATTCCTAAGCTACAAGGAGTAGAGTGTTGGTTTAAAGTTGTTGTTCATAATGCCAAGAGGGAGGGGGAGGGAGTGGGGTGGGATGGGAGTCTGGGGTTAACAGTTGTAGACTATTGCCTTTGGGATGGAAAAGCAAGGAGATCCTACTGTATAGCACTGGGAACTATGTCTAGTCACTTGTGACAAATCTATATACGTATGAGTAACTGGGTCACAATGCTGTACAGTTGAAAAATTGACAGAAAACTGTAAACCAGCTATAACGGAAAATTTTTTTTAAAAAGTTGTTGTTCATAAGTACTACGACTCTACTAATTTAATTAGGTGGAAATATTGGTTTTACTACATGCTAGGGCAAGTTCATTATCAATTACCCTACATGTTTTAGTAATTGGAAAATATGCAATAAAAAAATGGAGAAACGTAGCATCAAAGTTATCAAGAATGATGTTTGTAACTTGACTTAAATATTATTTGTAAAAATAGGCAATCAAATAAATGAAAATACCGCAGAAAATGAGAAAATAACAGTGTTTGAATTTAAAATAATCAAGCCATAGTGACTATGATAGTGTACAATATACCATTTTCTACCCCAAAAGACCATGGGGTCTAAGACATTTACCAAAAAAACTAAAAAAAAAAAAAAGACAAGCTCAGAGTTCCCGTGGTGGTGCAGTGCAACTGAATCCAAATAGGAACCACGAGGTTGTGGGTTCAATCCCTGGCCTTATTCAGTGTGTTAAGTGTGTGTTGCCATGAGCTGTGGTATATAGGTCGCAGATGTGGCTCAGATCCAGTGTTGCTGTGGTTGTGGTGTAGGCCAGCAGCTGCAGCTTCAATTTGACCCCTAGCCTGGGAACCTCCATATGCTGCGGGTGTGGCCCTATAAAGCAAAAACAAACAAACAAACAAACAAACAAAAAACAAGCTCACTCCTATTTGAGAAAATAAGAAAAACACTAAAACCATATGTATAATAAGAAAATTTCTTAATTTAAAATAGTAAACATTACACAAGAAGAAAATTCATTTTGGACTCAAAATTAAGTAAAACTCAAGGCCAAAAGCAAAACCAATATTCCTTTTGCACTTTAACAAAAACCACAAAACAGAGCATGCTCTCCAAACAGTTCACTCTCAGAATTCAGGGGTTACATTATACTAGCACTGTGCTTTATTTCAAGTCTGTGAATAAATAAAAAAGAATATCATGACCTTTAAACATTCCTTTAGAATTTTTACACGATATCATAGATGTTACCATGAATTTAAGAGAAATCCAAGAGCTGATTCATATTTAATATGTATGTATGCTTATCATTAAAAATCTATTTTAATCTCTGTATATGGGTTAACCTACTTGGGTTGGAAACAGTTTGTCATTTGTGAACACTTGTTCTTTTTGATAAACTAGACTTTCCCTTTTTTTCTGCAAATGCTTAAATAAACAATAAAATGAAGGAACAAGTCTGGATGTGATTAAGGTACTTCTCAAAAATGATATTTGCCACAGTGTAATTAATATTATGAGGTTTGCGACAGACATGTAATTAACACTTTGATATAACAACTTCATCAAAATATAAAGCCCAGTTTAATTTTCATCTCAGTTCAAAAAACTAAGCACTTTTAGACAAAAGAAACAGACATTTAATACTAATCTGGGCACTTTAATAATTCATTCCAATCTCAGAACTGTCTTAGAAAGAAAAAAAAGGAGAATAAAATTATTTTTTCAAATTGTGAGACACATTTAATGCTATCAATCGCTCTAGACAAAATTTTGAGCAAGAAATTTCAGTGACCACTACAAGAATGAATTCATTTATTTTTAAACACATTATTTAGCTGCCTTCCTGTTGTATCAAATATATTTACATATGGCAGTTACTTCAGAGTAGCTGTATTATCAAAAGAAGCTTTGGTTAATAAGATACATACCAACCAGCCTTCTCAGAGCACTTTTATGAAGACAAATCTCAACACCTGTGCAAACACTATTTTTAATTGAACTAGACACTCTGAGGGTTTGGAAAATTACATAATTCTCTTTAGCTGCAAGCTGAGACACACATGTACATGGTTTATAATTTATTCATTTTGCCCAAACTCAACGAAGAATAAAAAAAAATGGATCAAATTGAACCATACCAAACTGCTATTTTATAATTCAAAACCGGTTAACTGTGAGCAATTACATGTGGTTTGAACTAATACTATTGTTTTTTTCTTCAACCATGCCATATGGCTGAAAACCTCAAGTCAATGCACTATGCACATCCTCTAAGGGCATTTTAGACATCGGAAATGGCAGAAATGTTTGCAATGGATGCATTTTTACAGAAATATAAGACTTTAGTCAAGGACCTATTTCAACTTAAATTAGGCCATTTCCTTTTTTTTTTAAATAATGGAAACCAGAATTTCAACTAAAGATGAGCAAACACTTATACAAATACTACAACCGAATGGAAAAAGAGAAAAAAAAAATCTCTGAATTGTATTTAATAGTATTTGCTCCTGCTATATAAATAGATTCTTTGGCAAAGCTGTTTATAATGAATCACACACACACACACACACACACACACACACACACACACACACACACAAACACACCATATGTATGTGTTATTATTAGGGTTGTTATATGTATTTATTATTCATCAAAAGATCAAGAACAGTGAATGCTTATTTTCTATATATGAGTAGATTAAAACACATAAAAATAATTTTTAGACAGCATTCAATGCTGGAAAATAATGCTTTATAGAGGAACTCTTTTCAAAAGGGGACACTATATGGTGAAAGCAAAGGAGTAAGGTTTGAGGTCACAAGCCACAAAGTGGAACTGGTGAAACATTCAGGTATTGGCACAACTTCTTAGCACACCTATCTCTTGGTAAGCATTCCAGCAATGCCACGGAGGGCCTCTCTTCCCAGCTACCCTCTGCCCCACACCAGATTTCCTGTGCTCACCTCATTCCTATTGTACTTTGCCCCCTCCTGATCCTCCCTGTCTTGTCATTCCACTGTCACTCTGCTACTGGTGTGGTGGGGGAGCAGGTGGAGTAACAGAAATGTTTATCAGTAAACCTGCATCTTCAGGTCTGCAGGCTATTGCTCTGTTTGCTCTCCTCAAGACCCAAGTTAAATAATGACATTAAAGGTCATCTCAGATTTCTTCTTTTTTTTAATTTTCCTTCTAAAATTTGGAATCACTGATAAGGTCATCCTGAAAAAGAGGGCTTGTCGTAATGAAACATATGTGCATTCAGATTTTGAAAAACAGAACTTTCACTTATCTAGCTGGAAAGTACAAAAGTGGCAGAATCCAGGGAGTGAGGATGAACTGAACTATTTTCAACAAAAGATAGCAAAAGAAATAACATTTTGACAGAAGGTGAGGTCCATCTGGGAAGGAGGAAAATACATTATATAACAAATGTGGCTTGACAATAAATACAGGTGTAATTTTCTATTCCCAGTGTTTATTCTGCAAACAATCTCAAAAACTTTCCCCCCACCCCCCACTTCCTACCATGAAAGGAAAATATCCCTGAGAATTTACGGAATCACTGCTCTGATTCCACATGCCTGTTGAGAGACCTATTTTCAGTTTTAACTTGTCCTTGCCAATCTTCTAAGTGGTCTATAATTCTCAATGATGAGTATTTTGCAGACAGTAAATCTAATCATTCTGACATCTATAAAAGATATTCAGTTGGTGAGTACGATGAAAAATGATGGTGCAGAAATATGAAAAGTCTATCTTGGGATAACAATAAGGCTACAACTATGAGTAAGCATGTACCTTCACCAAGGTGTTTTCTCTTTAGATCTCTGCTTATATTCATGTATTATTGAAATTCCTGAAAAACCATAAATATAAAGGCTGTATTTTTATACTTGGTCAAATTTATTCAGTGAATTTCATTAAAATTTTAGCTGTGAATCCCTAAGAATAAAAATGTGGCTCTACAGATGCAACTATTATATATAGGATGGATAAATGACACGGTCCTACTGTACAGCACAGGGAACCATATTCAGTATCTTATGATAAACCATCATGGAAAAGAATATGAAAAAGAATATATACATGTAACTGAATCACTTTGCTGTACACCAGACATTAAGACAACACTATAAATCAACTATACTTCAATTTTTAAAGCTGTGGCTCTAAAATGTGATCTTTAAAATATGATGATAACAATAGCATTTATAAGATCTATCGGATTATGGGTACATTTTTCCTTCATTATATTTACATTTCAAGCTTTGTGAAATACCATGGAAGAATATTTGTTGGCCTTCCTTTTTTTTTTTTGGTCTTTTGTCTTTTTAGGGCCACACCTGTGGCATGTGGAGGTTCCCAGGCTAAGGGTCTAATCGGAGCTACAGCTGCTGGCCTATGCCACAGCCACAGCCACATGGGATCCGAGCCGAGTCTGCAACCTACACCACAGCTCACAGCAACGCCGGATCGTTAAACCACTGAGAAAGGCCAGGGATCGAACCCACAACCTCATGGTTCCTAGTTGGATTCGTTTCCGCTGTGCCACGAAGGGAACTCCTGTTTGCCTTGTTTTACTTATGTTTTCCCCTGAACTTAATGACAACAACAACAAAAAATCCTAAAATTTATTTTGAATTGTCAACAAGTAAACTGTTTACACTTAATGTTCCCATTTGGTATCCTGTAAGAAAAGATAGTTAAATAATGTAATATACATATGTATGCTTACTACATATCATAGGAAACACTAAAATATTAAAATACAGCAAAGTTTTAAATTTGAATATTGAAATCATTATATTCCTTTCTCCATGACTTGCTTTCAGAAGAATCTGCTAAACCTAAGAAACAAGTTTGTACTCCTAGAGTTTGTACTCAGCTCTAATTTTTCAAAAATCCTAAATTTCTTTTTCTAAAAGTGTGTACTCATTGTGTCGCACATTTCCTCACTTCCCCATTTCCAATTACAGATTCTAATGGTTGCAAGAAGGCAATCAGACATACACTTCAAGGTAGAAAATCATGAATTCCATGAAAGAACAATTTTTTTTAAGTGCTTGACTGTTCAAAGAAAGATACCATGGCCTCCAGATCGAATATTGTCACTGAAGAGAAAGCACTTGAGATGAAGCGCAAAGGATGGTATATTTTATTGATAACATGGAATTCTTCTCTCAGGGTCATACAAATGCCACAACTGGATTCCTCTTTTCTATCTTCCCCACTTGCTCTCCTAACCAACACATTTGTTGCTTTTTAAAGAAATTTGTAGCATGAGCTAACAATTTTATATGTAACCCACATGACAGGCCTCTGAACAATTATGAAATATCATTCACATAGTTAATCACTTTATTTACTTATTTATTTATTTTTGCTTTTCAGGGCCTCACCCACGGCATATGGTAGTTCCCAGGCTAGGAATCAAATTGGAGCTGCAGCTGCCAGCCTCTGCCACAGGCACAGCAATGCCAGATCCGAGCCACATTTGTGACCTATATCATAGCTCACAGCAACACCGTATCCTTAACCCACTGAGCCAGGCCAGGGATGGAATCTGCATCCTCATGGATACTAGTCGGGTTCGCTGAGCCACAATAGGAACCCCCTAGTTAATATCACATTAAAAGGTGTGTACTAGAGATTGGAAAGGTGGTTATCAGGGGCAAGTGGGTGGGGGAATTGGGGAGATGTTGGACAAAGAGTACAAACTCCCATTTAGAGAAGAAGAATATGTTCTGGGGAATCTAACACACAGCATTGTGATTATAGTTAAGAATACCATGTTGTATACTTGAAAATTGCTAAGAGAGTAGATCATAAATGTTTTTATCACAAAAAAGAAATGGTCATTATGTGATGTGATGGAGGTGCTAGCCAACACTATGGCAGTCAGCACATTGCAATACATAAAAGAATCAAATCAATATATTGTATGCAAACTAATAATATTTTTAAATTTAATTTTATTGATGCATAGTTGATTTACAATGTTGTGTTAATTTCTGCCATACACATATCCACTCCCATGAACACAACATTATATGTTAATTATATCTCAAGAAAGCTGGAAATAAAAGTAAAAAATAAATAAATGAAAGGGGTTTCCCACATAAGAGTCATTAATTGAGGCCATATAGTACTGCATGGGTATAATGACATTCCTGGCTAAGAAACACAAAATATAACATCTCATAAGTAAATCTACAAGTTCTTGGAAGGATCCAAATGTTAGTGAAAAATTCCTTCAACAGATGAGTCCAGTGAATAACTCTCTGACATTATAAGAAAGTGGTTAGTCACTATACAAAAAAAACAAAGAATAGTATAACTTTTGTCTCAAAATTTGTTGAACCCACTGGATCAATTTCACACCTGTATCTTCAGAAGCAAAATATTTTAAAGTATGTGAGCTATAAATGGAAATAAGATACTATTTTTCCTCACTGTCAATATGATATACATGTCCTATATAAATGTATGAGCTGTATGTATATAATGCATGTGTGTCTATATAGGTAAAAATATTTTTTCTCATTATGGAAATGTAATTAACTTAGGCAGAAGGTGGCAGCTGTTTAATAGCACAAACAACCAGCTAAATTCCCATTATTTATCTAACAGACTTTAATAAAAAAAAAAAAGAGGTTTCATGCACCACTTTGCAACCACTAACAGTATAGTCTCGTAGTTAAAATGGCACATGAAGGCCTGGTGAATGAATGACAGAAAACCCAGCAGAGAATTTCTCTCCTAAGCCTTCATCTTCAATGATTATATGGCTGGTGAGCTAAGAACTTGACTCCCTTTTCTCTTTTCCACAGGCAGTGATATGATTCACTTCACAGAGCTACCCATGGTTAGAAATAGAAATTAACAGGTTTTTTTTTTTTTTTAAACAACTGGAACCTATTTCCCTCTTAGTGTACATGAATGATTCATATCACTGTTAATAACAGTTGAATTCTTGCATGACTAGGGAAGAAAAATCTCCTCAATGCAGAATGTTGACCCAACTCAGTAAAAGGCTTTTAAAGTAATCAACTGCTGAGATTCAATGAAACAAAACCTAATATCCAAGAAAACTGTATTACAAGAATCCTGAGAGGAAGACCAGTAGTTCCCTGTCTCTCAGAAGGAGACAAATTTAATGAAATCATTATATCCTTTATGCACATTGTTATTAAAAACAAAATAAAACCTAAACCTATTCATCTAGATGGCATGCTATATAGAAACTGAATATCAGAGATTTGTTTTTAAGCAAGATTATCAGAGGCTAAACCAACACTGTCATTTTCATTAATAGAATCTCTAAATTTGACCAAGTTAAGCATGTCTTAGCTAAACTTTGGATAACTCAAGAAAAGGAGGAGTTCCTGTCATGGCACAGTGGTTAATGAATCCGACTAGGAACCATGAAGTTGCGGGTTCGATCCCTGGCCTTGCTCAGTGGGTTAAGGATCCGGCGTTGCCATGAACTGTGGTATAGGTTGCAGATGTGGTTCAGATCTGGCGTTGCTGTGGCTGTGGCACAGGCCAGTGGCTACAGCTTGGATTAGACCCCTAGCCTGGGAATCTCCATATGCCGCGAGTGTGGCCCTAAAATGACAAAAAAAAAAAAAAGAAAAGAAAAGGAGAAATTCAGTATCCAAGTTTATAACAGGTACAAAAATTGAGGATTTTTGTTTTTAAAGAAATAATTTCTGGGAAAATCATAAATATGAAAACATAATTTTTAGCACTATACACAAAAGAAATACTTTTTGTTCTCACTTTTCAGTGCAAACATGTTCCATCCAAATTCTACAATCAATATGGTTTGGCTTGTGAGATGTCAGAGTAGAAGATTGTCCTTTAAGTTATCAAGTAGCGTACATTTCATTCTATGCTTCTACAATTAGCTAAACTTTAGCCTATGGATATTCTTCACTTCATTTCTCTGCACATGAAATTCTATGTCCTTATACTCCTTCCCTTTTACTGAGCAATCTCTTTCTCATCCTCCAAGATCAAGATCAAAAGCCAGTTGCTCAGTCAGTACAGCTTTCCTGGACTTCAACAGTGCTTGTTATGTCTACTGTACTCCACAGCACTGGGGCTGATATTGGTATAGTATGAGTTAACACGCTGTACTGTAATTTACTTGCTTGGATATCTGCTTCTTTTTCCAGAGTGTGGGATTCTGGATGGCAGATGCTACACTGTATTTATCATTGTATCCTCAAGGTGTCTGATATATAGATATTTAATAACTGTGCATTGAATGAATTAGTGGAAATGAAAATACAACCACTTAAATAAAATGATTCTCTAAAGTAAATCAAGAGTGCATTTGCATATTGCCTAAGTAGTACCTTCAGTCCTTCACTAATATTTAATATAGTTAAGAGTTATTGGGAACATTTTTAAAGATACAAACCAGTATCTGCCCCATCCTAGCATCTGATAGTGCAAAGCAAAACTCTAAAGCATACTATGTAATAGTATTTAGATGGCTTTGGAAACTAATAGCAATTTGATGGGACAGGAAAGAACAAATTTAGAGGTTAGTCTTCATGATATTAACACCATTGTGCCACACAGTGTGCATATTTCAACATTTTAATGAAAATGCATTTCTTAATCTTGAGAACAAGTGAAAACAGAAGCATTGTTAGAGGAATATGATGACTAGCATAGAAAGGAGGAAGAAAAGATATTTGGGTGGGAGAAATCAAAACCTGATTCTTGTTTCCAACTTAAGTTAGAGCCTTATATATGTCTACTATTTCATTATTTTAAAACATTTTCCTCTCATATTGTAGTAATTAGTCTCATGTTGCCTGTTGAAGTTCATATACTCCAAAAAGAAAAACATATGCAATTCCTTCCTCTACAGTGAAGGTAATTTCTAGAGAGAAAAGAACATTGATCTATTATCAAAATTTGATGTAAATTCATAATTTTTTAAATGTCAAAACATCAACAACCCAAACTGCATTTACCACACATTTCAACCATTCCATTACAGCAGACACAATTAACCATAAAAAAGGTTATTGTATAATGGTAAAAATACCCAAAACTACCTTACAAGTATTCAAGAAATAAATGTAATAAATCACAGATGCTCCTGTGTGTGCAGTGAACCAAACATTTTTTATTTATTTTGTATTTTGTTCTTTTAATGGCTGCACCCATGGTATATGCAAGTTCCTGGGTCAGGGGTCGAATTGTAACTGAAGCTGCCAGCCTACACCCCAGCTACAGCAACGCTGGATCCAAGCTGCATCTGAGACCTATGCCGCAAAGCCATATCCTTAACCCACTGAGCAAGACCAGGGATTGAAACTGCATCCTCACAGAGACAACAATCAGGTCCTTAACCTGCTGAGCCACAATGGGAACTCCAGAATTCAAATTATTTAATATCATAGAGTCTCTAACATAATTTTTCTTGAACAACCTACAAATAGAGAATCAGGATCATTACTTTTTAAATGCCCTAAAATGTAGACTGATAACTTTTATTAAATATTTGTCATACTGTCCACTCATCATGACAATTTTACCTATTCCTAACTAGAGTTCACAATGTTAATTCAAGTGGCAAGTTTGATGCAAAAAGGGATATCTTTTACTCAGTAGAAGACAGAATAAAGATGTTATACCATATTTTTTCAAGTCACATTAATGATGCTTATAGATTTTAGAACTAAAATTCATCATTACATGGAATGGTAGAGTCCCAAGATGCTACTAAAATATGTATTGAAATGGTCCCAGATATGCTTTTCTTGCCCTTTTACCAAACCTAGAGGTTGACTGATAACGCTTTAGTTGTTCTATATATTTATGGGTCTCTGGTTTGCTATTTTTTAAGTTAATTTTTTTTTATACTTAAAAGACTGCTGTGATCCCTGTACACAGGGGCAAGTTTTCAAAATTTCAAATTTGATTAGGTAGCACACTAACACAGTTTACAAAATAAAAGTTTCAAATCCAAGATACTTTAGGCAACCATACACAATATGCTAGATAAAACTACTTATTGACTGTGTTAGAGGGCAGAGCAGCTCTCTAATAAGCAGTGTAAAGACTCAGAGCAGAAACAGAAGAGCGGAGTTCTACAGACTCTGGTTTGTTGAGTCAGGGGAATGGTACACAAAGGTGGAATTCCTATGTTGTGGGTGTGCATTATGGCGGTGGCTGGGTGGCAGGATGCAGGAATCAAGAAAAGAAAAATCAACTGCTAGATGGTGATCCCAACCCTACAACTTGTCTTCCAATGGCCAGAATGATCCAGGGCTCGCCAACATCTTTATGCCTGGCTCACAAAGTATTCTCAATTCAGTATAGGAGAGGATTCACCTTTCTCCAACTCTCACCCATATCAACAAATGAACATGGCCCCGATTCTACAATGAAAAGTAAGGGGGAAATACAGTTGTTACAAAGTTGTTTTGTTTTTGTCTTTGGATTTATCTGTTCCTAATGTAAGAGGAACAACTTTTGAGATAGCCCCTTTACTGAAAATGGATAGAATATCACCCTTACCTTCAGCTCATCTTGTAGAACTCAAAGAATAAGAACATGGTTTTCCTAAAGGAGAGGAGTGTTGGTATCCTGTTTAAGCAGAGATATTGTTTGTCCAAATAAGGCAAAATGGGATTGAAACTTTGTTTTAATAAAGAAAATAATGCCCAATAACACATAAATTTGTAGTCATTCTTTATGCTGATCTACTTTTTATGTGCTTTTAATCTCTCTATCCCAGGGGCCTATTTTAGCAAAACAATATTTCAGTTTGTCAAAGATAAAGTGCACTGTGCATTGATGTCACTGTCTTGTCCACTTCCTTTGCCAACAGGGACAGAACAAAATTTTAAGATAAGAGTGCTTCATAACAAGTTCAGCCCAAAGTAGCTCCTGGCCTCATCAGAGTTTAATGAGACATTCAATCTAAGAAATAAATTAAATGACATTTTGGGATCATGCTTAATGAAGCGGGTATCTACAGAAGCTCTAGACTGCAACAGTATTCTTATAAAATATGGAGAATAGGGCAGGAAAATGTCATCAATCATTTGGGACAAAATGGCACTCTGTGGAATAGAAACTGTTGAACCTCAGTAGCTCCTGGTCTCAGTCATGGCCCAGAACTGGTTTCTTGTTATGTCAGTATCATAAAACACTTCACACATGTCTATGTTAATTCCATAAGTCAGTGTCTCATCATTGCCGTAACTACATAAAAAGGGGCAGTATCGGTGAAACTCAAGAATGAACAAAGCCAGGACAATATGATGTTGGGAAGGTAAAGTAGAAAACAGTACAATTCTCGTATAAAAGAAATGAAAGTAAGTTAAGTGTAGTACGTCTAAATGAAATACTAAGAACTGTCCTAGTTAAGAAGAGATTTTCTGTATGAATCATTGTAAAAGGAGGATAAGTGGCCCTATTGAAAAAGGATGTAGTTAGCCTATAACAATTGTGATAGAACTACAAACTCATTTGGCATCTATGATTCCAAATGAACAAGTTATTTCACTTAAGAATTTAGTGAAAATAATTTTAAAGTAACTTAATATTGGCAAACACAAGTATACTAAGTCACAGTTACGATTCTTGATAAGATTTTTGAAAATTATAATCACATAACTATAATTAACCAGTGAATGAGGGAGCATTTACGGCAAATACATGGTATATTAAGAATTCATAGAAAATAAAAAGCAAAACACTTGACCTCAATCTAAATGGACAAAGCAGAAAAGAAGTGACATAAAGTTAATTTTAAAAATGGGAAAATACTTTCTTTCATTCACAGCTATCGGAATTTAAATTACAACAAAAGAGATTCTTTAAAAGTTTCATTTGTATTTTTACATTTTTGTTCAGTTTGTGCACTTCTTTCTTTTCACAGCTGTCTCAATCTCTCTTTGAAAGCAGGAGGAATACAAACAAAGTGGATAAAAACTACCGTTTCTGAGGTTGTGGTGAAACTCAAATATTTATTTATTCCTGATGACTGATACAATCTTCCTAGAGGACAATTTTTCCAGAAAATTCAAGAGCAGAAAAATGTGTACAGATCTTGGCACATTTAAAGGAAATAATCAAATCAAGGAAAGGTATATATAGTTAAAGAGAAACTATACAGTTAGTTTTAAGAGTGAAAAGTGAGAAGTCTTTGTCTTATAGTATGATATTGATTTGAAGAAGTTAAGCACATATCTGAATTAAAATTATATAATAAAAATAATTATGAAGAAAATATTGCAACATAGAAAGATTACTGTGTTTTAAAAGGGTAACATATAATAAATGCAAATAAAGACCATATAATTCTGTAAACGTTGTCTATGAACAAAGACTAGGGGAAGAAAAAAACTAAAATGGAGATTAAAACGTACTGATCAATGTCTTAGATTCTTGAGAGAGGGGATCTTAAAAACATCCTTTCATTTGCTTAATGTTGTTTGAAAAAATAAATACCATAGAAATTAAAATGATATAAAGGCTTACATAGTGGTCCACTTAATTCTGGGCCAACAGAATGAGAATCCCACTCAAATATATTTTTTGTAAGAATATTTGTTAGAATATTTTATTATATTTAAACACTCAGAGATGCTACACATTCCTCCCTAAATATACACTGCCACAAAAAACAGACTATTCTGCACCTTAAATTGATACAGAATTGCATTAAACACTCCCTTTTGGCTAAAGTAGCTAACGGAGAAAAGCAACCCTTACTTAATAGTAACTAATGCATTAATTAGATCCAAAGTAATCTGAAAATAGATGGAAACAAATTAAACTCTATTTTGAAGTAAAATTTATTCTTACAATCTGAATCACAGAACTGGTGGACTCTTTGAGGGCTAATCTACCTTTAGGCTCGTGAATATATAACCAAAAAAAAAGATAAATGAATTTCTCTTCTCTTCTTGACGTTAAGTTTTTCTGAAAACAGGGACCATGTCTTGTTTACTATTATATTCTTATCACCTATGACAGTGTTGGTTGCACAATAAGTTCTAGGTGGATGGATATAAAGAATATTTCTAGGAAAATACACCAGAATTCTTTTCATTTACATGATGATTCACCCTGGCGGAAGAGTTCTTCCTTTTACTAATTAAAATAAGAATTTTCAGTAGAAAAAAAAAGGAAAAAAAATCACAGCCGTATATGGCTTTGTCTACTAAATATATGGGTAATGACTGGTAAGCAACAACTTACTGAAAGCATTATATTTGTAAAGCTCCTTGAAGTTTATTAATCAGATAATAAGCAGAAGTTAAGACAACGCTTACTATCTCAATTTGATGCATGAAAAAACAGGGGTCAAATTCTGGCTCTTACACTTCCTAGCTTTATAACTTTGGGCATGTTATGCCTCAGTTTTCTCACCTCTAAAATGGGATGATAATGGCTGGTGTAAGGATTAAATACACTCATGTAAAATACTTAGAACAGTCCTAACACATGCTAAAAACTCAATAAATGTGAACTGTTATGATCATCATTATTCTCAGTATTAGTATTGTTGTTACAAATTTTTCATAGACAGTCTTAAAGGATACCCAGAAGTGCTTACAGAGAGTATCTTTCAACCTAACATGGGCTTATATTATGTTCATAGTGTTAAAGAGTTTCAGAGGAACTCTGTAGACATGGTTATATGGGATCAACACTATATGACTGTCAACATTTTTTATTATATAGGTATTCTATTTATGTGACTAGATGAAACATGCAACATTAGATAAACATTCAGTTCAGCTACTAACTTGATCAGAAAGACCAATAAAGACACAGCTAGCATGATAAAGAACTGGTTAGGAACAGTGCCAAAATTCAATAAAATGACAGTAGGTTTGATTCATAGTCCAAGAGATTGGCAGTGGCAAATACCAGGAGGCAATGAGGAAATAACTGGAGGTCACTATGAGATACTGAGAATAGAATGAGGGAGATGCCAAAATCTAAAATCCAGAGCAAATTTAGAAAACATAATCAAGGTAATTGGTAACAAAGAGATAGAAACAGGGTCACAGGCCATTAAAATCACCCTGCCAAATGACATCATTCCTGCCAAAGATGCTTTTAATGTGTCATGAGTATACATCACACTGAGTGTGCCTGATCCATAGCATCTTAAAAGCACTGCCTGAACCTTGACAGGTATGACTATCTTGACTTTTTTGGTGAAATATAAGTATTTTGGTCAAATACTTTATGGTCATTAATTTTCAAAAATTTGTTTTAGTATAATCTCAGCCACGCTTAAAATGATTCAAATACAAAATATTTATGTTTAATTATTTTTCAGCTTTATAGGAGACATAACAAACACATATGGGTTTTATAAACAGACCGTCTGAACATATGCACTGGTACACGCCTCTACATTGTTTTTAAAGTACGATCCAAGTCTTTCATTGTGCCTGTCTGGGCAAAATTTTCTGACACAACTCTCCATTTTCCCTATTAAACGCCACACTAAGTATGAAACAGCAATTTAGAACCACATGATAAAGTGTATTCATAATCATTCCATTGAAAAAGGTTGGTCTTTTTATAACATGTCATTTCCAGAAGTGGTCCAGAAAAGGCAGACCTGAAGAATGCTGATAAAAAGGTATATATTTTATTATACTTGGTCTTGCTCTTTAAAAGTAAGTAACCTTTAAAAAGTACTTAAGAAAAGAAATATAAGAGACCATATAGTCAGATTTATTCATGGGAGAAAAAGTTTCAAATAATTCAGTTCCACAGAAATCAGAGTAAAAGCCAAAGCATTAAGTTGCTATTAATATCAACATGTTTTTAAGGAAGCCTCCTTTCTTCAGCCCCACTCCCCCTACCTCTGGTTCAAATCAGACCTGAAAACAGCAGTTGGTATACAAAAGTCCCAACTTCAATGCTGAGAAGACTAATATTTCACAAGCACTAGAACATTCTGGAAGATTTATTAAAAAAAGAAGAAGAAAGAAAAACTGGCATTGCTTCAAAAAAAGGAGCAAGGAGTGCAATGTGAAGGCAAAAATGTCCCTAGAGTAAGCTTTCCATAAATGTTTGCTTGGGAGACTGGAATGCAGAATTAGGCCACTCCATATATTAGCATACATTATAAATACACATCTTCAAAGACACATGAGTAGGTATATACACACATATATATATTTCATGTACATATATGGAATAAAAGCAATTTATATATATCATGATAAAGCAAATTATTTTTATAAGCCCCATATTATCGGTTTTTGTGTTGAGATTATATATATATATATATATATATATATATATATATATATATATATATAATATCTATACCTACGGAGTATATAATCATCACAAAACAACACTACTAGGTGATTTTTGAATCCAGGCTAGCTGACTATGGTAAAGAAAGACTGCAAAAATGGGATAAGGAAAAAACAGTGAGCACTGCCTTCCCCCCGAAACTTGCTGATGGTCAAGTTCCCATCCTCCCACTTGCTACTCAACTGACTCAACCCTCCCAAACCACCTTACTCTCTGCTTGCTAATTTTTCTTTCTACATTTACTTCTCACCTTTAATAAAGTTTGATCACAGCTCACATGCCAAGCTAATATATTTGAAATACAAAGTGTATCTCCTGCTTTCTTTCTTTTTTTTTTTTTTTGCTTTTTAGGGCCACACTCGCAGCATATGGAGATTCCCAGACCAAGGGTCGAATCAGAGCTGCAGCCGCTGGCCTATGCCACAGCCACAGTCATGCCAGATCCGAGCCGTGTCTGCAGGCTACACCACAGCTCATGGCAACACCGGATCCTTAACACGCTGAGCAAGGCCAGGGATCGAACACTCAACCTAACGGTTCCTAGTCGGATTCATTAACTGTTGCACCACAATGGGAACTCCTGCTTTCCTTTCTTAACAGAGTATAACGCTGTCAAACTGTGAGGGGACTTGTGAGCTGTGAGGGATGGAAATATCAGAGGAATACGCTGGGAAATCACTCTAACTTTATGATAATTAGGGCCACCTTACCTAAACTCAGTAGGTGAAGATCAATCTACGTAACTGAACGATTCAAGTGCTTACTTGTCTATACTCAGCACTGCACTAACAGATAAAAATGCGGTAGCTGGTATGGACTGTTTGCCTGAAGCACTTATAAGCTTCACGGAATAAAGCATCAAAAAAAAAAAAATATATATATATATACTTAGGGCATTGCTGATGGTTCTGAAAGCCTGTAATGACATCTTACATAAGGATATTCTATAAGTATGTAGTTAAGTAAGAGTACTGATTATGAATGCAAATATACTAAATATAATTTCAAATATATATGTGCCTGTGTGTATATATATATATATATATATATATATATATAAATCAATGTGCATAATATACATATTCAAATTAAATACCCTCTATTTTCATAACCTTTGTAAATTTTTACAGGAACCACTTTTGTGACCTTATAAGATATTGGACAATTTTAGCTTAAAGGAGATAGGGGATATTAAACATTTTATTTCACATATATAGATTATATTCCTTATATATTTCTTATACTATATTCCATATACATATATATATACTCATTACATATATACGTATGTGAATGTATTATATATATTTTTTCTTTTCTCCCCTCACTGATTTGACCAGCATGTTTTAGGTAAAACATCCTTAGGTTACTTACATAGGTCTCTAGAGTCATCCAATGAGTTTTTGTTCTTTTAACATAAGATGAGCTTCTCAACATTCATGCTGCATGCACCAGAACCATTCCTTTCCCATTGTTTTTTGAAAGAAAGAAACGATGTTCAGCTGACTATCATGAATCTGCCAGTCTCTCTGCCTGAGTCCTATAAATAAAGTTAAGTGATACAAACATATCGGGCTTGCTCTAGAATACTGAGCAGTCCTTTCATTTCTATTTATTTTTATTCAACTAGAAATAAACAAGGATTGGAAAACACAAAATAACTGGTTAGGAAAGAAAAACATGGTCAAATGACATTAGCAAATATCTTAGTCTTTGACAGTTAACTTGGTTGTGGTCAAGACCATAAAACGACCCAACACCTCAAACTTAACCTAGGGAAAAAGTTAAAGGGTAGCCATCATTAAGGGGAAGCTACTAATTTCATAACTTATATATCACCCTCAAATAAATAAATGAACTGAAAGAAACATCACCAATAGTAGGCGGAAGTACCTAAAAATGTACTGAAAACTGCAGATGCAGCTCATTGTCTACTGTAGAATTCTCTTCCAAAAAAGGAAGCTCAATAAATTTCTTACACATTGAATCAACTGTTAGCTACCTGAAGGAAGTTGGTAAGTGTAACTTAACACTGTAACATTTTAAGAGATGAATAACCACCCAAATGTTTCTCCTTTTTATGAACCTAGATGCTTCTAATTAGAAGTATTCATAAAATTAGGCAGAGATACAAATTGAAACAGAATATTTGATGGCCATGAAGAAGTTTTCAGGAAATATATTTTACTATATTTTTTAATTACTCAATGAATTTTATTACATTTATAGTTGTAAAACAATCATCACAACCAAATTTTATACCATTTCCATCCCAAAACCTCAGTGCATCCCCCCACACCAGAACCTGTCTCATTTGGAAACCATAAGTTTTACAACGTCTGTGAGTCAGTATTTGTTCTGCAAAGAAGTTCATTGCTTCCTTTTTTTAGATTCCACATGTAAGTGATAGCATTTGATGTTGGTGTCTCATTGCCTGACTGACTTCACTTAGCATGATAATTTCTAGGTCCATCCATGTTGCTGTAAATGCCATTATTTCTTTACTTTTAATGGCTCAGTAATATTGCATTGTGTATGTACCACATCTTCTTTATCCACTCCTCTGTCAATGGACATTTAGGTTATTTCCATGTCTTGGATATTGTACAGAGTGCTGCAATGAACACTGGAGTACATGTGCCTTTTCCAGTCATGGTTTCTCTGGATAGATGCCCAGGAGTGGGATTGCCGGATCAAATGGTAATTCTATTTTTAGTTTTCTGAGGAAGCTCCACACTGTTTTCCACAGTGGTTGCACCAATTGATATTCCCGCCAACAGTGTAATAAGGTTCCTTTTTCTCTGCACCCTCTCCAGCACTTATTGTTTGTAGACTTTTTGATGATGGCCATTCTGGGTGGTGTAAGGTGGTAGCTCATAGTGGTTTTGATTTGCATTTCTCTAATAATGAGTGATGCTGAACATCTTTTCATGTGTTTTTTGGCCATTTGTATGTCTTCTTTGGAGAACTGTCTGTTTAGATCTTCTGCCATTTTTTGATGGGGTTGTTTGTTTTTTTGGTATTGAGCTGAAGAAGATGTTCCTCAATTTTGGTGATTAATCCTTTGTCAGTCAATTCATTTGCAAATATTTTCTCCCATTCTGTGGGTTGTCTTTTCATTTTGTTGAGGTTTCCTTTGCTGTGCAGAAACTTTTAAGTCCCATTTGTTTATTTTTCTTTTTATGGTCATTAAACTAAAAGGTGGATCTGAGAAGATGTTGCTGTGTTTACATCAGAGAGTATTTGGCCTATGTTTTCCTTTAAGGGGTTTTATAGTATCTGGCCTTATATCTATCTAGGTCTTTAATCCATTTTGAGTTTATTTTTGTATATGGTGTTAGGAAATGTTCTAATTTAATTCTTTTACATGTGGCTGCCCAATTTTACCAGCACAACTTACTGAACAGGCTGTCTTTTCGCCATTGTAGATTCTTGCCTCTTTTGTCATAGATTATTGACTGTAGGTGTGTGGGTTTAATTCTGGGCTTTCTATCCTGTTCCACTGATCTGTATTTCCGTCTTTGTGCCAGTAGCAAAATGGTTTGGATGACAGTAGCTTTGTAGTATAGTCTTAAGTCAGAGACCCTGATTCCTCCAGCTCCATTTTTCTTTTTTAGGATGCCTTTGGCTATTTTGGGTCTTCTGTGCTTCCAAACAAACTTTAAAATATTTTGTTCTAGTTCTGTAAAAAATGTCCTTGGTAATTTGATAGGGATTACATTCAATCTGTAGATTGTCTTGGGTAGTAGAGTCATTTTGATAATATTGACTCTTCCAATCCAAGAGCATGGTATGTCTTTCCATCTGTTTGTGTCATCCTTGATTTCTTTCATCAGCATCTTATAGTCTTCAGAGTACAGGTCTTGTGTCTCTTTAGGCAGGTTTATTCCTAGGTATTTTATTCTTTTTGACACGATGGTAAACGGGATTGCTTCCCTAGTTTCTCTTTCTGATCTTTCATTGTTAGTATATAGAAATGCAGTTGATTTCTGTGTATTAATTTTGTATCCTGTGACTTTGCAAATTCATTGATGAGATCTAACAGTTTTCTGGTAGAGTCTTCAGGATTCTCTAGGTATACTATCATGTCATCTGCAAATAGTGATAGTTTTACTTCTTCATTTCCAGTATGGATTCCCTTTATTACTTTTACTTCTCTAATTGTTGTGGCCAGGACTTCCAAAACTGTTTAATACCAGTGGGGAGAACAGACATCCTTGTCTTATTCCTGATCTCAGCGGGAATTCTTTCAGCTTTTCACCATTAAGAATGATGTTAGCTGTAGATCTGTCATATATGGCCTTTATTATGTTGAGGTAGATTCCCTCTATGTCCACTTTCTGGAGGATTTTTATCAGAAATGGGTGTTGGATTTTGGCAAAGGCTTTTTCTGCATCTACTGAGAGGATCATATGGTTTTTATTATTCAGTTTGTTAATGTGGTGTATTGCACTGATTGACTTGCGGATATTGAAGAATCCTTGCATCCCTGGGATAAATCCCACTTGATCAAGATGTACAGTCTTTTTAATGTATTGCTGGATTTGATTTGCTAGTATTTTGTTGAGGATTTTTGCATTTTTCATCATTGAGATTGGCCTGTAATTTTCTTTTTTTGTATTATCTTTGTCGGGTTTTGGTATCAGGGTGATGGTTGCCTCATAGAATGAGTTTGAGAGTGTTCCTTCCTCTGAATTTTTTGGAAGAGTTTCAAAAGGATAGGTCTTAGCTCTTCTCTAAATGTTTGATAGAATTTGCCTGTGAAGTCATCTGGCCCTGGACTTTTGTTTGTTGGAAGTTTTTAATCACAACTGCAATTTCAGTACTTGTAATTGGTCCATTCATCTCTTCTATTTCATCTTGGTTTAGTCTTGGAAGATTGTACTTTTCTAAGAATTCATTCATTTCTTGTAGGGTTTAAATTTTATTGGCGTATAGTTGCATATAATACTCTCTTACAATCCTTTGTATTTCTGTGATGTCCGTTGTTACTTCTCCTTTTTCATTTCTAATTTTATTTATTTGAGCCCTCTTTTTTTTCCTGATAAGTCTGGCTAAGGGTTTATCAATTTTGTTGATCTTTTTAAGAACCAGTTTTTAGTTTCACTGATCTTTTCTATGGTTTTCTTCATTTCTATTTCATTGATTTCTGCTCTGATCTTTATGATTTCTTTCCTTCTACTAACTTCAGGTTTTGCCTGCTCTTCTCTCTCTAGCTGCTTTAGATGTAAATTTAGGTTGTTTTTTGAGCTTTTTCTTGTTTCCTGATATAGACTTGTATTGGTATAAACTTCTGTCTCAGAACTGCTTTGGCTGCATTCCATAGGTTTTGGAGTGTCAAACCTTTGTTGTCATTTGCTTCTAAATATTTATTAATTTCCTCTTTTATTTCTTCAGTGATCCATTGGTTGTTTAGTAGCATGTTGTATAGTCTCCATGTGTTTCTGTTTTTTGGAGTTCTTTTCTTGTTGATTTCAAGTCGTATAGCATTGTGGTCAGAAAAGATGCTTGATATGATTTCAGTTTTCTTAAAGCTACCTAGGTTTGATTTGTGGCCCAGCATGTGATCAGTCCTAGAGAATGTTCTGTGTGCCCTTGAGAAGAATGTTTATTCTGTTGCTTTTGGATGGAATGTCCTATAAATATCTATTAAGTCCATTTGGTCTAATGTTTCATTCAGGGCCTGTGTTTCCTTGCTGATTTTCTGTCTGGATGATCTGTCCATTGCTGTAAGTGGGGTGTTAAAGTCCCCCACTATTATTATGTTATTGTCAATTTCTCCTTTTAAGATTGTCAGCAGTTGCCTTATATATTGTGGTGATCCTATGTTGGGTGCATAGGTATTTACAATTGTCATATCTTCTTCTTGGCTTGATCCTTTGATCATTTTGTAATGCCCTCTCTTGTCTCTTAAAATATTCTCCATTTTAAGGTCTATTTTGTCTGATATGAGTATTGCCACTCCAGCTTTCTTTTGATTCCAATTTGCATGGAATGTTTTCTTCAATCCTCTCACTTTCAATTTGTATGTGTCCCAAGAAGTGAAGTGGGTCTCTTGAAGACAGCATATATATGGGTCTTGTTTTTGTATCCATTCAGCCAGTCTCTGTCTTTTGGTTGGGGAATTTAGTCTATTAACATTTAAGGTAATTACTGATATGTATGTTCTTATTGCCATTTTATCAACTGTTTTGGATTGCTTTGTGTTGCTCTTTTTCCTTCCGTTCTTCTCTTGTTCTCTCCTCTTGTGCTTTGATGACTGTCTTTAGTGTTATATTTCAGTTGATTTTTCTTATTTATTTTTGTATCAATTGTAGATGGTTTGCAGTTTCTCTGAAGCTTTGATATAGGAGTCTATTTATATACTAGATTGTTTAAAGTTGTTGGTATCTTAATTACAAGTGCATCTCCAGTGTCCTGCATTTGTACACTCCTCATGATTACTGATTTTGGTAGCATAACTGTACATGGATAATTTCATAGCTTTACTGTATATATGCCTTTACTGGTGAGCCTTGTCATTTGTGTTATTTTTGTTTCTGGTTGTGGCCTTTTCTTTCTGCCTAGAGAACTTCCTTTAGTATTTGTTGTTAAGCTGGCTCAGTGTTGCTGAATTCTCTTAGCTTTTGCTTATCTGTAAAGCTTTTGATTTCTCCTTCAACTCTGAATGAGAGCCTTGCTGGGTAAAGTAATCTTGATTGGAGGTTTTTTCCTTTCATCACGTTAAGTATATCATGGCACTCCCTTCTGGCCTGCAGTTTCTGCTGAAAAACCTGCCGATGACCTTATTGGGGTTCCCTTGTACGTCATTTGTTTCTTCTCCCTAGCTGCTTTCAAAATTTTCTGTCTTTAATTTTGTTCACCTTGATAATATGTGTCTTGGGATGTTCCTTCTTGGGTTTATTTCATATGGTATTCATTGTGCTTCCTGGATTTGAGTGAGTGGTTCCTTTCCCATGTTAGGGAAGTTTTTGGCTATTATCTCTTCAAATATTTTTTTTGTCCCTTTCTCTCTCTCTTCTCCTTCTGGCACCCCTGTAATATGGATGTTGGTGCGTTTAACATTATCCCAGAGTTATTAGACTCACTTCATTTCTTTTCAATCTTTTTTCTCTTTTCTGTTCCACATCAGTGATTTCCACTAGTCTGTCCTCCACCTCACTTATTTGTTCTTCTGCCTCCTGTATTCTGCTGTTGGTTGTTTCTAATGATTTTTTTTATTTCAGTTATTGTATTTTGCATCTCTGCTTGCTTAATTTTTTTGTTTGTTTGTTTGTTTGCCTTTTCTAGGGCCTCACTCGTGGCATATGGAGGTTCCCAGGCTAGGGGTATAACAGGAGCTGTAGCCACCAGCCTATGCCACAGCCACAGCAACAAAGGATCTGAGCTGCATCTGCAACCTACACCACAGCTCACGGCAACGCCAGATCCTTAAACCACTTAGCGATGCCAGGGATCGAACCCACAACCTCATGGTTCCTAGTCGGATTCGTTAACCACTGAGCCACAAGGGGAACTCCTCTGCTTGCTTAATTTTTATATCTTGTATTTCTTTGATCATTGTTTCCTGTAAGTTATCAGTCTTTGCCTCCAGTTTATTTCCAATGTCTTGCATCATCCTCAGCATCAACACTCTAAAGTCTTTTCCTTGTAGGCTGATAATGTCCTGATCATTGAGCTGTTTTTCTGGGTTTTTTATTTTTCCCTTATCTGAGTTATAGTTCTCTGTCTTTTCATTTTTATAGGTTTTAGGTGTGGTATCCTTTTTGCAGACAATATAGTTATAGCCTCTCTTATTTCTGGTGTCTGCCTCCCTTGTGGCTGAAGTCAGTATGGGGGCTTGATGTAGGCTTCCTGATGGGAGGGACTGGTGCCTGCCCACTGGTAGGTGGGCTGATTCCTATCCCTCTGGTGAGTGGGGCTTTGTCTCTGGGTGAAATTACAAGTGGCTGTGTGCCTGGGGTTCACAAGGCAGCCTGTTTACTGATGGGTGGGGCTGTGATCCTACCTGGATTATTGTTTGGCCTGGGACTTTGCAGCACCAATGGGTGGGGCCAGATTTTCCCAAAATGACCACCTCCAGAGAATTGCATGCTGATGAAAACTCCCAAGAGCTGTGCCTCCAATGTCCTTCCCCCACAGCGAGCCACAGTTACCCCCTGTTTCCCCAGGAGATCCTCCAAGAACTGCAGTCAGGTCTGACCCAGATTCCTATGGAGGCTTTGCTTTGCCCTGGGACCCAGTGCACATGAAAGTCTGTGTGGACTGTTAAAGAATGGTGTCTCTGTTTCCTCCAGTCCCATGAAGAAACTGCACACAAGCCCCACTGGCCTTCAATGCCAGATGCTCCGGGGACTCTTTCTCCTGGTGCCAGATCCCTTGGCATTGGGGTTTGACCTGGGGCTCAGAACTCTCACTTCTGTAGGTGAGTCTCTGTGATACAGTTACTTTCCAGTTTGTGGGCTTCCCACCCGGAAGGTATGGGGTTGCTTCTATCGTGTAATCACCCCTCCTACTTCTTGATGTGGTCTCCTCTTTGTCTTCTGGAGTAGACTATCTTTTCGAAAGCTTACAGTCCATGTAGTTGAAAGTTGTTCATCATTTGGTTGTAATTTTGTTGTTTTTATGAGAGAAGTTCAGCTCCAGTCCTTCTATTCCACCATCTTAATCTCGTCTCCGAGGAAATATATTTTAAAAAGCCCAATAATGTATAATTGGAGAAGGAAAATGAAATGGAAGGAAAAGAGAAGGTGATTCCAGTGTTGCCACTGCTTAAGTGTTTTACATACCACAGCCACCTGCTACTCATTTCCTCTCATGGGCCAGAATACAGATTGCTTCTTACCTAATTCATAAATCTGTAGTGAGGAGATATCACATTCTCCATGTGATGTGTTCTGAGTTACACGAAGGTTATCCATACACGTATGCCTTTACACACTGAGACACAAATCATAGAGAGTACACTTTATAATTTTTATGTGCAATGCATACCCCAAAAAGTTTCACAGATCATGGTAAATTCATCTGTTTCCCTCAGAAACAAATCATGGAAATAATGGAGTTAGTTCTCTACATCAGTGGAATGGGTCAAATCTTTTATTAAAAAACTTTTTAAATTTGTGTTTTCCGAATGAAAATCAGATGTACACCAGCTTCAAAAATATATTCTCAGAGAGAAATCTCCTTTAAAATAACTATATGGTGTTATCTGGCCTATTTTCTGTATTTTTAGCTTGAAAGAAGTTGTTGGTAAAGGGAATAGTGAACATTTTTCCTCTTGCTGTCAGAAACTTCCAGTACTAGCTTATAATTGAAGTATTTCATGTTATTTCTTTCTTGGTATCACTACCACTTCTCTGTTTATTAACATTTGATGACAAATCCCTCGTTATTAGTTTTGTGAATTTCATACCACTAGAACCATATTTTCTTTCAACAAATTTCTGTTAGCATTTGATGATATCCTAATGCCTACAATCTTCCATTATATCCTGCTTAGCTTCACAACAGATAAGAAGGCAGTAACATGGAACTGAATGAAAGACAGTAAACTATAACACTGAAAATCCCCTTTTTTATTGTTCTTTCTCCATGCACTGCAACATAATAAAACTATACACACATCCCTGCCCATATGCATGCAGATTTTCCTTTGTACATGATTATAGCTCCAATTTTACATTCCAGATCCAGTGATTAGCTACCAAGCATTGCTATTCTCTATTATTGTCAGGGTATATTTGAGGTGACTGATCATTTCCTAAGACATCAGTGGTATATTCTTTCAGTTGTTGTATCCCCATAGTTTTTAATCAAATCCTGTCAGGATTGTTTTATTTTATTTCAAAAAACAAAAGAAAAACAATGCCATCCTATCATTACATTTTATTTACATGTGCATTTTCTTATTTGCCTATAAGTTAATGATTCAGCTATAGGTAAAAGCTCCTCTGAGTACTAACATACAGTATCACTGCCCTATGGGTGTCTAGTCCTTTTGAGAAATAATAGTGTATTAGCTTCCCCTCTATTTCATTAAGATGTGGAACGTAATACTTGAGTACCATAAATCTATAAAATGATAGGCTAGTGTTAGCTATCCTAGGGTCTGTGCCACTTTCTATTTACCAGCAACCTATATGCTTTTAACGATTTCCCATTTTGCTGAAGAGACTAGTCAATGGCAATTTCTAAAACCCACTGCAAAGGACTTTGCTGCACTTAAGTTAATTTTAATAATAAAGTAGAAATTTATCCTGTTATCCATAATTTCTGAACTGTTATATAATATATTTAGGTGTGACATATGTGTCAACTGCTTCTCTGAGTATATCATTTCCCTTTTAATTTTGTTTATACCTTTTTGGATTACAGAGTTTACTATTTGATAAGTATCTAGTAAACTGCACCTGTGTTTTTAAACCAAGCTTTCACTATCTGGTTTGTAGCAGGCCCTACTTTATCCTAAAATCAGACAATAGAAGCATTATGTTTTCTTTTACTGATTTACTTTATTAACTTTGCTTTTCAAAATATAGATGGAAGGAATTTGTTTTAGGACAGAGTGTGGGGATGGTAACCTACATCCACCCATCTAAATAGTTAACCAACTATCATCAAACTATTGAATAAGTAATCCATACTTGAAAAAGATACAGAATCTGAGATATGGTTTTGATGGACCTAAAACAAAAATGGACTTTTAAAACCTGAATGTGGACTCTTTCGCTTGCTAACATAGTTAATATGCTTCTGTATAGTCTTAAGCTATAAAATGATTCATTTAATAAATTATATGATTTTATACTTAATTCAGGTTTAAACTCTAGAGCAATACTATTTATTCTCTTCCCTCCCTTCTCATCATCGTGTTTGAAGTGAGTTACCCCAAAAGGTTGAAACGTTAAAACAAATTCAATAATTTGAAAATATTTCCAGGATATTAAAATGACAATGGGATGTTTGATTAAGAATGGCATTACTGTCAGGGACGGAAGGGGGAAGACATTTTGAGAATAATATGCAAAGAGAAGCAATAGATGGAGCTGAGGTATGGAATAAATGCAAGACTTTGGCCTAAGGTTCCAGTCCTGACTCTGCCATTTATTAGCTAGTTGTGTAGTTTGGGGCACATTGCTTAGTTATATGAGCTTCAGTTTTGTCATCTATAAAAAAGGGAAAAATAGTACCTATGTCCTTACAGCTTATTGAGAAAAAGTTTGACAATGTATGTAAAGAATACACTGAAAACCAAAAGGAAATAAACGTATTTGTATTATATAAAGTTATTATATGAAGGTAAGTTATGTTCATAACAAACTTATTTATAGACCAGGAATTAGGACCCATCATAGATGGATTTAAATTTTCCACCTGGCTTCATATCCTATTTCCAGAAGAGAAAACCAACTGACTAGACATTTTCTTGGGTCAGATAGCAATTTCTAAGGTTGCTAAAATCCTGATTGATAAACAGCAGAATAAAATAAATGAATGTAACATGTTATTAAATGCATCACACCAGTACCCATTCCACTCAACTCACCAGCATAAACTTCACCAGAAAAGGAAATAGCTTTTCCAGCACCAGAAGGCAGTTAAGTAGAATGCAATCAATGCCTTTCTTAAATGATACCAATGGGGAGACAGTTTAGTCCTAGTATAAGGATAATGAAAGGCCTTACATTTTTGACAAATGTACTTTTAATTCACTTAAATAAAAGATAAATCAATAATTTAAAAGTGCTTGACAAATTAACAACTGTATAATGAACATAACCAAATAAAGCATTGGCATATCAAAATATAGGAGGTATGAATCTGCTGAAAAGGGACAAAGTTAAGGTTAATTTAAACATATAAATGTGTTATTTAGGAAAAAGAACAGGCAACTGATTGCTTTATTCAGAACCCTGAACTAGGAATATGGATGCTTGGGTTCTAGTTTCAATTCCATGGTTGCCTGATTCTCTAGGCCTTAACTTTTCTCAACTGTGTAATAAGGCGATTAAACTGGATCTGCTGTTCCTAGGTGTTAGGATTCCAGAAAGCATGCCGCTCCAAAGAGGGAGGATGACTCTTCTATACTGCCAAACTAGACTACCATTTATCACCACCACTACCTCATAAAAGTAAGAAACTGATCACGAAAAATGGTGGAAAGAAAATAATCTCAGAACAAAGCAGCAGTTCCTTATATTGAATATGTTTAGTTTAACTTTCTGAGTGAGTGTGTGTATGTGTGTGTGTGTGCGCGCGCACATGCAATTAAATTGTCATTTAACCACAGACTGGTGAAACATGACAGACTGACACTTGCCTATGGACCAGTGTTTTAGGACCAATGGGGCCTAAGGTTACTGCTACTAGCTCTTATATTCTGTGGCTCTCCTCTCCCTTTTGCATAGCATTTAGTTTATAAAATTGGTATATGTACTTGTAAAAAAACACATATTAGTGTTGGATGTTAGAGCTGGGGATGGAGAGAGCTTCTGTTTCTAAGTACTCATGTTTCCTGGTGCCAAGGCAAAGTGTCTAGTCAGGGATACATTCGTTTTTGCATGTGGCCATTTTCATATTAGATTCATTGCACATACTAATCACTGGTGTTTCATTCCTTCCTTTTGAGATGATTAAGTAGACTCATAGTCATCTTTTCAGGGCTGATTTGGAGGGCAGCAAAGCTTATCTGCTTTCATTTTCCTTTCCTTTTCCTTAATCAACCTAAGGTTTGATTGTAAATTGATGATTTGAATATCTAAGGACTGGCGGTGATTCATATTCTAAAGTCCAACTTACCCAACTCATTCAGTTCACCTTTGACTGTCACTGTTTCAAAGGGGAAACATGGGACAACATCCCCAGTGAGAGTCACTCTCATGTCACCTGAAGCTGCATAGATGTGTACTTTGTAAAGTTTCTCAAAGTTACAGAACACGAGTTTAAACACTGCTGGCCGTTTATTAAGGGTACTTGGTTTTGAACTCCTGTCACTCTGCTGAAACAAAAGAAGGCCTGAAGAAAAACCTTTAAACCTTTAAAATCTTTTCCCTGTCAGTACCAGCACAACATCCTAGAATCCCAAATCTCCCTTTACCCTGGTGATGACTCATGCCACTTGAACTAAAAACCTGTATCCCTCAAAATATAGGTACTCAGGAGACTGGTGTACTAGACAGGCACAAACAAAGAATGGGCTACAGGAGTTTTCATTGTGGCTCCCTGGTAATGAACCTGACTAGTATCCATGAGGATGTGGGTTCAATCCCTGGCCCCTCTCAGTGTATTAAGGATCCGGCTTTGTCGTGAGCTGCACTGTAGGTTGCAGACTCAACTCGGATCCTGCATTGCTGTGGCTGTGGGTAGGCTGTTGGCTACAGCTCTGATTCCACCCCTAGCCTGGGAATTCCCTATATGCCACGAGTGTGGCCCTAAAAAGACCAAAAAAAAAAAAAAGATGCTACAAATGCACATGAAATTTGGTTGAAAGACCACATCACTGGTAGTTAAGCAAGTGACTAGAAATTGAGATTAAACTCTAAATTTTTTTCTGCTACTTCTTTGTTAAGATGGGTAAACCTGTTTTTATACTGTCTATGTGAAACAGGCATTTTTCCACCAGTACTGGAGTTTTCCTCCTGAGCCAAACACCCATGCACACAGTATACAACTAAACAAGCCAAGAAAAAGTGCCCAGAGTTTGAGTAGGCAGCCTTGACAGCCCACGTGGTGACAATCTCCGCCTCTGCTCTTACCCTAAGAATGCTGCAATCATCACACCTGCCTAGTTAAGCACCTGTCAAGGGCCTTGCCCTACAGAGGCAGGTAATACACCCTGACTAGTAGCTTTAAAGGTTACATTTTCTAACAATAAATCCTACTCACTTTTTGTTTTCTTTTTGGCTAGGCAAAGGGCAGGGTTTTTTTTTTTTTTTTTGAGTTGTTTTCTTATTTCTTTTTTCTTCTTTTAGCTTAGACATTAATTTTGCACTCAGGCCATTCAGGGCCAGCAATTTTTTTTTGGCCATGCCCACAGCATGCAGAAATTCCCAGATCAGGGATCAAACCCATACCGCAGTGGTGACTTGAGCCGCTGCAGTGACAATGCCAGATCCTTACCTCGCTGAGCCACCAGGGGAACTCACGAGGGTTGGCAAATCTGAATGAACCAAATGATTTTCTTTGGTAATTGGGAGTTCTAAATGTCATTTATAATTCACTATCATATTCCTGAGATACATCTGGGAATATGCAGTTCTTCTGTAGTGTCTAACCACTTGCTCAGAATTGAAGGAAGGAAACAAAAGAAGCAGGGAGGGAGAAAGGTATCCTGATGAAAGTAAAGCAAATTTTCAGAGGCCAGTCTCTTCTGTGTTTTTTCTCAGAACCTTCTCTCTGGTTAACACAACCTAGGAGTTCTTTCTTTCTTCCATTCTTCCAAATACTACAGCTGCTGGACCTCTAATCCACCGCAGTTATTGATTACTCTGGGTTCACATATGACTTTTTGTTAGGCCACCTTTCTCCTGACTTCCTTCCCTCAACAGCCAGAATAATGTTTTCATTCATTTCTTGGTCTTGCTTATATAACTGAATTATTTGTCCAGCTTTTCCCTTTCTATCTACCTAATTTTAAATTACTGTCCACCCCTTCCCTCTTATTTTCAGCTACAATAGCTGTCTTAGCACAGTGAAGAAAAGGTAATCTTGCCAACTCCTCTGCTGTTATTTACCTTTTTCATTTCTTAGCTTTCTACTGGCACCCTGTCCAGCACATGCTCATACATATCTATGGAATTCAAAACTGGATTACTAGGGAATACAAATGATTCATGTAAGAAACACGAAAATGCCAAAGTTACAATCATTTTGTACCCCTCTACACAGAATGCTTTCCATGTTGCATGATGTGGCATAAATGTGTCTCCATTACCATAACAAAATGTTTTAAAATTATTCTTTTAAAGTATGCACATATGAATGTAATTAAAATGCTCTGTAGCATTATAAATCCAAAGTAATTTAGAAAACAACTTTTGTTGCTTTTGCTAAAAAACTAACATCTGTCTGTTATTGCAGTTATGCAGAGCAAAGAACTCAATTAATTTCATTCCTGTGGTGGTTAAACTATGTACTCATTATTGAACAGTCTGAAGTTAAAATCAATTAAAACAGAAGAGCAAACTTCCAGTAATTTTTCACCAAGTAAGTTGAACTTCCCACTCCCTTTCTTCCCCAAAACTTTTGCTTAAACAGGAAGAAGCAAGAGTAAAGCCATTTTCTTATCACAACCATTTATATTGGATAGAGCAGTCTTTTGCCTGTGCTTCCTCCACTCCTGGTCATATTACAAAAGGCCTTTCCAATCTGCCCTGAATATTTTCCTGAATCTATTCCATGGAAGGTCTCCAACAACTATGTCATCACCGAAAGTGAAGGCATGACACCGATTTATACTTTTCAACTTCTTTGGGGAAGTTGATGATGCTGTTTTAGTACCCTAATATTCTGTTTTTTGTTTGTTTGTTTTTAAAAGGCTTTCTCTCCTTGGCTCCTAAAATACAGCATCAGTTTTGTTTACCCTCTTTCTTAACGGTCTCTTGGCAAATTCTTTCTAACCCCTATCCTAAATGTATGCATTATTCTCCAAGATTTTATCTATAAGCCCTTCCTCTTCTGCTCAAGACTATTCTGTACAATCTTTCTGGCAAAAAACTCCCAAGCATCTCTCTAGGTAGGAACTTCTAACTGTATGCTGAAAATAACTCAGGGTGAGCTAGTACCATTAACAACCCATCATGATTTTCATCATGCTGGCTTCCTCCAGTAGATATCATTCTTAACTTCCTTGTTCCCCCAAAGAGTATCCCTTTTATTCAACCATTTTGGCTCAAAGTCTTCACTTATCATCTGATTCTTTCTTTTCCTTGTTTCATATTTTGTCAATTTCCCAATTCTACTGCTGGACTGTCCACCTCATTCCCATTGCTACAAACCAGTTAAGGTACTCAACATGTCTCACATGGAAGGCAGTAACAGCTACCTAACTGATCTTCAAACCCTATTCCCTCCCTATTGTCCACTTTTCTACCAGATTAAGTAGCAGTTTATGACCATACTCCCTGATACTACAGAATGTCCAGATCACCATGTTATAAAAAGTTACTATTGTATTGAATCTATATGGGAAAAAGTCACAACAATGTAGGGAGGGTGGAATTTCACAGAGAGGATAGGGTTATTCTTGGTAGAAATCATGTTGAGCTAAAGTATTTCTTTTACTCTAGAAACAGGGATTGAGAGAGTAGAATTTAGGTCGACAGGCAAGAGGACATAGCTTCTCTTGGTCTTTATTCAAGGTTCATAAAATCCAGGATGGTTTTCCAATACAAGTGTCAAATAACACACAAAACATGGATGCAGACCAAAATAAGGGGTCAAAATAAAGCCTCTAATTTTCTATAGGTCTCCATGTGGAATGGGTCAGACCCTGTAGGCCACATTTGCTACAGGGAGATTCAAATTCTATACTTTGCCGATCAGTTTATTTAGATTTCATATACCTCCCTGTTCCTCCCTTAGTAAAAGACTTGCTAAAAGTATCAATGTTTCTCAGTTGTGTTAAAGAAAATAAAGCATCTCCAAACCTGTCACATGTGGGTTTGTAAAGCAAAGGGTTTTCATGAGTTCATAACACATTATGCAGAAAATCAAGAAGTAGCATGACAGGAGGTATAACTCTCCCAGACTTTGGGCAATGTTACAGAGCCACAGTAATCAGGACAGTGGGGTACTGGTACCAAAACAGACATACAGACCAATGGAACAGAATAGAGAGCCCGGAAATAAGCCCAGACACTTAACGGTCAATTAATCTTCAACAAAGGAGCCAAGAATATAAAACGGAAAAAAAAAAAAAAGACAGTCTTTTCAGCAAGTGGTACTGGGAAAACTGGATAGCTACATGGAGATCAATGAAACTGGAACATACTCTCACACCATGCACAAAAATAAACTCAAAATGGCTTAAAAACTTAAACATAAGACAAGACACTATCAAACTCCTAGAAGAGAACATAGGGAAAGCATTCTCTGATATCAACCTTACAATTGTTTTCTCAGGTCAGTCTCCCAAAGCAACAGAAATAAAAGCAAAAATAAACAAATGGGACCTGATCAAACTGACAAGCTTTTGCACAGCAAAGGAAACCATAAAAAAAAAAAAAGACAGCTTACACAATGGGAGAAAATAGTTTCAAACGATCCAACTGACAAGGGCTTAATCTCTAAAATATTCCAACAATGTATACAACTCAACAGCAAAAAAGCCAACAACCCAATGGAAAAATTGGCAAAAGACCTGAGTAGACATTTCTCCAAAGAAGATATACAGATGGCCAACAAGCACATGAGAAAACACTCAACATCACTGATGATTAGAGAAATGCAAATCAAAAATACTAGAGGTACCACCTCACGCCAGTCAGAATGGCCATCGTTAATAAGTCCACAAATAACAAATGCTGGAGAGGGTGTGGAGAAAAGGGAAACCTCCTACACTATTGGTGGGAATGTAAATTGGTACAAACACTATGGAAAACAGTATGGAGGTACCTTAGAAAACTATATATAGAACTACCATATGACCCAGCAAGCCCACTCTTGGGCATATATCCAGACAAAACTTTCCTTGAAAAAGACCTATGCACCAGTATGTTCATTGCAGCACTACTCACAGTAGTCAAGACGAGGAAACAACCTAAATGTCTGTCCATTGACAGATGAACAGATTAAGAAGATGTGGTATATATTCACAATGGAGTATTACTCAGCCATAAAAAAGAACAAAGTAATGCCATTTGCAGCAACATGGATGGAAGAGACTCTCATACTAAGTGATGTAAGTCACAAAGTGAAAGACAAATACCATATGATTTCACTTATATCTGAAATCTAATAGAGAGCACAAATGAAACTTTTCACAGAAAAGAAAATCATGGACCTGGAGACACTTGTTGTTGTCAAGAGGGAGGACTGGCAATTTGGAGCTAATAGATGCAAACTATAGCCTTTGGAATGAATAAGCAATGGGATCCTGCTGTATAGCATTGGGAACTGTATCTGGTCACTTGTGATGGAGCATCATAATGTGACAAAAAAGAATGTATACATGTATATGTGACTGGGTCACCTTGCTATGCAGCATAAAATTGACAGAACACTGTAAATCAGCTATAATGGAGAAAATAAAAATCATTATAAAAAAAGAAGTAGCATGGATTATGTAAAATAACTAATGCCATACTACTGACAACTCTTAGGGAAAATCAAATGAAAGGTAAAAACAGAGAAAAATTTTTTTTCATGATGATCTTGGGCAAATTCTCTCCACACTCTTTTGAGAAAGGAAAAGGCACACAAATGGGATAATAGCATAGTTGGGTAGATTTTAATTTGGTGGAAAAATTAATTCAAAGGCTATTAATTATTAGATTGATGTCAAGCCAGTAGGAGGTTTCTAATAGTTAGTTCCTGGCATTTCTTCTTGTTCCTCTATTTTTCAACATATTAATGACACAGAAGATGTTTGAAGGTATACTTGTTAAACTTGCAACTGACACAACACCTGAAGAAATTCTAATAAGACATATGATAGAATAAGGATTCAAAGTTTTTGTAACAGGTAGCAGTACTGAACTGAAGCCAAACAAAATTGAATTTAAACAGGGATAAACACAATCTTACAGGAAGTTAAAAAATAATCAATGGCTTAAGTCCAGGATTTGGGATAATCTAACTTGACTGTGGTTTGTATTTTTTTAAAAATAAGATTCTACTTGACCAGAGTCCACATGTGCCCACTGTAAGATACAATTACTATAAAAACTGCAAGTCTTAGCCTGTCATTGATAATCTAAGATGGGAACCTGTGCTCTACAAATTTGATGTTTAAACACGTAATGTGTAAGATTTAAGTTGTATTCTGCAAAGATCGGACTCTATTTGGAGTGTTAGGTTAAATAATTTATTATTTTAGGAGGGGCACTGACCTAGTAAATGAGAAGGTAAGCAACCAACATTCTGGAGAGGTCAATGACCAAGGAACCATTGATAAAACTATGTATAAAGACCACAGCAAAGTACTTTGGAAAAGTGAACAAAATGGAAAGAACTTCAAATATTTGAATAGATATTACAAAGAGGAGGTAAGTGTTGAATTCTGTATAGTCCCTCAGGGCAGAACTGAGTAAGAGCTTACAGGAAGACAGATCACAATCAGTATGAAGAATATATTTTTAATGGAATGGGAGCCCACAGAAAGCAAGGAATTCCCTGTCATTGGACATTTATCTCTCAGGTGTGTTAACAGAAAGTACTGCTGCTTCGGAAAAAGAGAACAAATTAGATGATACTCTAAGGTATCTTCCAAAAAAACAAGGCTTCATTATTCTATGAAACAGACATTACTCTAAATCACATGAGAATCACAACTTCAAAGTTTCTACCATTTTTCAATCTGCTACTCATTCAGAGTATTACAGTTTGAATGCTGTGAAACAAAATCCCCAACTTCCTTAACATTACTAGGATAATGTTTTGAGTTCATTTGCCAATCATAATGATTGGTCTCACTGAGTCATATATGCTTTAACCCAATCTCCAAGGTTCCAGAGGCATATTTGTAAAATAGCTAGTTGGATTTAGAATTTCAGTTTATGATCATGAAGCAGACATTTTCTCATGTGAAGTTAAGGATCAAAACCTCCCTCATTAGACTATGTGCTAAACAGTTAAACTTTCTGCCTTTCTGCTTTACAGCCTTTCTCACACTCCTCTGTGATATGAGTTTATGCATGTATATATATATTATGGGATTATGTATGTGTGTGTCTGTATGTATGCATGGGGTACGTACGTGTGTACACCTATGTGTGTATATATATATATACGACATATGTATGTATAAATAACATGATGTGATAATAACAGAATAAAGGTGAAGAAAAAGAGACAAGTGACAACAAAGCCATATAAGATATAAAACGTTGTTTACAACTAAGACAAGTTACTAGCTGATTTCCAAGTTGAAAATTAGAGGAAAGCCTTTGTTTGCCAATGGTGGGGAAAAGGCAAGAAGAGCGGAAGGGAAAAGAGGAAAACAAAAGCTCCTGGCCCTGGTGGCAGACAACTCAATGGAGAAATTATAATTGGAGTTCCATGAAAGTATGATTTGCTCTAACATAATATTTTTTTCATGGTAAGCCTCTCATTATTTGGTCACAATTAGAAATACTGGTCCAATAAAAATCTCTCAAAATGGGAAGTTTCACCTGGTATGGGATTATAGTGTTACAAATCAACATGAGCTAGGTAGAAGTGAACTTTGCTACTCATTAGTGTTTGAAGATTAGCACATTCAGTTCAATATCAGGCAACCTACAAAATACAAATAATGTCCACTTTCTCATTTTTTTTGTTGTTCATGCAGCACATATTTATCTTAATGAGTACATGGCTTTTTAAATGATAGCTGTAAAACAAAATAGCACTATTTGCATTTCAGAGTAATCAGTAATATCCAGCTTGAATGTGGTCCAGAACTAAAATGGTGCTAAAGAGAATCTGTCTCATGCTGATCAGTTCAAAATCTGAAATTATAGCTTTAGAAATCTGCTACAACATGATAAAAATGCTTCTTGCATATAATATTAAAATTGATAATAGACCTACTTTAACACTTTGAAAGCCAAAAAAAAAGCAATGTTCACCTTTGGAAGAGACTGCCATCTACACAAATTTGACCTCACTTCATTATCATCCAGGACCTGCTTTACCCCTGGCGGCCTCATCCCTGTCCTTTTCACTTTCCTAAAACTGTCCTGGCAGCATCAGCAATCTGACCAAGACCAACAAATTCAACAACTTACTTTTTTTCATCCTCAACTCACCTATTTTGTCTTTATAATTTTAAATTGTTGATTAACCCCTTCTTCCTGAAATTCCTTCCCACAGGCTTTCTAAACACTGCTTTGAATGATTCCCCCCAACCAGCTCCTCTTTTCCTTCTTTAGCTACTCTCATTTCTGATCTCAAATGAGGTCTGCATCAAAGTTCTTTCCTTGGCCATCTTTCTTTTCTTACACTCTCTTCTCTAGTGACCTCTTTCAATTTCTTAATTGTAATTTCGATTTTCTTTGTAGGGATACCTGTAAGAACAGGTAATTATTTATACCCTCTAAGGCAAGTCTAGCTATATACTCAATCTATACTTCAAATCAGAGAAGTTCGAAAACCACTTCTCTCTAAACATGATCCTTCCTATTAATTTATAACTCTCTCACTTACAAAAAAATAGTACCCCTATTCAGCAAGTTATTCAGGCTCAGAATTGTCTTTGAATTTTTCCTATTCACATAAAAAAAATCAAGTACTATGGAGTTATTCTTCCAAATGCCAGTTGCATCTATTTTGGTTTGGGTTCTTCTTGAGCAGACTATTGTGATAATCCAATAAGTAGTTCCTCATTCTTCAGTTATTCCTCCTCCATTGTATTCATATCTGTCAGATCAATCTTCTCAAAATCACCTCTGAAAATATTCCTCTGCTATTTAAAATTCTTCAATGGGGAGTTCCTGTTGTGGCACAGCAGAAACAAATCCAACTAGTAAGCATGGGGTTGTGGGTTCGATCCCTGGCCTCGCTCAGCGGGTTAACAATCCGGCGTTGCTGTGACCTGAGGTATAGGTCACAGATGTGTCTCAGATTCTGAGTTGCTGTGGCTGTGATGTAGGCTG
Source organism: Catagonus wagneri (assembly GCA_004024745.2). Lineage (NCBI taxonomy): Eukaryota > Metazoa > Chordata > Mammalia > Artiodactyla > Tayassuidae > Catagonus > Catagonus wagneri. Next base: position 9,309,867 of record PVHT020000015.1, on the reverse strand, counting down.
GCAGCTGTAGCTCCAATTCGACCCGGAGCCTGGGAACTTCCATATGCCTCTAGTGTGGCCCTCAAAATAAAATTCTTTAATGGTTCCCCTACTGCCTTATAAATAAAATCTAAACTCCTTAAAATAGTGTTCAAGGCTATCATGATCAGGAGTCAAGCTTCATTTTCAGCAGAATTTCTCTCAATACCATAAACATATCCTGTTTTACAAAGATGGACTACTCACTGGTTCTCAAATTTACTCTGTATTTTCTTCATCTTTTATCTTGGTATAATTTGTTCTTTCCACCTTAAATTGCAGCCTCTTCTCCTCCCCCACACCCTGCCTACCCACAAAGGCTACACCAAGATCTCAGTCTACTGGAATCCCAACAAAGAATTCCACTATTTCCATGATGTTTTCCCAGGTCCCTAGCCAGAAGTTGCCCCTATCACCTCTGAAATCCCAAAGTATTTTCTGTATTCTGTTTTGGGGTCCATTTGTATTGTTAATGATACTGACAAATGACAGCAAATAGTGAGAGGCAAAGCAAATGTTTAATGGGTGCCTTATATCCTTAAAAGTGTTAATAAAATTCTTAACAACCATCCTACAGATTATTCATATTAACATACCATGATCTTTTTATAAAAACTAAGTGTTCAGTGAAATTATTGGTAGCAATCTGTATACTACATAAAATGTTAAAATAGTTACCTACTTACATAATCTTGTAATCTTATAAAATATCATTGTGACATTAACTAAAACTAGAATTGCGATGAGGGTATGGCACAGAAGGCCTTTGTTAAAAGCACAAACTCAGAGCTTGGGATCACTACAAAATTATAGCCTCCCATTCAACCAACATATATTTAGCACATACACATAAGTAAACCCACCTCTAACATTATCATCACTTTACTAGGTATTTGGTAGAGGCTGGGTTAATTTAAAGCACAGGGTAGTAAAATAAGTGCAAAGAGAAATACAACCTTGTCACAAGGTTGCTAAATCATTGTACTGAAAAGCTATGGATATATTAGTCTTTAAAATTAATAATAATAATTTTAAAATAAATAAAATTAATAATAACCACTAATACCAAAACAATCATCTTTCTTTCCATATCTTAAAACATAGTAATACCATCACATATTTTCTGCGCACTATTCTCTGAGAAAGCCCTAAACATATCCAGACTTTTAAATTATATCTGGTTGATAACTCTGCAGCACAGAGAAAAAACACTTTATGGGTAGAAAACTGGAGCAGAGAGAGTTTATGTCATTGGTCAAGGTAAGAAAAAAGCATCAAGCTTTTCTTATTCCCAATCTAGTGCTTTATTCAGTAGACCAGGAAGAAAAGCCAATTAGCAGGGTGAGGCTTTTTTTCTTTTCTTTAAATAGGCTTTTCAGAGGTTTAACAAAAAAGTGATGCAGGATAAAGAAACAAACAGGAAATTCAAAAGGAAAATTATAGATACAACTATGGTTTCTGAAAATGTAGTAATGAAGGAGCAAGGAAGATCTTATGGGGTGGGGGAATGGAAGAAAGGGTGATAGGAAACGGAAATGGGGCACAAGTGAAGACTTTAGTATCAGTGTTCTGTTCTGAATATGAATTTCAAGTCAGGAATATCAATAAATTTGGTGAGGAAACTAAAGCCCAAAGTATAAAGACATTCAAATGTGCAAAGTCATGCCAGTTGGGAGGGAACATTACCAAGTGAACAGAACATTGGAATGCCAAGAGACCTAGGCATCCAAGCCACTTAATCACTAGGTGATGTTTGACAGGTTGTTGAAACCCTAAGGCCTCAGGTTTCTCATTTGTAAAATAAGGTTGGACAGAATAGCATCTCAAGCCCATTCCAGAACTAAAAGCATAAGATACAGGATTCCAAAAGGCAGTGTCACACCCAGCTTTGAGAAGGAGGACAGGAAATTGCTCAAAGTCTATAAAGGTAGTTGGATTTGGCAGTCTTCTCAGATATCGTGGAATAGATGGAATGGAGAATATAAATTCACTTGTATTCAACTAATAAAATTTAACACACCAATCACTAAGAGAATTTCTAGAGTATAATGTATGCTAAGAAAAAGGAGGGTAGAAGAGAAAGATGGAAGATAAAGGAGGAGAAAGAATGAGAAAGGACTAGTTAAAAAAAAAAAAAAGGAATAAGGAAGTTATCATGGATCCCTGTCATCTGGAGCTAAGGCACTTGACAGCAATTCTTAAAAACAACTTGTTCTGAGTAAGAAAGGAGCCTCTTTGTTGATGTTGGATGGTAGAAGTAGCTAGAGAAAGAACCTCTCATTCTAGAAAGAACCTCTCTCACTCTCAATTTATCTCACTTTCTAACCCAGATGTTCCCAATTTTACCCCACAACTCCCTAAGTCTTGAGGCACAGGAAATTCATAGAGCAACAACAACACACAGAAATTTATAAGCACTCCACTTGGTGACATGTTCGGAAAATACCTGTGAATGATTACTAATTGTTCTATAAAGTAGACAAATGAGTCAGAAATAAACAACAAAGAAGACAGGATGTCAGTTAATTTGCATAGTCATCATATACTTGGAAAGTAACTTTTGGAGTTCCTGTCGTGGCACGGGAATCTGACTAGAAACCATGAGGTTGCGGGTTTGACCCCTGGCCTCACTCAATGGGTTAAGGATCTGGTGTTGCTGTGAGCTGTGGTATAGGTCGCAGACATGGCTTGGATACAGCGTTGCTGTGGCTGTGGTGTAGGCTGGCAGCTGTAGCTCCAACTCAGCCCCTAGCCTGGGAACCTCCATATGCTGGGGACCGGGTGGGGAGAGGCCCCTAAAAAAGAAAAAAAAAGAAAAAGAAAAGAAAGTCACTGACTTTTTATACATCTTTGGTCTATAAAAATATTTTTGTTAAGCTGGCACTAATCTTTGCACTCTTGTCTAATACTTAAAATGAATTTACCAGAGCAAGTAGCATCTGGCTCCACTAATCACAGGCGGTCATCAGCTATTTTGCTGACAATCATCAGTAGAAATGAGCAAAGTTGGGGGGGGGCGAGTTTGAAAGGGCAGCAATTCCAACTCAACCTGTACTTTAAAAAAATGTCATAATTAATTTCCATGGAGGTTGACGTCAGTGTTACAAATAATACCACTTGCCATTCAGGCCCCCGTATATTGCCACTCTGGCTGCCAGCAGATTCAAGAATGCAGTCAAGGTATTCTATTAACAAAGAATGAAAGAATGCAGTCTTTTGGACAATTTTTAGTTATTCATGAATGTCCTAAAAGCAGGGCTCAGAAGACCTGTTTATCTTTTCCCCTTTTGATATCACTGGTCAAGTAACATTTTATATTTTCCAACAATGTCCATCAGTATAGAGCTATGGCACCACATATGGCGACATTACTTAAATGCTGATATCAAATGACAGCCTATTAAATACTGGAGGACTAGAACAAGATATTTAGTGTTGGAAGAAATGTAAATAATTATTTTCTCCAATAGCTCCTTGGGAAAGCATAATGATATAAAAAGGTGGCTGTGAAATAGAAGCCTCAAACCTTCTATTATAACTTGTTTTTAATCTGATGTTAATAGGTTCATAATGCCGTGTGTGCACATGACCACCTTGAGTAGCAGTAGGCCAAAGCATATTAACAACATTTTCATCCAAGTGGCCAAAAGCTGTGATAACATTTACTATAATCTCCTGGCTAGATGTCTCCTTCAGGGTATTCAAACTAAATTCCTTTCCTCCCTCCCTCCCTCCATCCTCTCCTTCCAGAAATACTTGCTACTATAACAGTCACTGTTCTCTAAGGAGAGGGAGGGTGGCAGCCCTAAGACGGTGTCAGCACATGTCAGGTCAAATTGATTCAGGTACCTCTCCTTAACAAATATTTTAAGAGGTTGTTCTAATTTGGAACTTAGAAGGTAGGATCAGTCAAAAATAATTAAGAAGACCCAAGAAAATCAAGTATGTGGGGTTTTACTAATAGCTCTCTGAAACAGACACAGACTTTTAGAAACTGAACTCCAGGAATTAGGGTTCTAAAGAATCCCACTCTGGGGTAATTCACTATTGACAATTTTCATGTTTCACAGGAAAAGAGCTTTACAGGTATAAAAGAATCAGATTATTTTACGAAAGCTTGGATTTTTTTTCCCATTCATATTTAAGGCCACTAGAAATATATTAGTCTAAGCTCCTTCCATTGGTGAGGAGCTTTTTTCCATAACAAAGTCATAAAGCGTACGCATCATCATTTCTTACTTGAAGTAGTGATCTCCTTCCTAATACACATGGGAAGACAATCCTAAAATCAGATATAATTTATCTCATTTCTCTTTCTGGGTCCTAAGACTTCATTTCAAAACTTTCTATTCTGTCTTGGCTTCTCTGTGGGGACAAGTCTCCCCAAGTTCCAATTCTTCATTTGTAAAAATAAAGTACCTTATGAAGTGTATGTAAAGTATAAAGGAGATAATGCTTATGAACAACTTACAATGTGCCATACAATAAAGGCTAATATCATTCTACACCTCCACATTTCAATTTTAGCTACTCTTCTATTAAACTCCTTTCTCTCACTTTTCAAAAATACTCCTAAGAGGAACACTTACGATTTGCAAATACTCAATCCAAAACTCTTAAGGTTGCCACAAAGGTATATAAATATAAATGCTAGAGATTTTCAAAAGGAACACTGACACTTATGGATTGTCTATTATATACTTCATACATTATAATAGTGTAAACAGCACATCAAGAGTCCACACAGTCACAACTATGTTCCAGCACATGGGTGGTCTGTGAGGACACAGAAATATTAAAGTTTAATGGAAGAGACTGTACTTTTAGTTGTGTTATTCAGGGAGGCCTACTTGGAAGGGGTAGTAGCTTAAGTGAACTTTTTAAAATGATGAATAAGATTTAGATTTAGATTTTCAAAGTCTTAGATATAGGAAATCTAGGTGGAGTAAAAAAGTATAATTGTGACTAGTGAACAGAAAGTAATTCAGTTCATTTGGAGTACACAGTTCTCAGTGGGAAGTTTTAGGAGACAATTTGAACTAGGGAATTTGATCCTCGAACCACAGTGTTTGGATTTTGATGATTATTAAGTACAGTATGATAACTACTATGCATATGTAATAAAAAGAGAGTCCCCATTGAGGTACATCTGTTAAACTCTTCATTTGAACCCTCTTTTAATCCATCAAAAATAATAAAAGCTTTATTTTCCCCTCAATTTTTCAAACAGTGCATACTTACTGGGAAATAGAGGTGATATAAAAATGAAAAGAATATTTTCTCTCATTTACTACTGCTTTAGTAAATACAATGTTTGAAAAGGAAGGTGAGAGATGTAGATTTTGCAGCAAGCAATAATAATATTCAAGCTATTTGGCCTTTTGAAAATCTAAACTGAGACACTACTCCTGATTGTCAATTGAGTTCTTAAGCACTATCAACATCAGATAAAACACTATCTACAATTGTCCTTTTTGCTGGAAATCACAACAGAAGTTTCAAGGAAAAAAAAAATCTTTATTGACTTATCATGTTTCTCAGGACAGTAAACAAACTGGAAAACTATAGAGTTCAAGTAGTTCAAGGTCAGGGAAATATACATAAGTTTTATTTGTTCTCAGAAAATCGAATCCTTTCCAAATTTATTTTAAAATATTAAATTCTAGAAATCAAACCTTGTGTTCTGTAAACTTTCAGTATAACATCGGAATGGAATGAAAGTTCCTCACCTACAACACAGACATACATATACATATCCCAATGGGGTGTATAATAAACATCATGGAACGAACCTACAATTCAGTGAAATGTTGGAAATTTCTGATTTAAAAATTGCTCCAAATACAAACAACTGCTGTGGATTCCATCCAGATCTTTTCTACAGATGGGACCACTTCTTATTCTCCTCTCTACCACTTTCTACTGCTGGACACATCTCCTCTTCCCCTGGAACCCTTCCAATGGTTGCTATGGGAACAACTCTTCCTATGTCCTCTCTTTATATGACATGGTTTCCAGACCTATGATCATCAGACTATTTCACTTTTGGACTTTTCCAGTGGACTTAATATGCTAAACCATTAAGAATATGTTAGGGAAAGCCCATTTTTACATATTCATATGTTCATTGCAGTGCTTTTCTAAAAAATAATGTTGAAAACTGAAAATAAGCTAAATGTCTAATCTGAGGTTATTGGCTGTAAACCATACTATATAATAAAATGCTACACTACCATAAAAATCATAAAGAATATTTAGTGAAAAGGAAAGATAAACATGGATACTGTTATACAAGAAAATCACAGTAAACATATGTACACTTTATTTTCATTTTGGGTCTAGAAAACAAACTTATAAAAACGCACACACAAAAATAAACCTACGAGCTTCCATCGTGGCTCAGTGGTTAACGAATCCGACAAGGAACCATGAGGTTGCGGGTTTGATCCCTGGCATGTGAGCTGTGGTGTATATCACAGAAGCGGCTCAGATCCCACTGCTGTGGCTGTGGCATAGGCTTGCGGCTACAGCTCCGATTAGACCCCTAGCCTGGGAACATCCATATGCCACGGGTGCGGCCCTGAAATGACAAAAAAACAAAAGAAAAAAAAAACCTAAATGCTATAAATCAAAATACTAACAGTGGTTATGGATGGATCATAAGAAAGATTCATATTCCTCTTTTTAAGTCTTTCCTAAATTATCTACAATGAACATTAATTGTGCAATAAGTAAAAAGCAATGCATTTAAAGAATATGATACAAATGTAAATACTTTAGAAGAAAATACTTATTATTACCAATTCCTTCCTTCTCCTCTCTTCAATTTACTACAATCTGGCTCTTCACCACACCCCCCCCCCCCGCCCAGTGCCCCTGTCACAATCTACCCAAATAGCAGTTGTCAAAGGCACATTTTTCAGATCCCATGTCTAATTCTGTTTTCATTTTATTGACCTCATTTTATTCACAAATTAGATCAGTCTCTCTACAAACGACTACTTCCAGGGAGCTTCCATGACACGACTCAAATATCACTTTATTAATTTTTTTTCTTTCTATATATGCCGATTTCTAAATTTTTTAAAGATAATTATAGATTCATATGCAGTAGTAAGAAAAAATGCTGAGCGATCTCATGTACCATTACCCAGTTTCCCCAATGGTATCATCTTGCAAAACTCTAGTGCAACCTCAGCAACCAGATATTGGCACTGATACAGTCAAGATAAAGAACAGTTCCATCACTGCAAAAATCCCTCATGGTGCTCATTTATAGCCTCATCCACTTCCTTCATATATTCATACACTCAGCCTCTGGTAATCATTAATCTAGTCTCTATTTCTACAATTTTGTTTAAATGTCATTTCAATGTCACTGGTCATGCTTCAGCCCCTTTTGTTTGTTCCTCTTCATCTTTCAAAACTCTAAACACTGCAGTGTCACCTGGATCAGAATCCAGGCCTCTTCCCCTTTTCTATCTATAATTACTCCCTTAGTAGTATCACCTGGTCTCACAACTTCAAACACTATTTATATGCATCAGTGTCTTCCAGAATGGACCTCTCTCAATAAGTCCAGACTCATGTATCTTACTACGTCATTTTTTTTTTTCTTTTTAGGGCCACACTCATGCCATAGGGAAGTTCCCAGGATAGGGGTCAAATTGGAGCTAGAGATGCTGGCCCACGCTACAGCCACAGGGGCAGGATCTGAGCTGCATCTGTGATCTACACCACAGCTCATGGCAATGCCGGATCCTTAACCCACTGAGTGAGGCCAGGGATCAAACCTGCACTCTCATTGTTATTAGTCAGAGCCGTTTCTGCTGAGCCACGACAGGAAACCCCTTACTATATCGTCTTGACACTCCTATCCAGAAAACTGATGGGCGTGGGAACATTAACACATCAGAAAGGAAGTCCTTACACCTGAAACTAAACTTGTTCTACCTACAGTCTTCCTTTTGCTTTCCATTTTACTTATGTAAAAACAACAACAACAACAAAAAAAAAAAAAAAACCTCCTACCCCAACGAGGACTTGCTCATTTTTGATTCCTCAGTTATTATTATTATTTTGGTTGCATTCACACCATGCAGCTACAGTAGTGACCTGAGCCACAGCAGTGACAACACCAGATACTTAACCCGTTGTGCCACCAGGGAACTCCTGACTCCTCTATTCTTCTTACAAACCATGCCTAATCAATTTCCAAATGGATTTAGCTTAAAAATAAATCGAGAATCTGATTATTTTTTTCAACACTGCTACCACCCAGTGCCAGTAACCACCATTTCTACCTGGATGATGAAAAGACTCCTAAATGTTCACCTGGTTCCCTCCCTTGCTCCCCTACAGATTATTTTCAAAACAGCCACTAGAGTGATCTTTTAAAAACCTAAGTTATCAAAACATGTTATTTCTCTGCTCTATACTTACCAGGGACTTCCACCTCAAAGTCAAAGCTCAAGTCTTTACAATAGCCCAGGAGGTCCTGCCTGCTTAGGGCTTCTCTTATTAACCTGACCTCATCTGTGAATGTTACTCTTCCTCTTGTTCATTCAGTTCTAACCACCCAGTCTTCTTTTCAAGCACACCACTGCCCTGGGAACTTTGCATTTGCTGTTTTGTGCAAGAACCTCACCTCTGACCACTTTTACTGTCACCATATTTATGATTCTCTATAAAGTTTATCACCATCACATGAAATAATTACATTCTCGGAGTTCTCGTCATGGCTCAGTGGTTAACAAATCCCACTAGGAACCATGAGGTTGCGGGTTCCATCCCTGGCCTTGCTCAGTGGGTTAAGGATCCGGCGTTGCCATGAGCTGTGGTGTAGGTTGCAGATGCGGCTTGGATCCCGCGTTGCTGTGGCTGTAACATAGGCCGGCGGCTACAGCTCCAAATGAACCCCTAGCCTGGGAACCTCCATATGCCGTGAGTGTGGCCCTAGAAAAGGCAAAAACACACACACAAAAAAAATTACATTCTCAGTCGTATTGTTTTCTTCTCTGCCTCCAAAACGTAAACTCCAGGAGTCAAGGGTTTTATATACATACATATTTTTCACAGCCATACCCACTGTATCTGAAACACTGACAGTAGTAGGTGACCAAAAAATGTTTGAATGAATGAAAGAAAATATAGATGAATACCTTTATGACCTCAGAATACAGCGTCTTAAACAAAACAAAGACTTTAAGTCATAAGGGAAATAAATGATAAGAATGACTATATTAAAATTTTAAAATATACGTACCTCAGAAAACTAAATATAGAACTACCACATGATCCAGCAATTCCACTGCTGGGCATATATCCAGACAAAACTTTCATTTAAGAAGATATGCACCATGTTCATTGCAGCACTATTCACAATAGCCAAGACATGGAAACAACCTAAATGTCCATCAACAGATGAATGGATTAAGAAGATGTGGTACATATACACAACGGAATATTACCATAAAGAAAGAACAAAATAACGCCATTTGCCGAAACATGGATGGAACTAGAGATTCTCAATCTAAGTAAAGTAAGTCAGAAAGAGAAAGACAAATACCATATGATATCACTTATATGTGGAGTCCAATATATGGCACAAATGAACCTATCCATAGAAAAGAAATAAACTCATGGACATGCAGAACAGATTTGTGGTTGCCAAAGGGGAGGGGGAGGGAGTGGGATGGACTGGGAGTTTGGCATTAGTATATGCAAACTGTTGCATTTGGAGTAGATGAACAATGTGGTCCTGCTGTAGAGCATAGGGAACAATATTCGATCTCTTGTGATGGAACATAATGGAAGATAATATGAGAAAAAGAATGTATATACATATATGACTGGGTCAGTCTGCTGTACAGCAGAAACTGACAGAACACTGTAAATCAACTATAAAAAAAACTTATAAAAAGGCATACAAAAAAGGCATGGTTTTAAAAAGTAAAACTAGAAGCCTTAACTGAGATATTTGCATCACATATAACTCACAATGGATTAATATCTCCAATATTTGAAGAACTCATTAATGGAATTAACAAAAGGATAACCCAAAAGAAAATGGGAAAAAGACCTCACAGTTTTTTGAATGGGCAATAAAAATTTTGGGCCTCATTAGTAGTTACAGAAATTTAAATTAAAGCCACAGCAAGACATCATTTTACATCCACTAAAAAACTTTGCCAGGTACTTAAATTTGGCTCAAATGCATAGCAAAGGGAATACTTATATCAACCTACTGAAAGTATAAATTGGTACAAATGCTTTGGAAAAAATATCAGGTATTATTGGGAATTGCCATCATGGCTCAGTGGTTAACGAACTGGACTAGTATTCATGAGGATGAGGGTTTGATCCCTGGCCTTGCTCAGTGGGATAATGATCCGGCGTTGCCATGATCTGTGGTGTAGGTCGCAGACACGGCTTGGATCTGGCGTTGCTGTGGCTGTGGTGTAGGCCAGCAGCTACAGCTCCAATTGGACCCCTAGCCTGAGAACCTCCATATGCTACGGGTGCATCCTAAAAAGACAATAAAAAAAAAATACAAAAAAAATACTGGGTATTATCTAGTAAATTTGAAGAGACATACGCCATAACCTTATTCAAATTCTAGATTTATGCTGGAGTAGTAACTCTATGGTTACTACTGTATGGTCTAGGAACACCACAGATCTCTGAGGTCTCTTCAGCAAGTCTGTGAGGTGAAAACTACTTTCATAATAATACTGAGACTGTCTTTTTCACTCTCATTTCATTAGGGCGTGTGGTGGAGTTTTCTACAGCCTACATGATGTGTAATGACATCATTGCTTTGATGGCTAATTTGATGCATGCTTCTGTATTCCTCTGTTTTAAAACTATCTCAGTTCTTGTTTCTAACATAACGAAGAATGATACATTTAAGCCACATAAGCAAAGGTTCTTGGAGTCCTCGATTCTTTAGAATGTAAAGGGGTTCTGAGATGTACAAGTTTGAGAATACTTGCCCTAGAGGAAAATCTCTGAACACCTGCATTATTGCTCACATCAACTCTGTTTGATGTTATTAATTATTTGATTAACAAAAGACTGGGGGGGGGCAACAGCATGTACAATGACAATAAAACAGATATGTAAATTGTAGTGTATTCATCCAATGGAATGCTATATGACAGAAGAACTGAAATTCAGGTATGTATACCAACATTGATAAATGTCAGGAATATAATGTTTAGTGGAAAAAAAAAACTAATTGTAAAATAATGCATATTTTATGATTTCATTTATCAAGTGGTTTAAAAGTGAGCAGAAGTAGATATATTTTTTAGGGACAGCTCACAGTAAAATTACAAGGAAAAACAAAGGGATGACAGACACATAGCTGAGGACAATGGTTATCTCTGGAGTGGAAGAAAGAGGATGGAATCTAAGAGGAGCACAAAGGAGGCACTACAAGGACGTCAATACATTTTTGATTGATAAGGTGAGCACTAAGTTCATGAAATTTTAAATTCTTTTTCTTTATCCTATACATAGTATGTGAATGTGTGTGTTCTATAACCACAAAATATCCTGTAACAGTCTTTAAAATGTCTTTACTAAAAATATGAAAAACCACTGCCTAGAGGTTATTTTCTAGCCTTTATAGAAGGGAGTGGGTCAGATGCTCTTTAATAGCCCATGTAGCCCTATGTGTTTATGCTTCTGTTTTCATTCTAGCTTAATTTCAAAAAGCAGATATCCTCGTCTCTCAGTCTTTCCTAAACTTTTTTTTTTTTTTAGGGCCACACCTGCGGCATATGGAAGTTCCCAGGCTAGGGGCTGAATCAGACACCTGCTGGCCTAAACCACAGCAATGGCAACGCTGGATCTGAGCCACATCTGTGACCTGCATCACAGTTCACAGCAACACCAGATCCTTAACCCACTGAGTGAGGCCAGGGATCAAACCCACATCCTCATGGATCCTAGTCGGGTTCGTTAACTGCTGAGCCATGAAGGGAACTCCTTTCTTAAACATTTATTTCATCACCTTTAATGCATCAGAATGCTGAAAATCATAACTGTCCATTTTATTGACATTATTGTATATCACAGAATTATATTCAAGACATTAATAAGCAGTAATATACATTCCGTTATGCCAAGGCTCTTTGTTCCCCCACAAAATAGCATTTGGTGATGATATCTTAACTTTTTCCCAGATTATGTAATTACTTAGTATAGAATAGCTAAGGTAATAGCCAATTAATAAACATTAAGGAGGAATTTTTGATAAATATATAAATTTTATAAGAAAAAATCAAAGAAAATGTTTATAATTCAATGAAGAATAATGTTAACATATATTTGGTTATCCTCAAATAACACATAGTATTTAAGCAACATGGAAACAGATTTAATATGCCTGAAGACAAGACAGAGAGAGAAAGGAGGGTTGGGAAAGAAGGAAAGAGAGAGGGGGAGAGTGAGAAAGAGTGAGGAAGAAAAGGGAGGGAGGTTTTATGAGGAGCTGAAGTTTTCAATCATGCAGAATACCTAGTGCTTTCTGCCTATACTTGTTTGTTCTGAAATTGTATCTGGGTGTGACGAATGGATAAAAAATGAAATATTCACGGAGTTCCCATTGTGGCTCAGCAGCTAATGAACCTGACTAGCATCCATGAGGATGTGGGTTAGATCCCTGGCCTCGCTCAATGGGTTAACGATCCAGCATTGCCATGAGCTGTGGTGTAGGTCATAGATGGGGCTCGGATCCATTGCTGTGGCTGTGGCATAGGCTGGTGGCTACACCTCCGATTGGACCCCTAGCCTGGGACCTCAATATACCATGGGTACAGCCCCAAAAAGACAAAAAAAAAAAAAAAAAAGAAAGAAAGAAAAGAAATATTCACAAACAAAAATGCACAATTCACAGGTTAAGATGTAAAGCATCTTATTTCGATAATGTTTCCTTGGAAAGAATTTAATGCCTTCCATGAAACACTAACCCTGACAGCAGAAAAGACCAGAACCTCTTTCTCAGCCTTTAGGCTAAGTGGCCACTCTTCAGAGAAGCCATCTCTGAACATACTATCAGCAGTGGCCTTCCTGCTACACCGACCCCACAGTACTATTGTCCATTTTTGTACATGGTGTGTTTCTTTCCTAGCCTAGTTTATAGTTATGCAATTGCTATTGTCTGTCTCTCCTGTGAAACTGTAAGCATCAAGAAGGCAGCGACCACACGTGCCTTGACCACCAGTATATCACCAGCGCCCCGAATCCCGGGCATGTATTCAGCATTCAATAAATGTTTGTTGAAAGAATACAAATATAATGCATGTAATGTGGCCTTCTTCTGCTTTATTATTTACCTAGAATATTTCTCTCTTGGTCCTCTGTTGCAGTTTCCATTTTGTTTTGATGATGCCATGGGGTATTCATGAGAACAGATATATGACAGAGGACCACAAAACAAACCCCATGATGTATATATACATGCTATTTTTATATCACTGTATAAAATCATAACCCATCATTCATGTTCAGAGAACTTGTAAAACATTATTAGGTGAAGGGAAAAAGAAGAAAATTTAAATTTATGCTTATATTAAAAAAAGTAATAAAGACAGATTCTAAGGACTATTGGTCAAGAATGAAAAAAAAATATTTAGCACAAGAAAGCTCATAATAGGTACATATTATCTGAGAAGCTGTGTATGAAGATGACATACATTTCTAAAGCTGATGTACTGCTTTGGCTCAGAGTTGATCATTTCAGTTTACCTAAAGCAACTTAGTTTCTCCTTTTTGATTAAAAAAAAAATGATAGTGCTCACTCAGAACCATAATCTGCCTCACCTAGGCTGAAAGATAATAGTAAAGAATGGGGGGAGTTTATATAATTTCTTTTTGGAAGGTAGGAAAGATAGGCATGCCTCAGGCATGTATAGATATAGTTGTATAACCTGACAGTTTAAGGTACTCCAGCCCAGATGACTCTGACCTACAGGAATTTTTGCAGTTTTACTTACTGCTTTTCATTATACTTCATTTATTTATTCCTTGCCTCCAACTAGACTAGAAGTACCTTACAGATTCCATTTTTGAAATGGAACAGAGCAATGACCTTAAAAATGTGCTAGACTCCCAATAATTACCTTTTGATTTTAGTGACTCTTGCTTACTTATCTGAAATTAGAGATCTTAGATATTACCACACACACAAAAAAGGTAATTATATGAGGGGATGGAGTTGTTAACTACCCTTATTATAGTAATCTTTTTATAATATATTTATGTATCAAATCATCACACTGTATACCCTAAACTTACATCTGTTATACATCAATATCTCAATAGAGAAAAAGAATGTATATATGTATGACTAGGTCACTATGCTGTACAGCAGAAATTGACACAACACTGAAAATCAACTCTACTCTAATAAAAATAAAAATTTCAAAAAAATCTCAATAAAGCTGGAAATGGGGGCTTATGAATCAATTAATGCATACATTAAGCCACTTTATTCATTAAAGACATATAACCTTGGTAAACTTACATTCTTATCCTTGACCATATTCCACCAAACAAAATGGTAGTAATATAAAAAATTACTACTGCTGCTGTTCGAGTTATTCTATATAATATTTAAGGGGGAAAAAAAGCCAAGTTCATAGTTAAGTTTGGCAAACTCCCAGGGATCAGAAACAGAAAAGAAATTCAAAGCTCTGAAAAGGAGCTAAAGGCTATGCCAGGAGGAAAATGAAACTAAATATAAACATAAAGACTAGGGATTTAATATTGGCAAAGGGAAGAACATTTATGTCACAAGCTTCGTGTACAGGAGGAGCTGGAACTGAGGTCCCTGAGTAAGAACAGGAGCCTAGAGGTGTCGTATCTGGAAAACTAGGTGTAGAAAACCTGCAGCCACTTGCTAAGGAGTATGATAGGGAAATAAGGTAACCATGTAAAGCTGTAGGATGCCATGCCTGACCAACCTGTGTGGAAATCTTATACTGAAAAATGAATGTAAAAACAGGTAAAACTTTGCAGAGGCAGAAAAACAGAAACCGTTCCAAATAGTACCTCCAAAACCCAGAGTACCAGAACTTCTGAAGAAAACAATTTCTGCTGAAGGTGTGTTCCCAATTAAAGAAATTACAGATCCTATGAACAAACCAACCACTAAGGGATAGTCAGCAGAAATAACAAATGGGGAAATTCATCTCTTAAAAAATACAGATACCAGAATAATTAAAAGAAAATTTTAAAATAAACATGATCAATAATCCCAAGATATGAGTAAAAGAGTAGACACTATAAAACAAAGGGGGAAAAGGACGGATAGATTAGAAGAATGAAACAAGCTCTATATTTAGCTAACTTCCATGCTAGGTTGAGTCTTTTGAGGAGAGGGACTCAATTTCACTCATCTTTATGTCACCTTGCTGTAGCTAGCACAGAGTATTACGCACAGTAGACAATGTTTATTTAACTGAATTACATTCTCTGCCCATATTTTAATGCTAGCAATTTTAAGAATAAACAAATATTCATCAGGAGATCATTCTTTCTTTTTTTTCTTTTTTAACCTCCAGCCGGCCCAATTAGGAAAAAAATAAAGAAAACACAAATTATGGTATCAAGAATGAGAGAGGGGACCTTACTACAGATTCTAAAAACATTAAACGGATAATAAGGGAATATTATGAACAACATTATGCCATAACTTAGATGATATGGACAATTCCCTTGAAACATTCAAACTACTAAAGCTCACTCAAGAAAAAAGAGATAATTTGAATAGCCCTATATTTACTAAAGAAATTGAATTTGTAGCGAAAAAATATTCTCACAAAGAAAACTCCAGGAAATCAATCTTAATGGCAGTCTTTAAATTCCATATCATCATATTCGTATTAAAAATATGATTGATGACATTAAAGATATGAGATTTAGTCAAAATGCAACAATAATAGAATTTGTGTGTATCATAAGAATGAATGCTGGAGTTCCTGTCATGGCACATGACAGCAGAAACGAATCTGACTAGGAACCATGAGTTTGTGGGTTTGATCCCTGGCCTCACTCAGTGGGTTAAGGATCCAGCGTTGCCGTGAGCTGTGGTGATGCCATGAGCTGTGGTGTAGGTCGCAGACGCAGCTTGGATCCTGCGCTGCTGTGGCTGTTGCATAGACCAGCAACTGTAGCTCTGATTGGACCCCTAGCCTGGGAACCTCCATATGCCGCAGGTGTGGCCTTAAAAAGCAAAATAAACAAACAAACAAATATTAAAAATCACTGTAATTCTCACTTAAAAAAAATCTAAAAAGAATGAATGCTTTTTCTTGCCCTCTTCCATAATATCAAGCAAGAGTATATATGATAGTGAAGAGTGGCAGGATGTGTCACCCTAGAATATGCCACTTTGACATATGGATTATTTTGAGCTGAAGGCAATTAAAAAGGAGACATGAGGAAAACTCTCCCCCCAACTCCCCTCCATACAGAGAAAGACAGGATGATTCTTAATCACTAGAGACAACTCTAGACTCTCATCAGCCTGGAAACAGCAAGGGAAGAACATATACCACAAACCTCACTAACTTACTCTTATCTTCCTTTAACTTTCTCTATACCTTGATTTACCTTCTTACAATCTGCTGTGCCTAGAAGCCTCAAAATCCTTTACCTTTGTCTTGTCAATTCTCTACTTTTGTCTTTGTCTTCTACACCACTTTTGTTAGGATGCTATCAAACCCCAAGTTCTAACTCTTTTGAGTTACTCATCACTGAATACTCTGGTGTGTATGCCAGATGCACAGGTTAATAAACGTGTTTGTTTTTTTCTTGTTAATCTATCTTTTGTCAGTCTATAAGGATACAGCCAGAAAGACTTCCAAGGGTAAAGGAAATAAAGTTGTTCCTCCCCTACAACAGGTATAATTAATAAAAAAGAATTTGGCTGGGAGACTTTGAAACGTCAAATGTTATCAACTCATTTTTAAAAGACTCCTCATGCCAGAAAAAAATAAATCTACTAGGATAGTAAAGAAAATGTTAAAAATTATCAGAAAAATATGTACTCATTATTTTTTAACATGAATGCTTACATATTAAACATAATGAACTGGTAACACTTTGAAATAATACTTAACGTTTGTGAAGTCAAAGTTGGTGCATTAGGGTTAGTTGCTGCCAGTAATAAAACGCACTTGCACTACAGGCTCTTGAATTTCAGGTATATGCTGTATGTTGTTCTCCTTCATTGACTTTTGTTATAAGAAACACTTCAAGTTGTTAGCCTGTGACTCAACTTTTCACTAATGACAGTGCTATTTTTGTTACAATCTTGTTAAATTTTTGTCATAATCTTGTTAAAGTTTTGCTCATTTCTCTAGCTTAATACCAAGACATCTGAGGCATGAATTCTGCTGGGCACTTTAATAGAGCAATTTTTACTGGCATAAGTCTCTACAAGGTTTATTTATTAGTTCCGTGGAGAGTAGGTAACCTTTCTGGTAGAAAGATTTTGTTTTAAAGATTCACCATCTTGAGAAATTTTTACGCACGAGTCTTGCTATTTTATTGAACTCTCACTGATTTGCAGTGTTCGCGTGGCAAATTCTGATCATGAGCTACAAAAGAATCAGCAAAAGAGAGGGTGAATCCTGGTAGAGGAAAATACCCATAACGGGCTGGTATGAGGAAGTACTGGCCAAATGAAAAAAGCCAAGAAAAATGGAGCTGGACAAACAGGCAGGTTATTTATATGCTGCGGGTTAGTGAGATGGTAAGGCAGGGAGAGGTAAAAAGGGGCTAAAGAAAAGAAAAAGAAGCATCTATACAACACACAGAAGTGAGGCTGAAATCATTTACGATCATGAGGATTATAATCCAAATTAGAGTAGAAACATGTACATAATCCCCAAAACTCAGTATAACTAACTTGACCACCAAAAGCCCTTGGCTGAGACCACTTCCTCTCTAAAGGCCAGAAGGAAGGCAATGTGCATTCTCACCGAGCACCTCCCTCCCACCAGGCGCATGGCCAGGCACTCGGGGTTCTCACTGACCTAGCCTTTGTGTACCTTCCTATCCTCAGCGTGTACTGCTCACCCTTTTCTTCACTTGCTTGTTGTCCTAGAACATGTCCAACTCTTTCTGCCTCAGACCCACTGCCCTTATTTCCTCTACCTGGAAATACTCAAAGCCACGTCCCCAGAGAACATTCATCAACTCATGTGACCTTAAATAGGAGCACCTGTCATTTCTTTTCATAGCACTTATCACAATTCATAAGTGTATATTTATGAATCTGTTTCCTTGTCCTCTGTGTCTCCCACTAGACTATAAGTTCCATGAGGGCTGGGAATGTGTAGTTCACTATCACGCTCCCGAAGCAAATGTTTACCAAATATTAGTTGAATAAATAAATTTTGTATAATAACCCATTTAATGTTTATAACAACATAGTAGGTATTATCTACATCTTAAGGAAGAGAAAAGTAAGGCTCACAAAGCTGTCGTACCTCGCTTAAAATCACACATATAACTAGAAAACTCACACATATAACTAGAAAGCAGACTCCAGATTTAAACTCAGGTTTTTCTGATCACAGTACTCTTTATACTAAATAATATTTTATTTCTGTGATGAATGGTTGCCCTTTCAAGAAAAAAAAAACAATTTAAGGCAGAAATGTTATTTGTAACAAAATTTCCTCCTTACCCACTCAAGTTAATAAGAATTAAAAGGAAATGATTATTCTGTTGGTTGCAAATTTATTAATTTCTAAAATCCTTTTCCATTTATACTATAATTATCAATAGCAATCATACCAATAGAATTTCAGTATTTGGTAAGCATCTCTATGAATTCAATATATAATAAATTCTATAGTTTAAGTATTTTTTCCAATCCACAATTATGATTCGTTAACATTTGGGGAGGCAGTAAGTAAGGTACCAGAAGAATGTCTAAAAACATACATGACCAAGATTTTGATAAAACCCTAGTTGTTAAAAAGTTGCATCAGATTTCAATCCTAAAGTGAGATTAAATTATTAAACAGATTTCAAAATCTGCAACTACAGGTGGTAAGTTAAATGTCACTAGAACCATATAGTAGAATACTGTGCAGCTAGGAAGAGTAAGCCTTAGAAAAATGTTTAATGATAGGTTTCTGTTCTCCTACATAGAAAAAAAATCATACTGTCATTAAGCTTTTGATATCAATTTTATAATATATATGTATCTGTGTGTATGCATAATATAAAGATTTAAAAGGCATACCAACATGTAACCAGCAGTTATCCCTGGTGTGAGGGAATAAGGGTATTTCTTCTTTTTATGCTTTTAATTTTTCTAGATTTACTAAATTTGTATAATATTTTAGTTTTCCTAACCAGTGAATTTTATGGCCAGAAAAATGAGATTAATTGAAAAGAAATACATTTTCCTTTTTAAAAAAAATCTTTTAGGTACCTGTATATATGGCTACAGATATATAAATAAAATCTCAAACCATCAGTTTAACCTTTCAATCCTCATGGCACTCACTGATCTTTGAACAGAATTAACCAGTTGTTTAGCTGTAGTATTGATAGATAATGGAGTGCTCTTAGAAGCTATTACTCAAGCAGTAACAGGAAATGTTTTGGCTCAAGGCTCCAAGACAAGTTCAGAGTTTCTTGGCTACAAGGGCTAATTAGATTGAGAAAAGTTTTCTTTAACTCTGTTAATCAGTTATACGACAGAGCTAATATTTGTCAGGCAGTTTCTATAATTAAGAAACCACAATATATGATTCTATTGAAATATCTCATAGCATAAAACGCGTATATGTTCATTTGAATGTTTACTACATATTTAACCACACACATTCCCATCACCACCACCACAGTTTAAAATGCATATGCCAACCTTCAGCCCAGGGTGACTTCTAAAGCTGAGTTATAAACCCCAACTGAAATGGGTTGTAATGGAAATGCTGACAACCTTAACCATAGTGACATGAACAACACTGACTATAATAAAATCCTTGTTCAGATATAACTCACATAAAAAGTAAAAGCCAAGGGCTGTGGGCAGCTCAGTACATTTAAGTCATTTTTCAACACATTCAAAATCCATGTAATTTTGTATTCCTTTCAAAGCAACATCTCATGGCTTTTCAGACTCTGGTGTTCTGTTTCTAAAAATCTGTAAACAGTAATATCTCATATGACTCCTTGTGAAACATTTCCCACCTTTATCTTCAGCTAGTGAGAGTACGAACAAAACTTTTATGAAATAAATGTTATTTCTGTCTTGCTTTGCATTTTCAATATCCCAGGGAATGGACCTGTTCAGTGGAGTCAGAGAGAGAAAAAGCGCCCAAAGAATTCTGATTTGCAAAGCCTGTTAAAGTGACTCTGCATTAAAACTGTCAGTGTAAAATTGAAGAGGAAAATATTGTTTCAAAACAGTTTAATTAGCACTTCGCTTCCCCCCCTGGATGTCAAAGGCAGTATTTCTTTTTTTCTTTCATGCAAATAATAATAATTAATAATAATAACAAAGGAAATCAAGTCCATGAGTCAAAAAGCTCTGGCCAAAGCAGCAGTGACAGTCACTGTTTACTTTTTAATTAAGGTGTTACAATACTCTGAGCACTCAAAGCCACAAGCACCCTGCACACTTGAACAGCTGGCAGTAAGCACAGCCGAAGGGAACAATGCTGACGAGCCACAGAGCTGCTGCTCTCGTCTGAAGATGCTCCCTGGAGTCCAGCTGGTGCAAATTCAGAATTTAAGGATCTGGAGAATGATATAGGATCGATTTAGCTTATATTAACTGTTTCTAACAGAATTCAAAAATTGCTTACGGGAGACAGAGGTCTTTGTTTCTTCCCATCTCAGATATTTGCTTATAATTTAGACATTGTATCAACACAAACATGGTCCTAAACATCATTCTGCCAGTGGCCTCATTAATCACAATCATTTCCCATTGTTTTAACATTGTGGAAGACCAGAGGCAGGCACAGAATGAAGATGATTAAATGATTACAGTTGTTAGAAAGGCAAGAAAAAAGGCTGTTTATAGATATAGATTTCTTTTCATATATAATAAATCGTGACTGTGATTGACTTCACACAAGACTGTATTTAGAGAGCGGCCACTCTGCCATGATTAATATCTATAGAAAATTAAATTATATTTTGCACAATATTTGAACTTCATGAGCCTTTAACATCACAGTGAGGCTTGGCGTACACTTTTATGTGTTAACTACTGTAAATGGCAGTAAATCTTAGGGAATAATTAATTTTGACATTAAAAATACAGCTAAAACATAAAATGCAAATATGATAATTGTCTGACCCTGCTATACACTTGTTCTGAAATTTGATCAGACAGAATAAATACTTCTTTGCTTTATATTTTCTTCCAAACTTAATTGATGATATTGAATCCGAAATTACTGCTAATTCTAGAATTTTTATTTAAATTTGAAGTGTTAGTGGTATGACACTGCTAATGCTAGACATGAAATCCATTTTGGGAATCATGAGTATTTTGAAAAATAGATACAGGTGATTTCAAATAATTACATATATTGTTTGGGTATAAAATCTGTACGCAAATATTATTTCTACCGTTTTTGCCACCTGTCTCCCCACTGGTGGTTTCCTTATCTACCACTCACATCATGCAATATTTGTCTTTTTGTCTTGCTTTCTCACTTAGCATAATGTCCTCCAGGTTCATCCATGCTGTTGCAAATGGCAGGATTTCCTTCCCCTTTAAGGCTGAATGATATACCATTTTCACTTAGATGTGAACTGAAAAAAAATTTGAACCTATAGTACCAGAAGCTGAAGGGTGAGAAGGGGTTTGAAGAAAAGGAGAGATTTTGATTAAAGGAAACAAACTTTCAATTTTAAGATGAATAAGCTCTGGACACCCAATATACAGCATGGTGACTGGAGTTAATAATAATGTATTGTACACCTGAAATTTGCTACAAGGGTATATCTCAAGTGTTCTCACCACAAACACACCCTCACCCCCACACCTACACACTAAAGGGTAACTATGTAAGATGATGGATTGTTCATTAGCTAGATTATGGTATTCATTTCACAATATATAAATTTATCAAAACATCACATTGTACAACATAGTTGTACTCAATTTTTATTTGTCAATCATTCCTCAATAAAAAAAAATGTAATGAAGAACACATGGTGGTTGGGTCTTAGAGCCACAAAATGGATTTTGTGGCTTTTTCCCTAATGTGCTTTTTTGAAGAATTTCAATATGCTCAGAATTCTGATTAGAAGATATTGGAAACAGGTTTACAAAATAAATAAAAGTAATAACACATATTGAAAAACACAAGACTTTCTAGGTAATAAATATTTTTGCACTCACAGACCCTCTCAACTCCAGAACATGGCACAGTATTTCATATGTGTTAATCTTCAAATAATTACCTATAATAATTATACACAGGATTAGCTATAGGATCCCCCACAGATACCAAAATCCTCGTTGCTTGAGTTCCTTACATAACATGGCACAGCACAAGCAGCCCTCCATAGCCCTGAGTTCCGCATAAGCAGATTCAACCAACTGTGGATTGAAATTCATTGAATCTATGGATGCAGAACCTGTAGTTTTGGAGGGTCAATTGTATGGACTTTTGTGATGATCAAAAATTCATCAAGACAGGAGTTCCCATTGTAGCTCAGCGGGTTACAAACCCAACTAGTATCTATGAGGACACGGGTTCAATCTCGGGCTCACTCAGTGGGATAAAGATCCAGCGATGATGTGAGCTGTGGTGTAGGTCACAGATGCAGCTTGGAACCCGCATTGCTGTGACTGTGGTATAGGCTGGCAGCTGCAGCTCCGATCTGACCCATAGCCTGGGAACTTCCATATGCTGTGGGTGGGGCCCTAAAAAAAAAAAAAAAATTCAAGGCAGAGTTCTCACTGTGGCTCAGCAGGTTAAGAACTTGAGATAGTGTCTGTAAGGATGCTGGTTCAATCCCTGGCCTAGCTCAGTGGGTTAAGGATTCAGCATTGTCATAAGCTGCAGTGTAGGTCGTAGATGCGTCTTGGATCTGGTGTTGCCAAGGCTGTGGTGTAGGCTGGCAGCTGCATCTCTGATTTGACCCTTAGCCTGGGAACTTCTATATGCCGCAGGTGAAGCAGTAAAAAGAAAAAAAGTACTTTATCAAGGCGCATACATATCTACCTGTGTGCATGCACACGTGTGTGTGATCTTCTGTGTGTATCTGTGCAGGGCTACATTAACGTTGATCATATGCCTAGCACCATTCTGGATCTTTGGGCTTTAGTAGTGAATAGAACAAAGTTCTCATTCAGGCTCCTTCATAGATAATACAAAGGACTCAAGTGTAGAATAGAACAACATCTGATTCACTGGTTTAATAGAGCATATCTAAAAGTTGTACTTTTCATTATTCTTTACAATTTTGATCCAATTAAATTATTTTATGACTAATATTCCATGATATATATGTACTACATATTCTTTATCCATTCCTCTAACCAATGGACATTTAGGTTGCGTCCCATGTCTCAGTTACTGTAAATAGTGCTGCAATGAACATTTTGTGGTGCCTGTATCTTTTCAAATTATGTTTTCTGGATATATGCCTGGGAGTGGGATTGGTGGATCATATGATAGTTCTATTTTTATTTTTTTTGAGGTACCTCCAAACTGCTTTTGGTGGTGGCTGTACCAATTTACATTCCCAACAACAGTGTAGGAGGGTTCCCTTTTCTCCACACCCTCTCCAGGCTTTTGTTGATGGTCATTCTGGTTGGGGTAAGATGCCACCTCATCATAGTTTTGGTTTGCATTTCCCTAATAATTAGTGATGTTGAACATCTTTTCATGTGTTTTTTGGCCCTCTGTCAGTTTTATTTGGAGAAACGTCTATTTAGATCTTCTGTCCATTTTTTGATTGGGTTGCTTGTATGATATCACTTATATGTGCAATCTAAAGAAAGTATACTGTGAACGGAAGTTTGGCACTTGCCATCAGCCTCTACGTGGAGTAAAACATGAGCCTCTTCAGCTGCTGACCCTCAGCACCCCCTGAGTGGAGCTCAGGGTGGAGACCAGGAGTGAGGCACTATGTACTCTGGGAAAACTGGAAGAGCAGGTCTTCAAATAATTATATATTTTTAGAAGATTTTATGAACCCAATTCTTGCATCCCCTCATATCTAGAAAAACACTAAAATCCTTCAATGATGACTGATGTCTGCGACTAGTAGTAACCTTCATGAGACCAGCAGCAAACTTCTGTAAAATGTGTGCATGGCTGCATGCGCCTGTCCCTTCACCTTGATGACTCATATCTTGATATTCTCCCTTTCTTCTTTGGGCTGTAGTTAGTGGGCAAAACAAAAGATGTCAAGGTCACATGTGAGAACAGAAACTACTAAGGGTGGGCCAATGAGCCCTGAGGGAACTCAGGAAAGCATGTCAAAGCAGTGATTCCAGTAAGCCCAGACCTTTACTTCTTCCCATAGAAATGTTTTTCTATAAATCTGTAAATCTGTAAACCTTTTGTTCCTACTACCTCCCCATTGTTGCAAAACCTCATTTATCCTAGCTTCCCCCCTCGCCTCCTTGGAGCAGTTTCTAGGGCTACCCGAGATTCTGTCTCTTGCGCTTAAGTCCTAATTTCACTCCAATAAAACTTAACTCTCAACTTTCAGGTTGTATTTTTTTTTTTTTTTAGTTGACAATACAAATGAACTTATTTGCAGAAGAGAAACACTCACAGACTTTGAAAACAAAATTTATGATTACCAAAGGGGACAGGTGGAGGGGGGGGTAGGGATGGACTAGGGATTGGGGATTGGCATATGCACACTGTGGTATATGGAATGACTGGCCAACAGTGACCTGCTGTTTAGCACAGGGAACTCTACATAATATTCTCTGATAATCTATATGGGAAAAGAACAGATGTGTCTATATGTATAACTGAATCACTTTCTGGATAGCAGAAATTATAACACTGTAAATCAACTATACTTCAATAAGACTAAAAAAAAATGAATAAAGAAAATTAAATTTTCCTGCCTGCTGAAAGTTCCTAAGGCACTTTTATGTCCTTTCAAATGGGTGTCCTAATTCACTCAAAAGTACCCTATCGGTTACCTAGATCCCTAATCCCAAGGTTCATTATTCTAGCCTCTTCTTTTAGCTGTCTCCCTCACTCTCTTGGTGATTTTAGCGACTTATGTGCATTTAAATACGATCTATGTGCTGATAACTTTCAAATGTCTATTCCTCACCCCAATACCTCCCTAAACTCTAGACTCTCTTACTCACTTGCCTACCTGACATCTCCATTTTAGTATCTAATAGGTATCTAAACGTTATTATGACCAAAACTGAACTCCAGATATTCCCAGCTCCCTAACTCAGTCCTTCTACAGTCTCCCCGTTCAACTGATGGCAAATACATCTTATTTCAGTTGCTCTATTCACAACTTTTGGAGTCAGTGTTAAAGAATTATCATGTCATGCTCCTCACCTTATATTAATAGGCAAACTCAGATGACTTAATCTTTAGAAAAATAGGAAGTCTACACTTCTCCTAAGCTCCACCACTGCCACCCTAACTGATGCTAACATCTTTCCTCACATGACCAACTTCAGTGGTCTCCTGATCTCCCACTACTCTTGCAATTGTTGCAATCCATTTCTCCACCTGGCAGCCTGAATGATTCTTTTAAAAGTAAGTCAGATCTCATTACTCCCATACTCTCTGCCTGCCAATAGTCTTCCATCAAACTCTGAATAAAAGCCAAAGTCCATTACAGGGCCCACAAGATTATACATGCTCTTGCCTGTGGCTATACCTCCAATCTCTTTTCCTATCACTCTGCCTACCTGTCCTCCCCCCTCACCCCACACACCTTCACTCACTGGCTCCCTTAGTCTTCCTCTACTGCATTGTGCACTTAGAAGGCTCAGGGACTTTTACATTTGCTGATTCCATTGCTGGCAGTGTCCTTGATTGAGATATGAACAAGGCTTGTTACTTGAGTTTAATCAAGCTTCTGGCCAAAGGTCACCTGTAAAAGAGGTTTCCCTGACAACTACATGTAATACTATAGCACCCTCTGTCATTCTCTAGTCTCTCGTTTTATTTTTCTTCGTAACACTCATGACTGAAGGGAATTATATTAGTCTGTTTCTCCTACGAAAATGAGAACTTTGTTTTATTCACTACTAAAGCCCAAAGGTTCAGAATGGTGCTAAGGCATATGACCAGTGCTCAATAATTGTTCAGGAAATGAGTGAATGAATGAATGAATGAATGAACTGCATGATGCGCTCTATGTTTTTTTTTTTTGGCCATGCCCAGAACATGCAGAAGTTCCCAGGCCAGGGATCGAACCCATACCACAGCAGCAACCCAAACTACAGCAGTGACATTGCCAGATCCTTAATCTATTGAGCCACCAGCGAACTGCATGATGAGTTATGTCATAAAGTTATTTCATGATTATAAATATAAATACATAGTTGATCCTCATTATTCATGGATTCCATATTTGTGAATTCACCTTCTTGCTGAAATTTATCTGTAATCCCAATCAATATTCGCAGTGATTTTGTGGTCATTCACAGACATGCGCATATGCGAGGTGATGAAAAAAATTTGAGTTGTTGGTGTCATATGTTTCCAGCTGAGGTTGGACAAGGTGAAAAGAATGTCTCTGCCTTCTTTCAGCTCTCATACTATAAACAGGTAGCCTTTTGCAACCTACTTAGTAGAACATTGTTCTAATTTTTGTGCTTTTTGGGGTGTTTTCTTTCCTTTTTTTTTTTTTTTTGCTTTTTAGGGCCATACCCGTGGCACATGGAGGTACCCAGGCTAGCGGTCAAATCAGAGCTACAGCTGCCAGCCTACACCACAGTCACAGCAACGCGGGATTCAAGCCATGTCTGTGACCTATACCACAGCTCACAGCAATGCTGTGATCCTTAACACATATGAGTGAGGCCAGGGATTGAGCCCGCACCCTCAGGGATACTAGTAGGATTCACTTCCACTGTGCCACATAGGAACTCTGGTTTTGGTTTTTAAAATGACCCCCAAACATAGGGCGGAAGTGCTGTCTAGTGTTCCTAAATGCAGGAAGACTGTGATGTACCTTATAGAGAATATATGTGTGTAAAATAGGTTTCATTCAGGCATGAGTTATAGAGCTGTTGGTTGTGAGTTCAATATTAATGAATCAACCACATATATCAAATAAGATATTTTTAAACAGAAACAGACATAAACAAGGTTATGTATTGATCAGTTGATGAAAATGGTGTGACCAGAGGCTCGTAGGAACCCAACTCTGTATTTCCCCTAGGAACAATGATTCAGCATTCCCTAATTCAGAGTTTATGATGACTTGATAGAATATAACTACTATAAATAACAAGAATCAATTCTATATACCACAGAAATGACACGGAAAACAAAAAAATACTACTGACAGCAGTTATTATTGTTAAGTATAATATGATTAATAAAATTTGAATATTATTGTATATTATTTAAATTTACTACATTATTTGTATTCCCCATGTCATTAAAGTTCATTGAAAGCTTCATTTTATTCAAAATATGTTACATCATATGTATGTTCTATGATTCATTTTATTATTTCTCTTAATTCTTAGCTCTAAGGATATTTCTAATTTTCACTGTTATGAATAATGTTACAAATGAAATTCTTGCACATAAACCTTGGTAGCCATTTCTGATCATCTTCTTAGGACAAAGTAAATGTTTGCAATTAGTCTGAGGCTCTTGATAACATTTTGCTTTCTGAAAAGTTGAAGTCATCTTGAACTGGAACCATTAATGCATATGTATCTCCCCAACACTACCTTTGTTAGCACTGAGTATATGACAGTTTTTAACCTTTGTCAACTCAGTAGATGCAAACTTGTCTATTATCCTTTTATGTGAATTTCTTCTATTACTGATGAGGTTGAACATTTTTTGGTATATTTGTCTTCTGAGAACATTCTGTCCATATGCCATTTGTCCACATGTATGGTACATATATTAGAATTGTTTCTAGTAAATTTCTAAGCTGGGATATCAACTGAGGTAATTTATAAAAGTGTATGAGGTAACTCATTTTCCTTTGACAAATTCCTATTCAGTGTGGCTTCTAATAGTAAAAGATACATGGATAAATGCCCAAATTAATTTAAACCATATCCATACTTCCACAAAATAGATAACTGTAGAAAAGTGACATGTTAAAACAAGGGATACAAATGGGCAACTCAGGGACTGCACATCCTTAAACTAGTAGAGTTAAATAAACAAATGTTTAGTTGGTGACTATATCCCTCAAGAAGGGTGGGCAATGGAGATAATAATTGTTCATCACCACAGGGTGTGTTACTATTCTCTATGAACATGTAGAAGGAAAAAAAATCAATTGAAGGAAAACCTAAATCCTAACAACACCATTTTACATATTTAACAGTTTACTGTAGCTTTTTTTTTTTTTTTTGTCTTTTTGCCTTTTCTAGGGCTGCACTCACGGCATATGGAGGTTCCCAGGCTAGGGGTCTAATTGGAGCTGTAGCAGCCGGCCTTCGCCACAGCCACAGTAACGTGGGATCCGAGCCACATCTGCAACCTACACCACAGCTCACGGCAACACCAGATCCTTAACCCACTGAGTGAGGCAAGGGATCAAACCCGCAACCTCATAGTTCCTAGTCGGATTTGTTAACCACTGAGTCACGACGGGAACTCCAGTTTACTGTAGTTTTAAAGTAAACTAATAAGTATCTGTATTTTATGATTTCATTGGGTGTTTCTAATTATAATAATGGTCCCCGTAAAAATACAGAATTTATCAAAGTTTACACTGCCTTCTCAGTTTTATCTTAAATTTATGAAAATTTTTTCTATTTTACATCTTTTTAAACTGTTTTTGATATTACTCTCAGTGTTATTATAATGAAAACAAGGGATACAGAAGTAGCCAAATTTTTAGCTCTTTTTAATTGTGTGACTTTGAACACAATGTTTCTGAGACTCAGTTTCCTTTTCTCTAAAAGCAGGCTTAATGCAGTGTTAGCCACTTGGTAAGCTCTTTATATATGGTAGTGATTAATATAATCATATTAGCCATTACAAAAAATGCATAACTAAGTGAAGAAGCTAGCAGAAACATTAGGCTTGAGTTTTGTGTTACAAATGCAAGCAGAATCCATTTCTTAAAAATGCACACAAAATAAATGTTTTATTATCACTTGTATTAGTTATAATAATATTTTAAATTCACGCCTCTTATTTTTCTAAACATTTACTATTAATTATTTATAATATTGAACTAAAACTTTTTTCTTCTATGTTTATACACATATACTAAGAACAAAGATATGCTATTAAAATAGGATATTTGAAATTTTATGATCAATCTTGAATGTGGAATAATGATTCTTCCATCAAAGCTTGGGGCCAGATGAGCCTATGTGATCATGCTTTTAAGAGTCTAATTTCTAAAAGACTACAAGATGGAAAAAAGTAAAAGAACATGCAAAGAAAACAAAATTAATGACACCATATATCAGAGAGCTTTGTGATTTAACAAGTGAATTTTGACCTTCATTTTTTTATTTTTTGAAATTTATTTTTTTATGGCCACACCAACAGTGTATGGAAGTTCCTGGGCCAGGGACTGATCCCAAGGATCAAACCTGCATCTCTACAGAGACCTGAGCTGCTGCAGTTGGATTCTTAACCCACTGTACCACAGCAGGAGCTCCAAGACATTCATTTTTTAAAATGGGACAGAACAAACATAAAAAAATCTGATCAAAATCATCTGGAATTAATATTTTAATGCTAGCTTGAATAATAAACCATTATTTACATACAACCTTTCTCCTAAGGCATATCCACAGTGAATATATAATTTCATTATCATAATCACCTGAGGGATAAACAGGATAAATATGACCATCTCTATTTTTCAAATTAAGAAACGGTATTGACAAATGAGGAAACAGGCAATGAGAGGTTAAATGGCAAAATAATGATCCAACATGTAGGTAGCAACAAAATTGAAACTGCAAGGATGAATTCTCATCCTTGGCCATATTATTTCTAGCATGTGTTTCTTTCCGATAGGACTACTATACAAGAATACTTTGCTGCAATTAGCTTCCAATTGGAGTCAGGGTTTTTTCCCTTACTCTTTCAACAAATCTTCTAATAAAAATGCCAGCGCCATTCTGAATATTTTACATGGAAATATACTCTAAAGTAGGCTGGGTCTAGAGTTCTTGTTGTGGCTCAGCAGTAAAAGCCCGACTAGTATCCATGAGGATGCAGATTCGACCCCTGGCTTTGTTCAATAGGTTAAGGATCTGGCATTTCCGTGAACTGTGGTGTAGGCTGCAGATGTGGCTCAGATCTGGTGTTACTGCAGGTGTGATGTGTGTTGGCAGCTGCAGCTCCAATTAGAAACCTAGCCTGGGAACCCTCATATGCCACCGGTACGGCCCTGAAAAAAGGAAAAAAAATGTAGCCTGGGTCTTATATAAATTAGCATGGATAAATATTACACTTGCTATTTACTAATTTACCTCATCAACCTACAGAATCCAAAGTCCTGAAAAAAATCACGAGTTAAATTCAAGAAAGAACACCAGCAGCATAGTCCCCTGTGACTTGGTCCCTGTGCTCAAGTCACGTTTGAAATATGTAAAAAGTGGAGAACAGAGGCAACAAATGAAGTAGATTAGATACTGCTCTTTAGTCTTCCGAAATCCCCAACTCTTATGTCCGTAAACACCCTCATCCTTATCGCTGAATCCATCAGAAGAATTGGTAGTGGTAAAAACTGCAGTGACAGTAACCAAGTTGATTACTAGATTCTACCTATTTTCCCTATGGGAATCTGCACTCAGGGCCACCCAAGGCAAGAACCTCTGCTTCCTGACTCTGCTGTGGCAGCCAAGAGCTGGTTCCTTCTTCATTTCTTTCTTTCTTCCCTCTTCCCTTACTCTTTCCCCTCTCTACCTCGACATTACTACTTAACACCAGTCCTTTAACCTCTTGCATCAAAGATGCCCATGTTTTATTTCAGGAGTCAATCATATTGTAATTTTTGATGCATGAATATTTGCTTTTCAGCTAACAAGACTGAATCCACAGTGAGATTAAACTGAGCAATAGTCCCACATATCCTATTTCCTGACATTGAAGCAAAGATAACAATGACAGTAGTGACAGGTTCTTGGTGAAAATTTTAACTCAGAATGTGCTCAGGACATGTTAGGATTCAATGATATACAAGACAGCATAATATTGACAACAGCTATGGAAAACACCACTCTGAATGTTTACATGGCATATAATGTACTTGGTGGGTTTTTCCCCCCTTTTTTCCTTTTTAATGCTAGGGCATACCGACTCATCCTCAGACTAAAAGACTCAAAGATAAAATTCTTCTTCTTTTTTTTTTTTTTTTGGTCTTTTTAGGGCCACACCCATGGCATATGGAGGTTCCCAGGCTAGGGGTCTAACAGGAGCTGTAGCTGCCAGCCTACACCACAGCCACAGGAACGCGGGATCCGAGCCACGTTTGCAACCTACACCACAGCTCACGGCAACACCAGATCCTTAACCCACTGAGCAAGGCCAGGGATCGAATCCGCAAACCTCATGGTTCCTAGTCGGATTCGTTTCCCCTGTGCAACAACGGGAACTCCCCAAAGATAAAATTCTTAAGCAACATACAACTTGTGGAAAAAAAATCATAATTATTTATAACATCAGATTAACTCTGATTACAGCTATTTATACAGTGCATGTAATCATTATAACTAAGCACAGGGGAAAAATGAGGATCTTTTGAATTAAAATATAATAACCTTCTCACTTTTCATCAGTCTTTATACATTTTTTAAAAATCTGAATATCAGCTTATAAAAATATGCTTTCTTGAAACATATGTATTTTGCACACAGGTGACAAGCTGGATCAATTTTTAGAACCAAACACCCATGAAATTTAAGCTCGGCCTTGAAGAAGATACACTGGGCTCAAAAGGGCCAAGGGAAGAGTCAGGGTTGGGGGGATTTCAGTCCAGAAAAACACAGAAGCCTAGCCCTGAGACAGGCAGGGCAATGGTGTGGGTGTGAGACAGATAAGCTATGCATACAGTTCTCTAGCAGAGAAAGATTCCGGGTTGCAAGAGCTAAGATACCCTGACAACTGCCTATATAAAAGTCTATCAAAATTTGTTGGTTTATATTGAAACATTTTACTCAAGTTCAAACAGTCATAGTCTCTCCTTCCTTTCACTGATCCCTTTTCAGCAAATAGTTTCCTCTGGAAATTAAAATGAAATAGAGTGTTCATATGTTATGAATTAAAAACACTGGCTGGTAATGACTAGATTACCGACCAGTAAGAAAACACGACCTTCTTTCGTAAGTCCTTTTGATATTTCACGTTGAAAATCTATTTTCCATGCATGTGTTGGGCTTCTGTGGTTTGTATTCTTTTAAAGAAATTCACTTTGTTTGAAAGAAAATGGGGTGACTTGGTGAGAGTAAGAAAGAAAGAAGTCTATCAAACTGGGAAATGTATGAATTCGGTTCCCTAAAACTTAATATTCCTCTAAATTTTCATAAGATATTTAGGGTGTTGATATGATAGAATACAATTCATTCAGCAAAAAGATTTATTTTAAATAGTATATGAAAAAGTCCCCAAAAAGCTAAACAGACAATTTAACTTTTTTTTAATTAAAATGATGTATTGGCATGATGTGTACTCAGTTTTATTCAGACTGCTAACATCTAAGTAGGGTCAAATCTACTGACATTTTGTAACCCTGCTTTATTATCATTCTATGCTTCTAAAAAGTTAGACCCAACAGAAAGTTTAAATCTGCTAGGAAATCCTACAGTTTAATATTTTTTCACTATCTTGGGTCCTATGAATCACTGTATATTGAATGCTCTAAAAACAGCAGGATTTTGTCCCATAACTCAAAAGATTTTTCAATGAAACAGTAGACATCATGAAAGTATTTTTTTTCAGGCATTAGAATAAAAGAAGTTTCAGCAGTTAATTAGACATTACATTAAAACAGCCATTCGTCTTATGAGTCTTGGCTGCGACTCATTCCTATGAGACTTTTAATCCTTATTGTTCACCATAAACCTTTATGGTTTGGTGGCCTCCATAAGTTTAGATTTTTCTCCATTAATAGCTTGATCGTTTCCAATTTTAACTTTCTTCTTGAAAGAAGTAAAACAGGGGCCAGGAAATACTGTTTAGTTCTGGGATCCTCTCTATTCTAAGTTATCTTGTTTTTCCCCTTGTATTTACAGTAAACAGTAATTTTCAGGTTGCTATTCTCTACCTTTCAACTTCCCACAAGTCTTATTTTGAAACCAGCCTGCTATACTGTAAACGGATCTGCAATGATTCAATATAATAAACATTTATTGAGCATTTCCTTCTCTCTGAGATGCTGTACTAGCACTAAGTATTGGGGCAAATGGGGCATATCCCTTGCCACTGAGCAACTCAGTCTAGAAGGTAGAGAGAGAAGCAAATAACAAAGTAAAAAATGCAAATGTGGTATATGCCATATTACTAATAAGACTAAAGTGCTGCTGTGACTCACAGAAAGGAAAGGGTAATTCCGTCAGGATGGGGCTAGAGACACTGGACCATTATATAAAGGAAGTAGCATTTATACTCTAGCAAATCTTTTATTTGGTCAGCACTGACCCTCTATATGTTTTCCAATATGTAAGCATAAACCTCTGTTGTATATTTTAGACCACAAAAGAGGCAAAAATGGAGCTGAAATATATGTAATAAAATAATTCAAGACAAAGGTCTATAAACCTTCATTGACTCTTCTGCCCAGCTGTGTGATCATGGGCAATTCTTTCATCATTCTAGGCTTCAGTTTCCTTAACTATAAAATGATGGATTCGGACTAAATGCCATCATGGGTCTCTTTTTAGCAGAGAGGAGATAATCTCTAAAGCTTCTGCCAGCCCTTGAGTTTGGATTTTTTTTTTCTTTTTTCTTTCTGCCAACTTTTTCACTTTATGATTTTACTTTTCTCTTTTTCTTTATTTCATAGATTTTTGCCTTGCGATATTTCCTCTAATCTAAACTTTCATCATTATTAATCTTGTGAAGGAGTCAGAGTGGATAAATAGCTAATCAGAGTTACTAATACGACGTGGAAAGATGGCAGATATCAAAAGGTATGCTTGGTCATTAAAATGTATAATACTTGGAGATACCGTTGTGGTGCTGTGGAAACGAATCTGACTAGGAACCATGAGGTTGCACATTCGATGCGTGCCCTCATTCAGTGGGTTAAGAATCTGGCATTGCCGTGAGCTGTGGTGTAGGCCAGCAGCTGTAGCTCGGATTTGACCCCTAGCCTGGGAACCTCCATATGCTGTGGGTGTGGCCCTAAAAAGCAAAAAAAAAAAAAAAAAAAGTATAATAGTTGATTTAATTCATAAAAAGTTAGCCATGTTTATAGAAAACTTAACTAGCTTTTATTTTGTAGGATGGTACTAACTTAACTGAAGTGAAACCCATTTCAGATTTACGCAAAACCTTGGGATTAATAGTTCCTTCAAATGCATTAATATAATTTTTCCCTGTTGAATGGAATAGTTTTAATTAAACTTTACCAACCCTTTTGGTTTAATCCCTGGAGCTGACCTATAAAACACTAGAGGTTTTAAATCAAACTGTAAAAATCCTCAAAGCTGAAAGTTAAAGTGATAGCCACAGGGGGTTGGAGGAAGATAAAGGGTTTATAAACTAGGTCTAGTAAATCAGCGATGTTCTCTATACCATATAGACCTATATATCTATTATATATAATTATACACACGCACATATGTAATCTTTAAAAGCAGTCATTGGGGAAAAGATAATGGTAGTTTATCAAATGTATTTTCAATACTTTAAAGGCATTAGAATATCTATAGCAACCCCTTTTTTTTCCTCTAAAGAGTCATTGGTATGTCAAACATGAATGAGAGGATGTGGAGATTTATCATTTAACTTAGAAGAAAATGACCAGAGAAATATTATTAATTCCACTAGCAAAAAAATTACATTGCACCATTTGACACTGAACTTCAGTAGGCCGATGAGAAGATCTGTTTAGAAGAAAGGCACTCTCCTCCCTCACCCTGCCTGTGTCCCTCCTTCCTCCCTGCAGTAATAACTAAATAGATAAATAAATAAGTGAAATCAAACCAAAATAAAGCCACTCTACAATTCCTGAGGCAATGCTTCATAAACTTTTCCCACCCAAGTGCCTCTAATGGAAGAGAAGATTGAACACCCTCCCCTAGGGATCTGCGGCAAGTGTGAAATTTCTTTGAAGTCATCTATTTTATTTTAAAAATTCATGTGAATTTTGCATCCTACTCCATAATATATATCTGTTTTAATGTAAAAATGATGTGTTTTCCCCAATATCTTTGAGTTACAGAGCTCTAGGAAAATATGCTAAGTTTATACCACAGCTTTGCATTTTTCAAGATGCACACAATTTTAGAAGCTCAGCTTTACAAGGAATCAAGGCAATTATAAAATACACTTTCCAGAGATCTCACATATTTCCTACTTTCAGTTTTCTTTTCACTTCAATGTAATTTTTTTCTTTGACAGTTAATTTGAAGTCTGTAATTTTAATACTGAACTGAAATACATTTATTTGCTATACCAGACAGAAAATATCCTTACTCTATCAAAACAGGTACTTGTTTTCATTTGTTTGTTTTTTATGGCCAGACCCATGGCATATGGAAGTTCCCAGGCCAGGGAATTGAATCTGAGCCACAACTATGGCAACACCAGATCCTTTAGCCAATATACCAGGCCAAGAATTGAACCCAGGCGTGCACAGCGACCTGAGCCGCACTCCAGTCGAATTCTTTTTTCTTTTTTGGGGGGGCTTTTTGTCTTCTGAGGGCTGCACCTGCAGCATGTGGAGGTTCCCAGGCTAGGATCTACAGCTGCCGGCATATGCCAGAGCCACAGCAATGCCAGATCTGAGCCGCGTCTGCGACCTACACCACAGCTCAGCCACGCCAGATCGTTAACCCACTGAGCAAGGCCAGGGATCGAACGCACAACCTCATGGTTCCTTGCTGGATTCGTTTCTGCAGTGCCACGAAGGGAACTACCCTGCAGTCAAATTTTTAACCCACTGTGCCACAGCAGGAACTCTGATACTTGGGTTTTAATAGTCAAAAAACAAAGAAGAGGGTAAAGATAAATGAGTATGGGATTAACAGATATATACTACTATATTACAACAGATAAGCAACGAGGCTTTTTTGTATAGCACAGGGAACTATACTCAGTACCTTTTAATAACCTATAACGGAAAATAATCAGAAAAAATATCTATGTATATATAACTGAATCACTTTCCTGTATACCTGAAACTAACACTTTTCTGTACACCTGAAACTAACACAACTAACCTTTGTTAAAAAATAAAATGAAAAATAAAAAAGAATTTTCAAAAGTGCAAGAAAGAAATAAAAATATAGACGATATTAGAGCTTGTTCTAATCATCTAATTAGAAGATCTTGTTATTTAAACACTTGTTCTTTAAATAAGAGTTATATAATGCAAAAATTAAGAGTTAGTTTCATCTTATCTATATCACTCCAGTTTAAAAAGAACGGTACTTTTCTGTTTTTGTAGGCAATCATTTCAAAAGGAGATAGTCCATGAGCAAGTGAACTCAATTACTCTATAGTGTTGATCTATTTTTATTTTTGTTCGTTGGCTATGAATATAGATATGCTTGCTATATACACGGTACTGGAGGTGACAGAATGTGATTCAAGCAGGACTGAAATCTATATTAAGCAAATAAGACCAGTTAGACTCAAACACCAAGGAAAATATTTAACTATAAATAAGAAGCAACTGAGTTGACCTTTCACCATGTTCTGTTCTTTTCCTACAGAGTAAATTCAAAAGTATTTTCTCCTAAGGCTTTAGAAGCAAAACATTAAAAAAAAAGAAAGAAAGAAATAGATTTTTAACAGGGATTTGACAAATAGTCAGTTGTCTTAGAGGACAGGGCAGGTGAGATTTCCAGGCATGGGAGGCAGCATGAAATCATACAGAGACAGGATTATTAAAAAGGAACAAAAACAGCTCAAAAGAAGAGTATGTCTAGGCACACTGAAATGAGAACCTGAAGAAAATGAACGGGGGAGGTGTAAGTAGGTGCAATGTACTTTAGAACTTTTTTGAATTGAGAACTCTGAGTCTGAATTTCATAGGGAAAGAAAAGGCTGGACTGCTATAGCCCAAACAGTGAGATAGGAAGAGGATTTCTGGCAACAGTCTTTTGAATACAGTGGCAGGAAGACCACACAAAAGCAGAAATCAGCAAAATACAAGAGAGAGGTTTTGCTCTTGAAATAGATAGGAAGAAAGAACTTGGTGATACTGTAAAAGAAAAATATGAAAGGATTTACCAAAAGCCCAGACATAGGAAACAAACAAACAGAACTGAGTATAATACATACTTAGCCGAGACCGGAGGAGCTACAGGCACCTTTATGATTATTCCCTTCTAACAAGACAACAGTAACAACCACTACATTCATTAAATTAAAGAACAAAGAAATGTCACCAATTTCATTCAAGAAATATGTCAAGGATGTGACTGACAATACCAGACCTACAGAGATGAACACTGAAGTATATTACACAAACAATATTCTCGGTTTCAGAGACATACTTTTTTTTTGTCTACTTCAAAGGACACTAATGGGTTCATACGGTTTGTAATAAACTTGCTTTAGAGTCCTTTTTGAACGTCCTCAGAGAGAAGTGGAATTACTGGAGTAAAATTTCAAATATAAGATTTATGGCGGACTTTTCTTATCTAAGAGGAAAACATGTACTTGTCTACACATTTCACCTTCCAAAAAAACACATTTCCTTGATCCTTCCTCCTTTCTTTGATTTTTCAACTTCTTGCAAGACAATACTTATTAACAGACAAAAGCTAATGGGCTCGAATTAAAGTCTTGGAGACATCCCCCCCCCCAACTCCATCCTGTTCTTTATTGGAGCCAAGTCCTGCCCATTCTTGTCCTTCTAGGGTGCCCTGGTGCCTACTACATTAAGAGCACACTGCTTAGCATGACACTGAAGTCTGTGACGGCCACCGTACTGCTCCAGCCTGACAGTCAGTGACTCTTCCATCCACCCTAACACCTTTTGCCACTGTGTCTTGCTCATACTGTGTGCTCTCTGGAGAGCATGTCCTTCTTCCATGTCTGTAAAAACTCTATTCTCATGCTTAACCCTTTGGCCTCTTCCAAGAAGCATTCTCTTATCAATCCATTCAAAAGTACTCTTTCATCTAAACTACAGTCCACTGTTTTTTCTCATAGCATTTCTCAAAGTCATCTTTGTTTCTTCAAGTATTTTTATGTCTCTTTTTACCCTCTAGATTTTAAACATATTCATGCAAGAACTATCTCGCAATCACCTTGCTATCACCAAAAGCCCCACAGCTTCTTTCCTTCACAAACGATACACATTTAAGTGTTTATGAAATAAAAGTACAGAATACTATCTGATCAGAGATACAAAAGCTTCAATAACCTAGAAGCGCGAAAAAAAAGTCAAAAGCAGGACACTAAAACACACTATGCTGTCAAATATAAGCTAATAGAAACTATCTTCCTGCCTTTCTTATATCTGTAACCAAACAAAAAATACGATTAACGTTTATACATTATTTAATCTTACCATTTAAAATACAACACTTAGGCAAGACAAAGCCTCAAAGCAGTTATAAATCAATTACCTTTGCTTGCACTTTCTACATGTTCCAGTTCTTCAGGAAATTTCAGGATATCCCGGTATTTTTCTTCACAAATTTCAGCAATAAAATGCAAGAGGGTTGTTTTTTGATCTGCCGATTTAGTGTCTCGGATCTGAAAAGAAATAGCAACAATTATATTTAAGTAATTTTAGTAATGTAAATATGGACTTTTTCTTAAACAAGTGAATGAATGAACTCAATTCATTATAATGAATTTAAAAATGTTTTCAAGTTTGAAATAGTTCCTAATGGGGTCTACTAACAATGTTCTGGGTTTTAAAATGAATTCTGTATTTTAAAAGTGAGAAAGATTACCCAAAAAGTAAAAAATTAGACTTTAATATGTATTTATTAAAATGTCTAAATTATTATGGTAAAACAAACTATTCTTTTTATGAAAAAAGAATACTCACTTAAGTACTGATAATAATAGTCCAAGTTAATGTATGCATATGTTATTAGCATTTGGTTCTTTGCTTTATCACAGAAATATATTCTTGAAAGCTGGGCCATCAAAAAAGGATAACTGAAGACTTTTTATGCCAATTTATAAACAGAATCTGACCACAAAATTATGATAATACGTCAAATTTTGTCTGTTTACACATTGTATTTTTTTCCACTACCCTAGAAAATGGATGCTACATTTAGAATGATAAAAATCTTTAAAGTATAAGTCAGAAAAAACCTATGATGAGAATCTAAGTGTTTTCTTTAATATAACTCATGCTAGACTAAGCTGCAAATGAAATCAAGGATTTACTTAAAAACAAAGGATAAATACAGCATAATGTATCAAGTTTTCTCATTCTATTGGATGTTTTAATTCTATAATCCTTAGATGATGGGTTTGCCCACTGATGTTCATACTGATTTGGGGTTTTTAGCTTTAAGGATTATTGTTTAGAATAATATTGTTCAGAATAAGAGTATTCTTTACAAACAGGTATATGAAAAGGCTGAGGAGGATATTTAGGTAATCATAGAGTAATTTAATCCTTATTGTTTTAGTGGCTAAGAAAAAAAATCGCATTTAATCAATCAGGCCCATACTTTTTCGTGCTACAGCTTTTAAACAACTGTTACGTCCTGATGATATGAACAATTTAAAAGAAATGTTAGTCTCAAGGTTCAACACTAACAGCCACAGGAGGCATAACACTGACAGTTCAAGTGGTCACAGTGATTTCTTTTAGAATTTCTGGGATTACTTTATCCCACCTAAGTAAAATATTTAAAATTATGCATTATCATGCTGATCCACAAAACACTTTTAAGTACTACAGCATTGAAAAGACACAATTCAAGGACAAGTTATAAGAACAAAAAGTGACAAAAACCTCAAGGGCAATTTGTCTTAAGTAAGGGTTGCAGCTATAGAAGAATCAATGGGAGGTCTTTACCCGAGATTACAGTGTTATATGTTCACAAAGTGCATCCCTTTCAGTGTATACTAGATACTCCAGGTAATAAGGCAATAAACATTTTCTTTTTTCTTACAAATTACTTGAATTCCTAAATCCTACAATTCTAAAAACATTGGATGCCTAAGGGAAACTGAAGGCACATCTTCCTAAAGGAAAGAAAATTGATCTATATTTTATCATCTCTGTGGAGGCAAATTATTTACACACACACACACACACACACATATCACTACCACTACCACCAAAAACCTACCCTATTTTTAGGACACAGAATTGTAAAAGTAAATATTAATTTATTTTAAATGTACATGGCCAATACTGGAAAGGAAAACACAAAAATAGAGAAATAGCGCTGTGCTCATGTGGCAATCTTCTTGGTGTTTTAAAAATTCAGCTTTTGACATGCATGTTTATAAGCACTTAATTTTCACAAACTGTATTTAATTGATAATTATTTATCCAGAATGAGGTCCATAAATTTACTTTCTGTTAAAACACCTAGTAGAGATAATGGTTACATTATAAATAGAAACAAGGCATAAAATTTTAGTTAAATGTCTTTGCCAAAATCACAAAGAGTGGTAGAAAGAGCATGCATGTACTTTTTAGAACTTAATGTCCCCTTCAAAG
Source organism: Catagonus wagneri (assembly GCA_004024745.2). Taxonomy (NCBI): domain Eukaryota; kingdom Metazoa; phylum Chordata; class Mammalia; order Artiodactyla; family Tayassuidae; genus Catagonus; species Catagonus wagneri. Next base: position 9,268,857 of record PVHT020000015.1, on the reverse strand, counting down.
CACGAACAGATATGGCCAAGTGCCTGTCTTTTCAAGATGAGAAATATCTTAGTGGTATGGGAAACAAACTGCTAAATCTGTATTGCAACATTTATTTTTTAAATAACCTCACACAGGGAGCCCATTTTTAAGGTTTCAAACTAGCAAGGAATACTCATAACAAATATGTCTTTTTTTATTTTTCCTCTATGGGCATGACACTTAGACCAATCATTTCAAAATGAATACAGAATATTAAAATATAAGGGCAAAGGATTTTAACTTATTAAACTACATGTATTTTGTATTATCATGTCTTCAGTCTCTCTTAGCACATCTACACCATTCATACATTAGCCATCATCTCTCTCAGGTCTATTGTGTGGTTCAATGTCAAGGCAACTAAGAACATTCAACTTTATCACTTCTAATGGCTAATGGCATTTATCCAATAATTTGCTCTTCCAAGTGTACTAGCTATATAGAGACATTTCTTATGGTAGTACAAAGGTAATCTAATTTGAGTATGTGCAAAACCACTCCCAAAGTGATTGGGTTAGTTTATTAAGACCTAAAATTGAAAAATAAATCAATAAAATTGACTTCCCTTTGATATCAGGTTAACTCAAAATTATGTTAATTTTACATTAACATCAAATATTCCAGTAATACTTGTTCAGATTGCCCAAGTCTCAAAGATGGCTCTACTCTAAGCATTTCAAGGTTTGCTCCAGCCAGAAGCCAAGTGCCCTTTTTGCACCCTGGCCTGTGCCTTCTGTCTCACCAGCCACGGTTATGCATGAGACAGGTATAGGAGTTCTCTTTACAACATGCAAAAGGATGAACAAAATGGTCACCCTATAATCCTCTGTCTTGTTACATTTTCAAACTACACAAACAATAGTTTCAGATACTGGAATTTTTCGTAAAAGCTAAAAACATTCTATAATCTTTTGTTTTTTTTTAAGGACCGCACCCGTGGCATATGGAAGTTCCCAGGCTAGGTGTCAAATTGGAGCTGTAGCTGCTGGCCTATACCACAGCCAGGGCAATGTAGGGTCCAAGCTGCATCTGCGACCTACACCATACCTTATGGCAATGCCGGATCCTTAACCCACTGAGCGAGGCCAGGGATCAAACCCATGTCCTCATGGATACTAGTCAGGTTTGTTACCACTGAGCCACAATGGGAACTCCCATTTTGTAATAGCTTAATAAGGTGAGTTATCAATGAATGGTAAGAACAAAAAGAGTAATTCACCATATTCACTGATAAAGTGTCAGCAGTTAATAAACCATAGAGTGATTTTAACTGTCATTATCTGACCAGTAAATGTTACACATAAAATTAATAACTACATTTATACTAATTGTATCTATCTAATCTTTTTAATTTTTTGAAATGGTACGTAAATACAAAATACCTTAACAGATCAATACCAACTTCTCTAGCAAATTCTGTCCCTTTCTCTTTTTCTTCTAATAAATAGGAGTGCTATATTATGAAAAACAATATTTATATGTGATATGTTCCAATACATTTCCAAAACTTTGGTTAGGCAGATAGCAAAATATTTGAATAACTAATAGTCTTGTAACAGATTTCTTTTTTAACTTTGAATACTCTCATTCGAGCTTGAAAATCTTCCACCTTCACCCTGTTTTTGAAATCGGGGTTATAGCACACAGAAGCCAGCACACAGCCAGAGAGACTGAGCCAACAACATTTTAATCATCTATGTCAGTTACACTCAGCCTTTCTGAGAAAGACCCCTTCTGGAGGTAATTTTCCCTTTTGCTGAGATTTAGGCCTATTTCTTCAGTCTGTCCTCAGTGGAAACTGAAAATAACTGGTCACTATCCTCTGTATAACCACCTATCACAGAGTGAAAGTTCTATTCTCATATGTCCTGCTTTCTTAAGCCAAACAATTGCAGTTCATTTAACTTCCCTGCACAGATGTTAGTTTTCCAATGTTTAATTTTGTCAGGATGATTAGAGCCCATTCAAAGTTGCCATTGCAAAGTCTCCCTTCAGCTACTAGAAAAGCAACCAATCTTCTTGGTTTTGCCCTTTTTGAGTTGGCTCTTTTGAGTTGGCTCTTGCCTACCTTTCCAGCGTGTCCCCTGCTGCTTTCTGACACACACCCTTCTCTTCAGTTTGACTACAACTGCTCTAACATACCATGCAGTGTCATACTACTGTTTTTTTGTACATCTTGTTCTTTCTTAGACCTCCCTCTTTTTTTTCTCTCTGCCAAGTGAATACCTATTCAGTTTTCAAGCCTACTCAACTACCACCTCCTTTCTGAAGACTCCTCTTTCTTAGGAATAATTAATGCCTTCCTTCACCATAATTAATGTTCCCTCACTATAAACATTTCAACACAGTAGTTTCTCCCAGTCAGTATGAACTCTTTCAAGAGAAGAGACCCCATTTTCCTAATATTTATTATCCACGGTACCTAGGAACATGCTAGGACATACCAGGGAGGCCATAAATATTTCTAAATGAAGATTTTTCTCCACATAAACTCCCATTTGTGTGGGTTCTAGACTGATACTTCTAAATTAAACTCTACTCTTATTAAAGACACACACACACACACACACACACACACACACACACACACACGGAGAGTGACCCCAAAGCCTAGATTTTTTTCCAGGATACCATATTTGTTGAGAGCTATGTTGGAGTGAATGGGAGAATAAAGTAATAACATGCCCCTCAGGAAATGGAGAACTCTATGTTTGTAAGGGGAGACAGACTAGGAACAAAGCAATTATGAATACAGACATATATCCGATGATCCACTGTGGACTAAAGAACTCTGCATCAGAGATAAATAATGCACAGTACTTTCTTTCTTTTTTTTCTTTCTTTTTTTTTTTTTTGTCTTTTTAGAGCCGCATTCACGGCATATGGAGGTTCCCAGGCTAGGGGTCGAACTGGAGCCACAGCTGCTGGCCTACTCCACAGTCACAGCAATGTCAGATCTGAGCCAAGTCTGAGACCTACATTACAGCTCACGCCAACACCGGATCCTTAACCCACTGAGTGAGGCCAGGGATTGAACTTGCATCCTCATGGATGCTGGTCAGATTCATTTCCACTGAGCCACTATGGGAACTCCTGCACAGTAGTTTCGAAGCCTTAGGGAACCCAGAAGTTAGGGGGAAACACACAACTATACAGAAAGGAGATGATGTAGAAGAGTAATTTGGTGGCAAATGTCAAGGACTGATATAATTAAAATGATAACTAGGGTACATATTTTTAAAAAGGTAGAGAAAGGACAAATTCAAGACACATTGTGAAGATAAATAAGATTAAGTCACTGAAAAGAAATACATGGAATGAGTGAAGGGGAAAAATCAAACACTCAAACAGTTTTACGTTCTGGTGATTAAAAAAATGGTTGTATTGTATCAATAACATGGAAAGCGATAATTCCAGAATAAGCCGATTTTAGGAAGGAAGTGGCAGCTTATTTTTTAAGTAGTAACTATGTGGAGCTAACCTATGGGAAGGTGGTCATTTCAATCTCTGCTTCACTTTATCCTATATGATTGCACTTAATAAAGCTTCTTAAATATCCACACAACCATGTTACTTTCTTCCTTCAAAAAATTCAATGGTCCTCTACAACTTACATAATAAAAGTTCACACGTCTAATCAGAATCATTATTGAGCACAGACTCTGCATTCGGACATAACTGGGTTTGAACCTGGACTCTACCACTCACTTAGTTGTGTGACTTTGAGCAAGTTACTTAAACACTCTGTCTCAGCTTTCTCACCCATAAAATGAGCACTTAATAAGACATGTAGAATTGAGAAAGATATTGTAGTATCATGGCCATGATCACACTCCAGATGAGAAGTGATGAGAGCTTACTTTAGCTTCCCATCTTCACCCAGAGTAAGTCATTACTGTCACCTAAAAGTCCCCTTGGGATCTGGTCCCGTTACCGGGAAGATGTTCTCTCTGGCTGTTATCCCTCACCAGCCCCCTTCAGCCATGCTGGCCTGCATTCTGCTGCTCCTTGAATTCATCAGGCATGCGTCTTACATGCCTATGAGTGCTTTACATTGTGTGAGTGTTTTTTTTTTTTTCTTCCTGGAAGGTTTTGCCTTCACTCACCTGCATGGTTAGTTCCTTCTCTTCTTTCAAGATCTGTACTCAAAAGTCTCTTTCTCATTATGTTCTACTATATACCCTATTTATTTATTGTCTGTCTCTGCTACATCGTGAGTTATGTTACAAGTACAGGGCTTTTTGTTGTCTGCTGTGTTTACTTAATGGCTGGCTTATAATAGGAGCTTAATTCATGTTTATGGAATGCATGAATGGGTGAAGGTTTCCACCCATTTTCATATGTTCTTCCTGACCTTAGATGCCTTCTTCCTTCATTGGGTGGTAGTATCCTACAATGCCTATAAGAGGAAGGAGAACCAACATTTTAAAACCATTTTTAACCCATGTGCCTATGAGTCAGGCACTTTGATACATGATTTATATGCATCACCTTTTTTTATGCTCAAAAGAATTTATTTAGTTATTAATGTGCCTATTTTACGGGTAAGGGACTGGGTTTAGAGTACCTAAGTAGCTTGGCCTAGGTCACACAGATAGTAAGAGCTGGTGCCACAACACAACATTGGGTGCCTAATGCATACTGGACTGAATTAAGTGTCATGCATGAGGAAGGTGACAGGAGTGGTGAGCCGGGTCATTCAGGGAGAGTGGTACTAATGATCCTCTTTTAACTTCCCTAAATGGAATTAATAAATTCTGGTTTTGTTTTCCCACAGTGATTTATACATACAATAATTACAGGAATTATTCCACAATATATAATTTTGTTTAGACAAGGAGTCTCACCTACAAATTGTGAACTCCTCAGGAAAGAGAACTATATCAATTTTGTTCAGTAAATGCTTGTTGAATGACTAAGTGCTACAGAGAAGCCAAAGATAATTATGACTTGATGATTAGAGAAACCTTCAGTGACCTTCAGAGTTTCAATACAGTGACAGGAGTCCAAAATTAAAAAGAATGGACAGTCAGAAAGAAGAGGTAACATGTTAAGGTAATTTATTCAAAATACTGATTATGGATAACAAATAACTAGATAATTGAGGGGGCAGCAGAGCTAGCAGCTGGAAATCAGTGAGGCTAGTAAACAAAGGTTATTGGAATTATTTGTCCCAAACAAGTTCAGCATAATTAGTGCTGAAGGGAATCAGGCAATGGAATAAGAATTAAAAACATGAGAAAGGAAAAATGGATGGACACTGACTATTTCACTGGTTCTCAAATCATGGTCCCTGAACCAGCAGTATCAGCATCGTCTATGAACTTGACAGAAATGCAAATCTCAGGCCACAGAGGAAATCGACTGAATCAGAAACTGAGGGTGCAGTGCATCAGTAAGTGTTTTAATATATTGGCAAAACAAATTCTGATAGCATCTCTAGGTGATTCTGATGCATGTTAAAATTTGAGAACCACCAGCATTCTATGAAGGAAACTTCCAGCCAAGAAGATGCTATTCAATTGTCCACAGCTTGCCCGGGCCCTCTCATAATTACTTTCACATGTAACAAGTTGACATACCAACGTGATGTCAAGGCTCAGAGGGGAACTGTCTAGCAATCTGTGGCACCTTAAGGACCAAATCACTCTGAATGTTCCTAATTTACATTAAAAATGAGACAGCTTTGTACCATAATTTGCCAGCTACTTATGTAAGAGTAGATGATCCAAACAATATGTCCCACGCTGTGAAGGTTCTAAATGTGTTGTTCATAAGTCTTCTAAGCTGTCCCTCCTTCTTCACCCAAAACTGTATCAAAAATTCACTTATATGATGCTGTAATGTATCTTATCTACTCTGTATTAGCAGTGATGGACTACATAATCCAGCAGATCATTCATGCCCTTCAACTCTCACTCAAGCAGAAAACTCACTTCTTACTGGCAAATTTGAAAAATTGTGTAAATATTTACTCAAGAATTTTTGAATCTGAATAATAAATTTCAGTCGCAGACCTCAGGTTTCAATTCTTTCCATAAAAAGTCCTGCATTGCAAATGTACTTTCACCAGTCCTAATTTTAGGGCTAATTTGTATTGGCTCCAACGGATAAACGTCATGACAGATATGCGAAACAGAAGTTCTTCATAGGAAGGTACAGAGATCAGACCATGGTGGGTGAATGTAAAGAGGGCAAAAGCGGGGAACATCATCCCTGTCCATGACATGCGCACATTCTGATATTGCATTTCCTATACTGGCAACCCAATTTGTGATGGAAGGCCAAGAATGAGAATGTGTTCATGCACTACTGTACATTAGGTAGGAACAAAGCTATGGACCATATGCTCCTACCACAAAAAGATCTTAAACCCAATTTGCAGAGTGGCACAGAGAATTATCAGAATGCCTAACAAAGCAATTATCCAGCCAGATGCTAGAGAATGTTCTCTTCCAGAAGAAGTAAGAATATGCTGGAGAAACATCAGGTTTTCTTGCATGGATTGCTGCAGAATGAATATTTATCAGATTTGAAACTGATTTTCTGTAAAGAACAGAAGAAATTCAGTGGTAAGGCAGAGTGGATATTACTTGAAGAAAAATTTCAGGACTCATTTAAGCAGGTCAAAGAGTATTAAAACTTCAATGTGATGGAATCCAAAAAATACAACAAACTAAGTGAACAGAACAAAAAAAGAAGCAGACTCACAGATATACAGAACAAATTAGTGGTTTCTCAGGGGTGAGGAGGGTCAATATAGGAGTAGGGTATTCAGAGGTACAGACTATTAGGTATAACATTGTACATTAACTATACTTCAAAAAAAAAAAAAAAAACTTCAATGTGAGATAAAAGTCCATGTCTCCAGAGTACATCAGAAGGAAGGCCTTTCTAGAAATGCTCCCTCCTATTTTCCCCAGTGGTCATACAAATGGCCACATGAAACTCAGCAAATTTATCAACAGGTCCTTTACTCAGGAACACTCTGAATTGCCTAATCCCTCTGTGTCAAGGACAGAGCCTGACAGCAACCCTCCAGGATCCATATTGTTACTGGCCTGGCCTTGGAAAAAACTAGAAAAGGAAAATGCAGTGAAGGAATCTGGTTGCATCATTGGAATAAACCAACACAAACTACAAGTATGATCAGATCATTCAACTTCATTTCTTTTAGCAAAAATTGTCCCTAATCATGGCTTCTTTTTTTCCCTATTACATTTGTATATTCATGGAACAGTTAATATTTAAGCAATCATGAATGCTCCAGTGCATATATCAAAACAACTACTACTGTGTGCCAGTCTTGGTACAGCATGTGCATTCTAATGTTAGACTCCTTTATTTAAACCAAATTCAGTTCTGTGCTCTCTGTCAAGGGTTATTTACAAATTACTGCTTTCTTCAACATCATCACACACCACAATAACATTGAGAAAGATAATGTATTTTTAAGGATCATATAAGGACATTAGCTTTGTAGATACGACCAGACAGTTTTCAAACATGTTTTCCTGGCTATATTTCTAACTGTCACCCCAAACACTTTTCTGGGTGCTCCATAACTAGGGCTGACGCTAATTCAGCCAAATGTAATTTACAGTAGAAAGATGTGTTAATTCTTTAGGACCTGAATTGTCCTCTTTTGCACTCTTGGTTTGGGTATTATAATGAAATTTCCCCCCAAAAGGGCACAGATGATATCACTTGTATAAAAGTCAAGCACTTTAAGAGCTTTACACTTGTTAGCTTAGTTTATGGCAGCAACCTCTGAAAGGAGAGCTTAAACTTAAAATCATGACAACATTAAATGGCATAAGGATTCATCTCAATTGCCACCTTCAGGCCTGGCAGGGCATTGGTGACGTTAGTTTCCCAGAGAAGACAAATTTTGCTTTCCTGTTCTTCTTGCTCCTTCTTTTTTCAGCATTTTATTTTCCCTTCTAGCCTTACTTATTCAAGGAGAATACCCTGCATATGCATTGGCCTGAAGTAGCCAGTCCCAGTGGCAAATCAACACCCATTTGTCCTTATTTTAGGAAAGGCCAGAAAGAATTAATGAATTATGTCTATACTTTAAAAAGAAAAGCTGGTCTGGCATTTTCAAGTGCTCGTAGTTAATCAACCTGCCTATAGGAGGCTTACCAAATAGAAGTTCTTCTGAGAATAGCTTTAACAGAAATCAAGTTATCCTAAATTGGTACAGAAATAGTTTACAAGCATGAATGTCCCTAAGGTCTTAAGCGGTTTCCTCTCAGAAATGGTTTAAGCATTTAACTAAAACTTGTAACATTTATTGTCATGAGTATTTTATTTAACATAACTGTTTTGTATGCATGGGACTTGAGAGTGGGTGAACAATTTTGCATTTTCTTTTCTTTACAGAGCTTTCAAGATTATCACCACCAATATATATATATAGAACTGATCTCGTTCTGTATATGCAATGTAAATAAAAGACATTTGGAGGTGCAACATTAGTGGTTTTAGTTATTTAAGAACAAGATATGTAATACAGCTAAAGAATAATTAGAATCTGACATGGAGGAGTACCTCTTCAGGGCTGAGTTATATTATTAGCTATATCCATCCATTCATTCATTTTCGTGAATGTATACTCTATCTTATCTGTAACTAATTTTACTTATATTCTCACATTGAACATTTCCATAATCTAGTTTCCCTTTTGGGGGTGGTGGGGGAATCATTATTATTGCTGATATTATTATAGGTAATGCTGCAGTGAACATTCTTTTATTTTAGTAAAATATACAAAAAGTCAAATTTATGATTTTAACCATTTTTAAGTGTACACTTAAGTGGTGCTAAGTACATTCAACATTGTTGTGCAACCATTACCACCGTCCATCTCCAAAACACCTGAACATTTTCATCATCCCAATACTGCAACCTTGTACCCATTAAACAGTAACTTCCCACCCTGCGCCTCCCCCAACAATCCCTAGCAACCACTACTCTACTTTGTCTCTATGAATTGTCTATTCTCAGTACCTCAATTAAGGGGAATTATCAATATTTGTCTTAATGCATCTGTCTTATTACACTTAGCATAATATCTTCAAAGTTCATCCATGCTATAGGATATACTAGAATTTCCTTCTTTTTAAAGGCTGAATAATATTCCATTGTGTGTGTATACCACATTTTGTTTATCCATTCATCCGTCAGTGGACATTTAGGTTGCTTGTACCTTTGGTTATTGTGAACAATACTGATATTAAATACTGGTGTACACATATGTGTTCAAGTCTCTGCTTTCAGTTCTTTTATGTATATACCCAGAAGTGGAATACTCCAGCATAGCATAATTCCAAGTTTAATTTTTTGAGTAACTACCATAATGAGAGGGCCTGTACCATTTTACATTCATACAAACAATGCACAAGGGTTCCAGTTTCCCAAACTTTTCTTTTTTCTTATTTTTAGATAGTAGCCATCCTAATAGATAAGAATTGGTATCTCATCGTGGTTTTGATTCACACATCCCTAATGATTAGTGATGCTGAGCATATTTTCATGTGCCTATCAGCCATCTTATTTAGACAAATATCTATTAAAGTCTTTTGCTCTGGAGTTCCTCTTGTGGCACAGTAGAATTAAATCCGACTAGGAACCATGAGGTTGTGGGTTCCATACCTGGCCTCGCTCAGTGGGTTAAGGATCTGGTGTTGCCATGAGCTGTGGTGTAGGTGGCAGACACGGCTCGGATCTCACGTTGCTGTGGCTATGGCTGGCAGCTACAGCTCCAATTCGACCCCTAGCCTGGGAACATCCATATACCTCAGCTGCGGCCATAAAAAGACAAAAAGAGAAACAATAAATAAATAAATAAAAAATAAAGTCTTTTGCCCATTTTTCAATTAGGTTGCTTGTTTTTTGTTTTTTTTTTGTTCAATTGTAGGAGTTCTTTATACATTTTGGATGTTAATCCTTATCAGATATGTGATTTACAAATACATTTTCCCCATTCTCTGTGGTGTCTTTTTACTCTATTGAAAATGTCCTTTGATGCTGTAATTATTCTCGTAAATGTCTCCAGAATCCTTATGTAAGAGCTTATCTAGAAAATATACTAGGAGTAGCATTTCTGGTTACTGTATATTCAGCATTTCTAGATAGTACCAAATTGTTTTCTGAAATAGAGGTGCTAAGTTACATTCTCACCAGCAGTTTCTTTTGACACATATTCTTACTCATAATTATTATCAGAATTTTAAAGTTTTGCCAGTCTCATGGGTATGAAATGCTATCTCACTGTGATTTAATTTAATTGCAGGTGTGACTATAAAATGACGCAGACATTTTGGAAAACAGTATCTTTTAAAATTAAATCTATACTTTCCGTAAGACACAGTGTTTCCACTCCTAGGTATTTACCCAAGATAAATGAAATTTATGTCTTGTGAATACTTATGTCTATGAATATTAATAGCAACATTAGGATTTCTATGGTGGCTCAGCAGGTTCAGGATCCAGCATTGTCACTGCTGTGGCAAGGGTCAATGCTGTGGCTTGGTTTCAATCCCTGGCACAGAAATTTCTGCATGTCTCGGGCATAGCCAATAAATAAATAAATAAATAATAGAAGCCTTATTTGAAATATACAAAAAGTAGAAGTAACCTAAATGTCCATTTACTGATGAATGGAAACATGTCACATTCATGCAATGGAATATTATTTGGTAATAAAAATTATTGATATATGCCATAATGTATGCTAAGTGAAAACCATACTGAATACAAAGTAACACAAAAGACCACATTATTTGATGATTCCATTCATACAGAAAGGTAAAACTATAGTGACAGAAAGCAAATAAGCAGTTGTCTGGAGCTAGGAGTGGGGACTGACTGCAAAAGGGCACTCGGAATTGCAGGGAAGGTTATACAACTGTATACAAATAAAAAAATTTATCAAACTGCATACTAAAGTGAATATGATTCTAGGCTAATTATACTTTGGTAAAGATCCTTTTAAAAATTATAGGTTAAGTTCAAATCTCTCTTGATTGTGAACATGTTTTGCCTCTAAATTAATACAACAAACAAACAATAGTCCTAAGGAGACACTTTCAGAAACTGATGAGTACCCTGGCCTTTTTCGTGTATTTCTTGGAAGCTGAAACTTGTAAACATAAAGGGATCCGAATGAACCAGGCCATGACTGATAAAAAAAATCCTTGGAAACGTGCAGCTGCATCTCTTTCCAAATCTTTGAATAGCTTATGATGCTTTTCAATTTCCTTCAACACGTTTCCAAGAAAAATATTCTGTTTTAATATAAGTATCCAGCTATCTGCTTGAATTTTAAGGTTGAGTTCCTTTTTCTAAATAGTTAACCTCTGAGTAGCTTAAATTTCCTCAAAGTTGCCTGGACCCTAGAGTGAGTCCTCAAACAGAACATTAAACAGTAACATTCTTCATCCCCATTGAATCTGAAAAAAATCTCATGGCATTCTCTTGTTAAAAGAATTATTATTATTATTATTATTATTATTTTGCCCAATTAGTGAATAACGAAGGGTACAGACATCTAAGAGCCATACAGTGGTACCACTATATTACTGGTTTTGAACAGGTATTGATTCGTTTTGTCCAAAATTTCAAAAATACTAACATTTAATCATAGAAAGCAGGTAAAAATTTATGAGAATCAGTTTCAAAGCTAGTCTTACCAGAATATAAAACACAAAAAAGTATTCTGAGAATACAGACTGAAAAATAAAGAAGACCGCATTGCTGTGGCTGTGGCGTAGGCCGGAGGCTACAGCTCTGATTAGACCTTTAGCCTGGGAACCTCCATATGTCACGAGTGCAGCAAAAAAAAAAAAGAAATAAATAAATAATAATAAGAATAAAAAATAAAGAAGAAAGAAAAAAAGTGAATGTCAAGTTTTTGTGCTTGTCCCAATGACAGAGGTCAGGAAAAGCAAAATCTAAGTTTTGGTTTTGGGGGAGAGAAGTAACGCACCTGTAAATAAGGCTGGTATTGTGCTTTTCCTTTCTAAAAAAGAGGGGCAGCTTTACAGAATGGGCCATTTTGTAACAGAGGTTATTTTGTTATCTTGTAGTTAGTTAACCAGTATGTATAGCAACAGAGATTACTTTTCATGCTGTACTACTATATAATAGCCATCTCCCTTTGCTCCTCACCCCGTCTCTGTTTTAGTCTTACAACTAGCTGAATTACAATGGCTTTTGGCAACTAGTTCATCAAGCCCTAGAAGACTAGAGATGTATGCTCTATTTCTCTTTATTCCCAAAATGCATCTAGCACTGTTCCATAGATAATAATAAATGTGGCCAACTTACTGACCAAATACTACTTGAAAAGCATTTATATGTATAAAGGTAATTCTTAGATTCCCTAAAATTATCACAGGGATGATTGGATGTTTAGAGTTTTGTTTGAATATTAACTGCTTATAAACTCTTTCCATGGGCATCAGCCCTCTTTCTTAAAATTATGCCATGCCCTCATTAATATGGTTTCATTGGACAGGAAAATCAGTTTCTAAGATTATCAGTCACATGCAGTCACCGTAGCCACATTTTTGGAACAACAGTCTCATACAGGGTTGAAATCCTCTTCGAACAGAGCTTTTATAGAGTAAAAAGGCATTTGTTTTCAAACTTACTAATTGTATTCACTAAATGCTGTTCATGTTGTCAACCTTCCCCTACTGTGAGAATTACAAAATCAGTCATAAGATTAAACTCAGAAAATGACTACAGCAATTCACAGAATACTAAGCCAGCTGGGTTCATTTAAATCCTCCATGGGAACAGTCTTTGTGGTGAACCTAGTAAGACCTACAGCTCGTCTCATAAATCATCATTTTTTTTTTATCTGCTCCAGTGCTGAAATTGTTTATTGCCACCTCTGATATATGGGAGACTCATCAAGAACAAAAAAAGGTTTTTTGTAACCTAGAGAATTATTTATCTCTGCCAAACATACTACACAATATAACAGTTGACTATATCCATTACTGTTTAGTCACAATGACTTCAACAAGTATAGTTGTGGCACGGTATTAAGCTGATTGTGTTTTTCATATCAGTGCAGGAAGATACAAGTTTTAAAATGAAAGCACATACAGATGTATTCTTTTTTTTTTTTTGGTTTCATTGAAATGCATCTGTATTTAATGAGTCATAACCAAGCCATAAACAAGTCCTGTACTGGAAACAAATTCTATCCTTCACTATAGTTCTATATACAAATATATATTATTGGCAGGAGATAAGAAACATAATATGGTATAATATGGTAACCCTTAATTTGCATTTTTAAAAGCTCTTTACGAGTTTGTCAATTTATGTATAAGAAGAAATATTTAACTCAATCCTGTTTCTCTGGGATCATCCAGTTCTGAAAATCACAACTGAAATATTCTTAATCTTTCATTCCTTTTCTCTCCTATTTTGTCTCTCAATCTCTTGCTCTCTTTCATTCTTGTTCTACACACACACTCATGCATTTTTGGGCTTGGTCTGGCATTTAATTCCTTTTTCAAGGTCCTTTCCCTAAAATAAGACTCAAAAATTGGAATCCCTTCCATATCAAAAAGATCGTGTGTTTGCAAAGGGGAGTCCAATAACTAGGCATAGTTGGTCCACAAGGCAAGTATGTAGGTATATACCATATTATTATTCCACATAGTAAATTATTTGGACATGCGGGAAGCAGATTTAACTGTAACACAGGAAGTAAAACCATGGCTAGAAGAAGAGGCTTCACTATATTACAAATTACAGTTAAAGGCCTTGGTGTATGTGTGTGTATGTGATTAGAGGACAGAACATTTTCATATATCTAAGTAAAATAGGAAAACATATTGAGTGGAAAAAAAGCCAATGTCTCCAAAGCAGTCAGTATTGACAAGAAATGCTAATCAAGCCTGCCTCAGACAAATTACATTTCCAAACTACTGTTCTCCAGAGAATTTAATAAACTGAAAATTGGGGGGGTATAATGAAGTTTTCACACAACCTAAACTATAGTGTTGTAAATGTGATAATACCTAAACAGATGTAATCAAATTCTGAGAAAACAAACAAGTGTTACATTTAAAGTATTAGCTGACTAATTTGCAGCAATGAATGTAAATTAATTAATATTTCAATTTAGAGAAAATCTTTAAATAAACTCATGGGACCTCTGTATTTTTAGAGATAAGTAGGAGAATAAAGGTGTGAGTTTGTTTCTTTTAATCAGAAATCAAGATTTCAAAAAAGATATTCTGATAGACACTCTCATAACTATACCAACTTGAAGATGTACATCTATAAAACTGGTTAATTCCTGTGCCTTACACAATCATACAGTTTTAGCCATGAGGACACAGCAGTTAGTCTTTTCTCCCATCTCAATTCTGTAATGTAGGCTACAGAGAATAAGCAATACACAGTGCATCTCCACAGTAACATAAATCTGCAAAATATTGTAACCATTGGAAAAATTGAGATTTCTTTCTTAAAAGAAAGTACCTCCAAAGACAGAAATACACACCAGATAAAGAAAGAGACTAGGTACCTTAGATCTTAGAAGTGGAAAAAAAAGGTGGATTTTCACACTGAAGGACAGTCTTCAAAGCTGACAGTAATGTATTCATGGGATTACAAAATTAGGGAAGTGCGCTCATATGTTTCCAACCCTTAGAGAGCTGCATTTTTAAAGAAAAGAAACTCAGAAGTAGCCTGCACTTTGCTCAGATTCTTAAATGGCATAGAGGGCATTGAGGTGAGGGCTCTGGGTTCGGTGTCTGAGCTGGCATCCTGTTTACTGGAAAGATTCAATGACTGAAGAGGTTTTTCACTAATACCATTTGCCTATGTGCACAAGTCCACGTGCACTGATGAAATAATATATGCCTCAGGACATATAATGAATCACATATGGAAGCTAAAAGAGCTTACGGAGAGTCGTGTCTTTAAAAAAAAACAGCATTCTATACATTTCAACATTTCTGCACTTACTGACATAAGTAATATTAATGCTTGCTCCTTGAGAATCACAAATTTCAGTATACTGATTTTCATTAAGAACTCAGGAAACAAAAACCCTTGACACAGTTACGGAAATGGAATTTAAAATGTCACCACTGGCACAGTAACACAAAGGTTCAACATTCATCTTCACGCTGAAGAAATTATTCAGTGGTTATCAATGATGAAAGCCCATTAAGCACAATACAATACAACACAATGGATTTAAATAAAGGTCAACAATCAAATATGCTGAACAAAGGAAACCGTTTAAGATTAAGAAAGATATCCTGTCCTTATGCCATTCCATGGTGCTTAATTATTTCAGAGGTCAACAATGGTGAATGTTCTTGCTTCAATGTAATACAATGAGGCAGAGACAAACCTTTACCTTAAGATGTTTGTGTCTACTTGTAGGAATGATGACTGAATGATACAGTGTATCACAATATTATGTGGTAATTTTTTAAAAATGCATAGTAACAGGAATGAACCCCCTTGTATTTTTCAGTAGCATTGGATCTCATATCACTGATTATAACCAGGGACTCAGGGAGATCACCAAGTGAAAACTCTTAGCTACAAAGAGCCCCACAGGGAGGAAAATTTAAAGAACCCACAGGGAAAAAAAGGGAAAAAGAAGACTGAACATTCCATCCAACCCCATTCTTGATAGAGAATCTAATCTTCCCTTACACGTAATTTTTCCAAGACGAATTATATCCCTCAAAGCAACTCTCTTCTCAGCAAATTATCAATCACATGTCCCCCAAATCCAAATAATGTCAAACACTGTCTTCCAGGAAAAAGCATATTTGAGTGAAGCAAAAGAGATGATCAAATTCTAAAAAATACACTGAGCCACTGAAGTAATTTGAAATTGTGGATTCTAACTCTGCTTCTGATACTGAGTGATCTGGGTAAGTCGGCTCTCTGGTGAACAGGTCTTCATTTGTAGAAAATATGGATTGAGAAGAGTAGCCAACCCTGCCTATGCAAAATTGATATTGAGAAGAGTAGCCAACCCTGCCTATGCAAAATTGAAGGCCTATACATGGAAACAAGTGATTTATCTATAATTATTCAGATTATTGGATGCTATTTAATTACAAATATACGGGTTCTACTACCTGGATGATTAAAATCTATTACATGAAAAACTTTCTATTAATATTCCCCCAATGACTTTTATTTCAATTTGAATAATAAAAAAAGAGATATTCCCAATTTTACAAACTACTAGGGAGTCCAAAACAACCACATGTGATTCTTCCTGTTTTCAATACTCTGCAAGAGGCAGAGTTGGCTCTGTAATGCTTCCTTGAAATGAACCACATATAACTTAAGAACATTCTGTTACAATGCAGCAAGAGGCAGAGCGTTGTAAAGTCTTAAACAGAAAAATTTAGATTTAAGCCCAAACTTGGACATTTACTAGCTTTTTGATCTTGAAAAAGCTGCATAACCCCACTGGGGTTTAGTTTTCTAATTTGCAAAATGGAGTTGATAACAATAAACTTCCCTGAATCACAAGGAAATTTACTTTATAAACCGTAAAAACACAGGCAGCCAAATGTATAGACTACTGACCAGGACTTATTGATCTTTGCTAGGGTGCCTTTTGGTATATCCTATAATGATTATTTTTTAAATATTTTTGGTTATAAATTAATAGTCTCATATTTATTTATTGACCCATACTTGGGGGTTAATTTCTGCTTTATATTTATAGCAAACAACATTTTTATGTTTTTACAAATAAACCATAGCGAAGTGTTACAATTTCATATGCAATAATTTTGCAGGTAAAAATACACTCTAATCTGTGAGGAACTAAATTCTCTCACTTTAAAAATGTTAATACTTATGCTGAACACTCATGACATATCCATTATTTAATCAAATTGCCTAGCTTTCATGCAACAGTAGTTTTTTGAGGGCTTCCTATGCAATAGACACTGGGGATAAAATGTAGAATAAAATAATAATCATCACCCTCCATGAGTTCTGACTTCTTAGAAAAAGAAACAAAATAATTATAGTAAAGTGTGGACATTCCTATAAGAATTATCCTCATAATATGTAGTGGGAACCAGAGAAAAAGAGCTAAAGGGTAAAAAGTAGAAGACACAGAGTAGCAATGGACATTATAAAAATATGAAAAGAAAGCTGTTCTAATTACATTTTTTAAAAAAAGTGTGAGAGAGGGAGTTCCCATTGTGGCTCAGCAGGTTAAGAACCTGACTAGTATCCATGAGAATGTGGGTTCGACCCCTGGCCGTGCTCAGTGGGTTAAGGATCTGGTGTTGCCACAAGCTGTGATGTAGGCCGCAGATGCGGCTCAGATCTAGTGTTGCTCTGGCCGTGGCGTAGGCCTGCAGCTGCAGCTCCGATCTGACTGCTAGCCAAGGTACTTCCATATGCCACAGGTGTGGCCTTAAAAATTAAATAAATAAATAAGAGAGAAAAAGAGATAAAGTGTAATCAGAAGACCAAGACTCTACTTGTAGGTTCATAACTAAAGTGACCAACTGTCCCAGCATGCCTGGGACTGTCCCACTTCTAGTAATGTGGGTCCTGAATTCCAGGAAAGCCTCCAGTCCTGGGCAAACCAAGACAGTTGGTCACTATATTCAACTTTATGAACCTGGCTGTTCCACAGTGAGAAGGTGGCTGTCAGCAATCCAGGAAGAGAGCCCTAACCAGATACCAACCAGGTTAGCATCTTGATCTCAGACTTCCAGGTCTCCAAAACCATGAGAAAATATATTTCTATGAAGTCACCTAGTCTGTGGTATTCTTTTATGGCAGCATGAGCCAACCAATACTCAACCAAAGTATTTCACCTCTCTGAGCATCAGTTTTCTCATCTGAAGACTGAAAAGGTTAGACTAGATAATTTCTAATGTTAAGGTTCTAAGTTTAGATAAAGACACTCCACATTATTTCAGCTACAAATGATTAGACATTGTGAAATATTTAGAGCGCTTAGATACAACTTTTTTCTTAGGTACTTTGTAGATTCTCTCTCACTCTCCCCACCCCCCCACCGCTTGGGGGGCTGTACCCACAGCACATGGAAATTCCCAGGCTAGGCACTGAATCAGAGCTGCAGCTGCCGGCCTATGCCACAGTCACAGCAACACAGGATCTGAGCCGCGTCTTCAACCTACACCACAGCTCACAGCAAAGTCGGATCCTTAACCCACTGAGCAAGGACAGGGATCGAACCCGCATCCTCACAGATACTAGTTCGGTTCATTATTGCTGAGACACAATGGGAACTTCCAGTTGTTGCTTTTTAAAGGCCAAGTTCCTCAGCCTTTCCTCAGTTTCCAGCTGAGCTTCTCCCTATCAATTCCATTTTTTGCCTAAGTCAGGCAGAGTCACTTTCTGTTGTTTGCAAAGAGAGACCGTTATCTGATATACCCACAAAGCTTAGTGCTTGGGGATTGCTAAGTATTTTAAAATGTTTTGTTCCTATGTAGATTATATATATTATACACTGAAAACATAAACAACAAGTGACCCTGAAGTACATTTCTATTGGCTAGAATTTTAATAACCAACAGGCAAGCAGGGGCCAAGCTAACATTGGAAACTCATCTGCATAGAAATGATTTTTATTACAGTTCAGCAGCCTGGTTTGGTGACTCACAAAGTGATAATACACTGCTGCAAATTAACAAAGCATTTTGTGGTGAGGGTAGTACTTATGGTAATGATACCCTTTAGTGATATTTGACATCTAGGTTAGCCCGTCTGTTTTCCTTTTCTTAGCAAATACTATAGGAGCCTATTTTGACCTTTTGAATAATATTACTTCCCTACAAGAAACATCTGATAAGTTCAACTTCTTATGTCATCATCCTTTTTTAACTAGGTGAATATTGTAACACGATCTATAGCTTCTTGTGAAAAGCAGTGGGTTACAGTTTTCAGTTCATTGAGAAATTATCATTAGAATAATCTGGTTAGGTAAATAGTATCAGTTTAAAAACATAATCAGTACCCTGCAAAGAAAGTTCCCATTGCTATTTTTTAAGGAAAAATAACCCATTAAGAAAACCATTCCAGTAACCTTTTATAATATAACTGGAATTAAACAGCAATTCTAACTACATCAGTAGTTAGTTAACTTCATTTTAAACCTCAGCTATTTCAGTGTACTTCAGTAAATTTCTGTCATTTTAGACATTTACATGTACTCAGAATCCTTTGTATTCCAGGAACATTCTTTTAATTCTAGACATTGCAGGAATATCATGCATATATATGATATTTCTCTTTCTTAATGACAAGACTGTCCCTGAAGATAAAAATTCTGCTGAAAAGTGGGGGAGGGGGGAGATTTTAAAACATTCATTTCTTTCTCTTTTAGAACGTCTATTACTACATGATAGTATTTCCCACAAGATTATTTTTTATTTTATTTGAAGTTGGCAAAAAACTTTGTGCTGAATTCTTTGAGCATACCTCTAGTGATAGATGTCAGACCAGCACTGTGTAGAAGAACTTTTATTTGACAGGTAGATGACAGGAAGAACCTTCTCTCCAAAATATAAGATGCAACTGTACAATCCTTCTATAAGATTAATGTAATCTTTTGTTCTTATGTATTAATGACATTCATTTTTGCTTCCAAAAATTCAGTTCATGTAATTAATTTGAATAGTGTGAAATTAAAGCATTCTAAAAAGGTACCTAGTTATTCAAATTAGGACAGTGTGTTCTAAATGTTTCTTACTGAATTAAATGTGAAAGAGGTAATACTACAAATTTCTAATAATATTTTCTTTTAATTAATAATATTTTTATAATCCTCAACCAAGAATCCTTTAAGATTCACTCACTGTGCATATAGCATATACCCTAGACAAGTAGCATCTTGATAAGAGATGCTTTCACTAGTATTGAGAATATGATATGCAATAAAAAGAAAAGGTCTTAAATATTTAGTTTTATTCTACAAATTCAGCCGTAAGTTATTCTAATTTATTAGAAGCATTGCCTTATTCTCTTTGGCATTATCAAATAATTTCACACATACCCTAATATCATGAGAAGAGGGACTAAAAATGTTCTTCTGACAAAAACCTAGCATGCCAGACAATCTTCCCTATTTTCCTTGTTTTCTTTCTTTATACCACTCAAAAATAAATCAGGAGTAAACAGACACAATTTCATTATGCATCCTATTATCTCCAAATGTTATTTTTTATGTCTATCTGGGTTAGAACTATCAGGAGCAAATCATTTTTGATACATGTATATGCAATGCACATCTATTTAATGCATGAAGAGAAAAGAAATTTATATCAGTTCCTAGATTGGGGATTCTTCTAATAATATACTTCAAGAACTAACCAAAATACTGGAATGTTTTCAGATGTGAAAATAAAAAGAAAAGTGAAAGAATGGTGAGATATCAAAGACCGATAGCTTGCTTTCAGATTTATTTTTGTCTCTAGCTTTCTTACAGGCCTTCATCTGAGTATGTTCCATTTTCTTTGTGTACAGCTCTTTTCCTTGAATAACGTGGTTTGCTCTAATTTAAAAGTGGACATATAAATCACTTTTGCACTGGCCTGTTTCTTTGTTTACTTTTCACAAGAATTAAAACCTCCAAAATAATACCATGAAATGGCCTAATCCAAACAAAAAGATGATTATCACTTGATTTTTTAAAAACTTTTAGTTAATGCCCTAGACACCTAGCATAAACTTAATAGCACAACACTATTCAACAATAAAGAATATAATTTTCTTAGAGGACAATAAGCAAAGCATATTCTGAAAGGAATTTCTGACTACCTCATTAAATTTAGCTCCTCAACTACTTTTTGAAGAAATATAAATTAAGTGTGAAGGGATTGATATATAAGATTGCACCTACTTTATAAAAGGAATTGTTTTTAGATCTAAAAACTCCAGAAAGAACTGCTCAGCAAGAGCTGAGTGCTATACAAGAAAAGAATTTGCTACAGTAAGGTTTTTCTACTAAAGTAAGATTTTCAAAAATCATTTATCAGTTATAATTGAGATACCATTCACATGTCATAAAATTCATCCTTTTAAAGCATACTTGTTTTGGTTTATGTACTATTGCTATCTAGAGTGAGCTCTCTCATCGATGAGATTATTGTTGTAAACTGGCATTGTAAAATGTTACCTTACCTTACAGAGAAAGTTGATCTTAAAACCCAAAGACTGGGCATTTCTTGAGCCTGAGTTCATGTAGTTTCCAACCAAAAGGATTAACTCTAAAAGTCTGTTAAAGCTTTCACTTTTCTTCAGTTCTTCACAGGCCAGAGTTACTGCTATGATGCTTGGTTTGATGTTGTTTACGTGTTCTTCAAACATGAGCTTGAAAAGAATGCTATTGAGACGAGGCCGCAACATTTTCACTGAGCTCATCTGTAAGATAAGGAATGCTGTATAAGAATACATATTTAAAGCCTGTTATTATTTTCTCTAGTGGGGATGGTTTTATAGACAATATTGTAAAATTTCTGCTTAAGATGAATTCTTACTGGATTTTAACACATATCATTCTTGTTTGTTTCAGACATTTCAAAGGAACAGTTTTATCAAAGTTTAAAAAATACTTGGCTGTTCAGTTTTAAAGAAATAAATGAAATCATCCTTATAGCATTAAGAAAATATTATTGAAGCTGAGCAGTTGCTATACACTAACTGCATAAACATTAGTCATCAATAGCATTTAAACTGCCAAAAATCTACCCTGAGGCAAATTGCAAAAATATACAAATATGACATTAAATTGAGTGAAGAGTTGGGCCATGTATGAAAAATGCACATGATGACAGAAAATGTAAGTGAAACCACATTTCCTAAAACATTACCTATTACTATGCTGTTTGAAACCAGAGGACTAGCTCTGATTGAGAATTTAATAATTTTAAACTTATGATTTCTATTCATAAAATATATTAAATATTTATGTATGCTCTAAAGAATTTCACCTACTTGACAGAATGTTGATGTTAATTAAGTTATGATAAAATCACATGAAGTTACTTTTAAGTACATTATTCAAGAATTCTATATTGGTTTTCTTCAAAACAGTTCAACTTAGGTTTTAATTACTCATTACATAGTATTGGTGCACATTCTCTATTCCCTTTGGTATAGCTCCCATGATAATAATTTCTTTTAGTTTTTAAATTCCCGTAACTCCAAGTCATTTAACTAGCTTTCATTCACCAAATGAATTCTAGGAGGCGGGGGGAGAGTAGACACCTAAGAACACGCACAAGCATATGCACAAATGAAAAGAATTATTAACAATCCTATTACACACACACACACACACACACATATATATATTTACATATACATATATATTTACATATAGCTTAGTTTACACCAGGCACAGATTAGGCCCTAAGATATCTGTAGATAACATGAAAAGATTTTGACAACATAAACAGAAGTCCTTAAACCACAAACTAGCCTTCAAAAACAGCAAAGTGAGCTGTTTAACAGACTCTGTTTGCTCCAATACAAAAGCAAAGCATAATCCATCACTTTTGCTCCTTGAAATGAATTTTCGCATTAACCATGGATGCGTGCCTCTCCAAAAATTAACCTTTGCCTTCTGCTAATCCCCTATATGCTTTCATCATTTTTATAGGCAGAGGTATAAAAGTATGCTGGGAATATTTACCTATTACTGTATTTATGTAGGTCTTATCACTTACCAATAGCTTTTAAAAATATTATCAGAGTCATATCCAAAGGATCCTAATGCTTCTTCAGTACTCACATGGCAAGTATAAGACACACCATCTACTCATAGAAAGTTTTCAATTTAGCCTAAAACTCATAACACAATCACTTGAAAACTATGGCTAGCAATAAAACCAGACCGTGATACTAAATGGGTAAAGAGAAGTTAAGGGCTGGAGATGTTCAATGAAAGAAAACTTTAAACTCTATGATTACTATGTTTAATGAAGGCTTCACAGTAGAGGGATACAAATGAGTAAACAGATAAAAATAAAACAAGGGGGGAGGGAGGGAGAGGAAGAGGAAGGAGGGGAGAGAGGAAGAGAACAAACAGAAAGGGGACCAAAAGGAAGTTGTAGAGAGAAAGAGTGGTGTGAGAAAAGCTTTATAGATTAGGAATAAATGAGGTATATACCTAGGGGCAAAATTTGGACAAAAGTACTGTAAAAGGCCACAAAATGAGAAGCTGACCACGACAAAGTCTACATCTCCATGACTGTGCAAATCTCTAGCACTGCCTCCAAACCCTTTTGACTTAATTCTTCCTTTCCTTTCACTGTTAACTAGCTATATCATTAGCAGAGAAGCATGTTTTCCACCATTTTATATACTTAGGGAACAGTTTTTCAGTCTCCTTGGTGGTTAAAAACCAATCGAACTACCCTGACCAGGTGTTATTCACATGTACCCGTCCTTCTGGACACGCTCTGGAGGGCTTATAGGAACCCAATTCACTAGGCTGGCTTCTTTCTGAGATTGACAAGGAATTTAAACCCCAGGCTTACACAGACTTTTTCAGTCTTGCTTCAGTTCTAATACCACCTGCTTTTATTCATATTTTTTATCCATTCTGGGCTTTGTATTTCAATCCTTGGCCTACAAACCAGAGAGCACAGATTTGATCTTTTTTTTTTTCAATACCAGATCCAACTGAAATAATGTGACCAAAAGTGTACTTTAATAATTATAGTAACACTAATAACAGCAGTTAACATTTATTGAGTACTTTGTGCTGGATATTTTTCTACAGATGTGTTACAGATATATGTGTATACATATATACATATATATATATACACAGATATATATATGTATATGTGTGTGTGTGTGTGTGTGTGTGTGTGTATATATATATATACACTGATTTTTGTCTTTTTGTCGTTTTAGGGCCACACCCGCAGCGTGTGGAGGTTCCCAGGCTAGGGGTCTAATTGGATCTATAGCTGCCGGCCTACGCCACAGCCACAGCAACGCGGGATCCGAGCCGCGTCTGCAACCTACACGACAGCTCACGGCAACACCGGATCCTTAACCCACTGAGCAAGTCCAGGGATCGAACCCTCAGCCTCATGGTTCCTAGTCAGATTCGTTTCCACTGAGCCACGACAGGAACTCCTGATTTGATTCTTAAAACAAACATACGGAAAAGATGATTAGCACTAGTCACATTCTAAAGATGAGGAAAGTGAGGCACAGAAATATTAAGTAACTTGCACAAAATCAAATTAGATGCTGAAGACCTGGAGATTTGACCTCAGGCATTCTGGCCACAGAACCCAGACTCTCAACCACTATACCACACTTCCTCTTGAGTCGTATTGGGAGTATATGTATAATTGGTCGAAGGAGAGATTAGTGGCAGGGATACCATTAGTAAGTCTTCAAATGGTCTTAGAAACAGATAGTGACCTAGGGTACTGATAGTAAAAAGGGAAAGGAAGTAACAGATATAAGAGGCAGAATTAAGGAGGAATCAATGGAACTTAGTAATGATCACTTATGGGAGGAGAAAGTCAAAGCTGGCTCCAAAGTTTTGAGTCTGTTGTGAGATAGAATCTGTTGGCATTAATAAAGGCAGAAGGAGGTACTAATTTGCTGTGGTTTACTGTTTGGGTTTTTGTTTGTTTGAGACGATGAGGGTATATGAATTTGCTTCCAATGATCTGCTGCTGTCTACACTCCAGTAAGCTAATCAGGGACTATGGCAGTGGGGGCAGGTAGGGTATGGCTCAGTAGCAAATTCAATCAAAACACTGAACCTAGCTACTTTTGCATAGTCTGACTGTATGAAACTAACCCTACCTAATTTCTCTGCTTTAGTTTCCTCATTTGTAAAGGAGGGAAAATTCATGTTGAGTAATCTTATTTTGATAATTAGGTAGGAGCAAAATAAATGATCCATATATATTACTTCCTTCTTTTTCAGTCTCTGCCTTTA
The DNA here is from genome assembly GCA_004024745.2 of Catagonus wagneri. Lineage (NCBI taxonomy): Eukaryota > Metazoa > Chordata > Mammalia > Artiodactyla > Tayassuidae > Catagonus > Catagonus wagneri. Next base: position 9,243,854 of record PVHT020000015.1, on the reverse strand, counting down.
AAGTTGTGAAAAGGTGAGGTAAAGAGTACCAGATCCACAAATGAAAAATACCACTTGGATGTCACCAAAGCATTTTTATTAGTATTTAAGTGAATTTGGTGTGCCATCTTCTCAGACACCAGTGTACTTCACTACTAACAAAGACACTAGTAGATTTCCACTATTAGCTCCAAATCATGGAGTCATATTCAAATGTGGTGAATACAATGTAATGTAATACCATTCCTTGTCCATATTTTAACCTGAAGAAGTTCTTACAATTTTCTCTTATTTTCCATTCCCGTCATTCAAGCTTAAAATTTATGTACTTCATGGCTAAATTACTAAAATAGATCATTTAAATGTGTTTCCTGATTCCTCCAGCCCTTCCCCCTCCAAATCCTCACATGAGTAGTAAAATGACAACTTTCTGATAAGCAAATAATATTGCCTTCTCGGCATTTTGAGTTTTAGGGATTGTTGTGATATCTGGTAGCACTTGGAAATTCAGACCTTGAGTTTAGGAGGAGGTAAGTACTGGGGCTGGCAGATGTGAAAGATGCTGTGGGAAGCAGGTTGAGGAGAATGTGTAGAGAGAAGAGCCAAAGACCGCACCTCCTACAGCGTCTAGCACTGGCTCCTGCATATATTAGACATTCAGATATTTGCTGATTGATTTTAAAAGCACTCCTTTGCTGACTAACCATTTTCTGGATCTTCTCCCAAGAAGGACAGACAGATTGTCTATTGAACAAAATTAACAGTGCATGGTAATGCTTTACTGTCCCCAAAATAATGTCTTCAGCTAAGATGTCAAACCAGAAATGTGAGGGAATTAACTTTGTTGAACTGCTGTTACCGGATAGATTCTATCATCAATCAGCCTGATTTGGGAAAGAAGTGTGCATTATAAGGGGGAAAGAGTTGCCCTTTGAGCTGCCAGAATTTCTTCCTTCACTTACCCACTAGAATAAAGTTTAATTCATAGCAGATGATAAATATCATAGGTGACTGGAAAAAAGTCCTTGTAAAATGAATGAATGCATGGATGCATTTGTTTACACAAATAGAAACTCTGATATCAGCAAAGTGCTGGACTAGGAGGTGGATGCAAGGGGTGAAGAGTGATCATAATAGGCTGATGCAGGGTAGGGGTGGGTACCCTACATCCCAGGTAAAGTCGTTAGCTACCATGTGGGTCATTCCAATGACAGCCCAGGCTCAATCTTAGCCCGAATTCAGAGCCCTATCATATAACTATTTTGAAGGGTAGGTTCAAGAGAATTTCTACCCTAATCTTCAGAAAAGGAGAGAAACCACTCTCTAGGCCCATAACGTAAGCTGTAGTGGAAGAAACAGGGACTTTTGAGTTACACAGACTTGGACTTGTACAGTTCTATTACTTTATACTTATGACGATGCAAGTTAGCTAATGTTTCTGGGACTTTATTTCCCCATTGGGAAAATGTATTCCTTAATTCACCCATGCAAGTTGTAGGAAGACTTAAATTAGACCCTATGTGAAACATTCCTGTCATGTTCAATGACACAATGGAAGAACTCTAGAACAGTAGTTATTGTTGACGTTACCCTATTTATTCATCCTCAGAAATTCCCAAGAAGAAGGAACCAGAGTTCCTAACTGTTCTTCCAAACCTGAGATGAAGTTTCTCTCATCCACAATTAAGGGATATATGTTTCTAGGGCTTGGTGAAGAACAGCCCTCATTATCTATTCAACACTTTGTCAATATTATGCAGCGCTTCCCTTCAGTCAGTTTCAATGCATACTAAGAATTTACAATTAGAAATGTGAGCACTGAAAATGTGTTACTGTGAAAATCAAGAGACTGGAGGAGGTGAAGCTATATGGTCTCTTAACAGGACCCACCAAACAGTATGCTATGACCATAGGAATAAAATTCGCTATCAGAAGGGTAAATTTTTATGATCAGACTAGGGGATACTGAGAGACAATAGTTGAGTCTCCATTAGAGGATCTGGGTGTGTAAGGGAATGTCTTAGATAACTGAGCCTAGAAATAATAATAGGAAGCACTGAGCAACATCCCCAGCCACAGATACAATTATTAAAAGGCTCAAGTCTCATAAAGGCACTTGAGTGCACCTAAGTGATATAAGTAAATATAACAAAAACTCAGCTGAAACGTATGTTTGTTTTTACTTGTGGTCCCTTGCAGCATTTTAGTTGACTAGGCATCCTTTGTTTTATAATTCATTCTGTGAAGTGCTGTGGGATGCTGACCATGGTGTTGTATTACGTAGGGGATTTATTTGCGTTACAAGATACTTGTCTATCAAAACACATCAAGCAGCTATCATTTCTTTAGCTGATCTGCTCTATATTAAAAAAAAAAAAAAAGTACACTGACAGCTTTAGTGAGAGCAGCTACAAGTGGGTTATTTCCCCAAAGAGTTAGACACAGTTTTGTTTATATAATTTGAATTTTATACACTTCACTACCTATGCAGCTGGTGAATATTGATGTACTGCCAAACTACCATAAGAATCCATAGAGAAAGGAAAAAGGCCCAAGTGAAACAATCATGTGTGAAGGAAGAGGAAGTGGCCGCACGCTACTCCTCCAGTCACGTGTTGCCCATCTTTAAGGTGATTTCTATTATCTTTCTTTTTGCATTGTTAAAATAAAGTACCTTTAACTATCATCATGTATGAGTATAACTGATCCTCTAGTGTCTTGAAAATATAATGTTAAAAATTCATTAGAATTAACAGATACATTTGTGACAAGGTGTTTCCTTCCCATACCTAAATATTATTGGAAACCCCCATACCTTAATATTCAAGGTACATTGAATATATGGAATAATTTTGTATCAGGAACAATAATAAAGTTGATGATAATAAAGTAACAATAAAGAAGGGTGGATTCAAGCTAGACAACAGGCAGTACTGCCTATAAAAGTTGTGAGATCCAGACTTGGTGACTGAGCAAAAAAAGTCCACTTGGAAGTATGGAAATAAAACAGGGACATCTGTGATTCTCTGTTAAATAAATCATTTTCTTTTCCTCTCTTAGACATAACCCGCTCCAGAGTGGGCTCTCTACTGCTCATTGCTATACTTTCTGCAGTACCTCTAGGACCTGGGCTGGACAAAATCGTCAATACAGGTGCACCTGCTCTATAGAGCCAGTGGCGAATGCTTATATATTAGATGTCAGGAGAGATAAGAGCCATAGTTAATCTGTAAAATGAGGTTTTGAAAAACAGACTGTTGAAAACGGACTCTATCCCAGAAAAACAATGATGTGCTGATAGAGAATATTTTCCCTGAAGATAGTGATATGTAGAAATTACGCATCAACAAACATTTACTCATCTTCAGTCTAGAACAGAACATGGTAACAATGTTTGTCCCAAGAGACAATGCAAAGTCAGAAGAATTACACTAAGAATTGGAAAAAGAATTTCAAAACATGCTACTGGAAACAAGGTCTAAGGCCAAAGACAGCCGCAACAGCATCTGTGGCACTATGCTGTTATCTTAGGGATTACTGATATATAGAGAAGGAAAGGGGGTTAACTTTATATTTTTAAAAAATTTAATGAAACGCAATCAATAGCACAATTGATTGACACTCACAGACCTAATTTGAATATTCAGCTTTCAGGTGGTTTTCTTTTACCTCATTTTACTGCAAAAGCTGATGGAAATAAGCAATCTTCACAAAATGGATTATTATGAGAAGTTAATGAAATGAACAAGAATCTGAATACATGGATTTGAGAACGAGTCATGGCGAGTTTTCTTTTACTTGATCTCACAATTATTAAACCAGTTTTTTTGTTTAAGATAAAATGAATGCACATCTAGAAGTAAGAGCTAGTATTCATATTTACAGAAGGAATGAAAATAGAAAAAATCAAGCATTACATATCAAAACACTGAACACTTTGAATGAATGCAGATAAAGAAAAATGCAATTTTCCCAGTGAATATGAAAACCTGAATAATGATTTAATATTAATGGAACAGAAGAGCTACAATTTTTCATCCAAACTAATTGCCTTTGATGATATGTGGGAGAAAAAAAAAAGCTTTTAAGAATTTCCTTTTCACCCGGTTAAGCTACCTTGAATAGAGCTCATAAGCTCTTAGGGGGGCTTTAAAAAAAATTAAAAAGCACAACGACTTTATAGTTGTACTTCCAACTATAGGCACAAATCCACTCCTTCTGCCTTCACATATTACATAAAGAAAGAAAAAAAATTAAATGTGCTGTCAGCAATATCACATAATCTTCGCTTTTTATTATAAACGTTTTTATGCACAAGCCTATATCAACATCTTCCTCTTAGATTATAGCTTTAGAATGTTTTAATTGAAAAATATGGGTAATTTTGAAGTCAAAAAAACAAAGTACCGATTACTAAGAGAACTAATTATTGCCTTCTTTTTCTCAGAAGATGTGTTAGTTTAATAGATACACACAGTATGGGTCTCCATCCTCAGTGCAAGGCAAGTGGGAATTTCCATAGCTCTGAGGTTTGAGAACAGCTGAGCTGCAAACATATTCCAAAGAGTCTAAAAGCTCCTGCTGGGGGTTCTAACTGGCAGAGCTTTCAAAGATCTGTGCTTTTTTCCCCAGTAAAGGTACAGCACATAATTACAACAATGTACCAAATTCAATTCTGTGGGAGGCAAGTTGGAGGACAAGTCAGTGGGAAGCTATGCAGCCAATCTACCCCCCTAAAGGGATTCTTGATCATAGAAGGTGTGGGAACTAGCAAACCCCTCTTCCCAGGAGATCTGCCTCTTGACAGAGGAAAGTTCCCAAGGTTTTCTGTTTGTTTGTTTGTTTGTTTCTTCTATGTCTCTGGGCTCTTTTAAACTTATTATATGTGATAAGTAATGTCATACTCGCTTAAGCAAGCCCACTGATATGCATGCTTAAAAAAATTACTCAAAAATGTTTAGAGAAAGCTTAGCAGCCCAGTCACTGTCTCAGGTAAGTGTATTTCTTTTAAAAAAGTCAAAGCCAGATTGTTGTCCCCAGTTTTGCCAATTTTATTGTTTTCTGTTTGATGATGATTTTAAGGAAGAGTCACCACACTTCTGGCATATGTCTATTCCTAGCTGATAAGATTTGGTTTTGATGATCCATGAAGTTACATAACAATGGAAACTCTACAGGACACTGGCAAGGGTGACAGAAGTAAAATTAGGAGTTCCCATTGTGGCTCAGTGGTAACAAACGCGACCAGCATCCATGAGGATGCAAGTTTGATCCCTGGCCCCTCTTAGTGGGTTAAGGATCCAGTGTCGCCGTGAGCTGTGGTGTAGGTTGCAGACACGGCTCAGATGTGGTATTGCTATGGCTGTGGCGCAGGTGGGCAGCTGCAGCTCTGATTTGACCCCTAGCCTGGGAAACTCCATATGCCGCAAGTGTAGCCCGAAAAGGCCAAAAAAAAAAAAAAAAATAGGAAAGAGTATTTGTCGTTAGAGAAGACAAAGAACGAAAAGGATCTAACTTTTCGATGTTATCAAGTGCCATGGGGATAAAGAATTAGGACTGAAAAGAACCCACTCAATTTTGTATTCAAGTAATACATTCAACAAACATTTAAATACATTTTCATGTGAATTAAATCAATATGATACATACACTTAAAGAAGCTGCAATCTAGCAGGAGTTATAGATATTCAACAAGTAACCTCAAAATTAAACATTTAGTTAAAAACCATGATAATTTTGAGAAAGGAAGAGAAAAAAAAGGGGCTCTGAGAGTTTAACAGGGAGGCCTAATTTTGATTGATAAGTAAGTTAAGGCATCAGGGGAAGGATGAAATTTAAGTTGAGACTCAAAGAATAAGCAGGAGAGAGGCAGCAAGTGGGAGGAAGAGGGGGCAGCATATGTTACGGTACAGAGGCAGGAAAGAGCATGGTAAAGTCAAAACATAACGCACTGATGCTTTAAGCAGATAAATAATGATGCAATACGAATGCACTCTAGAAATGTCACATTGAGGGTTGTGCCAAGATTGACTTGGAGAAGGGCAAAAGTGTAAGTGGAGAAAACAGTCTGAAAGTCTGCTATAATGGTTAAAGGAAAAGATGATGCTGGCTTGGGCTAAAGCAGTGATGGCAAGAAGAGGAAAAGTGAGTCAATCTGATGTTTGCTTGTTTGTTTGTTTGTTTCTTTGTTTGTTTGTTTATTGTCTTGTCTTCTTGCGTTTTCTAGGGCCGCACCCGCGGCAAATGGAGGTTCCCAGGCTAGGGGTCTAACAGGAGATGTAGCCGCCGGCCTTCGCCAAAGCCACAGCAACGCGGGATCCGAGCCGCGTCTGGAACCTACACCACAGCCCACGGCAACGCCGGATACTTAACCCACTTGGCAAGGCCAGGGATCGAACCTGCAACCTCATGGTTCCTAGTCGGATTCGTTAACCGCTGAGCCACAATGGGAACTCCAATGTGATGTAAATTTTAGATGCATTTAGGAGGTAATTCATGATCTCTCTTAGATCAGCTTCAATGTCTTCTTTTAAAGCAGAATTCTAATAGCCATTTGTTGAATAGTAGTAACTGGAGGTAAGAAAGCAGAGAGCAAAAGGAGATGGTCTTTGAAAAAAACTGATGCCAGGTAATGAGGCGAGGCCAATAGCTATCATGGACCTCAGGGCCAGTGAAGGGTTTTCATTCATCCATCCATCCAGCTATTCATTCGTGCATTTTTAGTCAGTGAATGACTTAACAAGTTTTTTTTTTTTTCCTAAAGAGAAGGGCAAACTAGAAACTGACGAATTGAAAAGGCAATAGAGTAGCAGAAGAAAAGTAGGCAGGAGATAATGATGCCCTAAACAGAAATAAGTAAATTAGCATGTAGTAGAGTGTCTCACACATGTGCACACACAGACACCAGTCCAGCACAGTGGTTAAAATCACTATCCATGTCATTCAACCACCTGGGATTGAATTCTGCACCTTGGACAAGGTCCCTAGCCTTCCTTGGCTTCAGTTTCCTCATCCATAACATGAAGCTAATAATAGTGCTAATCTCTAATAGGGTCATGAGGAATTCCTGAGATGGTATGCATAAAACTGCTTAACATAGCACGGGACACAATAATACCTCAATATATTTTTGTTTCTATCACTAATAATGACAAAATACTATTACAATATCAGTCATAATACTACCCTTTTCCTGAGGCTGGACAGAGAGTAAGTTAATGAAAGTTATGGGTAGAGATACCTTTGTAGGTAGAAGACATACTGGAGGTTCTGAAGCCTACATGCTTTCCCTTTTCTCTGGTAAGAGATTAGATTGTAACCACAAGCCTGTCCTCTATGTCTGTGAGTCTGTTTCCATTTTGTAGATAGGTTCATTTGTGCCAAGGGGGAGTAGGGAGGGAGAGGGACGGATTGGGAGTTTGGGGTTAGTAGATGGAAATCATTTGGATAAACAAGGTCCTATTGTATGGCACAGGGACCATGATGGAAAAGAATATAAAAAAGAATGTATAGATATACACACACACACACACGCACACATATATATAACTGAGTCACTTTGCTGTACAGCAGAAATTGGCACAACATTGTAAATCAACTATAATTTTTAAAGAGATTAGGTTGTTTGCAGTAAATGAAAACAATAAGGAGGGGAGGGAGAGGCCATCTGAGGAGAGCAGGTAAGATATGGTAGAGCCACTATGGAAAAACAAAAGGCTATGGAATAGGAACAAGTAAAATAACTGCTGAAATGGCAATGAGAGTCCTGCTGAGGCAAAAGCTAAAACATTGTAAAGATACCAAATCACTCAGTTCACCAAAGAGAACAGTGAGATATAAAGCCAGAGAGTTAGAGGCAGAATGAGAATGCTAAGGAGTTCGGGTTTTATTCTGTAAAATCTGGGAGGCACTGAAGGGTTTTACTACAGAAATCATGAGATGAATAGAGATTTTAAAGACTACACTAATTATTTTAATGGCGGGAAAAAAGGAGTTCGGGTTTTATTCTGTAAAATCTGGGAGACACTGAAGGGTTTTACTACAGAAATCATGAGATGAATAGAGATTTTAAAGACTACACTAATTATTTTAATGGGGGGAAAAAAAACAGAAGCAAGATGAGTTTGGAGTCTTTCTCATTAGGGCAGACTATTCTATACATTTCCAAAATTATCCTAAACGTGGGCTATTGATATATTTTGAGGGTTAAAAAGTATTTGGGCATTTCCACACAGAAGTGAACCTAACTTCAGCACAGACCTGGAGAAATATATTTTAACGTAATTTTTCCTTTTAGAGAGCTAAACTATGCTAATTTTAATCTCAGACTTGCACTTGGGTTTAATAATTATCCTGCAATTCAATTCAATAAATACTTATCTACTCTCTATTATATACAAGACATACATGCTGACATACGTGCTTAAAAGACACAGTCATATCATTATTTCAAGAACATTTTAGATAGAGATGAGATTATCTAACATTTGGCAAATCCTGACTGATACCGCCTTAGGTAATTTACATAACATAAACTACTTTGTAATGTTCTTCACTATTTTCCCTACAGACATGTAGCTAGGATAGGGAGAGTAAATAAGTGGACCAGGTGACTTCATGCACACAGCCTCAGAATTATTTATGGTTATGTGCATAAACAAGAAATCTCTTCCATTTTCTATTTTGCTTTGAGTTCAGAAGGTACATTGCTTTTTATGTCCCCAAACTTCATTTCCTCAGTGTGGTACCAAGGATATTCCTCTTGAAGGACTTGCTTGGCAAACTAATACATCTCCCAAGATAAACTGCATTCAGGAAAAAAGATGGCTTCAGAGAAATTGTGTAGTGTTCCTACTGTAAAACTCATAACCATCATGACACAGCTGAATTCTCAGATGGTCTATAGCTCTGCTTCAATTATAATATGAATTCATGCAGCTTAAGTTTCAAGTGTTGACTTTGGTCTAGAAAACTTTATTATTCAATGTTGTGTTAAAGTGCTGCTGCTTAATAAATAATATCTGGCCAGTTAATTAACTTTTCTAAATCAAAAATGAGAGAATTCTCTTCCTCGGGTACCCTTATGTGTTCTATATCACCCTAAATATAAAGTTCTGATTTGCTTTTCAAGGATTTGATGGAATCCTCCTACATCAGCATATGTAATGCCACATCTAAGAATTAATAAACTCTAAATATGGGCAAGCAGTTATTGCATATGTTCAAAAGGAATGCTCTCTGTTCCATCTATCACATTTTGACTTTAAACAGGATTTTTAAACTGCCAAGTACCAAATCAGATCAATTCAAATACATTACTATTAGGTTATAAAATATTTTGGATGAAGCACAGTGTTTGACTATTAGGTCTAATGGCAATTTTATTTTTTTTTAATATTATTTATTTATTTAGCTTTTTAGGGCTACAACCATGGCATATGGAAGTTCACAGGCTAGGGGTTGAACTGGAGCTACAGCTGCCGGCCTACGCCACAGACACAGCAATGTCAGATCCAAGCCGCATCTGCAACCTATACTACAGCTCACGGAAACACCAGATCACTAACCCACTGAGCAATGCCGGGGGTCGAACCCACATCCTCATGGACACTAGTTGGATTTGTTTCCACTGTGCCACGATGGGAACTCCCGCCAATGGTAATTTTAAAATTCTTAGTATGTAGATGGAAAATGGTCAAGGAGCTAGGGTAAAACTGGCAGCAGTAAGAGGACTGTTTATTCACACGGCAAACAAACTGGTATTGAACACCTAAGTCAAAAATAGCATTTTCTCCAAGAAATTAAATAATCATGCTCTCTTTCCCATCTTTTGTCAATTTTTTGAATAACAGCTTTGGGGAAAGCTTATAACATATATATAAATATATTTTTAATATATAATTTATATTTAGTCCTCTTTTGTGTCCTTCAAACAAAGAGGAGATAAGAAAACTTAATCAGAGTTCCCGTAGTGGCTCAGCAGAAATGAATCCGACTAAGAACCATGAGGTTGCACATTAGATCCCTGGCCTCCCTCAGTGGGTTAAGGATCCGGCGTTGCCGTGAGCTGTAGTGCAGGTCGCAGACGCAGCTCGGATCTGGCGTTGCTGTGGCTGTGGCATAGGCCAGCGCTACAGCTCCAATCGGACCCCTAGCCTGGGAACCTCCACATGCCATGGGTGTGGCCCTAAAAGTGACAAAAAGACAAAAAAAAGGAAAACATAACTCATTCCAATAATTATTTAGCCATGCTAAAGTAAAACAGTGTATTTAAAACTTTCAATCAATTAATGACACTCTGGAAAATTTGAATTCTTGTGCTTTTTCTGATGCAATATACACCACAGAAAAGTATCTCTAGAACACTGCTAATTATCTAGTTTCCGCCCTTATTCTTAGCCTAAATTTTTAAGGGCCAAATTCTAACATCAAGATCTAAACTGAAGAAAAAATAGTCAAATATATATATATGTAATTTTTCATATATTAATATCAGCATTAATATAGAGGAAGGCCCACAAGATATCTTGAGGTATTTTGTAATATAAAACTTAAATTCTTTAACTTTCAATAATTATGTAAATAATAACAGATAAATAAGGATTTTTTTCTGACAGTCAATGTTATATTAAATTATGTGGTTATATAGAAGGAAAAAATATCATCAATTGAAATATTTTTTTTTTTCCACGGTTTCTGGTAAGTGTTACTTCCAAGGTGAGTTTGTGAGCCCTTGGGCTAGATACATACCACAACTCCAAATTGTTCAGGCTCACAAAGGTCATCATATTCATTCTTCAGGTGTGCTAATTCACTGAGTACTTTCTGCTCAGGAAGATGTTTTATAAGATTCTAAAAAAAAAAAAGCACAAAAGCTTGGTATTTCATTATTAGGATTATTAACAACCTTAAAAGAGATTAACTGGAATACTGGATAAGTTTCTGATTGTGGCTCTGTTATAGTACCAATGTATTTTCCCCTTTTCCCCCAAAACATAACCAAAAATCAAACTACAATTTAATGTGAATAAATATACAAATGTGTTTAGTTTCTATGCACTACAATACTCAAATGTTAAATTAAAAAATCATATGACAATAAATAACATTCCCAAATTGACTAACATTCTGGGCCTTAGACACCAAGCATAATTTTTAAGTTTTATTTTCTGTTATGATAATTAGTCTATTCATGTAAAAAACAGGAAAATTCTATGTAGAATTAACTCATGCAATAATAAAATCAACCCTGCTCTCTGTAACTGGCAAAATTTGCAGTCATCTTCAATCTTATGAACCACACCAAGCCTGTAAAAAATTTCTCATTATTTACAATATCTGTATTTAAATCACAATATGTTCCTACTTAATGGAGAACGAAGCAAAAGTGATAAAGTCTGATGCATGTTCAAGTTTCATGCCTAAGAGAATAAAAATTAATTAATTTTTCTCAACATAATTTATCTTGGACATCAGTACAGTTCTAACTATCATCACATTAGCCTGCAGCCAACAGTTCTGGGACTTATATGAAATCTCAAAAGACATATGAAAGGGAAGAAAGCAGGAAACAAATATTTAAGAAAGAAGAGCTAACAAAAAATGGCAGAGAAGGAAGTTCCAGAGATAGACCCCTCCATCAAAGTAACCACTGAGCTGAAAAGAATGATTTAATAAACCATTTCAGAATGCTAGAATATGACTGAATAATTACAAGGGAAGTGTCTGATGAAGAGAGATACTGTTGTTCTCTAGTAAGAGAATGATATGCACAAAACAGGTTCCATATTCTTTTCCTTAACACCACTGTGAAGACAGTGCCTGAGTTACCAAAGGGAATGCCAGGGTGAGCTGATGTCAGGAAGAGCATTGGGGACCTTGCTCTCACAAATTTGGAGGTGCGCATTTTGGTTGGTTTGGCAGTTCCCTAAAGTACCAGTGCAAATGCTTGCCTTGGTTTCAACACTCTGGTTGCAATTGATTTCCTTGATGGTATCTATCAGAAGGTTTAAATAGAAATATCTTTCCGGCTTTTTGAAGTCAGACATTTAAGGAAATCTTAGTCAGGTCCCTGGCTGACAGAAGAGATAATGAAACCCAAACCATAATAACCACACACAAGGATACACATTTTGCAAAAATTGTTTGAAAAAGTTATAAATGAATGGCTACCACCATCAGCAAATAAAACATCAGCAGTCTGTAAGGAGTAGAGAATCAGATTCCCAGAGCAATAGTACATTCAAATATCTAGTTCTCAAAAAAAATAAACAAAATCACAAATCACAAGGAAAAACAGGAAAGCATTGCCTATGAAAGGGAAAAAAGAGTGTGACAGAAACTATACCTGAAAAAGCTCAGACTTTAAAGGTATTAGTCAAAAATATTAAATCAACTGTCTTAAATATACCTACTGAGCTAAAGGAAACTATGGACAAAAGGAAATTATGGACAAAACTAAAGGAAATCAAGAAAATGATGTGCAAACAGAATGAGAGCATCAATGAGAATGGCAATAAAGACATAAATTAAGGAATCTAACAGAAATTCTGGAAGTGAAAAGTTCAATAACTGAAATGAAAAATTTACTAGTGTGGTTGAACAGCAGATATGAGCAGATTGAAGGAAGGATCAATGAACTTGAAAATAAGGAAATTGAAATGATCCAGTGTGAGGAGCAGAAAGAAAAAAAGAATGAAGAAAAACACACAGAGCCTGAGAGATGTGTGGGATATCAAGCATGTCAACATGTACATCACAAGATTCCTGGAAGAGAAAGGGGCAGAAAAAAATATTTGAAGAAATAATGGCTGAAAACTTCCCAAATCTAATGAAATACATAAATATAAACATCCAAGAAGCTCATCAACTCCAAGCAGGACATCAAAGAGGTCCATGCTGAGACAATTTCTCATCAAATTGTCAAAATGTCAGGAGAGAACTTTTGAGCAGCAGTAGGGAAGTGAATTGTCATATTTAAGGGATACTCAATAGGATTAATATATGATTTCTACCACAGGAGACAAAAGGTAGTAGGATAACATATTTAAAGTGCTGAAATAAAAGACTGTCAACAAATAATTCTATATCCAGCAAAATCATCCACCTTCAAGAATGAAAAACTAGATAATACCAAATAAAAACAACAACAGAAGAGATACTTTTGTTAGCAAACCTGTCATGCTAGAAATACTAAAAGAAGTCCTAACAAGCAGAAATGAAAGGTCACTAAACAGTAATCAAAAACATAAGAAATAAACAGCAATTATAAAAGTAACTGCATATGAAAGTATAAAAGTCAATATTATTATACTTTGTAACTCTTTTTCTATGTAATTTAAAAGGAAAATGCATAAAACAGTAGTTGTAAATCTATGTTAATGGTATATAATATATAAACATGTAATCTGTGACAACAGCAATATAAAGGAAGGGACAAAGATGTACAGGAATAGAGTGTTTATATATTATTGAAATTAAATTTAATTATTAAAACTAGGTTGTTAAAAGTTTAAAATGTTCATTATAATCTTAAGGTAACTACTAAGAAAATAACTAAAAATTATACAGAATAAAAAGAAGAATTAAGGAGTTCCCATTTTGGCTCAGCAGTAATGAACCCATCTAGTATCCATGAGGATGCACCTTCGATTCCTGGCCCCATTCAGTACATTAAGGATCCAGCATTGCCATGAGTTGCAGACATAGCTTTGATCTGGCGTTGCTGTGGCTGTGGTGTAGGCTGGCAGCTGCAGCTCCAATTCAACCCCTAGCCTGGGAACTTCCATATGCTCTGGGTACAGCCCTAGAAAAAAGAAAAAAAAAGCATCATGATAGTAGGCTACAAAAATTAAAAAAAAAAAAAAACTACAAAAATAGTAATAGAGAAATTAAGGAATAAAAACAGAAAACAGCAGGTAAATGGTAGAAATAAGCCCTTCCTTATGAACAATTTAAATGTAAATGAATTAAACTCTCCAGTTAAAGAGTTTTGTAGAACTGATTTCAAAACAAACATAGTATACTGTTGGTAGGAATGTAAACTGGTACAACCACTACGGAAAACAGTAATGTTGCTCAAAAAATTTAAAAAAGAACTACTATACAATCCAGCAATTCCATTTATGGGTATATATCTGAACAAAATGAAATCACTCTATCAGAAAGATATTAGTATGCCCATGTTTGCTGAAGCATTACTTACATTCGCCAAGGTATGAAAACAACCTAAGTGTCCATCAATGGATAAAGAAGGTCACAGACACACAGAGATGTACACATAGACACACAGAGTTACATCCCTCCCACACACACTTGATGGAACACTATTCAGCCCTAAAAAAGAATGAAATGTTACCATTTGAAACAACACAGACGAACTTTTAAGGCATTACACTTGTGAAATAAGTCAGACAGAGAAAGACAACTACCATATATCATTATATGTGGACTAAGAAAAGAAAAGAAAAGAAAACAACAACAGCAAAATCAAGCTGATAGATACAGAAAAGACACTGGTGGTTACCAGAGTGGAGAGTAGGCAAAATAGGTGAAGGGCAGTCTAAAGGTATAAATTTTCAGCTATAAAATAAATAAGTCATGGAATATAATATGCAGTATGGTTTTTATATTTAATATGCATATTTGAAAGTTGCTAAGAGAGTAGATCTTAAAAGCCCTCATCCCAAGAAAAAGAAAAAAAATTCTATAACTATGTGTGGTGATTTATCGTAGTGATCATGTTACAATTACAAAAATACTGAAGCATGTTGTATACCTGAAATCGATATAATGCTACATATCAATTATACTTCAATAAAAAAAGTAAATAAGTAAATATACAAACATATTCTTCTATGTGCAGCCTACAAGACTCAATTTCAAAAAAAAGACACAAAGTGGCTGAAAGCTTAAGGATGGAAAAAGTATTGCATGTAAATAGTAACTAAAGCAAAAAAAAACCTGAGGTGTCTAAATTATTGTCAAACTAAATAGACTTTAAGTCACAAAAAATAACGAGACAAGAATATTATATATTAATAAAAGTTTCAATGCATCAAGAAGATATAATTATTATAAACACATTCTCAAGAACAGAGCTCTAAAATATGTGAAATAAAAATTCACAAAATTGAAGGAAGAAATAGTTCTACAATAATAGTTGGAATGCAGGGGTGATACAACATACAAAAACCAATCAATGTAATATACCACATTAATAGAATGAAGGGGAAAAAAGCAACATGACCATTTCAGCTAATGAATAAAAAGCATTGGACAAAATCCAACACATTTGTAAGAAAAAAAAATTCTTTAAACTCAGAATAAAAGAAAGCTTTCTGAAGAATGAAAGCATATCAGCTAAGAATAGGAACTAGGCAAGGATGTCTGTTTTCACCACTTCTATCTATCATAGTACTGGAAGTTATAACTAGAGCAATTAGGCAAGAAAGAATAATAAAAGGTATCCAAATTTGAAAAGAAGGAAAACAAGTCTGTTTGCAGATGACATGACTTTTTTAATGCAGAAAACACTAAATAATCCATAAAAAAACTCTTAGACCTAATAAATAAATTCAGCAAAGTTTCAGGATATATATTGGCACACAAAAATGAGTTCTATTTCTATCAACTAGCAATGAACAATCTGAAAGGAAATTAGGAAAACAGTTCTATTTACAATAGCATTTTGAAGCACCCACAATGAGATACCATTTTATACCCACCAGAATAACTGTCATCCAAAAAATTGAAAACAACAAGTGCTGGTGAGAATGTGTAAATATGAAACACTCATGCACTGCTGATTGGAATGTAAACTGTGGAAAACAGTTTGGTGATTTCATAGAAATTAAACATAGGATTACAGTATGACCCAACAATTCCCCTCCTAAGTATGTGCCAAAAAGAACTAAAGACAGCATCTCAAACAGATACTTGTACACAAATGTTCACAGCATCATTATTCAACCTACATGTCCATCAATGGACTAATAAGATGTGGTAGAAACATACAATGGAATATTATCCAGCCGAAAAAGGAAATTTTGATACATCCTAAAACAGGGATGAAAATATTTCTGCTTAGTGAAATAAGATAAACACAAAAGGACATATATTGTATGAACCCACTTACGTGTGGTATCTAGAATAGACAAGTTTTTAGAGACAGTAGAATAAAGGTTACCAGGGGCTGGTGGCAGAGGGGAGTGGGAGAGTTATTGTTTAGAATGATGAAAAAAAGTTCTTGAAAAAGTGGTGATGCTTGATCAACACAGTAAATATACTTAAGGCCACTTAAACTGTACCCTTAAAAACAGGTTAGTACATTGTATACTATAGATTTTTCCACATCAAAAAAAAAAAGTCAGAGTAGGTAACATACTGTCCCACAGGCAACATCCTGTCCCACAGGAAATAACTATATGTCACAGTCTACTTTAAGTCCTCTTTTGTCCTCTCCATTTGTCTTTTCGCTCCTCGCACTTAAGTTTGCATTTCCATTAAGCTCTAGATCTGCAGTGGCATCCACTGCATAAATGATGAGACCAAAGATTTAAAATATCATGTCCTTTGTCTTAAATGAAATATCAGTTTTGATATAAAGACAGAAACATATAATCAAATGAAAATAAGAACACGTATAAGTTTGCTTCATTAATATCTTTATTTTTTTTTTGGTCTTTCTTTTTCTAGGGCCGCACTCGCAGCATATGGAGGTTCCCAGGCTAGGGATCTAATCGGAGCTGTAGCCACCAGCCTATGCCACAGCCACAGCCACAGCAATGTGGTATCTGAGCCGTGTCTGCAACTGACACCACAGCTCACGGCAACGCCAGATCACTAATCCACTGAGCGAGTCCAGGGATTGAACCTGCAACCTCATGGTTCATAGTAGGATTCATTAACCACTGAGCCACAACGGAAACGCCTCATTAATATCTTTTATAGAATGAAAAGGTAAATAAATGCCAAGGTGTTATTTCTATTTTTCTAGGCTATTTTTGATGTATATAAATTAATTGCTTTTAAAATTTTTCTTGGCTCAGGGGAAACTAATCTGAATAGTATCCAGAGGACGCAGGTTCAATCCCTGGCCTTGCTCAGTGGGTTAAGGATCAGTCGTTGCCATGACCTGTGGTGTAGGTTGCAAATGTGGCTGAGATCCTGCGTTACTGTGGCTGTGGTGTAGACTGGCAGCTGCAGCTCTGATTCGACCCCTAGCCTGGGAACCTCCATATGCCACGACTGTAGTCCTAAAAAGACAAAAATAAAATAAAATTTTTCTCTGTTAATGGGACTTTTGGGACATATGTTTTTAAGATAAACAGAATTAGATTGGTAACAATTTTCACAACAAGGAAACTTAATTAGAAAGATTAAGGACATTATTAAAATTGTTAAAAATAGCAATTCTGCATATTTCAAACTCTCCATCTCAATTTTAAGTTTTAACTGTGAAAATAACTATTACAGAATGAATCAAGCCTAAAATAGAATTTCAGCTCAGAAATGCAGGCTCCACAGTATGTGACATATCTTTTCTTTCTCTGTTAACCTACGTGAAATATTTACCAGATATATCCTAATGCTGAATGCAGTTTTATGACTATATATGAGCTTATATAAGTGCGAGTGCTTAATACATTCTATTTACAAATAAGGTTTAGAATAAAACTATCTCGATGTGTGAAAGATGCAGATGATGTTATAGTACTTATTGCATATTAACCACATTATCTCTAGAACTCCATGTTCCAAGTGGCCATCATAGTCAATACCGAAAGATACCTGATTTTATTTTTACATACATACTAAACTTACAGACAAAAATGGAGTGTTAGATTGGACATTAATAAAGTTTTTATGCCCATAAATTCCTGAAAGAAAAGGAAGAACTAGAATATAGAGGAAAGTGGAATTCCCGTTGCAGCACAACAGAAACAAATCCGACTAGTATCCATGAGGACATAGGTTCAATCCCTGGCCTTGCTGTGAGCTGTGGTGTAGGTTGCAGATGCAGCTCAGGTCCCGCATTGCTGTGGCTGTGGCTGGCTGCTGTAGCTCCGATTTGACCCCTAGCCTGGGAACTTCTATATGTTGTGGGTGAGACCCTATAAAGGGAAAAAAAAATGGACAATGACAGAAGAGAGAAAGACATAGCAGTACTCATTTGCCTCTTTGCTCCTTCACCTACTCTTCAAAAACATGTCAAGAGAGAAAATAGAAAAATGTTCTAGGCACAGTTCTTAAGGTGGACAGTTCTTGGAATCGGAAGTCTATTTGTAAGTCTTCCTGGGAGAGAAATATCCCATCTCGCAGAAAGGAAGTGTGTATCATACAGTCAGGCTGGGCCCAGTAAGAAAGCAAACGTTTGGGAAAGGATCAGGGTGATTCTGAGTGCGGTGTATTTGTTTTTTGCATGTGTGTCCAGGTCTGGCCTACCTACCTGCAACATAGTTGTATGTCTGAGTGCTCCAAAAAGGGGAGCTGTGTGACAAGCACAGCGTGGGCAGCCCCCCAAATCAAGAATGTTATAAAAGGAGAGAAGGGAAAAAACACATATCTCTGAATTTTGCCACATACCAGCTGTGCCCCATGGGAAATTTTTCCCTTCTTCCCACATATAGTCATTCTAAGAAAGGGTTCAAAACAGGGAATAAGGAAAATCACCCAGAGATGCTACATGGAAGGTGACAAAATTAGTTCATGAGGTGTGGAACATATTCCATGAGGGCCATAGAAACATCTAATGTAGGTGATTTTGAAAAGAGTCAGGGTCCTGAAAGCTAGGAGAAAGAGGAAGAAAAACTAGGTGAACTATGTGGATTGAGCTAGTGTTTAAAAGTCATATTGCCCAAGCAGTCTGTACTTCAAAAATTTTAAATAGCTTTTGAATTTAACTACTGTATCGATACTACTGCTACTTATGTTCTACAAATAAATTGCAAAGATGAATTCAGACACCCAGGATACTGTAAGGAAAAAGCTGTTAATAATAGCCAAGGCTAAAAATTATAAAATTTTAAATATAACTTAGATTCTGACAAACTGTGAGTTAATAGGCTAATATCCTGTAAAGTTACAACCCTTTCGTTTTTCCCTCCCAATGCTCCTGCTTACTACTGAGCATCTTCTTTCAAATATTGTTAAGATTTCTGTTTAAAAGATCAATTCTGGGTCAGTATGAAAGTTTCATCTGAGAAAATGTCAATGAGCTGAAGTTCACAAAGAAAACAACAAAGGGGAACGCAGAAACTATGTCACCGAATAAGCACATTTTTCTTCATCTTTTACGCATCACAACTTCACTTTCTGATGACTGTCACAGTTATCTGAAGGGATTTCTCCTATCAGACCATAGGCTTTTAACCACGTTTTAGATTTCTGCAATTACTCTTTAACACTTTCAAAACTTTTTTCCTTTAAATGTTAATTGCACACTTAAAGGTTAGTTAAATGAAGGTATTGAACCATAATGCCCTTTCCTTCTTGCAAAAACATAACCTTTCTTTTTTGTCTTATAACTCATTAAGTCATTTTAGTGGGAAGAAAGCTGAGTTAGGTTCACTATGATTTGAAGTCTAGCATTCCCCAAGTAAATAGACTGGTGCCAATATTTGTTAAAGTGTATTATTTATTTCTTTAAAATATATATTAGGGAGTTCCCTGGTAGCTCAGCAGGTGAAGGATCTAGCATTGTCATTGCTGTGGCTCGGGTCACTGCTGTGGTGTGGTATGGATTCAACCCTGGCCTGGCCCAGGGAATTTCTACATGCTGTGCGTGTGACCAAAACAAATACATATACACACCTACGTGATTTTACTTACGTGCTATAATAAATATCATTTTAACTTATGTTGTCAAATATTTTATTTTTTTAAAAAAATCAGATAAATAATTATGTTTTTCAGCCACTTTCTCATAGAATGTCTTAAAATGTGTATGTTTATTTAGGGTTCTTAAGTCACATTCATGTGTTCGTTTTCTTTGCATTGTGTTAAATGGCGCAAACTCTGATGCTGGGCCTGGTACTATACTTATTTGTGCTTCATCCATCCGTTCAGCTAATATATATACCAGTGGTCAATTATGTGATTGCTACATGTGAATGTGAACCACTAAAGATTCTGCCCACGTGAAGATTACAGGTCCAAAAGGGCTGTGTATACTCATGCCTACACAGTGGAATCATAATCAGCATGTGACTGACAGTAATTTGTGTTGCATTTGATCCAAAATACACTTCTTGTCAGGTGGTCATGCTACAATTCTCTCCTTTTGGTTTGGAATTTTGAAACCAAAACAGACTGGAAGGGTTCACTATGTTAAAGTGCTGATTAAATGGCCTAAAGCATTCAGGGGAAGCTTTCCCAGCCCTTTTCTTGGAGCCACTCCTTTCAAAAAAATATTAGTTGATTAAAAGACATACAAGCATTGAAAACATATTGGAAAAATCTGTGACATTGGAGTAGGACAATTATATCCATTAACAGCCTTTTAACAGTCCGTCCCACCCAGATGGCCCATCATTAATTCAAATTCAACAAATCTAAAGGAGAATTCATCCTCACTCTGACCCCCTCATCCCTATCTCTTACTAACTTCTCCTTGAGGCTCCATTCTGCCAACAGAATGGGCATCCTCCCCATTTTCTAAGTTTTCAAACTGGCACTTGTCACTCCGACACAAGGTTTTATGATTCTTTCTGTCAAAATCTCTTTTGGGTTCAACCCTTCTTGTACATTCTACAGCCAGAAGTCTAGGCCAGAGAAATCACATGTATCTAAACTTTCCTAATATAAGTTCAATTAAATTCCTCAAAGTGTTCTAAATTCTCTATTAGATTAATGGAAATCACAGATATATTTACAACTTCTATAAATATAAAAGGAAAAATTGTGACTACTTTGTACATAAAAATTTCTGCTCCCACTGATGTCATGATCCTATTTGAAGAAGAACTGTATTAATCTAAAATAATTTATATGATTTACAGTTAATCTGAAAGATAATTACTAAAAGTATTTATTCCTTTGATACTAATTATCCTCTATTTTGTTTACATACCGCTCTGTACTCAAAAATAAAACTTGGAAATCTTATTAAACCTAAAAGGTGATTGTGAGAAAAAAAATACAGAACATACAGAATGAATGATTCACTATGGATATTGAATAGCATGTGAAGTGGGTATGGCTGTGCCTAAATGTAATATATTCTGCCTAAGTATGTATCCACGTTACTAATATTCCCTCACAAACTATATAGCCCTCAAGAAGTTTAAATTAACATTTTTCAAATTAAACATGAAATATATTCTCATTATAAGAGGACTGATATTCTCAGATATATAAGATTCGTATGAGCTAAAATAGGTTGACAGGTATACAATATCCAGTTTATGCTACACTGCTTTCATTAGGTATCACCTAACCCTGGCCACGACAAACAAATGCAAGGATGCATTACTATAAAATATTATATATAGATGTTTCCAAAGCTGAATGCTACCTGAATAGTCAAGACACCTATCTAGGATAACTATAGAGCTTGAAGGGCACTGACATCTTATAGGCCTTGAAATGAGAACAGTGCAATGTACTTTATGTGGAACATCCCAAAGAACAATCGGGAAATTTCATCCAAGTACACAGGGATGTATGATAATGCTATACCCAATCCTTTCACTTTAAGAAGTCACTGGTTCTCCTTCACAGTTTTTCTTTGGTTATATGGAATGAAGCAAGCCTACACAGACTAAGAAAATTAGCACATTAACAGAATATCCACATAAATGAAATATGTCACATCCAAATGCCACCACTCCTATGCAAAGGTAGAAACACTTCACCACCTAGGAAAACAACCCACACACAAACACAAAGCTGCTTCAATTTCCAAGATCATCATAGTACCAGAAAATCATCCCAGTTACTTCCAAAGAGTTGTAACAGGAACATACATGACTGGCTACTGTTCAGTATTTACTTCCCTCTTTTGATATAAGTATTGATTAAAGACGCCTGCATCAAAAACAAAAGTACATACTTATGCCTTGGAAAAAAGAAACAGAAGTATTATAGATACCATGGGCATTTTTTGACACATCAAATATACATGTCAAGCTGACAACATGTTTTTATAAACTACGCAAAAACAGTATTTGGCATCTGTAGAACTCAAAACACGCTGCCCTCAACATGGTGACAGATTAACAGGATCTAGTAGGTTTCTCCCAACTTCCCAAAAAAAGAGTCATCAAGATTATTTAGAAAAGACTTCTGTTTCTACCTGGTTACCCTAGCCAAGTGGGCAGTCAAATTGGCAAGGGACCATCAATTTACAGAACACATCAAATTCTCTAAAAATACCTTTGGATGAAAAGCTAAGCTGTCAAGAAATTAAGAAATAACCCGCCCCCCTTAAAGAATGAAAACCACAGGAGAGCATTAATCCAGAGACATAACTAAATACTGAAGGACAAGCCTGCCCTAGGAACATCCGCCAGTGTGCAGTAGTCTAGAGTATTTAGCTTTCATGGGCCTCACACATCGGATGGTACACAAAGCCTAGACCTTACACAAGATACAGGCAAACTCAGTTCCTGATATAAATCTTAAACCCCATAAGATAATAACCCCAGTGAATGCCTTATCTTAAATTTAAAAACAAATAAATATGGAATTCCTATTGTGGCTCAGTGGGTTAAGAACCTGATGTTGTATGTGAGGATGTGGGTTCAATCCCTGACCTCACTCAGTAGGTTAAGGATCTGGCATTGCTGTAAGTTGATCTGTAGGTCATAGACACAGCTCAAATCCAGCATTGCCATGGCTGTGGCGTAGGCCTCAGTTGCAGCTTCAATTTGATCCCTGGCCTGGGAACTTCCATATGCTGCAGGTGCAGCCATAAAAAGAAAGAAAGAAAACACACACACACACACACACACACACACACACAGCCTGCGTATAGAGAGAAAGAGCATAGAATCTTGCCTGCTTTTGCCCTGACTCTGGATTTAGGGGTAAGAGGCTTCTTCCTATAAATCTCTAACCACAGGACAGCCCACATGCAGGTTTTCGGTCAGAATTTAAAATAGTTGTCAAAAAATATGCTGAGAATTTAAATTTAAAGTCACCTTTCTTTGGCAGGGCTCCCATATAACTGGCAGTAATTCACGCATATTTCCAAAAAGAAAAGTGCCTTTAAACTTCAGTTTCAAAATAGTTCCACAGGTAAAGATTCAGCAATCATTGGTTCACAATAAAGATAGAGCTGATACAGAAAGTGGTAAACGAACATTACTAAGAGTCAGCATAAACAAAGAACAGAATTAGACCTATAAAGATATAAGACAGAATATTTGATAAGCAATCTCTAGATTAAACATACAATAAGTGACATTAGAAACTCATCGGATAGGTAAAACAGATTAGACACAAATCACAAAAGAATTAATAAACTGGAAGATAGACCTGAAGGAAATATGCTACAGTACATAAAAACAAAATATGAAAGAGATGTAAAAAAAAAAATCCAAAACAGAATGAGAATATTTAAAATACGCTTAATTGGAGTTATAGAAGGCAATAATAGAGCATGGAAGAAGAATAATATTCTAAATGAAAGTGGGTAATAATTTTCCAGATTTGACGGAACAAAACAATCTTTAAATTCAGCAAGCCAATGAATCAAGATAAACAGAAGGATGAATAAAAGAAATCCACATCAAGATACATCTTTATAAAACTATAGAAAGAAGATCAAAAACTAACAAAAAGAAGATCAAGAAAGAGAATACACAGGTTATCTCCAGGGAATGTTAATTTACACTATGGCTTAACAACAAGTGAAGCCAGAATATGGTAAAATACTTTGTTCATATTGTTGAGAAAAAATACTTTGCAAGCTAGAATTATATATGCATAGAACATATTGTTCATTAACAAAGGTGAAATAAATACATTATCAAATACAAACAGTGCTTACTATGTCCAGAATCTCACTCAAGTTACTTTAAAAAAGATGTGTTTCAGTAAGTGATCCCAGAAGGAAGTTCTGTCACATGAGAAGGAAGGCATTCATGTCAGTTAAATATGTCACTAAGTTTAAGCAAATATGCATGAAAGAGCAGAAATAATGTCTAACCTGTTAAAATTTTTTAAATAACCCAAACATGGAAACAACAGATAGATTTAGGAGGATGTTTAAAAAGTTTTTTAAAAGTCATGAAGAAATAGACACACATGTCATTTTCAAGTATAGAAAGAATCAAATATCACATGGATCTCAATATACCCAAATTTGTCCAGAGTTTTTATAATTCCAATAAAATATCCTAACAGAATTTGTGTTGTTGTTGGATCTTGAAAATTAGAGAATTTATGTGGATGAAGAGAAAACAATCAATGCATTCCTGAAAAACAAGAATGTGGGCTGTTTTCTCCTAGTATACATCAAATGTTTTTATGATTAAATAATTAAAGAATTTAAGAGTGTGTGACATTAGTACAGGAACAGACATATGGGTTGACGGATCAGAACCAAAACGACAGAACAGGCACGCATGCTGGGAAAACTGATATATAACAGAAGCAACATTACAAAAATTAGAGGAATGATGGATTACTTAATAAACAATGTTGGCACAATAGTTACTCACATGTAAAAAGATGAAATTAAATCTGCTCCTTACAGTATACACAAAAATCAATTCCAGGTAGATTAAAGATTTAGGGAAAATGACAATCTCCTTAAAACTTTTAGAAGAAAATATGAGAATACCTATATGACTTTAGATAAGAAAGGAATTTCTTAAATCAGACACAAAAACACAAACATTGAAAGACTGATAAATTAAACCACATTAAAATTAGCAACAGGAGTTCCCATCATGGCTCAGTGGTTAACGAATCTGACTAGCATCCATGAGGATGCAGGTTCGATCCCTGGCCTTGCTCAGTGGGTTAAGGATCTGGCGTTACCGTGAGCTGTGGTGTAGGTCACAGATGCAGCTCGGATCCTGCGTTGCTGTGGCTGTGACTTAGGCCGGCAGCTACAGCTCTGATTCGACCCCTAGACTGGGATTCTCCATGTGCCACGGGGTGCAGTCCTAAAAATCAAAAATAAAATAAAATTAGCAATAACTATTCATGAAAAGAAAAGATACTGTGAAGAAAATGGAAAGACAAGAGAATGGGAGAATATTTGCAATACCCAAGAAAAAAATGTACTACTCCAAATATATCAAAAACTCATATAAAACAAATTTTAAAAGATAAGCAACAGAAGAGGATTTAAAAAATGGACACGGATCCCACGTTGCTGTGACTCGAGTAGGCTGGCGGCTACAGCTCCGATTGGACTCCTAGTCTGGGAACCTCCATATGCCATGGGTGTGGCCATAAAAAAACAAAAAGATCAAAAAAATAAAAAAAAAAAAAAGACAGAAGACTTAATCAAGCATTTTACAGTAGAAAACACAAATGGTCCATAAGGGGCTGACGAATGGCCCCCCGAAGGGAGCTCAACTTCATTCCTACTCAAGAAAAAAAAAACTGAAAGGAAAAATTAGAGTCTTTACTCATATCTGCCAGGCTGGCAAAAATACAGAATTCGTATAATATCAAGTGGTTTTCAGGGTGTAGAACATTGGTTTTCAATACCATCCTCACATAAAAATAAGCTTGGAAGCTTAAAAAAAATGGTGCACTCCAGAATAGCAAAAGCAACCTTGAGAAAAATAAACAAAGGTGATATCATCTCACTGATTTCAAAATATATTCCAAACCTAAAGTAACCAAAGCAACATGGGACTGACATAAAACCATTTATATGGAAAAAAAATTGAGAGTCCTCATATGAACCTATACACATACAATTAACTGATCTGCATATGGGTTCAAGAATACATGATGGGGAAATTATAGTCTATTCAACAACTGATACTGGGAAAATTGGATAAATATCCACATGACAAAAAAAGTTGGACTTTCATTTTAAACTATACAGAAAAAACAACTCAAACTGGATTAAACCCTTACACATAAGACCTAACATCATAGAGGCACAGTTGCATCATTTTGGTTGTGGCAATGGTTTCGTGAATATGAAACTATATGCAGAGGCAATAAAAGCAAAAAAAGACAACTGGAAGTACATCAAACTAAAACCCTTCTTTGCACAGCAAAGGAAATAATCAGCAGAAAAGACAACAAAGGAATGGGAGAAAATATTTGCAAGCCATAGATCTAAGAAAGAGTTAATTTCCAAAATATATAAGGAACTCCTACAACACAATAGCAAGAAATCAAATAACCCTGGTAAGAAAGGACAAAGGACTTGAATAGACATTTCTCCAAAGGCATACAAATAGCCAACATGTACATGAAAAGGTGTTAATATCACTAATCACCAAGGAAATGCAAATAAAAACTACAATTAGATATCACCTCACAACTAGTGGAATGGATGTTGTAAAAACAAAATAACAAGTATTGGTAAGGATTGGGGAAATACTGGAAATTGTGTACTCTATTAGTAGAAATATAAAAACAGTGCAGCCATTATGGGAAACAGTACGGAAGTTCCTTAAAATATTAAAAATAAAAATACCATATGATCCAACAAACTCACTTCTGGATATAGATCCAAAAAAATAAAATAAGGTCTTGAGGAAATAGCTGAATTTCCATGTTAACTGCAGCACTATTCTCAATAGCCAAGATAGGGAAACAACTCAATTGTCCACTGATAGATAAATGGATAAAAAAGTACACACACACACACACACACACACACACACACACACACACACACACAGGAATATTATGCAGCTTCAAAAAAGAAGGAAACTCCACCATTTACAACATGGATGAAGCTAGAAGACATGCTAAGTCAAATAAGTTAGACATAGAAGGACAAAAACCTCATCACTCCACTTACAGGAAATATATAAAAGAGGCAAATTTACAGACCCGTAAAATAGAACAGTGATTGTCAGGCATGAGAGGAGGGAGGAATAATGAATTGTTACATGGTTATAAAGTTACAGTTATACAAGATCTAGAGATCTACTCTACAATGTACCTATAGTTATCAACATGGTATTATGCACTTCAACATTCAAGAGGATAGATCTCATGTTAAGAGTTCTTACCACACACATACACACACACGCGCGCGCACATTAAGTGGACATAAGGAAACTTTTGGAGGTGAAGGATATGTTTATTACTTTGACGTGGTGATGCTATGGTATATGGGTATATGCCTATGTCCCAAATTATTAAATTATATAAATTACTAAAGCAGTGCAGTTTGGGGTATATCAATTACAGCTCAAAAAATCTAAGGGGAAAACCAATTATAATTTAATTGGTCTGAGGGGAGATCTGGGCAATGATATTTTTCTAAGTTTCTAAATGACACTAATGCGCAACTGAGTTTGAGAATTACTCATTTAAAGCAATGAGAATTCTGGTACAGTCTTAGTAGGAGGATAAACTGGTACAAGCACTCCAGAAAATAATTCCATGTTACTAGATAAAGGTGAAGAGGCATACACTCCATAACCCAGTATGGACCAGACTCTAGGGCCAGAGGCAATCTTGCATGCTATGGAATCACATGGAGGGCTAGCTAAACAAAGAATTCTGCCCCCCTCCCTCAAAGTTTGATTCAGCAGGTCTGGATTAGGAGCAGAGATTTTGTCTTTCTAACCCGTATCCAGATGATGCTGAAGTGGCTTATCCAGCAATCACACTTTGAGAATTACTGATTTCTGGAGAGCTCTACAAGATTTGCACCAAGAGACCTGTATAAGAATACCCACAACAACATGATTTGTTAATGATAATGATAACAGTAATAACAACAAAACACCTAGGAAGAATCCAAATGCCCACTGACAGGATAATGGGGAAATGAATCCTGGGGTGTTCATACTATGGAGCACTGTATTATGGTCAAAACAAACAAACAAACAAAAAAACTACACACATCAAAATGGATGAATGAATCTCACAAAAAGCAGGAGTTCCCGTCGTGGCGCAGTGGTTAATGAATCCGACTAGGAACCATGAGGTTGCGGGTTCGATCCCTGGCCTTGCTCAGTGGGTTAACGATCCGGTGTTGCTGCGAGCTGTGTGTAGGTCGCAGACGCGGCTCGGATCCTGCGTTGCTGTGGCTGTGGTGTAGGCCAGTGACTACAGCTCCGATTGGACCCCTGGCCTGGGAACCTCCACATGCCACACGGGTGTGGCCCTAAAATGACAAAAGGCAAAAAAAAAAAAAAAAAAAAAAACTCACAAAAAGTAAAAAACTAACAACGAAACATACACAGAATGATTCCACTCAAAGTTTTCTTTTTTTAAAGCCAAAAACTAAATATATATTTTAGGGATGTATATCCATATGTAATAAAATTATAAGGAAAAGCATGAGATGATAAGCCCAAGATTCAGGACAGTAGCTTCATAGATATTGGTGATGTGGGCATATATGTTTACATTTTATTAATGCTATGCTTTGGGTTCATACATACAGCCAAATATCAGAGAAGTCTCCCAGATGATTTTTTTGTAAAACTTAATCTTCTGTCTTCAAATATTCTTGATCATGCTGGGAGATTTCACATTGCTGCCTTAAAACTTCATATTTTGAGACTTAGCTTCTATTTATCTGATTCAATTGAACATTGATTTCTTCTGTTGAGCCCATCAGGGACTTCTCTCACCCAGTCATCATTAGCTAGATAATGACTCTTCACATTTGCCAAGTCCAGACTTACTGCCCAGTTTACTATTTCTCTACAGATCAAGTGATAATCTCTAAAACTTTAATTTATCTTGTTCAAAGTTTTTATTTTTTTAATGAAAAATAATTGCTAGCTTGTTGATTATTCTTCCCAAATATCCCATTTTCACATGGAGAAATTGCAAAGTGAGTTTAAAAAGAACGTGATGAGAGACAATGAGATGATCCTGAACAATTCTTTTATGGACTTTCCCAGGCTAGGGGTCGAATTGGAGCTACAACTGCTGGCCTGCTCCACAACCACAGGCTGCAAAATCCGAGTGCCATCTGCGACCTACACCACAGCTCACAGCAACGCTGGATCTTTAACCCACTAAACAAGGCCAGGGATTGAACCCACAACCTCATGGTTCCTAGTTGGATTTGTTTCCGCTGCGCCATGACAGGCACTCCTGATCCTAAACAATTCTTATGCTTAGGCACTCATTTCAACCATCAATCGAGGGGAGCTAGTTAAATATCAAAGAAATCCTACAATAAAACACAATATAGTTTTGTTTGAAATATTTCTCCCTCGAAGTAGTATTCAAATTATCTGTGAAAATAACCCATAAGGTATATTTGGCCTGGGGCACTGAGTTTCTACACCAAAAAGACTCTTCATTGCAATCTTCAAAAACTGACTGTTTTCCCAACTAGTGACGTTAATGTTTATAAACATTCATTGAGCAAACTTGATCACTGATCTACTATCACATGCAAACCAACGGATTAGATTATTTGTAGAGAGGATCTGGAATATATGCCAATGCCAAATTCCACAAAAATAAAATGATTATTAAGACAATATATCAATATAGGGTGACCAAATGCATTTGTTATCCCATGGCTGTTTGTTGTTTCTTAGGCAGAGTTTATCATCTTAGGAAATCTTGACTTCATGTAAGATGCAGTCCCACTCCAAGCAGTCACTTCTATGTGGCTGCTCACCCCATCATCAACTAATTATCCGCTCCCTGAATGTCTACCTTCTTTATGACACATGACCTGTTGCCTCTTCTGAGGAGACCTAGGCATAAGATCAAATATGGTAAGTCCATAGATTCAGGATATATAGACAGTATCTGGTAAAAGCTCCCAAACTCCTATCTCGGTAAGCTCAACCCTTCTCTAGTCTGGTGATATGTCCCCTTGTCCAAAGGGGAAGCATATGTTCACATTATATGCATTCTGTACAGGATCTTTTTTTTTTTTTTTTTTGCCCACACCTGTGGCAGGCGTAAGTTCCTAGGCCAAAGACTCAACCTGCACCACAGCAGCTAACCAGGCCACTGCAGTAATAATGCCAGATCCTTAACTTACTGAGCTGCACGGGAACTCTGAATCTTGTGTTTATGCTAGCTCGGATGTTCTTTATGGATTTAGGGCAACCGACAAGGAAAAGTTCCCTATGTAAGATGCTACTCTTCACTAACAGAAAATCTCTTCATATGAAAGTAGCCACAATTTTTTTTAATTATATACATCATAGGACTTCCATAAAGTGGATGTAGTGGCTGCTCGTTTCAGATTTAAAGTGCCCAAAACACTACTTGCCTACATTTACGTTCATGGAAACCACCAACATCCCTTTGGCTGAAACATACTCCCTCCAAAAAGGCTGCTGGGGCCCAGGGAAACTATAGACTAGGATACTTTAAACCTCTCAGTGCAAAAGAAATTTCAGAGCAGAGTCGTCTATGACAGAAATGATTAGGATGAACAGAAACAGCTACTACTAATCACAACTCTGTATAAGTATTGCTTGACACTGTATGGAATCCTTGCGCTTATTTACATAAGGGCCTTTGATTCAGTAAAGGAGGTTGGGATGATTCTTATAATTCTCAGAAATCCTTGTGAGATATCACAGACCTAAACAGTCAAGAAGAGAAAATATATAAATCATAAACTAATCTTAACATGGACTGCTCACCCCCCTCAATATGCACAGGGGGGTCAGTCTAACAATTTGATAATCTCTAATTTAATGTGCAAATGACACGATATAATAATATTTACCATATAAGCAGAACGCAGTATCATGAACCTGGTTCTAAAAGAATTTTTTTAAATGACTAAAACTGACAATGCTTATAATACAGGTCAGAATATCGGCATCGTATCGAAAGATCATTTTCAAAGACCACTATGAAAAGCTGTGAAGACCATAGTACAAAAGTGCAGATAAAGAATAAAGACAATGTTCAGTTTGGTATAGAAAGTAGGGAGTATTTCTAGGAGAAGATAAGCTTAAAATCATGTTTTGAAAGACATGAAAGAGACAAAGGATGCAAAGGCACGGAGAAAAGCAAAGGTAAGTCATGTACAGATCATTCAAAATTAAGATTGAGAAATTCAACAAATCTTTGAAGTTAACTAGAGATCCCCTACAGTATTTAAAACAATCAACCAACCAAAATTAAATGGCAATCACTGCTATTGATTCTTAAGAAAGAAAACTAGTGGAGGAAATAGTAAACTGAGTTGAATCAAGTAAGATGCACTGGATGGGAGGAAGCCTAGAGACAAAAAGATCAGCTAGGAAACAAAAATAATAAAATGACTGAAGTGACGAGAGCTAAGTCTAGTCCTCTGGGAATGGGAGCTTAAGAGTGGCTTGGATAAATCTTTAGACAAAGGATCACTAAGAATTCATGATGTGCTGGAATGAGTCTCAGGCAGAAGTCAAAGAAGAGAGAAAGGATGAAGAGAATTCCAAGCAATAAGGGTCTTTATTTGGAGTACAGAACAAAAAGCTGAGTTCTTTGACAGATGCTCTCTCTATCTTTGAGGGATAGGTGAACGTTCAAGTGGAGAGTTAATTATCTTTACTAAATGGCTAGAAAAGGTGAGCAGTCAGGGCAAAGCAGATATCCAAGGGATTTGTCCATATTTGTGTTCTGTTTGTTTAGCATTTTATAGCTTACACATATGCTCATATTTAATCATTGTAATAACCCAATTTTGTAAGTACACATTTCCCTCCTTGTAAAGGCAAGATATTTAAGGCTAAAAGAAGACAAGTCACTTGTCCAAAGTTGCATAGGGTTTAAGGACTAACACCCAAACACAACACTTTTTTTTCCCACTACAATGATAGTGATATTTTAAGAATAAACCAGGAAGAAGAGAAAGTCCAAGGAGATGATATAACAATTAGTAACTGCACTCAAGGAAGAAAAAGAGACACCTTATTTCCTTTTCCTGAGAAGCAACTCATTTTTCAACTTTATTCAAATATATACATGGAAGAAAAATTATAAAATGAAGGTCAAAGTATTTACTCTTATTTTTCTCAGAAAGCTCAAAGACTTCATTTCATTAAAAGAGTGCATCATTTTGAATCCTTCATATGGGTAAAAATAAATTATGTATTTGAACTACCCGTTCATTTTACTAAAATGCTACTTATTAATGCAGAAATGGAATCCTATGCTCCTTATATTGGATTAAGTAAAATTAAGTCTTATTTCTTGGCACCTAATTATATGTTTCACAACACAAACAATAATGAGTGTCAATGAAGACATTTATAATGTGTTCTAATACTAGAAGAAAATATTTTAAAATTTAATTACCACTCTGACTTCCGATGATAGATACGGCATTAACTGTTTAATTAGTAAACTTTTTGTTTGAAACATTTTAAACATTTTATTCCTGTCCAACAGTAAACTCCCGACCTACTCAGCCAATCTGCCTACCGCAGCAGGGAAAAACACAGGCCAAGTAACAGGGATAAAAAAAGAGAAATCAATGAACTCGGTATCACACAAAGTTGCTGTAATGCCAGATTAGCTGTGTGATATAAACCTCTTTGACCTCAGTCTCTCCTTCCATGAAATAAGGAAAATGAATAAAATAATGTATACAGTTAATTTTAGCTGAAACTTTTGATGGTCTCTAATTCCATGATTGAGACACAAAGGCAAAATTTGAGTACAATGTATATGGTCTGTGAGTCAATGGTCACACCTTAGCAAATACGTCATAGAAGAAAGGTTCCATAATTGGAAGAGAAGGGAAAAGATCTTTTAAACTTTCCATCAGGTAGAATTCTCTGTATCACATCTACTCTCATTCACAGACTTTCTTACCATTCCTAGGAGGTTACACCCACCTAAATATCTTCCCTTTCCTTTCTGTCAAATAACAGTCTCACCCCAAATACTCCTGAGGCCATGTTTCAGCAGTCATTTAAGCTTGTTAGCCCCTAAATGTGTATTATCTTTTGTGATTCTTTATTAGAACAAGTACCTAAAGCAGATATTAAATCATAACTAATTATTTGTAATGGATCACAGTAATTCTAATTAACTTTTTTTTTTTGTCTTTCTGCCTTATCTAGGGCCGCAATCGCGGCATATGGAGGTTCCCAGGCTAGGGGTCTAACAGGAGCTGTAGCTGCCGGCCTTCGCCTCAGCCACAGCAACGCGGGATCCGAGCCGCGTCTGCAACCTTCACCACAGCTCACGGCAACGCCGGATCCTTAACCCATTGAGCAAGGCCAGGGATCGAACCCGCAATCTCACGGCTCCTAGTCGGATTCGTAAACCACTGAGCCACGATGGGAACTCCTATTGTATTTTATTTTATTCTTTATTTTTATTTTTTATGCCTGCACACTGTGCATGTGGAAGTTCCTGGGCCAGGGACTGAATCTGAGTGCTGGGTGTGACCTACACCACAGCTGCAGCAATGCCAGATCCTTTTACCCACTGCACTGCACTGAGGATTGAACCCACACCTCTGCAGTGACTAGAGCCATTGCAGTGGGATTCTTAACCTACTCTGTCAAAGAGGGAACTCCTATATTATATTTTAAATGATTCTAAATATAAAATTTATGATTCTAATACTACCCAACATAATAAAATAAAACAATCCTAAATAAATAAAACAAATATAAAAATGTCAGGCACTTATCTAAAACATTTTCAGATCACCTTCCCTAAAAACCTCAAATTATGATAGCCTTATCTCATGCTTAGTAATAGTATAAACATTGAAAGCTAAACTTTACAACCATAAAAAGAAGACATGAATAACTTATAGTAATGTAAATTCAACCACGCAGTAAAAATTGTGAGAAACAATTGGTGGATAAAGTTTTGTTTCATTTATTCAAGGGGAATATTAAAAATCTGCACAACACTTAAAAAATAGTAAAAGGTTTTGATACCACTGGAGAGTCCCAATCTCATCTCTACAAGTCCCCACAATCAGCTCCACCAGCCAATTCTATCTTAAGTCAAGTATATTTGTCCCCTTGGAAGGTTACATTTACCTTTCCGGCATGCAAATGAACAGAAATACAAAATAAGGAATGCAATATAAAGGATCAAAGAGGTTGAAGTGAGGCTTCTGAATTATCCTCTCAAAAATGTAGACTATTCCTGGAGATTTCCTTTGTCCCTATTTGATCTCTCTATTTCTGACATCCCAGACAGGGCAGAGAAAGGAACAAGCCCCAGGAGAATTATCCTGCTGAGAATTCTTTCTATTAGCATAGAAAACTGAGGGCTGACTATTCAACTGAACATTTTGAAGGAGAATGTTTAAAAAAGAGCAGACCTAACTGAACTGATCCCACTCACTTCAAAGGACATTTGTTGTGTGCCTACCACATGACCAGCACTGTGATAGGGGGACTTCTAGGTATACGATTAAACTTAATCCTCACAAATAGATGCATCAGATACTTAGTGTGTGAAGACAACGTGCACAGAGAGCTTAGGTAACTTTCTAAGCTTCACATGGCTGGTAAATGCCAGAGTTCGGATTCAGACCCAGCTTTTTACTCCTAACTGAAAGCTGTTATCACTATATTTTTTGACTTACCTAAATGACATTTTTAATGAGAATGAATTCTATCGGAATTTAAACTTAACATGAATACTCTAAATTCCCAGGAAAGAGATTTTTTTTAAACACATGGAATCAAGTTTTGGTTTTACCGATAATAATCCAATGTCCAAAATCTCTACCATGAGGTTTCTAATGAACATAGGAAAGAAAGAAGGAGAGAGAGAGAGAGAGAGAGAGAGAGAGAGGGAAAGGATTAAAAGCTTATTACATCCTGAAACTTTACTACCTATATTTCATAAATAAATCAATTCTTCAGACAGTGTTCTCAACCAGGGACAATTTTGCCCACTAGTGGATATGAGTCAAGGTCTGAATCACTTTGGTTGTCAGAACCGGTACTGGAGAGGGAGGTGCACCTAGTGGGTAGAAGTCAACGGTACTGTTAAACATCCTACAATTTATAGGACAGCACTCACAAGAAGAATTACTGAGTCCAAAATGTCAATAGTGGAGGACTGGATTAAGATGGCGGAATAGAAGGACTGGAGCTCAACTTCTCTCCCAAATAACAGCAAAAATACAGCCAAATGCCGAGCAACCTTCAACCAAATGGGCTGTAAACTTCCAAAAAAGATATTCTGCTCCAGAAGACACAGCGGAGACCACATCAAGAGGTAGGAGGGGCGATTACGCGATAGAAGCAACCCCATACCTCCCGGGTGGGAAGCCCCACAGACTGGAAAGTAACTGCATCACAGAGACTCAGCTACAGGACTGAGAGTTCCGAGCCCCACGTCAAAACCCCACGCCTGGGGATTGGGCACAGGGAGAAAGAGCCCCCGGAGCATCTGGCATTGAAGGCCGGAGGGGCTTGTGTGCAGGAGCTCCACAGGACTGGGGGAAACAGAGACCCCACTCTGGAAAGGCACACACAGACTTTCACGTGCGCCGGGTCCCAGGGCAAAGCAGTCTCCAGAGCAATCTGGGTGGAACCTGACTGCAATTCCTGGAGGATCTCCTGGGAAAATAGGGGTGAATGTGCCTTGTTGTGGGGGAAGGGCATTGGAGGTGAAGCTCGCGGGGACATTCAGCAGCCTGCATTTCTCTGGAGGGGGCCATTTCTGGGAAAAATCTGGTTCCTCCCATCAGCGCTGAGAAGCCCCAGGCCAAACAACAATTCAGGTGGGATCTCAGCCCCACCCATCAGTAAACAAGCTGCCTAAAGACCCCTCAGGCACACAGCCAGCCTCTAATCTCATCCAGAGACAAAGCCCCATCCATCAGAGGGAGAGGAATCAAGCCCACCTACCAGTGAGCAGGTATCACTCCCTCCCATCAGGAAGCCTACAGCAAGCCCCCTCCATACCAACTTTAGCCACAGGGGAGGCAAACACCTGAACTAAGAGAGGCTACAACTCCATTGTCCACACAAAGGTCACGGCACCAAA
Source organism: Catagonus wagneri (assembly GCA_004024745.2). Classification (NCBI taxonomy): domain Eukaryota; kingdom Metazoa; phylum Chordata; class Mammalia; order Artiodactyla; family Tayassuidae; genus Catagonus; species Catagonus wagneri. The sequence goes on along the minus strand of PVHT020000015.1, from coordinate 9,207,818 downwards.
AACCTACAAAAATGAAAAGACAGAAAACTCTAACTCAGATACGGGAGAAAGAGAAAAGCCCAGAAAAACAGCTCGGTGATGAGGAGATTATCAGCCTCCCAGAAAGAGACTTTAGACTGTTGATGCTGAAGATGATGCAAGGCATTGGAAATAGACTGGAGGCAAAGATCGATCATTTACACGAAACACTGAGCAGAGAAATACAAGCTGTAAAAATTAAACAAGAAGAGATGCAAAATACAATCACTGAAATAAAAAATTCCTTAGAAGCAGC